>CM072798.1:2456549-3126719 GCA_036983795.1 Megachile lagopoda | reverse complement strand
GGATCGGGTTGGGCTTTAAAGAGATTCTATAGATATATGTATTAAAACTCTTTGTGAAACCTACTGAAATATTTAAACAAAATAATTGCAGAAATCTGTAACGTGAATGTATGTAGATTTTGATAGACTCGATTTATAAAATAGAATTTAATAACGTTTTATATATCTTTTATAGGCAACATATACAATTTTTTGAGAGCTTTAACCCTTAACTTCATAGAGTATATCTGGGACGTTTATGACCCCAGCTACTAAAAATGATTCTTACAAAGAAGTTACTCGTTATTTTAACTTGAAAAAAAATTTTTAAATCTTTGAAAGTTTTAACCTATTATGTAAATTTAAACGTTGAATATGAACAAAAATCAGGAACATGAAAAAATTGAAAAAAAATTCAAAATTTTTTTCGATTTTAATGTGAACAACTAAAATTTTAGTTGAATAGCCTCGAGATATAAGTTTGAGGGGAAAATAGTAAAAATACCAAGATGACAAAAGAGGTATTCAGATTTTCAGGATATAGTAAAATTAAAATTAGGGGTCGTTTCATACCCGTGTGATCGTTAAGGGTTAATCCTAAGATAGAAGACAATTTTAATAAACAATGTTTTTGCAATTTTATAGCGTGTTACGTTTAATAGTATATTTTATTCAGACTTTTACTAGAACGACATAATTAATCAAAGGCACACCTGTAATATTGGAACAAATAAATTAAATTATAACAAAACAAAAGAGAATTATTGACTTTCGTGTTCTTTATTTTGTTTAAGTTATCTTGACACGCGTCAGGAAAACAATGTTTGTACAGTTTTAACCTAGAGATAAACATTGTTATGTTAATTTTATATTTTTATATGAATTTATGAAGAACGTTCGTACGAAAAACGAAGGATTTCAAAACTATGAATCCTGGCGTTAAGGAATTCTATGAAGATTTTTGATAATTGAAAATATTCAAAATATAGGTTATATTCTTGTAATATTTTTGTAATACTTTTGAAGGTGAGCAATTACTATATTTTAGTTGCAAATTTAGTGTCAAATTAAAAATCTTTAGAGAAATATGAAAATATAGCATGTGAAACGAATTAATATAAGCGAAAAAAGAACAGTAGTGTCGACGATATGAATCGTTTTTAATTTGAACTTTTAATAATAAATTTGAAAGCTTGATATTTTTGAAACACCTAAATTCCTAGAATCTTCAATCTCTCAAATTCCAATTTCCTACATTTCTAAATTTCCAAATTCTAAAATATCCAGATTTGCAAGCATTCAAATTTCCAAATTCATAAAAGATTGAAGATTTGAAGATTCTCAAATTTCTCAAATATTAAATCTCCAAATTCCAAATTTCCCTAGTTTTCCAAATCCCAAATTTCCTTAATTCTCAGAACTACAAATTCAAAATTCCCCAAATTCTTAAAATTCTTAATTCTAGAATTCCCAAATTAAGAAATTTCAAATTCTCAAATTTCTCAATTCTCAAAACTCCAAATTCAAAATTCCCCAATTCTCGAAATTCAAAATTTTAGAATTCCCAAATAAAGAAATTTGCAAATTCTCAAATCCAATTTACAAAACTCTTCAATTCTAAAGCCATCAACTTGCAAATTTCCCAACTTCAAAACTTTCCTACCTTCTCAAAATTTCAATATTCTTCTTTTCACGGTCGAAAATAAATTTCCTTCCCACACATTGAATATATCATTCCCTCTTTTGATTTTTTCCTGTGTATTTCACATTCACAGATTCCACCCTAAAGAAACTTTGAAACCGTTTATTTTGGAAACTCTTACACATATCAAAAATGGCTGAAGGATCTGGTGATGGTGAAAAAAAGAAGCCTGCGCCACTGCCTCCTTTATTCACATTTTTGAACGCCGGATTCTGCGGGTATCTAAAGTCTAAATTATTCTGACTGATAAATTTAGTTTTCAATGAAGCTCTATTTTCAAATTTATAAATTATTAAAATATTCGAACTCGGCCATTACCTTACACTAAAACTAAATTATTAATACATGTCTATGTTGTGAACAAAATATATAATATGACATAATGTAAAGAAGTCTGCATTTATGATATTATAAAAAAGACATTACGAAGACATCTGAATATTGTAACATCTAAGTCATTATAAAGATATTAGAAATATTAAAGACATCTAGATTTACAGTATGCATATAATAAATAGAAGACATCTAAATGTATAATGTTCATAAAACATAACGAAGAAATCCAGATTTATAATGTTCATATAATATGAAGAAGAAATTTAAACTTGTAATATTCATACGATATAAAGAAGTCCACATTTCTCCCAATTCCTAATTATTTTATGCTACATTACTTCTGATGGCAATGTTTCAGTATGGCTGCAACTTGCTTTGTTCATCCCATGGATGTGATCAAAAATCGAATCCAAGTGCAACATGGGAAGACCTCGATCGCAAACGTTATCAGTTCGATATATCGAAACGAGGGGTTTTTGACATTTTATTCTGGTTTAAGTGCCGGTCTCGTTCGACAAGCTACGTACACTACTGTCAGGCTTGGTATTTTTAACACTCTTCAAGAACACTGGAAGTGAGTCGAAAAACCTTCTTAAATTATTTTATAATTTTTCGTTATATTATTAATATTCGACATATATTACATTTTTTATACATACAGGGTCTCTCTAAACCCCATATTGAAAATTGAAATGTTAGGCACGTTTTGTATTCATCCTTCATTTTGAAGACTAATTAGAATTGAACCCAAAATTCATTTGCAATGAAAATACGAGTCTGGTTCATCACATGTGAAGGTGTGTCACGAGTGTGACACGATTTTGTAGTGCAAGGGGTTAAAGCCAAAGCGGTCAAATGTTACAAGTTACAATGGTACAAGTTTTTTATTATACAAGGTAAAAGTCAGAAATCCAAAGTCAGATTATAATACCACCGTTATATTTCAGAACCGGCTTTAAATATGGAAAAATGTTTCAAAGTTGTAGATATCAAGGGTAGATGACGGCGACAATTTGACCTTGGTCTGAAGGTCACGTCTTCAGTTTCTTAAATAGAACCCCGTTTATTGCATATTGTAGCGACGTTTTCAAAACACTATGTTTGTTTTTTGTGGGAGTCATTCCCAAGATACGAAGCTTCAAAGTTGTCACATAAGTGGCGTAAATCTGATCGTGCAACCCTCGCGCGGTGCACCTTGGGTAATGTGAACGCCGACGATATGTCAACTTTGAAGCTCCGTGTCTTGGGAATGACTCGCACAAAAAACATAGGTAGTGTTTTGAAAACGTCGCTACAATATGCAATAAATGGGGGTTCTATTTAAGAAACTGAAGATGTGACCTCCAGACCAAGGTCAAATTGCTGCCGTCATCTACCCTTGATATCTACAACTTTTGTCTGAAACATTTCTCCATATTTGAAGCCGTTTAAGGGTGGGGACTTTAGAGATACCCTGTATATTTTATATTATAACGCTGTTAATTCTAGTTTAGCATGTTAATAATAATTGTCGTGTATTAAAATGCTTATTGCATTCGTGAATGTCTGATTTCTTCCAAATGTCACTTTTTATTTCATTTCACTGTTTAATTCAGATAACAAATTTTATCCTCGGGAACAAATTTCGTGCAGACACGTGGAATTCTTCTTCGTTTACGTTTTGTATCAATTACTGTTTCTTCTCTTTTCTTCCGTGGCAGAAGGCCCATTTCCTTCTTACAGTCCTAAAATAAACGTTCACAAACACTCGTTTAATATGCGATTTAAATATTTCTGAAATAAGTTAAGATGTTTTAACGAGTTTTGCATACATCGACAGCTTTGAGAATCGGAAGCAGGGGTCTAACGTCCTTGGATTCGTTCAGAACCTCTTCGGCGTAATCGAGGACTTTCTTATTTTCTTTGTTAATTATTTCGGTCATGTCCATAGCTTTGTCTTCAGCAAGCTTTTCTTGCTCTCGTGCAACCTCTCTTTCACTCTATAAATGCAATATTCGTTTGGTGATGTAACTTGAGAGTGATAGCTTGAGAATTAGAAAATTTACAAATGTAACAAATTAGGAATTTGAATTTGCAAGTTTGGGAATTTAAGGATTTATGTATTTGGAAATTTGATCATTTGTACACTTAACATTCAACAAAATATAGTTCTAGATGTCCATTCTGTCATATTATAAAAATGTAATACTGTCTATATTAAAAATATATATACTGTTATATTAGAAAAATAGTTGTATGTAATTTAGAAGATTTAGTTAAAAATTAAAAATGTCACAAAAATGGTGAATATTTTAAAATATTCAAATTTCAATTTTGAAGTATTCAAATATTTCAAATTGTTAAATTGTCATAAAAATGTTATTATATTTTACGTTATAATGTTATTAAAATGTTATTATATTTTACGTTATAACATTTCTATGACGACATATTTATCAGAAAAATATAATAACAATGTTAATATGTATCAATAGCATAAAAATGTTATTATACTTTTATGATAATATATTTGCCATGAAAATACAATAAAAGTGTTAATATATTGTATATTAATGTAATATTAATGCATGAACTTACGATATATTTCTTCAGTGACTTAGCGTACTCCATTTTCTTGTTCCACGCTTGTTTCCGTTCATCCGCATCCGTCTCTTTATCGAATTCAGCCCTTTTGAACCTCTGCATCAGCTCCCACATTTTCCAATCCTTCTCTTCTTGAAGAAACTTCGACTTGGCATTCTCTGTTTCTTTTTTAAAATCTAGTATCTCCTTTTTTAACCGAAGTGCACGTTCTTTTCGATTCTTCTCTTTTTCTTGGAACTGCGCTTCTTGCTCTTCCACGGCTTTTTTGTAATTTCTTTCTTCCATGTCTCCCTTAACTTGTGTAAGTGTACGAAACTTCTCGGCTGGTGAAATAAATATCATCTGTTATTATTTATATTATTTAATGAAACAGTTAAGAGAGAGTTAGTAGACTCTCAAAAGTGGCTTCTTATTATAAACTGCAAAATATAATTATAAGGAAAATTAATTTACCAGTGAAGTCTGCTCTACGTTCCCTCTCTTTCTTTTCGTTCAATATCACTTCCTTATGTGCCTTTGTTATTCGTGCTTTAGCTTTTTTGTAAATCTCTATTGCTCTATCCTCGAATGCATCTTCGTGTTTAAGCTTCAAATTAAGTTGTTTCTTCTCTTCGATGGCGTCCTTGAAAAATTGATTCAGTTTCTGCTTCTTGTTTAACAACTGCAAACAAATTTATGTATAAACATGCATATATTACGTTTGAGCAACATTATATAAAATTTTATATAAAGGCAATATTGTAGAAAATATACATAGAAATACTTAGGAACACTTAGAAATAATAAAATAAATGATTCAGAACCAACTTTTTGCATTTCGTATTCTTTAGCATCCGACAAGTATTTATTCATATTTATTTGATCCTGTTTCTGAGCTTCGAATTCTTTCGATTCTTCTTCTTTCGCTGCTTTTTCCATTTCTTCGATCCTGAAAACATTACGAAATTATTTTATCAAACTTAAAGAAATTCTTCTCTTGAGAACTCTTCTTAAATAATTATTATTATTTAAATAATTTATTATTATTTAAAAATTATCTGTACTTCTTCACATTTTAATTTTATAGAAGAAAAATTGAAAAATTATTAAAAATTTAC
Organism: Megachile lagopoda; assembly: GCA_036983795.1. NCBI lineage: Eukaryota > Metazoa > Arthropoda > Insecta > Hymenoptera > Megachilidae > Megachile > Megachile lagopoda. Next base: position 3,121,022 of record CM072798.1, on the reverse strand, counting down.
CAACTAATATAATTTCAGTCGAATAAAAAATGTCATTTCTTACGTTTTAACGAATAATTCCACAGGAAAAAGTATGAGAATCTCACAATTAATTGCTAATTTAACAAGATCAATATATTTACTGTTTCTTCAACTCCACAGAATAATTCTTCCGCTTTTCAATCTGTTTCTCCGCTTTCTGCTTCATTTCTTCTTCGTACTTTTCCACATCCGCCCTCAGTGCTTTCACGTACGCTATTTCTGCCTCTTTATCTGCATTTTTAATAATTTCCCGAAATTTTAGTTGAGCATCCAACTCCCTGAAGCACTATTACAATCATAATAAGTCACTTTAACACATCATTTCCGAAGAACAAAATTAAAAAACAAAAATTTATATTCTACAAGACATGGAAGACTGAGGGGAGTTGATACATTTCGAATGTAAAGACTATTATAAACGAAATTAAATATAATTATACTGAGTATTTTGTTCATTTTAATTTAGCATATTCTTGAAGAAATGCAGGATTGAATTTTTGAAATTGATCGAGAAACATTTTAACACATGTTACACATGCAAAATAATTTTACATATTCCACATATGCAAAATATTCTTATACATGTACTTTACATATGAAGAATGTTTTTATACATGTACTTTATATATGAAAAATATTTGTATATATTTTACATATATGTAAAATATTTTTACATATTCTACATATGTAAAATAATTTTATAATTGGATACTTCATATATGAAGAATATGTATATACATATATTCTGCATATGCAACATTGTTTTACATATTTCAAATTTGCACAATTTTTTAATATATTCCACGTAAGTAAAATATTTTTACATATTCTACATATGCAAAATATCTTTATATACTTCACATGTGAAAAGTATTCATATATGTTTTGCAGCACTTCTTTACACATTTCACATATGCAAAATATTTTGATATACTTCATATATGAAGAATATATGTTTATATTCATATGTGCATATATGCAACATTTTTTTACATACTCCACGTAAATAAAATATTTTTACATATTCCACATATGCAGAATATCTTGATATACTTCACATGTGAAAAGCATTTACATATGTTTTGCATATGCAGCATTTCTTGACATATTTCACATATGCAAAATATTTTTACATATTCTACATATGCAAAATATTTTTACATACTTCACATATGAAAAAATATTTATATAAATTCTACATATGCAACATTTCTTTACATATTCTACATATGAAAATATTTTTATATGCTTCACATATGAAAAATATTTTTATATGCATCACATATGAAAAATATTTTTATGTATTTTACATGTACGAAATTTTTGCATCTAAAATATTTTGATATAGTATTAGTATAAAAGTACCTCAGAAGCAATGAGACCCTGATTAATTCGCCGACACATCGGTTTCCTGTAAAGAATCAATCTTTTCGCCTGTTTTATTATTTCCGCCCTTTCTGCAGCTTTCTTTTCTGCTGCTTCTTTAACAAATCGTTCTCTTTCTTCTTCCGCTTGTTTCTCCTTCGCCAATCGCTCCTCTCTTCTTCTCCTTTTAATATCCTGTTGCAGAAGAAAATAGATTGCCGTGAAACTTGATCACGAAGAATAAAATAAAAAATGAAGCAACTTCATAAGGGTACAAAAACGCACCTCCACAGCGGTTGTAACTGTTCTTACTACAACAGGATCTTCCTTTCTAACTTCATTCGATTCATTGTGTTCTTCTTCAGAATCCTTCTCTTTAATAACGGAAGTGGCTTCGCAAGCTGAACGCTTGGGACTTGTCGATGTTTTTATAGGACTTTTTGATATCTGGTTGGAGCAGGAAATTTCATTTATGAAAATCGAAAGACAGGAAATTGAAGAAGTTAGAAACTGTTATTTTCAAGAGAAATAACACTTTGTAACTAGTTATTTTCTGATAACTTTGTATTTAATATCGTTAAATGGGTGTTGAGATTATTTGTATGAATTTATACCACCTGCAAAAATTGTTAATTATAATAATCTGAAAACTTAAAATTAAGAAATGTTATTCTGGAGAATAATATTAATACTTTATATTCAGTGATGTTATTTTTAAATTGTTCCTAAATATTTCTAATACATTTGTACTAGTTTATATTGTTAATAATTAATTAATAAATTAAAAAATGTAATACTTAATATTCAGTGTTGTTATTTAAAAATTATACCTAAAAATTTCCAAAACATTTGTACTATTTTATACCAGGAGGTAAAATAATTTAAAAGAAATTAATTTGTGAAGTTATCCAATTTAGATAAAAAAAATAATAAATTAATAACATTTGTTAAACTTTAATTAGTAAGTTATGCAGACCAACTTTAAATAACAAAATATTATTTTTTAAAGTGATAACACTTTACACATATTCTGCTTTAAAAATACCTTTACAATTAATATTTTAGTAATATATAAAACTTGACATTGAATTTTTAAAATTTGTACAAATTATTATTCCTATCTAAATAAGCTAATTTTAAAAAATTAATTAAGTGAGTTAACCATGTGACAGTGATTGACGTACTCTAACATTTTTCATTGGCTTGTTTGGTTTTTGGTGACCCTCAGCAGGCACCACACGTTCAATAGCTTGACTCTGCACCATAATTGCAATTTAAGAACAATATTATTTAATAACGTGGAATTACAACTGACGCTGCACGATTTCTTCTTTCACTGATGTGATAATAACTGCAGATTGCTATATATATACAGCGCAATCGTTGTCTTGGAAACTGAACTGAAAGCGATCGATACGATTAATTATCTAATTGCTGCAGTTTTTAGGAAAAAAGTAAGGTGAGTGACCCCGTTATAAGACTATAGAAATATGATCGTTTAAAAAGAGTTATTTTTTAATAACAATAATGTTTATTTAGAAATTTAATTAATTTAGTTAACTAGTTTTTATAATTCTTCTATTTATTAGGATTAATAATTTCTTGTATGAATTTATAAACAAAAAGAATTTTATTTGTTAAATTATTTATTTACTCATTTATTTATTCATTGCTTTTTTAGTATGGATTTTCCTTAGATTTTATTACAAAAATTACAGATTTTATTAAAAATATCAAAGTGCTTTAAAAAAGTCGGGTGTCATTTCAAAATTTATAGCATGTTTTATTTATTAAATTACTACAGTTTTCAGCTGCTACATATATAAATTGTAATAGATATTTTTCATCTAACTTATTCATTACATCTTTTTATTAATTTTAATAAATTGTGATTTTAAAGATATATTTTATGAGATATGAAACTTTACCTCTATTTAAAATTATCGAATATTCAAATGGCGCCAATTGTATCGATATATCGATACTTTCTCGATCGATAAACCGTTTCTAATCGTTGGACCACGCATGGACGCAGCGTCGAAGTGCTAAGAGTGATATTACTCATCATTTTACAAGGAAATAAAGGTATTTTTATGTCAATATTAATCATATAAACTACGAAACATATTTAGCTGTATTTTACTGCATAATATTATAAAATAATACAGTAGTTATTCTTTAGTCAAAAATTGTGTACCTCAATTATATGTACATTAGCTTTCTTCAATTTCGATCAATACAAAAATGAAATTTTTCTTGGATATATTATATGTTATTAAATATAAAATTGAAGTAGGATAAGTAATACAAAAATATTTAAAACGCATAGTATTTATTTGAATATAATTACATTTCAAATATTTAATAAATTGATAAAAAAGAATATTTCCATTACAAATATCGGTAATATTGCAAGCGACATTTTAATGGTATCTAATATTGATAATATTGAAAACTGTAATATCGTCTTCAAAATCTTCAATCTCCAAAAACCTTGTACTTTAAATTACCTGAAATTTTACAAATAGTTTGTTGGCGATTGAAAAGAATTTTACACTATGTATAAAAAATTTATTTTATACAAGAAGGAATTAAAATTCAAAATAATTTGCAATTAAATGCAATAACTACGACCTTTTCAAAAAGATACTTTATACTAAATTATCTATAATATCTATTTCATTTTGTTCATCAAGCCTACTCCAGCGATTGTCGATAAAAGTATCGACTGGTATCGAAAGCAAAATACTTGAAGAAACATATTAAAAAAATGTAATTATTAATTATATATTATTACTTAAATCGTTACTACATTTTCTATTTCCCCCAGATCGTATTTATAACGTATTTATTTTATTTATTTCTTTTTATAATATAAAAAATGTACGTCGTTTCAAGTGTTTCGATAAATCGACACAAGATGGCTGCGGAGCGTGGTCGTGCACCTGTAATGACAGCACGTGCTACAGCTGAGTGGCGGTCTCCTTCTCGGAAAAGTGAGTAAAATACTGTTATAAGTGTGTTTACCGTTTCCCAAAGTGTATTCAAACCTCATCCATTGTTGTATCGATTATGTGCTTCGATCTGTGCCTCGAAAATCCCCGGATTATCAACGTTTTACCGCGAAATGTCCTTCTATTTACTCGATGCTCGCACGTGTACCGCCAACGCTGCAACAGTAAATTGTAGATCGGTAGTAATTAACCTTGCTTGCGTTTATTGATAAGAAGCGCTTATCACGCGTAACGTGCAAATGTTTTAGTGAGGAAATCATATACCAGCTACGTTTACTGATATTTCTCGTTGAAGTATCGCTTGAAACAGCAGAGTTGTGTTTCAATACTAACCTAACCCTTTAACCGTGTACATATGTCGGGGCATCGTTAAGTAGCACGCCATAATACGTAAAGAAAACTTTAATACGAGTTATAGAGTGGAGAAAAGAATATCTGTGATGCTTTGGTGCCTTATTTTGTTATAATTTTGTACATCTGTGTTGTGAATCGTTTAATCTGCGATGGTATCGAAGTTACGTGTCGAGTGCGATTGATTGCTTATCGATTGCGATACAAGTGTCAGTGTCCTACGCGCGCATTTGGAAAACCAGTTTTATAGTTTTATTAGGTTTTCAAGATGATATTTAACTAGGGTGATAGTTTGTATACTAATTTTTAAGCTGTACTAATTTAAAATTACATTTCAAATTATATGTATTGGATTGTTAAATAATTTATTTGTAGGTACTGATTTTTAGAAAATCATTGTCAAATTTTATTGTAGGTGAAATTATTTGGGGATTTAAATTGAAATATTTAGTTTGGTACTTTGGTAATCTGTCTAATATACTATATGCATATAATGTATTATTATTTAATTAAAAACAAAATGTCTTTTAATATATCACTGAATAAAAATTTGTTTAGTATAATATTGCAAATTTGCAGTTTAGTTTGATATATTTTAATTATTTAAAGTAACAATTACTTACAGAAATTTAATATTAAACTACTGATAAAGTTGAATATTTTCAACAGTATATAAGATTTCTACTATATGAAAATATTTTATCAGTAATAAAACATTTAAAAATATTTTATTGTACTGTGTGAATGAAAAGAAATCAATACCTTGAAATGATAGCAAAGTAAAATTGAACAGGGAATTGAATCACACTATTAATTAGCAAAATTGATACATTTAATCTTTATTGTTTTATTAAATTTAGAGCAGCGTTACTAAATTTTATTTTCATTACTGTGTAAATATTCTAATAAAATTGTAATTTGTAAATTTATAAATTATACTTTATGAACTAATTGTAAACTAGTATTATAAACTCCTTGTAAGCTATACCATTAAACTTTGAATATGAATCTATCAAACTGTTGTAGAAATTAAATTAAAATACATTATTTTTTGTTGACTATTGACAAAAATTATATTTTACTACTGTTAGTACAAATAAAAAATTTAATTAAAAATAATAATAGCAACTGAAATAGTAAAAAGTAGAATACTTTTGATGTTAATAGTAATTGTTGTAACAATTATGATTATATTCTTTGTGTTAATAACATGATTTTTTAAATATTTAAGGTGAAGGTGATTGTGGGGGAAGGTGTTGCTCTGATCTTAGGAAATCCTGATTGGGTAAGTCCTTAAATTCTTCAAAACTAACAAGCTTCAATAACTATACTAACACAATATATTGAATATTTATCATTTATTAATTTTCAACAATTGAAACAATCACAGGTAGGTGAAAATATTTAATTGTATACTTAGGTACCAAAATATTTCAATTCACTTTATCTACAAATTGCAATTCAGTTTTGCTGAAGATTATTTCATTTAAATTTTAACCGAAGTTTAATATTTCAATATAGTTCCATTAAATATTAGTATTTCAATACAATTCAATGAGAAATTATTTCAATATTATTTTACTAAAGATTCATGTTTCAATTAAATTTTAACTAATGCTTAATATTTCAATTCAATTTTATTTTTAATATTTTAATTCAATTTACCTAAAATTTATATTATATTCAATTTAACTGAAGATCTCAGCTCAACTATAAATCAGTATTTAGATTTACTTTAACTCAGAATTAATATTTGAGTTAATATCTCAGTTCAGTTTAACTGAATTATATAAATAACTTCATCTGAAAAACTTACAAAACAGATACAAGTGTAAGGGGGAGAATAATTTCAGACAAGTATTATCAATGAAACATATTTATTAAAAATCTAGCATAATTTCCCTACATCTACAGTAAATATCACAGGTACACGTTTCTTTATCACAATATCCTCCGCTCGGCCGTTTACATAAGCTATCAATTACCCTAACTGGCGTATCGTTCACCGAACAATCATAAAATTCGTTGGCCGAGAAGATTCTCATATAACAACGATTTTGGCGGGAGAAAGCGCGTTCCACGTGTCTCCATCCTCCCCCTCGAACGGCTCCTCTTTCTCGCGCCAAAATTGACAAAATAAAAACCTCTCGATAAAACTTATCAAATAAACAATAGAAAATTCTAACCGTCGAGTAAATTAAAGCTTCGTGCCGCATCGTGGCATGCGGTCATGTTACATCGAGATCCTACCGATACAACTCTCAATTACCGCGTGTACAATCTAACGGCGATATTATTAAAAAAAGAGAAGGGAAAAGAACTTAACGTATCCTTCACATCGAGTGTCTTGAGCAAAACAATAGTCCATTCTTCACGGAATCAACGAGACACCAGAAATCCTCTGTCACGACGTTCATCTCGAGGATGCGCGAGCAGCTCGCTCAGATCACAGACAAAATTGCAACACCGGTAAATGGTTGGTCACACGACGGTCTCGTTCCATCGGTGCCGATCCTCTACGTTTTCGACCGGTAATCCGCCGGTCTCGAGAAGCCCGTTCACCGGGTACGACGGCTTTGCCCGTTCAAGTCCCTAGGCCCACACGTTTACCACGGTCTCCAGATCGGTTCGTTAGGTTTGGCGACCTGCAGGAGGCCCTGATGGCTCTGCGAGATGCCCTCGATGTCCGTTCTGACCGGAGAAGGTTGGCTCGAAGCCGGAGTCAGAGGCATCGAGTACTCGTCCGAGCTGAGCTCGCTACCAGAAGACGGCGAGGATTGCGGCGCCGCCACGTGGATCGTCAGAGGTCCAGTCTTGTCCATGGAATTCAATTTGTGGCCCAGATGGGTCATCAGTTTGGTGCCCAAAGCCACATCCACGCCCGGGGTGGCTGCCAAACAGCGGCTGACTTCGTTGGCGCAGTGCGTGTAACCGGCCCTGAAGCGGTCCGCGTCGATCACGGGGTTGGCAGAGAGTCGTTGCTGTCTCTGGAGCTTGTGAAGATGACGCACGGTCAGCTCCAGAATATCGGCCTTCTCTAACTTGGCCACGTTCTCGCCGTCGCCGGCCAGGGCCGTCACCATCAGGTCCTTCAGCTCGTCCAGACACCGGTTGATCCGGGCCCGACGTTTGCGTTCCAGCATAGGTTTCATCACCTGCGAAATCAAGGTAAGATACATTGAAAAAAGACTGTACTCTAGCCGAGATGCAAGATACGAGACTCTAAGTTTGATTTTGTTTAACAGGTCGGTGAAGACACGTACCTTTCTGTACTGATAAGTCCTGGATATCGGTTGCTCCTGTCCATCGACCATCATCATTTGTTCGTGCATCTGCATGATTAATCCTTAGCGGAGGACGAAATGTCACACACCGATAACTGCACTGATCGTCGCACTTGCAATGTCTCTCGCACAGACAACTGAACGTTGGAACTGTTTTGTATGATTAGCGGTTTCGCAGGATTCGGGGACGCGTTCTGAGTTTCGTGAACGTTCACCGTGATTGTGGTGGCAGTCGGGCGAGGCTATGGCTTATATAGCGAGGGACAGTTCTTCAGGGTGGGGCGAGGGGCTGATGTCAGGGTCCGTGAGTGGGGGACAGGCCTTCCGTGGGAACGGTCCGTAGAGGTTGGTTCCCAAGCAAGCACACCACCTGTAAGCGGCAGCTGCCAGACACGCGCCCACACCAAGCATCGTCACCGTTTCTTCGTCTTCGTTGCACCTACCGTTCCGGGCCCGTGTTTCCTACCTCTTCTGATCCTCTCCGTTTCGCCGTGCCACGGTATGCACGGCTTTAACCTTCTCCTCTCTCTCTCTCCGTCTCGCCTCCTTTCGGCTTACTACTATTTCACGAACGTGCGATCATACGGAAGGACCACGAACTATCCACCTTCTTCTTTCTCTTCCAGGTAGAAGAGACCCTCTTCCTCCTTTTTCCATTCTAGCGGACCCAAAGGTGGTTACTCGTGCTACGTCTTCTTATCGCGATCCCGTCTCGTTCGCTCTTAGGGTTCGCTCTCCTTCTCGTGGAGCGTGCTGGGCACAAGTCCGACGTTCTCCCGATCGCAATCCCACTAGTTACACGTTAACTGAATCACGGCTACGTGTGTCTATGGCTACCATGCCACCGAGGAGCCCCACCATACCCAGCTCGGTTTCCTCTCCGCAATTGATCAATCATTTTCTGCCGCGTATATTATGGCCACGCGTGAGATACACCGCCGCGGATATGCGGAGACAAATGTTGCACGATAAAAGTTGACGTTATGAAAAGGATGTGATTAATTGTGTATTACGAGCGTCGTGTGGGCGTGGGTCTTTTTGGGGAGAGCTCGATGCGCAGGATAATAACACGATAATTAACTATTTTCTGTCGTTTGCCGATCAAGTTTCTTCGGGATACTTTCCCGTGATTATTTTCAAAGTACTCATTTTTAACAGATTATGTAAAAGAACCGGATGATGTAGATAGCGAGTTACGAAATATCCGTTCGTTTATTCGATATGGTTAATTGAGAATGGGAATAAATAGATACAGTTATGCGAAAGGTTAGTTTGACGTTGATAGAGGTATATTGGAATAATGGAATTATGTAGTTTAATTGTTATTTAATATTGTTCATATCTCAAACTTTCAATAGGATTGTATAGTGATCGAGCTATTATTTTGATCATTAAATTTAAAATTTAATTTGAAACAGTAAGGTAGTATCAACCATAAGACATTGTTAAAAACATAGTTCTCATTTCTCTATATCCCAAGTATGTAAATTTCAATAATCCTAGATCCCCAAACTCCATCATAAAAATTTCCAAATCCCTAAATCTAAGAATCCCCAATGTCCTAACACCCTAAATTAAATTGTCAAACTCCAAATCCCTAATTCTAAAATTCCTCTCCCTAATCCAAAAAATCTCCAAATTTAAATATTCCTAAATATCCAAACTACAAATCCCTAATTTGAAAAATCCCTAAATCTTCAAATCCCTGATTCTAAAATCTGTAAAACCCGAAATGCTTAAATTTCCTGACCAAATTTCTCGCCACAATAAATACAGATGTTCCACTTCTAGCTCGCGTGTCAACCGCGCACACAACTTCTCCTTCTCTCACTATATAACCGTTCCGCGTTTTCAGACGTGTATATTCGATGAAGAGAATGGTGTTTCGAGGAGCTCGGTTCGGAGCGGTAATTTGTTATACCGATGAAAGAGCGTCGTTATGAGTCATCTAATCCTTTGAACGTTAATTGCTTCGACCAGTCCGGGACCAGTGTCATGTTCGTTTGGAAATGGGTGGTTTTGTGTCTTGTGGAATATTCTGGTCGTTTTGGAGAGCAATAATCAGGTTGTAAAATGGGATTCGTTCAGGGATTATATTGACGCGTCCAGGGATTAGATGTGAGTCTATGGAGAATTATGAATGGTGGATAGTTTATTGAGATCTCGATTGGTTGTGTGCAATATAAAATGTAATTTGTTCAAGAATAAATTATACTCGTGACTCTGTGGTAAATGTCGAATAGTTTTTCACGATTTTACTCTGAAACCTTGTTATGAGATCGGAAAATGGTCAAGTTTATTGTGCGTTTATGTTGGTTCTGAAATTATGAATTATGTCATTTGCGGGGATGGTGTTACGTTGACGTTTTAATCGTTAGTAGTAATTTTGTTTGAGATGTATTGGGATGTTTTAAGTGTTTCTTTTTTCGCGGAGTTTTGGACTGTATTCAAATCTTAGAATTTTGGGATTTTGGAATTCTGGAGTTGTTCTGAAGTTGTTTAAAACTAATTCCCTAAAACACCCTTGTCATTCTGACCAAAAATACAATAACAATTTATATACAATATTTTATATATTACATATTCTATTCAATATGTATATCAATTTCTGTGAAATTATATTTTCATTCCTAATATTTAACATGTGAACACAATTAATATTTAACATAGTTATTATTTAACTTATTATATATGTATATGTATTATATGTATTATTATATATATGTTATAATATAATATAAGCTAAATATTATTGACATATTTATCAACATATATTGCATATATACATTAGTAACATATATTACATATATACATTATTAACATATAAGTTAACTATTAAGTCACCTTATTACCACAATTTCGTTAGCCTACTATAAAATCTGTAAAATAATATTTGTACAATTATTATTGTACTAAATTCACTAATTTCCATTTTGATAATCCCGTTACGCCAAAAATGTAGATTAAATAGTCCATGGCAAAGGAAAGTTGAACGTTCCTCTCGTCGAAGAAGGAGTACGATCATTTCGTACGAAATTACGAAAAATTGCAATATGGAGTTAATCACTAACAGAATCAGTCGGAGTTTTGCCGGCGGAATCACGAGTCCATTAAATTCTTGCTCGAATCTGAAACGGCACCGCAATTACACGTAACAGCCAACCGAAAGTGATTTCCATGCCTCGTTCTCGATTTATGAACGGCACGCATGTACGCAGACATGCGAATATATTCGGACACCAGTATTTTCGTACGTCAATCAAAATAATTTTAAGTAACTTTATGTAAGTCAAGTGTACGGCTATATGCCTGGATATTATGCGGTGTATTAAGTACCGCGTAATAAACGTTAATATTAGAGGTACGCGAAACTTTCTATCGTTTTACGGATCACTTTTTTATTAATATCTTATAATTAGGCGGACAATTTTAATCGGGGCGTTTTGCAATTAGGCCCGTTTTAATCGAGATATTTTATAAGTAGGAGGATGAGTTTAATCGAGATATTTTATAAGTAGGAGGATGAGTTTAACGGAAGTATTTTATAAGTAGGAGGATGATCTTAATGGATGTATTTTATAATTAGGAGGATGAGTTTATGCGAAATATTTTTTAATTAGGAGGATAATATTCGGGGAATGTTTTGTAAGAAGAGAAATTTAAGTGGGAGAAGAATTTCAAGCGGAATATTATGGAATTAGGACAATGCTAATTGAAATATTTTGGAAGTAGGAGTGCAATTTAAGAGAAATATTTTATTGCTAGAAGGGTAATTTGCTTATAGATAATAATTACTATGTTTGTCAATTTTTATATTTTTCAAATTTTAAATTCACAAATTTTTAAATTTACAAATTCCTAAAATCTCAAATTCACCGAAGGTCAAATTCTTATATTTATAAATTTAGAAATCCTTAAATTTATAAATCTCGAATTTACTAAATCTCCAAATTCTCAAATCTAACACTTCAATTTTCAAATCACAATTCTCAAATTTCGAAGTTGTAAATTTTCAAGTTTGTAAGCTTGTAAATTTCCAAAATTACAAATTCCTGAATCTCCATGTCACTATATTATCAAATTTCCAAATTCTTAAATTCCAAAACTACCAAATTTTGAAATACCTAGATCTGTACATTCTGAAGTTCTATAATTTCTAAATTCCCAGATTCTAAAATTCCACAAATCTAAATTCAAGAAAATTCAAAATTCCCAAATTCTTAAATTCACAAAAGTTCAAATCTTCTAATTCCCAAATTTCTAATGATATATAATTTCCAAACCCCAAAATTTTCAAATCCCAACATTCTCAAATTTCCAAATTCACTAAATTCACAATTTTCAAGTTCCAAAATTGTCGAATTTCTACATTAAAAAATTCCTAAATTCTCAAATTAATAAAAGTGCAGAATTTCAAATTTTAAATTAAAAAATTCTAAAATTCATAAAGGTCCAAAATTCCTAAATTCTAAAATACACAATACATCCAAATTTCAAATTCCAAACTTAAGAAATAATTCAATCTTCAAATTCATAAAAGTCTGAAATTCTCAAATTCCTAAACTCCGGATTTTCTAACTCCCAAATTTTTAGGGATGTAAATCTCAAAAATTTTAAATTCACAAGCTCCAAAGGTCCAAATTTTTAAACTACCAAACACCAAAATTCCCAATTTACAAATTGGTAAAATTACAAAATCTTGAATTCTCAAATTCCTAATTTTCCAAATTCCCCAAATCACAAAATCTTGAATTCTCAAACTCCCAAATTGCCAAAATCACAAAATCTTGAATTCTCAAATTCCCAAATTACCAAAATCACAAAATCTTGAGTTCTCAAATTCCCAAATTGCCAAAAACACAAAATCTTGAATTTTCAAATTCCCAAAATTGCAAATTCCTAAAATCACACAATTCTAAATAATCAAATTCCTAAATTAGCAAAGTTACAATTTCTCAATATTATAAAGCTCTGAATTTTAAAATTTTTGAAATCCCAAATTCGCAAATTTATAAATTTCCAAATTGCCAAAATCACAAATTTATAAATTTCCTAATTTTTAAATTCCCAAATTCTGAAATTCTCAAAATTCTGAATTCTCAAATTCTCAAAATGACAAATTCCCAAATTTCTAAGTTCCTAAATTCTCAAATTGCCAAATACCTAAATTCCAAAGTTCCTAAATTCCTAAATTCCCGAATTCTCAAATTTCGAAAATGACAAATTTCCAAATTCTAAATTCTCAAATTGCCAAATTCTTCAATTCCCAAATTCCTAAATTCCCGAATTCTCAAAATACTAAATTCTCAAATTCCCAAAATGACACATTTCCAAATTTCCCAATCCTAAATTCCCAAATTGTCAAATTCCTCAATTCCCAAATTCCTAAATTCCCAAATTCTCAAAATACTGAATTCTCAAATTACCAAAATGACAAATTCCCAAATTTAAAAATCCTAAATTCCCAAATTGGCAAATTCCTCAATTCCTAAATTTCTAAATTCCCAAATTCTCAAAATACTGAATTCTCAAATTACCAAAATGACAAATTCTCAAATTTAAAAATCCTAAATTCCCAAATTGTCAAATTCCTCAATTCCCAAATTCCCAACTTCCTAAATTCCCAAATTCTCAAAATACTGAATTCTCAAATTACCAAAATGACAAATTCTCAAATTTAAAAATCCTAAATTCCCAAATTGTCAAATTCCTCAATTCCCAAATTCCCAAATTCCTAAATTCTCAAAATACTGAATTCTCAAATTACCAAAATGACAAATTCCCAAATTTAAAAATCCTAAATTCCCAAATTGCCAAATTCCTCAATTCCCAAATTCCTAGATTCCCAAATTACCAAATTGTCATATTCCCAAACTCCGAAATTAACCAATTTCTTAAATTCCTAAATTCGCCAACTGCCAAATTCTCAAATTCCCAAAATCCCTAATTCTCCACTTCCCAAACCTCCAAAATCCCACCCCCGAATTCTCCAACTCCAAACCCACTTCCCAAAATTCCCTTACCTCGTCAACCACACACCAACACCCAGCCCAACTACCACAACCCTCGTCTAAAATACCCCTATCACTATCGGCATCCCAAGTGAATCCCATCTGACAAACGCATCCACGAAGATCTAACATAAGTCAAATCGCGTAGAATGCAGGCAAAGGCGAAGCAACGATTAAGAATTTTCACTGGAGGCGAATCGATGGTTGTCGAAAATGGTTGGAAAGTAGCCCCGAGGATGTATCCGTGAGTCCGAGGTTTAATTTCGCGGCGACGCTCGTAAAATCGTTCCTCTCTTTGGATAGTCATCGTTTCGAATGAATATCTCCGGTATGCTTTACGTGTACATCCTGTCCGTAGCTGGAAGCACATCCAGATACTAATTTCGTCGAAGCTTTTGCTGAATTATATCCTTCCCGTCTACCTCTTTCCAATCTTTCTCTATCCTTCTCCGCGTACACACCTTCTTCTCTCTTTTTTTTTATAACCTCCGTTCGCTTCTTCCTGCCAACTACCTCGCTTATTTCTTCGCGAGTGGGGCACTTAAACATCGTTCGCACCGAATAATTACGCGCGTCAGCTTCATCCTTCTTCTTTACCCTGTCTTAGCTCCACGGCTCTGGTACACTCGGCTAAAACCTAACCGACCTTTCGATACCGATACCTATGCAAATTTTTATCTTTTCTCGGACCTTCACTTTTTTAACCTTCCAATTTTTTTGGTTTTTGTTTACTGGTCTTTTGGTTTTGGATTTCGGGATTTTTCACTTTCGGAAGTTTTCAGTCTTTGGGTTTTTAAATTTCAGTTTTTCAGTCTGGGTTTTTGAATTTTCGGGTTTTCAAATTTGAATTTCTGGCTTTTCGAACTTTTCAGTTTTTAGATTCGAGTGTTTGGAATTTCAAGTTCTTTAAGTTTCGAACTTTGGGATTTTTGAGTTTTAGGGTTTTTGAATTTTTAGGTTTTCAAATTTGAATTTTTGAGCTTTTGGGCTTTTGAACTTTCGAGTTTTTACATTTGAGTGTGTGGAATTTCAAGTTCTTTAAGTTTCGAATTTTGGGATTTTTGAATTTTTCAGTTTTTAAACTTGGATTTTTCAATTTTTCTACTTTTAAATTTGAGTTTTCCAATTTTCGAGTTTTTGGTCTGGGTTTTTGTATTTTTGAGCTACTAAATTTGAATCTTGAAATTTTCGAATTCTTAGATTTCATCAATTTTTAAATTTCTCAATTTCCGAATTCCCAAACTCCTAAAATCCCCAAATTCCTAGCTCCAAATTCCCAAATTTCCAAATTCCCAAATCTTAAAATCCCTAGATCAAAATTACCAAATTTCTCAATTTTCCAACGTCTAAATTCCCAAATCTTAAAACCCCCAAATTCCTAGATCCAAATTCCCAAATCTTAAAATCCCTAGATCAAAATTGCCAAATTTTTAAATTTCCCAACGTCTAAATTCCCAAATCTTAAAATCCCCAAATCCCTAGATCCAAAGTCCCAAATTTCGAAATTCCCAAATCTTAAAATCCCTAGATCAAAATTCCCAAATTTCTAAATTTTCCAACGTCTAAATTCCCAAATCTTAAAATCCCCAAATTTCTCACTTTCCAAATTCCAAAATCCCCAGATCCAAATTTCCCAACTTCCAAATTCTCAAATCCTAAAATCCCCAGATCAAAATTCCCAAATTTCTAAATTCACCAACTCCCAAATTCCCAAATCTTAAAATCCCCAAATCTCAAGATCCAAATTCACAAATTTCTAAATTTTTCAATTTCCAAATTCCCAAATCCTTAGATCCAAATTTCCCAACTTTCAGATTCTCGAATTCTAAAATCCCTAGATCCAAATTCCCATATTACTAAATTTTCCAAATCCTAAAATCCTCAGATCCAATTTCCCAAATTTCTAAATTCCCAAATCTTAAAATCCCCAACTCCCTAGATCCAAATTCCCAAATTTCTAAATTTTCAATCTTCCAACTTCCTAACTGTCAAATCCTAAAATTCCCAAATCCCTAGATCCAAATTCCCAAATTTCCAAATTCTAAAATCCCCAGATCCAAATTCCCAAATTTCTAAATTCCCCAACTTCCAAATTTCCAAATCTTAAAATCCCCAACTCCTTAGATCGAAATTTCCAAATTCTAAAATCCCCAGATCCAAATTCCCCAACTTCCAAATTCTCAAATCTTAAAATCCCCAACTCCCTACATCCAAATTCCCAAATTTCCAAATTCTAAAATCCCCAGATCCAAATTCCCAAATTTTTAAATTCCCCAACTTCCAAATTTCCAAATCTAAAAATCCCCAACTCCCTACATCCAAATTCCCAAATTTCCAAATTCTGAAATCCCCAGATCCAAATTCCCAAATTTCTAAATTCCCCCACTTCCAAATTCCCAAATCTTAAAATCCCCAGATTCCCAAACTTCCAAATCTCTAAAGTCCCTACCTCTTCCTAAAACCCCTTGAAAATCTCTCCAAAATCCTAAATCTTCCCAGAAACTCTAAAAATCCCCAAAAGTACCTAAAACCTGCTAACCCTTAAAAATTCCCGAAATTCCTGAAAATATCCTAGAAATCCTTAAGAATCTCTCTGAATCCATAAAAATGAGTCAGTAGGGTGAACGTAACCCCGTTGTTTGCGATCCATTCCCTAGGGAGAGCATATTTGCCGTGGACTGTACTAACGCGTTCGTTCTTGCTACCGCGACTTTAACAGGCATCCTTCTTCGTCGTTCCTCGTCCCTCGTCTTCGTGTCCATACCTTTCTTGGCTTCCTCTTTTTTCGCCGTTCCCCCGAGCCGGCCAATTGCACGTGTCCTTAACGACGCCGGCACCTTCGTAGAGCTTACGTGATGCTGAGATAACTCCGATCTCTCTCCTTCGTCTTTTATTTCATCCTGTTTTCCTCTCTGATTCGTTTTCCTTTCTGCCCGATGGAATTAAATTGGATCGACGTCCACGGGATTAACTCTCCTCCCGAGATCCGCTAGCGTTTCGATTTTTGCCACGGACCGATATTTTTCTCCCGACACCTTTCTTATTTCACCACCATTTTCTCAAGCAATTGTTGCTCGATCAAATTATTCGACATCTTCTTTTTTTTTATCGGTGCTTGTTTCTTTTCGTATTACCGCGTTCTAGCTGGACTGGCTCGCTGCTTTTACGCATTAATGATCAGATGATTAATCGATTAATTCGTTAAGTGATTAGTCACTTGATTGATTATTTTATTGATCGACTTCATTGATTGATTTATTTATTGCTTAATTGAGTGTTTTCTTGATTGATCGATTCATAGATTGGTTGAATTATTTATTGATTGATTCATTCATAGATTTGGTTATTAATTTATTGATTGATTAATTAATTGATTGATCGATTGATTGATTGATTGATTCATAGATTGGTTCATTAATTGATTGATTGATTGATTCATAGATTGATTCATTAATTGATTGATTCATAGATTGGTTCATAAATTTATTGATTGATTAGTTAATTGATTGATTGATTGATTGATTGATTCATACATTGGCGGACTGATTGATTGAATGACTGATTTATTTATTGATTGATTGATTGACTGATTGATTGACTGATTGATTGACTGATTGATTGACTGATTGATTGACTGATTGATTGACTGATTGATTGATTAATTGATTGATTGACTGCTTGATCGATTGATTGATTGACTGATTGATTTACTTATTGATTGACTGACTGACTGACTGATTGATTGATTTACTTATTGATTGACTGATTGATTGATTGATTATAGATAAGATTGATTGGTTGATTTTTTATATCAGTGTAATATGACTTAGTTAGGGGAAATATGGTAACACTGGGAGAAATAATAACTATTTGTTGAATTTTGTTTGGTGGATTTTGAAATTTAGTACTAAAAAGAAATATTCATTATAATTTTCACTTCAAGAATCTGAACCAGAAAATGTTACTATAACATTAAGTAAAAATCTCAGTGTATCACCGTGTCCAAGCTATGCAGGCATTGGTTTAATTGTTCAGCAGCATGTAGGTCTCGCTCATGTAACAATATACATTGCAGGGTTTCCTCGAGTAAAAAATGAAAATGAAAAACCCTGGAATGAATCAACGAAGCCCTTGGGGTGTTTAATAACACGTAGCCATATTGATACACCACTGGCCGAGGAAATTAATTTAAAACTTTGCATTTCTTTGAAAATAACTTGTTACATACTTAATCGTTGCTTTGTTAATATTTTTAATATAAAATGACTGGTTATTATTTATAGTGAACATTGAACGCAAAAATTTCGTCATTTTTTGACAGTTATTGTGTATGTGCATTAGCAAGTTTGTAAATAATTTTAAATTGCAAAATGTGATTATGAATTTAAATTGGATTTAGAAAATTGGCGATTTCGAGATTTGGAAGTA
This sequence comes from Megachile lagopoda, assembly GCA_036983795.1. NCBI lineage: Eukaryota > Metazoa > Arthropoda > Insecta > Hymenoptera > Megachilidae > Megachile > Megachile lagopoda. The sequence goes on along the minus strand of CM072798.1, from coordinate 3,102,548 downwards.
TTCAACTTTCAATTTTTTTAAGATACCAATTTAGAAATTTTGAAACTTACTGATTTGGAGTTATGGAAATGTACTATTTGCAATTTTTCAATTCTTCAGATTTCAATTTTTTCATGTTCAGTTCTGCAATTTTCAATTCTTCAATTCTCACTAAATCAATTTTCAATTTTTCAATTCTTCAATTTTCAATTCTACAATTTTCTATTCTTCAATCTTCAATTTTCAGTTCTTCTACTTTTAATTCTTCAATTCTTTAATCTTCAGTCGTCAATTTTTCAATTTTTTAATTTTCTGTCGTCAATTCTTCAATTCTCACTTTTTCAAATTTTAATCTTCAATTCTTCATTTCTTCAATTCTTCAATTCTTCAATTCTTCAATTCTTCAATTCTTCATTTCTTCAATTCTTCAATTCTTCATTTCTTAAATTCTTCAATTATTCAATTCTTCGATTCTTCATTCTTCAATCGTCAATTCTTTAATTTACAATCTCCAATTTTTCAGTGTTTCGATCTTCTGATTTTTCGACTTTTCACTTTTCAATTTTGAACTTTCCAATCTTTCAAATTTGCAATTTTTTATTTTTGACAACCCACAAATCAGACCTATGACAACAAAAGTAAACAATGAATCACCGATAATCAATGCAGTACAGCAAATATTCTCTCACTGAAAAAAGCACAATAATCGAAAGCTTGTACAATAAAGCTTTATGCAAAGCCTCCGTCGTCGAAAGAGGCGAACAGCAGATGCAGGAAAATGATGTAACTGACGAGTTTAGTCTGTCGAGTGCACTAACTTCCGGTTAATCCGCACTGACCTAATCCGTGCACCGTTGCAGCACGTGCTCGCGCGTGTACACGTTACATGCGTGTAATAGTGCACGTGGACTAACAGAGGCGTCGAATTAAGTTTATATTATTCCACCAACGCAGTCGGAACTTCGTGTTGCCTGGCCAGATCGTGCAAAAACAGTGAACAATGAACGGCACGTGAGAGGAAGCTGACTTCGAATCGAGCTGACACGTGGCTGCATTAAGTCTCTTTCGGATTCGATTTAATGCACTGTCACTGATTAAACTATAGTCCTCGTGGGACATATTTACATCATGTTTCGATCACATTTCAAGTATTAGCTCGAGTTCATTCGATAGTTGGGGTTCATTCGATAGAAATTGTGCTGATTTTATTTTCTTTTTGTTTATGGGAAAAGATCTTTGTTAGAATATACAATTTTGGTGGTGGATCATAATTTTGGGGTCATTTTATTTATTTGATATTTACAGCGAAGAAATGAGAATATACAATTTTGATAGTATAATATAATTGAAATTTAGTTCATTTAATTTTCTTGTTATGGGAAGAAATCTTTATTAGAATATAGAATAAATCTTGATTAGAAAATTCTATAATTTTGGCACTGTAGCATAATTGAAATTTGCTGTGATTTTATTTATTTATTTTCCAAGGAAAGAAGACCAGATAGAATATACAGTTTTATTAGTTTATAATTATCCTTATAATAACATATAACTAAAATAATAATTTTTCTTTCAATATCATCTGCGTAACATATTAGAAATATTTTTTGTTTTAATAGGTAAGTAATGTATTAGTAACTTCTCTTATAATAATATGAACTGATACGATAACTTCTCTTCCAATATTATGTAAGTAATACATTAGTCATGTTTCTTGTAATAGATATATTAGCGACTGTGTCATATATTAGTGATGTATTAGTAACTTTTCTTACAGTAATATAAAGTGGTACGATAATAACTTTTCTTACAATATCATGTATGTACAATATTATTAATCTTTCCTGTTATAATAGATAAGCGATACATTAGTAGCTTTCCTTATAGTCATATACAAATACTGTAATAGTTACTTCTTATAACAATATAAAGTGATACGATAACAACTTTTGTTACAATATCATCTGCGTAACACATTAGTAACTTGCCTTGTTATAACAGATAAATTATGAGAATACATATTAGTAACTATTCTTATAATAATGTACAAATGTTATTATACTAACTTTTCTTATAGTAACATGAAGTGATACGATAAGTTTTCTTACAATAACTTATAATTCTATAATAGTAATTTTTCTTATAATCATATATAAGTGATATAATAGCAATTTTTCTTACACATAAGAAAATTTATATAGCAAGAAAGTAATATACTACCTTAACAAGTAATATATTAAATTAGATACTTTTCTCACAACAATGTACAAGTAATATATCAACAATACATTAAACTAATAACTCTTCTCATATACAAGTAATATAATAATATACATGCGCTATAGTAATAACTTTTGTTACAATAACATACGAGTAATATTTTAGTAACTTCTATTAGTAACTAATGTACAAGTAATATATTTACAGTACATTAAATTAACAATTTCTCACATAATAATATACAAGTAACATAATGCTAATTTTTCCTACAATAACATACAAGTAACATGTTACTACCTTTCATTAATAATTATACAATACACCAATATGTTAACAGTACATTAAATTAATAATATTTCCCACAACAATATACAAGTAATAATTTGTATAACTTGTATATCATTGTAGAAACAGTTATATTGTACAAGTAACAATATAGCTATTCAAGTGAAATAATAGTCCACATCCCACTACCCATAATACGTGTGACATAATAAAATAAATCAACGAGTTCGAATTAAAGCAACGTTTCGCCCGTAGAGAAAACGTTCTCACGCGCAGTAGTTATTAGAAGCATCCGGTTGTTATCTTTCGAAAAACCCCTATAAAAGCCCCCTCGATATTAGTAGGAAATTGACGCGTGCGAACCGATGTCACCAGGGGTTGATATTCGAGATAGGGGAGAGAGGGAGATCATGATTTCGTTGGCACGAGCCAAACGGCTCGCGACATATGTTCGGTAACAGCTGATGTACTTGCTAATAAGTCTCCCTTCCTGTCCGTTTACAACCGATATTCCAAATGTACACGAGACATGGGAAACTCGTCGATGCCTCTGAGAAAATTTGTTAATGTAACACGTGTTTCGACGGTGAAATTACACTTGTTATCAGGGGACGTAAGTGGATTTAATAAGCGATAACTGTTGACATTTGGGCTCGAGTTTCTCTTATTATAGAGTTAATTAATATTCTGTTTGTTGAGTTTCAACGAAATTTGTGAATTACCGAATTTGTGCATCTGCGAAGTTATTAGTTTGGTAATTTGATAAATTTGGGTACATAGAAATTTCAAATTTTAGGTCTTTGTTTCTAATTTCTGTTTTTTACTGTTTTACTAAAAGTAAATTTACTAAGTTAAATTTCAAAACAATAAAATTCTGAAATAAGCAGCGAAGCAGTCAAATAAAATGATAAAATCTCAAGTTCAAATTTGATTCCTTAAACAATTTTTGAATAGTAAAAATATACAAAAATCTCCAATAAGAGTAGTCATAATGTAAACTCTTTTGAATTAACGCTGCCTTTTATGCTCATCCCCGGTATAAAACCAGAAGTAAGAGGTATACGTCTTAAACATTATAGTGGTTCATCAAGGGCTTATTGGCATTATGACCGTGACGGTTATGGTACCAAAAAGTGCACATTGTCCGTTCAACTCCTTTACCGTTTCCGTTGGATCATTAATATCTTTCGTTATATTGCCTTGACACTCATTAAGAGAATGCTGTTAGGATCTTGGACAAATGGTATGCAAATGTTGAAAGGGTCCTAGAGAATAGATACAGTCGCTCTTTATTTATCTTCTAATAACGTTTCTCTGACAAAAAACTTCACTCTGGTCATTCAATGTGAATTGTAAATTCATTTTATGTTTGATAGTATATAAAATCGACACTTTGGTTATTAAATTCATATAAATTCTACTTTTAGACTAAATGTCTAAAAATTTGGATATTTATGATTATAATTAATTGTTGAATAAATTGAATAAAATATTAAAAATATGAGATCATGTTTTTACGTCTAAATTAATTTATTAATTATCCTTGAACTAGCATCTAAATTAATCTTCTAATAATTTTTAAACTAGCATCTAAATTAATTTTTGAACCCCTTGTAATATTGATCACAGCTGACGCACTCGTGCGTCACGACTCGTCGAAATACAAGGGGTTAATCATTTTTTAACTTGAATGTAAATATAATTAATTAAAAGTCTTCGTACACGCGTGTTTACAGTCCCTGGCCATCGAATTACCACGTACGAAAATTTCACTTTTATGGCTACAATTATGTCATACACGGAAAATCTTAGGTCACGCAAAATTGTTACTAAATACGTTGATAACGATATAGGAACTGATTTGTTACTGTCGATAATAATCAAATTGTGTGGGTGATGAGCGATTAAGGGCTGTTTACGTTAGGCTCGAGTACAGCGCTAGAGGTGAAATTTGAATGCCATAGAAAATGTCTGCCTACTCAAAAGACTAGTTTACAACTCTCCATCCACGTTATCCGAGTTTAGAATTACAGATATTTGGGAAGATAACGAAGATATAAAGCATCAATGTATACAGAGCATGGATGTGACCAAAGCAGAGGGTGGAAAGATATTAACGTGTGATAATGTTATGTACAGTAGTAATGTTAGTAGCTAATAAAAGAAAATTTATAGTGGTAGATGGCCATCGCCATTAAAACGTGAATCTACCGCAACGACCTAATAGTATTTTGATCGAACAAGGTAGCGAAGGTCGCAGGAAGGAAATGAAGCTATTCAGGTTTTACCGGAAGATCCTGGCCCGTGTTCCGTACACGGAAGCGATGACGTGTGTCGGCATTGTGAGCACGTGCCTTCAATTAAAAAAAAGGAGGAAAAGAGGGAGGAAGAAAAGGCCATTTAAATAGGGCGAAGTGCATACGGTGTGTTGTGCGCACACAACGCCAGGTGAACTCGACATTCCGTGAGAATGCTCTCACTTCTCCTCCTCCTTTTCTTCCTCTTGTTCTTCATGGTTACTCTGCTCGAACAGTAGGTCAGAAGGTCCGGTAGATGTTAACGGCACCACATGCAAATTTCAGCTCCTACAAAGCCGCCTCTTTGCTTCTGTATTCGCGCGGGGAAATCACAAGCTGGCATTTTAACCCTTCCATGTCGAATTCAACCCCTTACGAGTATTTAAAGTAGTCGAGGATCCTTGCAGTTGTTATTTAGAAGCATTCTACGTGGATTTTAATTTTATCTAGGTACAATCTGTTGGGTACAGTTAACCAACAGGGTGGCGTTTTAATTTCAAGGTTATATTTTGGTATCAATTTTTATGTTACATACTTAAGTATAGTATTGAAATGATGTTAAATAACATGTTTTGTTATCATACTCTGATAGTATATTTTAATTTTATACCTTGATACTTTTATAAAGAACAGTTGGGATTTCCACCCTTGAATATCGTGCACAATCTGCTCATAATTCGTAATAATTAGTACTAAAAATATGTCGCTTATAATTATCATTAAAAATATGACAAAATCACTAAAATAAGTTTGTCAAGTTTTTATTTTACTTCAAGTTATTTTTTTTATTTATTCCAGCTTTTTAGTTAGTCAAGTTTTTATTTTAGCTTGTCCAGTTTTAATTTTAGTTAGTCAATTTTTTAAATTTTATTTAGTCAAGTTTTTATTTTATTTCAAGTTATTTTATTTATTCAGTCCAGCTTTTTAGTCCGGTTTTTATTTTGGTTAGTCGTTTTAATTTTAGCTAGCCAAATTTTAGTTAGTCAATCTTCTAATTCTTCAAGTCTTTTAGTTAGTCAAGCTCTTCCTAATTAGTCAAATTAGATTTAAAAAAAAAGAAGAAACTTTAAATAAAAAAGAAACAAATGTCTACATGGGATTACAGTTCGTCGATAGGAGTTGAAATCGGTGAAGGATAGAGGGTCGTGTGATGGCATCTTGAAAGAAGGGGGGAAGGGCCATATAGGACCCCAAAGGGATCCTTTGTGGGGTCTTAAGCTGAAGATTGCGCACGTGCTCGGTTTTCCCACGCGTATAGCACGCAGACGGTCTGCGTTGAAGGGGAGAATAGGCTGAAAAGGGACAGGGTGCATTGTGTCGAGCACGGGCCTGAGACACTGGAAATTAAGGGCTTTCTCCTTCGCACCCACTGCAAACGATGACCAGTTCAAATTCCCGGTAGCTGTAGAATAAAAGGAAATTGTTCCCGTATCCCTTTCGTTTATTGCCGGAATACCTCAGGAGTATATTTCCTTTTGGAGAATTCTATAATTGTCCGACTGTGATTATGAATCTGCCAGCTTTATTGCAAGGTAAATTGACTTATTAGGGACGGGGATTATTGCAAGTGTTTGTCGAAATTGGGGTGTTATGAGGAATAGCTTTGCGAAGTGTAGAGTTTATGGGTTTATAATGGTTCATTTGAAATCGTGGAAAGGAGGTTTTATGGTTTGAGAAGCGACTTTTTAATTTTGCTGTCGTGAGATTTGTTGAGTAATCAATTTTTTAATTTGGTGAATGGTACATTTTTAAGTTTGGTGATTGGTCAATTTTTAAATTCGGTAAGTTGTCAATTTTTAAGTTTGGTGAATGGTCAATTTTTATACTTGGTGAATGGTCAATTTTTATACTTGCTGAATGGTCAATTTTTAAGTTTGGTGGATGATCAGTTTTTAAATTTGATAAGCACTCAATTTTTCAAGTTGATATGCACTCAATTTAGAGAAGTTTCAACTGTCAATTTCACAGTTCGCTGAATTTTCAGTTTTTAAATCAAATATCTTAGAAATGTCCAAAAGTATCAACTTGAAAACAATCCTGGTTGTCCCAGGTTCTCACTTGGGTGGTAGTTTAAGGTGGATTTTCCTTGTTTGATTTCGTTCATGGCACTCTAGAAAGATCATAAACATCACCCGTACCTCCTCACACAAGTCATTACTATTTAAACATTTCCTTCAAAAACAAATACAGTCTGTTCCACAAGAGCGTGATCTGAGTGCAAGTAAATATTTTCTGTAAAAAGGTTGTATAGGAAATTTAAAGAACTAATACGTGTTTGCTTAATAATGTGTCCAATCACCACTATTAGCGATTAATGGGTACTTTCAACCAGCTTTATATGAGACAGGAAGAGGTCTGCATATTTCTTGAATACGGCAAACTAGCGTCTTCGATTTTAAAATACGCTTTCCTCGGAGTTTGTACTTCATGAGAGACCAAACATTTTCGATTGGATTGGCATCGGGGGACTGAGATGGCTAATCCAACACGTTGACACCATTCTGTTTTCCATTCCGTACAAATGCTTCGGTGTTTGTAGTCGTCCTCTTGAAGTATCCAATGGTCTCTGGTTCTTTTAAACCAATGTTACGATACTGAGAGACCCCTTTGGTACAGTTTAATCATCTTCCGAGCATTTCAATTATCCGGAAAGACGCATAAAGAAACCCCGACGCAAGTTCCGTAGCTTGCTTCGAACCCCGATCAGATCATCGACACAATTTGTCTCTTTGTAACGTTGCACATATTTACAAATTCGCGAGACTCGTGCAGATATTTTGCTGCATTTCTAACACTCATTTTTGGCCCTTTCGGGTGTTGGCACAAGAATACTTCGAATCGTTTACCGTATACTCATCTCGAAATGACTTGAACTTCTCAGTGACAGAAATGACACTAAGAGAATTGAAGGGCTATTGCCCTTTTTTAGAGAAGACGTAGAACAGACTGATGTGTGAAGACTCTTGTAGAACAGACTGTAAGTATATCTCCATAAAATTTATACCAAGTTAAAAACAGTCATTGTTGTCCCAGGGTCTCATTTTGATAAATTTTTCTTGTTCGAGCTCGTTTATGACGAAGACCATAATCATCTATTACTTATATCTCCTCGCTCAAGTCACATTGAAACATTCCATAAAAATCAATCACATCTCAAAAATGTCCACTATTTATACCAAGTTAAAAATCATGATTGTCCCAGAGTCTCATTTCGATGGTAGATTAGGGTGGACTTTTCTTGCCCGACCTTGTCCGTGACGCAGCTTTAAGAAATGTTAGGGACCACCTACGCCGGACGTGTCCACAGGTATACTTGATAGACGTGGCTGTTTCTTATCCCGAAATTCCAGCTGAGCTGACTCACGTTTCTCATAAGTTTCTTCGAAATTGAGACGGGGACCCTACAAGGAAGTCATCGCGATGACTGTACAGAATTCGTTCGCGTACGTCGCGTTTCTTGCCTTTAATTTCATCTGCAATTTGCACAGGTATTTACCATTTTAACTCTTCGCTAATTACGCTCAATCTCCAATCTCGTTCACGATATTAACTGATTAATTAGGTTAAGGCTGCTGTTCGTACTTTTTTTTTCGTATTGACGTTGATAAACCACGGTTTCTTTTTACTTTTTAAGTGGGCCAATTTTTTGAGTGTATGGTTCTTTTTCTGGGGTGGTGTAGGGAGGTGCTAGTTTATTTTGTGGTTGGTCCACAATCACAAGTGCAGTTCTGATTCTACAAGGGATTAAAAATGACTAACAAAAGTTCTCCGTAAATCTAGTAATACTACTAGTAATTATTCAAACAATGCATCTGTTCAAAGTTGAACAATACTAGTGTACAAAAATTCCACTAATACAACAATCTAAAATAAGTCTAATGTAACAAAAATTTGACTAATAATTATAGACGTGTAAAAAATGTACCAGCAATTGTACAAACACAACACGTACGAGAAGTCAAGAATAATCCGCAAGAAAGCGTCCCTATAAATATCAGGCAGCACATGTAAGTCAAAAATTCAATGTTTCTAAGGCACGAAAACAGTGAACCCCTTAGCTATCTCCCTTTCTTGCGATCAGCCTTCTCCCTTTTCTTCTTCCGTCAACCCGAGGGAGCTCACTCCCTTCGTTGTTCCTGTTTCTCTTTGACCCTGTTTTTCTGCCGTTCGTCTCCTCTCGCTCCGTCGGATGGCTCCCTTTTCTGCTTCGCTGTCCTTCGAAGCCGTTCGTGTAGGAACGAAACCGGGCTCGTCCTCGTCTATCTCATCGGTATTCGAGAGGTTCGCTCGGAGCTCGTGGGAAAATGAGGCAGGTGGTAGTTAGATCTCGGAGTCCAGAAACGAGAGATGCGATGCCTTCTCCGCCCGGCAGCGCCATTCATTCGTGTGCACACGCACGTGGTGGCACACCGATCACCTACAGGGTGTTCCAAAAAAATCATTCAATATTTACGTTGCCCGTGCGCAACGTGTGCGAGCGGAGTCCGTGGTGGATCTTCGCGGGAGAAAACGGCGGGAACTCGACTATACTTGCTTCGTGATTTTTAGGGAGTTTTTAGTGTTTCGGTATTTGGGTGATGTAGGAATGTGAGGAGTTATGGATATGAAGATGTGGGAATTTGGGAGAGAGGAATTTTGGGATTTACGGATTTGGGGGATGATCAAGGTGATATAGGTATTTGGGGACATAGAAATTTGGGGATGTGGGAATTAGGAATATAGGTATTTTAGGGTTACTGGAGTTTGGGGATGTAGGAATTTGAGAAGTTATGGATATGGAAATCTAGGAATTTGGGAGAGTCGAATTTCGGGATTTACGGATTTGGGGGATGATGAATTCACAAGTGACATATTCAAAAATATTGAATTTAATATAATATTATATTGAAATATTCTTACCAAATTTTCCAATTCTTAGTTCCCAAATTTCCAAATATTCAAGTTCCTTTTCTAAACATACAAATTTCCAAATTTCCCATCACATATGTATATTCTCCATATGTGTAAAATATAAATTTTCAAATTCTCGCGTTCCTAAATTTCAAAACATACAAATTCCCAAATTTCCCATCACATATGTGTATTCTCCATATGTGTAAAATACAAATTTTCAAATTCTCGCGTTCCTAAATTTCAAAACATACAAATTCCCAAATTTCCCATCACATATGTGTATTCTCCATATGTGTAAAATATAAATTTTCAAATTCTCGCGTTCCTAAATTTCAAAACATACAAATTCCCAAATTTCCCATCACCAAACACACATGTGTATCCTCCATATATGTAACCTCCGAGCGAAATAACGAGCAAGGTTTCGTAACGAATCGACCAGAATACCCTCCCCACTTTACCTCCGTATCACATAAATATTGAATGGTTTCTTTTAAACACCCTATATAGTTTCGTCGCAACCAGCTACACACGTATGTACACATATGCCTATGTGCGTGTACGTTGTGTCGTAAGAAGCGTACAAGTATCAACCAGGGGCCCGGTTGTACATATTTTTGTTCGATGACCGAACAGGCAAACGCCAATTAACGGCCGTCCCTTAACAACACAGCTTCCGGCTCGATTAAAAAGAAATCAACTCGGCGACACCTTTTTACGTGCCTGTCTCGTATCGATTCTCAATTCAGAGCGTTAACGATACTTCAACAACAATGTCTATAATATATAAACGTTAATAATATACATCATATGTGTATAATGATAAACATACGTTATATGTGTATAGTAATGTACATATGTTACATGTGTACGATAGTGTACATACGTTACATCTCTATAATATACAAACGTTATATATGGTTAATAATATACATACATCATATGAGTATAATAATATACATACGTTATATGTGTAAAGTAATATGCATATGTTACATGTGTGTTACAATATGCATATGTTATGTATGTATAATAATATACATTCTTATACATACGTTACATCATATATGTACATATGTTATACATACATATGTTACACATATGTTATACATATGTACACAATAATTTACATATGTTACACGTATGTAATTATATAGCAATACCCTTTAGATGTGTTCCTAACATGTCAATATTTGATTTATTTTACGTTAAACTGTCAGATAAATTTCATGAAACAAGGTTTAGTACTGCAAAGAAATTTCAACAATATATACAATAATAACAAATTGCAATTTTAAAACTAACAAACAAATACAACTATATTATGATTTTTTCTCAATTTCAATTTCATACAGTTAATCAGTTACCAAATTACCTTCAAGCGTAAAGAAATAATTTTATCGAAGTGAATAATTAAATGGTGTTGATATTTATAAAGTGACTTAAATAAAATTAAAGTGTTTTAAATGAAAAATTTCCGCTTCCACTCCAATCGAATAAAACGGGAGTAAAGAGAGACGGTAAGAAACTAGGAAGGACAAGGTGGTCCTTTGGTAGTGTAAAAGGGGCAAGTCGAGCGTGTGTGCACGCGTGAGCACGTGTGTGAAGAAGGGGAGGACACGGAGGACCCGTGAGGATCCTTCAAAAGCGGTGCAGGTAGAACACGTGCTGGCACGAGGTGAGTCAGACTCGCGGGAATATCGAAACACGATCTCTCCTCTCTTGCTTCTCTCCTTTGTCTTCTTCTCTTCTTTCATTTTGCCTTTCTGCGAGAAATCTGCGAAACGCTTTTCGGGGCTGCTTCATTCCCTTCGATCGACCTGTCGATGTGCTTCATTGGAAGAGAGGTAATATTCGTTCATTCTTTTGCTAATCATTCTGAAATTTTTTCAAATTATTCTTGCAAATTTTTTATTTTTGTAAATTTAGGCAAATATTTCGGTTTCTTGGTACCTTCAAATTTGACCGAATGATTTGGAAGGATAGTAAGTTGCAATTGAAGTTTGTGTAAATTGAAATTGGTGTTGAGTTATTTATATTTTTTGTAGTCATTTTTGAGTATCACTGAATAGGAATTTTTAAGATTTGAGTGAGTTGTAAGGAGGGAGTAAATGTAAGTAATAATAAGTAATAAGAAATAGTAAATAAGTGATAGTAAATGGTAACTAAGTAACTAATTAAGTTACTATTAAGATACCTTAATATTATTAGGTTACCTTAATAGTAACACATTGTTAATAACAAACTTTCATTCTTTATTAATATTTTTCATATGAAGTGTTTTTGGAAATTACTTATTTTCAGTAATTTCAAGAAATATTCCTTTCATATAATTTTAATGATAACTTAAGAATAACATAAAAATACTTATAAGATCATTTAAAGATACTTATAAAAATGACTCATTTTAAAAAATAAAAAATTTGCTCGTTTCAAATAATTATAAGAATTATTTATTTCAGCTAATTTTAAGAGTTATTTGATGTAATTTTAAGGATTATTCGTTTGAAAATAATATAAAATACTGCTTGTTTAAAAGAATTAAAAATGTTTCAGATAATTTTAAGAATTATTAATATAAATGTTTTTAAATATTTGTGCTTAAATTATTAATACCTCGTGCTTGATAATCTTGTAATGGCCGAGCTTACGAGGGTTTTTAATTATGCTTGCATTAATTTGCTTGTTAAACATATAATTTAAATTAGTATACATATACTCTTTTAAAATTTGTTCACTTTTAATCATTCAGTAGCTTCTCTTTTAACGATATATGAATTAACTGCTATTCCTCAAGGTTTTATATTTGTGTTCATTTATTTGTTTTTTTGCAAAAATAATGCTTTTCTGGTTTTGGGTCTATATACTGAAAAATGCATGGTTGTTGAATTAGTGAAAAAATTGATTCGAAACAGTATCAAACAATCACTGGCACTGATGACTAATCAATTTTTCAGTTTGAAAATTTCAGAGTTTGGAACTTTGAAAAATTAGAAATTTTTAAGTTTAAAAAACTGAACACTTTTAAGTTTGAAAATTAAAAAATTTGAAGATTGAAAGTTTGAAAAGTTGAAAATTTGAAGATTGAAAGTTGGAAAGTTTAAAAATTCCATATTACTAAAATTTTTACTCTGGAACATCCTTAAATTCTTAAGTAAAAATTTCCTAAATTATAAATGTCCCAATTTAAAAATGAGCAAGTTTGCAAAAATCGAAAATTTTCCAATTTAAAAATTGGAGAGTTAGTAACTTTGGAAAGTTGGAAATTTTTGAGATACAAAATTTGAACATTTTTAAGTTTGAAAAGTTGACAATTTTCAAGTTTGCAACATTGAAAATTTGGAAATTTGAAAGCTTGAAAATTAAAAATTTTGAAGGTCTACAAATTTTAAAGCTTAAGAATTTAAAGGTTTGAATTTTCAATATTTCTAAAATTCTAAATTTGTGTATTTGAGCATGCTTGAACTACTGAATTGGAAAATTCTTAAATCATGAATGCACCAATTTAAAAATTTGAAAGTAGAAGAATTTGTCACTATTAACCTAAATTTCTACATTTCCAGCTTCCACGCCCATATTTTTACATTTCTACATTTCTATATTTCTATATTTTTACATTTCCATATTTCCATATTTCCGAATATCATTACATAAAGTATTAAATTTTACTTAATGATCATTATATTACTATTACATTTAAAAATTTCCGCATCAAATTAAAAATTCCGGTGCTAAAAAGCGTCTCAGTGACACTCTGTCACCTAGTTACGCTATTTTTCAAGTCTACCATAAAAGATATCCGAGTATTAATTAATCATCGGAGGACACGTGCAAAGATTAAAATTTGTTGCAGAGAGTGTTACAAAATCGAGGAGATAATCGAAGGGGACCAATCATGCACAAATTGTCGCCGCTTTCATCGCAACTTTGTCAGTGAAATTAAAACCGTTCCGTGTTACCGGGTATCAAGACCCTCTTTCGATTCTTATCATTCGAGATTCGATTCTACAACGTGCCGTCGATAGGTATCTGATTCATGCGAGACGTACGAATCGTTAAGATGCTCCCTTTCGATCCTCTGCAGACATTCTCCGCTTTCACATTCGTACGCCTGCAAACGTGGATAAATATCGATTTCTACAAGAGAAGATGTCACGTTCCGAATTTCTTCCTTGGTAGATAATCGAACGAATAACCCGGTTGACCGTGGGAATAATTATTTCAAAATTAATGGAAAAATACCTTCGTCGCTGGTTTTCGAGCGGCTGGAGATGAATGTTGGGGTAGTAATTCAAGCTTTTTCCAATTTGATGTTTAAAGATTGTGGGAGTAAGGAAAATTCACGGTTGCAATTTCAGTCAGTCTTTTTAGGAATTGTAATTTATTAGGGAGTGTTATTAGGGTTATTAGGGATTTGGGAGAGAGGAATTTTGGGATTTAGGGATTTGGGGGATGATGAGGATGAGGACTTAAGAATTTGGGAATTTAGGTATTTGGGGATGTGGGAACTTGGGAATATAGGTATTTGGGGATGTGGGAATTTGGGAATATAGGAACTTGGGAATATAGGGAATTGGGAATATAGGGAATTGGGGATGTGTAAATTTGGGGATGTGGGAATTTGGCAATATAGGAAATTGGGGATATAGGAATTTGAGGATGTAGGAATTTGGCAATATAGAAAATTGGGGATATAGGAATTTGGGGATGTGGGAATTTGGGAATATAGGTATTTGGGGATGTGGGAATTTGGGAATATAGGAATTTGGCAATATAGGAAATTGGGGATATAGGAATTTGGGGATGTGGGAATTTGGCAATATAGGAAATTGGGGATGTAGGAATTTGGCAATATAGAAAATTGAGGATATAGGAATTTGGGGATGTAGGAATTTGGCAATATAGAAAATTGGGGATATAGGAATTTGGGGATGTGGGAATTTGGGAATATAGGTATTTGGGGATGTGGGAATTTGGGAATATAGGGAATTGGGGATATAGGAAATTGGGGATATAGGAAATTGGGGATATAGGAATTTGGGGATGTGGGAATTTGGCAATATAGGAAATTGGGGATGTAGGAATTTGGCAATATAGAAAATTGGGGATATAGGAATTTGGGGATGTGGGAATTTGGGAATATAGGTATTTGGGGATGTGGGAATTTGGGAATATAGGGAATTTGGGATATAGGAAATTGGGGATATAGGAATTTGGCAATATAGGTATTTGGGGATGTGGGAATTTGGCAATATAGGTATTTTAGGGTTATTGGGGTTTGTGGATACAGAAATTTGAAGTGCTACGAATATAGAAATCTAGGAATTTGTGAGAGGGGAAGTTCTTGATTTAGGGATTTGGGAATGATGAAGATAAGGATATCGAAATTTGGGAATATAGGTATCCCAATTATATTTAGGGTTAGGTGAAGTTTGAATAATTAATTTAAAGTTAGATTAAGCTTCATTTGACTAATTCCGGGTTAGGTTGGGTTTGATTAATTAGTCGAGAGTTAGGTTATGTTTTAATTGCCTAATTTAAGGTTAGGTTGAATTTGATGAATCAATTTAGAGTTTGGTTAAGTTTTGATCGTCGAATTTAAGGTTAGATTGGGTTTGATTAATTAGTCGTGTGTTAAGATAAGTTTGATTGATGAATTTGAAGTTAGGTTATGTTTTGATTGTCTAATTTAAGGTTAGGTTGAATTTGATGAATTAGTTTACGGTTTGATTAAGTTTGACTGGTTAATATAGGGTTAGGTCAAGTTTTGATCGTCGAATTTAAGGTTAGGTTGAGTTTGATTATGTTTGATACGGTCAAGTGAAGTTTTATTGATTAATTTATCGTTATGTTGAATGTGACTCTTAGATTACAGCTGAGTTATATTTTACTCGATTAATTTGAGGTTAGGTAACATTTTACTTGATTATTTTAAGGTTGGGTTATATTTTACCTGATTATTTTATGGTTAGGTTATATTTTGCTTGCTATTTTAATGTTAGATTATATTTAGACCTTAATTTAGGTTACTCTATCGATGCAAACTTATATTATTTGTCAAATTCAATAAGTCTCCTACAGTAGACGTTAGATAAATGTGCGTCACTCACATGGCCGCAAAGTGTTCAAACAAATTAATATAAATTTCATTACGACATCACAAACGTGACTTTTGGTTACATCAAAACTGGGCCATTTTTGTTCGATCAACTGATATTAATTGTAAAATACCGTTAATTAGTACGGACAAGACGTTCGTAATGAAATAACCGAAAGTACCCGCAGTCTTGCAATAAAATAGCTACATAACGAGAGAAGCTACGTAAACGATAAGATGAAGATAGCGTAAGTAAAGAGTTGACACCGAAGTTATTAAATTCGAGAAAACGAACCAACCTTTCGCTAATTTAATCACCAAAATGTTGTGACGCATCCACCGGAAAATTGTTATCTGCAATTTTTTAAATATTACACGCGATGCACTTTCACATTCGCAGGTGTTTCAAATCTCGCGCGCCGTAACATTAATTACTTTTTAACTAACTAGTAATACTTCGCAAATAATTGAAACATCTTGTGTATTTTTTGCTATTTTTAGTATTGTTAACATTCACTTATTTCTTTATATTTTTTCACGTATGTTACATATTTTCACATGTGTGAATATTTTTATTTCGCGGTTATTAAATCAATATGGACCGTTTATTAAAAGAAAAAATGAAATTAATTTTAAACTTTTTAACAACTAGTTAATATATAATATCTTAAAAAGTGCTTTGTTTAAAATTGATTCTGAAACAAAAGAAAATGGACACCAACTTTTCATACTTATCAAAATAAACGTATAAGGTTGTGTACTTATCGCATCTTTACCGAATGAATATTTAATTATAACTCTGTTAATTTACTTTCAAAAATCACTCAAAATGCAGTACAGTAATTACAAATTAGTTTAAGCACATAATAAATATCCATACGTCCCAAAAGAAATTCCAGGTCGATCGATGAAAGTGATTATGTTAAGCAGTTAAAAACTGATAATCAAAACTTTCTGTGTACATATAATTTAAATATGGCTTCCCCGTGACCCGACTTTCGGTAGAATATATAAGTCGATACATTTTAATCATCTCTCGATTATCTCCATTAAGTTTGATAACAGATTTCAATCGATAATACGGTGAAATTTCTCTCGAAGTATAATCATGAATTTTCTCTGATGCACAAGTTGCATTCGTCTTGCCAAGATGTGAATAAAAAATGCATTGATGTATCGACTGTCGGGGAGCAAAGTCATTCGAGTATAATGTGTGGTCAAGTTGGCTACGTGTATCGTAGCCAGTAATGATTAATTACTCCGAACACACCAGGACTAATTATTCTTGATGCAATCGGTATGCAGCGTGCCTTGCACGTCGTCAGCGGTTGGTGTTAATGCGGTACTCTCATTAATATTGTGAAGTTGTTGTTGAGTTTGGTAACGTGCTTCATTAACGGTGGCGTACAAAAGTTTCACGAATGAAATTAAATTGTACGCCGAACACAATTTTCCAGTTGAATTACTAAAATTATTCTTCAAACAGAATTTCGGGTTGAATTAGTAAAATTGTTCATCAAACAGAATTCCAAATTATGGAGTCAATGAGTGTCAAACAGAATTTCTGGTTCTGGAGTTCAGTTAGTAAAATTGTGTATCAGATAAAATTTCTGTTTATGGAGTTACAAATTTTTAGGAAATGACTGCACAACAAATTTGTGTGGAGGTGCAAGAAATTTTCAGGAAAGTACAACAAATTTTGTGAAATTTCAATGAAGTGTCTATGTATTACTTATGAAATATCTATCTATGAAATATTGATAAAATATGTATGAAATATGTATGAAACATCTGTGAAACATCTATGAATTATCTGTTAATTATCTATGAATTATCTATAAATTATCTATGAAATATATATGGAATATCTACAAAATATCTAAAACACATCAACAAAATATTTATGAAACATCTGTAAAATATCTATAAAACATCTATAAATTATCTATGAATTATCTATGAATTATCTATGAATTATCTACGAATTATCTTTAAATTATCTATCAAGTATCTATCAATTATCCATGAATTATCTATAAAATATCTGTGAAACACCTATAAAATATCTATGAATTATCTATGAATTATGTATGAATTATCTATGAATTATCTACGAATTATCTATAAATTATCTATAAATTATCCATGAATTATCTATAAAATATCTGTGAAACACCTAAAATATCTATGAATTATCTATGAACTGTCTATGAATTATCTACGAAATATCTACAATACATCAATAGTATATGTATAAAATATGAAGCAAACGTTCGCGACTAAAATTTCCCCCAGATAAATCCGTGTTGCACAAGATGGCTACAAAATAATTATGTTGCTAAAAATAACACGAATATAATAATTGCACGGTTAGTAACAGCACGAAAACAGGCAGAAGCAGTTGAACGACCGTGAAACGCACATTTCCCAACTCGTTAATCAGTCTGAAAACAGAGTAATATAGGCAGGCAGCCGGTGTCAAAGAGGGACATTCGCCACGTATAAGTGGCTCGAAAGCATCCTAATTAGGCAATGAAAGGACTCTTTGTGATCCTCGAAAAGGGACTGTCTAAAAGGCGCCGATAACACGTGCGTCAAAGACTTTCGAACGTTTCACACGGGACAAACGTGAAATCATGAATGTGTCTTTGTGTCGTGCCGCATCGTGAAATCACAACTGAAAGACAGCATGTGGACCGGGTTCGAGGATCAATTAATAATTTGAGAATACGGAGAAGATACGTAATTAGTTTTTTGCACGTGACTCGATCTTTTGGGAATAATTAGGGTGAGCGGTATTGAAATATATTTGCAGGTTTATAAATATTTATTAATCCGATGGGGTTATAATATTAATAATAGAGGAATTGAATATGGAGGCAGATTCTCAAATTTTTAATGGTTTGTAATACTTGACAGACCTGTCGCTCTTAATTTTCAAGTTTCCCTTCATTACAATATTTAAATATTCCGTTGGAGATGTGTCCCGTTAGCACAGAGATGATTAACTAATGCCGTCAAGAATTCTTTCATCCGAAATATGAAAGAAATACCGTTCCATCTCGCTTGGAAGTCACGTATTTTTATAGACGCATAACACATTTGTCTCGTAATCGTCCTAATTTGACGATAAAGTATCGTTAGTTTCTTTAAAAATGAGTAAATTTATGACAGACAAAAATCAGTTACAAAAATGATTTTACTGCTGAAAATAAAAAGATAAATCAATACTTTCATTACTGGTTGATATAGTATTATACTGGCAATGAGTAATATTACTTCTTTTAAGTTATATTACATATGACTTATACATCTTTTAAGTTATAAGAAAATAATTTTGTTAGTTTAGTAAATAAACTATTTTAACAGATATTGTTTTTAAATACAATATTTTGTGTTTTAATTTTAGTTTATAGTGTATCATATGTTGTATATTTATTTTATAGTATAAGTTACTTGGTAAAAAAAAAGTTGTGTTGTAAGGTTAGATTTAGACGAATTTTACTTTCTTTGAACACAAGCTTTTCTTCATTTCAAATTCCACTTTATTCAGATATAATTTTAACTTTGAATCAAGATTGATTTTATTTAGATACGATGTTAGTTTCTTTTTGTATTTTATTTCGTTCAGGTGCAATTTTTATTTTAAGTTTGTCGTGCACTGTTTACTGCGCATTCTTTACTGCGCAACGTCTATCGCGCATCGACCTTCGCGCATCGTTCACTTGTAGATCTAATACCAATACCGTATCTATATACATTATCGTATCACTGTTACAACAAACGCACAAAGAATAGTTTATACAATTATTACAGACTTCAAGAATTAATTTTATGCGAAATTCCACCGTAATCTAATTTAGACAACAATGTTTTGAATATTTCAATCATAAAAATCTGATTATCGATATTATTTCTTCAAAAATAAAATCCGCGAATTTCACGAATCTTTTATTAAATCACGCAAGTGTTGAACCCCGCAAAAGTTATAAAAATACAAGATTATGTTTGTTAAAATGTATATTTGATATTCAGCGATGCGCAGTTGCTGTGAAGGTATGTCCTTAAAATCGCGGCTTCCATAACCGAGGTGAATGCGGCTTCTGAGGGCACGAGCCCCCCATAAACGTAACAGGATCCCATACGGGTGTTCCTCGGTCCGTTTCTTGTGCGGCTACGTTCCCACACTTTCTGCCCCATTGAAACGTACACCAGAAGAATTCACCCCTATACATACCACGAGGGTGGGAGCTAGAAAGCTCGGAACCCATAGAAATTAAAAAGCACCCTCCTTTCAGGAAGTCTTTCAGCTGAAGCGTGCAATGCACGAGCTGGACACGAAATTCAATGAGCGAACCGTTTCCGCATTTTCTAAACTTGACCCCGATACAACGAAAATTCCTTGCTCTCTCTCTCTCCCTCTTTTTCTCTCCTCTGACGAAGCGAATTCGAAACCCTACCTCCGAAAGGATTAAATCGAGCGAAATTTAATAAAATATTACATATATCAATATTAATAACATTTATGTATTTTACATATTTTATATTTAAATATTACTAATATTTATTTAATTTATATGGTGATTTAAATACACTGTTAGTGTATTGATTTGTAAAAATTTTGTCACATATGCACGTGTATATGAAAATTTTATGAAATTTTTTCTGTGATATAATGATTAAAATTATTTTTTATGCAGGTAGAGGTTTCTTCAATTTTTAAATTTGATAATGTGGAGGAATTTATAAGAAGTCTATAAATTATTTATACTGTTGTCAATAATTATTTATGTAATTTATAAGAAGCTAGAAAATTATTTATACAGTTGTTCATAATTGTTTATATAAATTATAAGAAACTTAAAAATGTATCCATAGAACTAAATAAGTATCAACTAAATTTAACAAGAATCAATTAAACCAAAATAAACTTTAAAACAACTCAACTTAAATTGAACAAAGTTACAGAAATAATAATATAAAAAATTCCTTCTGACATAAAAAGCAGTGTTTATTTCTTCAAAAAGTACCTACTATTGATCCTGATTTGCGTATCGGACCACTTCTCACGATTCTTTCGCATAAACGATGACTTTGACAGAAGGGTGTCGTGCATTTGCATTCGTCGATGAATTTACTCGGTCGGAAAAGTCTTTTGGGTTTTTCAAAGAGGGGTGTATGCAGGTGTCCTAGGAAAATTTAGAGTAAAATAGAGGTGCACGTGTGGCGTGAACACCCACGGTTCCATCAACAGGTAGTCGTCCAGTCTCGTCAGGAATCCATTTACGACAGCCCCTCTTTTGTATTCGGAAGGGAGGAAAGTCCGTTAGGGTTGCGACCGAAAAGGGGGATGATATTCTGTTACTACACATGCATATGCAAATTAGGGCGCTCGGGATGTTGACTTACTGCTCTTGGAAATATGGAAATTTTGGGACGTTGGGAATTCTGAGAATTATTAGGACTTTAGACATTTTGGGAATTTTAGGAATTTTAGAATTTTGGGAGTTTTAGGAATTTTAGAATTTTTGGGAGTTTTAGGAATTTTGGGAATTTTAGGAGGTTTAGGTACGTTGGGAATTCTGAGAATTATTAGAACTTTAGAAATTTTGGGAATTTTGGGAATTATAGAAATTTTTGGAATTTTAGGAGGTTTAGGGACGTTGGCAATTCTGAGAATTATTAAAACTTTAGAAATTTGGGGAATTTTAGAATTTTAGAAGTTTTAGGAATTTTAGGAATTTTAGAATTTTTGGGAGTTTTAGGAATCTTAGGAATTTTAGAATTTTTGGGTGTTTTAGGAATTTTAGGAATTTTAGAATTTTTGGGAAGTGTGGAAATTTTTGGAATTTTGGGCATATTGGGAATTTTAGAATTTCAGAATTTTTGGGAGTTTTAGGAATTTCAGGAATTTTAGAATTTTTGGGAAGTGTGGAAATTTTTGGAATGTTGGGAATTTTAGAATTTTTGGGAGTTTTAGGAATTTTGGGAATTTTAGAATTTTTGGGAAGTGTGGAAATTTGTGGAATTTTGGGAATGTTGGGAATTTTAGAATTTTAGAATTTTTGGGAATTATGGGAATTTTGGAAATGTTGGAAATCTTTGGAATTTTTGAAATTTTAGAAATTTTAGGAGGTTTAGGAACATAGGAAATAGATAATTTTGGGATTTAAAAATTTTTGAATTTACTGATTTGCAACTTTAGAGAAATTGAGAGTATGGAAATTAGTGCATTTTGTTATTTTGGTAATTTAGCAAAGATTGTGTGAGTCATACAATGTCTTCTCTAATACATAATAGTCCTTCAATTCTCTTAGTATCATTTCTGTCACTGAGAAGTTCAAGTCATTTCGAGATGAGTATACGATTCGAAGTATTCTTGTGCCAACACCCGAAAGGGCCAAAAATGAGTGTTAGAAATGCAGCAAAATATCTGCACGAGTCTCGCGAATTTGTAAATAAGTGCAACGTTATAAAGAGACAAATTGTGTCGATGATCTGATCGGGGTTCGAAGCAAGCTACGGAACTTGCGTCGGGGTTTCTTTATGCGTCTTTCCGGATAATTGAAATGCTCGGAAGATGATTAAACTGTGCCAAAGGGGTCTCTTAGTATCGTAACATTGGTTTAAAAGAACCAGAGACCATTGGATACTTCAAGAGGACGACTACAAACACCGAAGCATTTGTACGGAATGGAAAACAGAATGGTGCCAACGTGTTGGATTGGCCATCTCAGTCCCCCGATGCCAATCCAATCGAAAATGTTTGGTCTCTCACGAAGTACAAACTCCGAGGAAAGCGTATTTTAAAATCGAAGACGCTAGTTTGCCGTATTCGAGGAATATCCAGATCTCTTCCTGTCTCATACAAAGCTGGTTGAAAGTATGCCCATTAATCGCTAATGGATGTGATTGAACACATTATTAAATGCGTATTAGTTCTTTAAATTTCCTATACAACCTTACAGAAAATATTTACTTGCACTCGCGTCCACGCTCTTGTGGAACAGACTATAACCTGTAATCAATCTAAACTTGTAGCGCAAACTATGAAATATTTTGTAGTAAGAGTATGTACTAAAACTGTCGACTATCAGAGATGTTCCTAACCCATTCACTGTCAATTACAAGAGACGTTCCTAACCCATTCACTGCCAATTATAAGAGATGTTCCTAATCCATTCTCTGTGGAACTACGAGATATCTACTATCTCGTAACTACGAGATATCTGATACTAAGAGAATGTACCAAAACTGGCAGTTACGAGAGTTGGCAGTGATTGGTTAAAGATCCCTGTCGCGGAAAAACGGAACCTATCGATGAATCAAGAGGGACAAGAAGGGTTACGGAGACCTTCCCGTCAGCGTTTCACATCCGAGGGAGGCGGAGGTAAAAGGAGAAGCAGGGAGGGAATCCAGGGCACATTCGTGTAATACGGCAGATGAGAGGCTGCAGGAGTCCGTGGGAAACATCCTCGGTGGTTCCTTCCTTAGGAAGGCGTGCAGGAATCCTTAGTGGTCGTGTGCACGTACACGCGAGCGCCGTGGAGGAGTTTCAGGGCAGGCCATCTGCCCGAGTCTCTCACGATTCCGGGCCAGCTGCCGATATCTTCGCATAAGCGTGCATCGTGAAAGAGCCTCCAGGCGCTAAATGCGCGCACCGCACACTTATTCGCGACTAGGTGTGTTAAACTGCTCGGACTGCTTGTTGGCCCCTTCTCGATCCTTCTTCCCGCCGATTTTTACTCACGTGACCGTCAACCTATCCGAACGAACATTTACATCGAGATTAATGAGCGACGAGGGTTGACGATACGGACTCGTGGCGACCACGTGCAACCTACCTGCCCTACCATTTTCCCTGCCCAATCGTTTCTGCTTTTTATACGTAATTATTTTGACTTTCGGCATTTTTCTCTTTTCTTTCTTTATTACAAATTATTTTACGATTCTGCCACTTTTCTGTTATTTTTTTTTATCGTTAATTTTTGTACACTGTCATTTTTGCTATTTTTCGTACACAATCCTTTTTTTTATTATAAATCATTTTGCAATTCCGGAATTTTTCCTACACAATCATTTTCCTTTTTTATTATAATTCTAGCATTTTTCATACACAGTCTTATTTTGTATCTTGCCATTTACCATACGAAAAATAAAAGACTTCCAATATAGTGAAATGAAATATTAAATAAAATATTAGAAGAGTGAAATATTGAAATTACTTCAATAAATTAGCAACAATTTATTAAGACAGCAAATGTGTTACAGTATGAAAAACTAAGAGGGCGTGTATACGCGCGTAGTGCAGGCAAGGGGTTAAATAGTAAATTAGAACGCGAGGTGGTAATCGAAACCTGTTGCATCGTGAGTATCGCAACGGGAGCGTAGTATAGCCACGTGTGAACACGTGTCAGTATACACGCGTGGGCTCGTGCACGAGAGCCAGGAATTGCCATTAAGTGGGTGGCTAAGATTGCCTCTCGTTTATTTTCCTCCCTCTCTCTCTCGCTCTTTCGCCGGCTGGTTATCACTCCACTCTGCCTTGCGTGAATATAACAACCGCTTATATTTTTAACGACCTTTTGATAGGAACTTTGTAGTCGAAAATTTACATTTATAAGCTAGTATATTTATAGTAATACGTATATACATATGTATACATACAGGAGGTTGTATTTATGCAATATAAATAAATTCTTTTTTTTTAATAAATTTTAAATTGCATATGTATTGTCCAATCAATAATTTAAAAATTTAATACACTATATTAATTAATTTAATACGTTATATTGTTCAACCAATATCTTAATTTGATATATTGTTCAGCTAATAATTTGATTAATTCAATACGTTACATTGTCCAATTAATAATACAATTAATTTAATACACGGCCTAACAAATAAATTAAATAATTTCCACACAATAATTATCTAATTTATGTCCAATAATACCTAACCTCACTAACATCAATTTTCCTCCATCTTCCAAATATTCTAAACAAATATATAACTTCCAACGTCATAACCCGTTTGAAATTTCCCATTTCGCTTTGTAAATGTAATTCTCGAATAATCACGAAATGGACAGAATCGTTTATCGAAGAAATCTCGCGAAAAATGAGCGTCGCGGTTGTAATCAACATTTGACGTTATTTATGCCACGTATTACGGTCGTAGCTTCTGTTTTATTTAATAGGGAATAAACGATACTGGAAACGTGTTATCGAGATTGGCATCGCGTTTTCGTTGCGGCGTGTTAATAATAATTTATATGAAACGGTACGGTCAACAGCGCCGTGTTTAATTAACTTCGTCCCGAGGATGCATGGGAACGAAAAAGTGGTATCATAGATCAATATCGATAGCGACTGTCACGATTGATAAAGAGATAACTGGAACTTGGTCACGTTCAATTTGCAATTACTCTCGCAACCGTTTCGCGGAAACTATTATCCTTCGTGTGAAAGTATCGGTCATACTTAAGCTGGTGCGTTTTGATTGAATATTAATCGTTCGACGATCTTGGTCCGTTAATACCGTGAAACGAATTCGTATTGAGTTCTGATCAAACAGTGTAATTAATGAGGACTATTAAATCGGTTTTAATTTGGTGAAACAGTGGCGGGCAGAGTATCGTGTTTCTTCGGGTACGTCCTTGGAAATGAACACCCAGGAAGAGAAATTTTGCTCCTGTAACGTTTAACATTTACGAACTGAAGCTGTTGCATGTACTCCGCCTTGTAAATTTATGTACGCGGTTGTACGCGCAGTTTGTACGTACATGATTCGTCGCAGCTTTCTCGGGCAAAGTATTTTACAAAAACATCGTATCTATGTATTAGTGAATAATTGACAGTGGATTGGTATCGGAGATCTTATGCAACTTTTGAGCATGAAATTTAATGCGTTTTTAGATGCCAGTAAAATGAACTGCTTTACGTGGAAAGATTACGGTTGCGAATTTGAGACAGAAGGGTTTTAGGACCGATGGTAAATTTTGGGGGATTTGCAAATTTTAAGTTGGGGTTTTTGGGAATTTTGGGGAATTTTAGAATTTGGGAAACTTGGGCTGGGGTTTCTGGCATTTTTGATTTTTGGAACCCTAGGGGAATTTGGGAATTTTTAGGGAATTTGGAAATTTTAAATTGGGGTTTTTGAAATATTTGAATTTTGGGGAATTTTAGAATTTGGAAACTTGAGAATTTTAAGCTAGGGTTTTTGCAATCTTTAATTTTTGGAACCCTAGGGGAATTTTGGAATTTTTAGGGAATTTGGAAATTTTAAATTGGGGTTTTTGAAATATTTGAATTTTGGGGAATTTTAGAATTTGGAAACTTGAGAATTTTAAGCTAGGGTTTTTGCAATCTTTAATTTTTGGAACCCTAGGGGAATTTTGGAATTTTTAGGGAATTTGGAAATTTTAAATTGGGGTTTTTGAAATATTTGAATTTTGGGGAATTTTAGAATTTGGAAATTTTGGAATTTTAAGCTAGGGTTTTTGCAATCTTTAATTGTTGGAACCCTAGGGGCATTTTTGAATTTTTAGGGAATTCGGGAATTTTTAGTTAGGGTTTTCGGAACTCCTGGATATATTTTAAAAATATATCTAGGATATATTTTTAGTAATATAGCAATAATATTCTAAATAAACCTTTTCATTAAAATGTATTTTAATACAATACATAAAATTAGACAATATCTAATTATCGTTGCAGTGTCGAAGTAAATAGTAACAGTTGAAATGTTAGGTTAGGAAAATTCTTAACGATAATACATATGAAGTTTAAATAATTTCCATAAATCTATGTATTCAAAAATTTACTATTTGAAAAATATAACAATCTGAAGATTTGCAAACAATTTCTTTACGAATCGAAAACTATAGAAATGCCGCGAACTCTCGGTCAATTCAAAAATGTAGAAATCCCACGAATTCGTTTCAGTGAAAGTTGAAGAAATTGAGAACCGGATACTGTACACAATTTGAGACGAAAATAGTGTACACTTGTCCGAAATTATTTGGAAAATCAAAATACCTAATTATTTTGCAAAACAGTTTCATGAAAACATCCGATCCCATTCTGTTTCATCGCACCTGACGTTTCGGTACACACGTGGTTCTAGTAAACAACAGAGCACTTAGCCGGCTGGCTGTTTTGAAAGGCGAGCTGCCGTTCGAAAAAGCGCGGCAAAAGGGCACTCGTGCACACGTGACTGCACGTGGCCGTCCTTCGCCCTTTACATACGTACACGTGTAAGCGTGATAGTCTCGTGTATGCTCTTGTACCGGGGAATGGGATCCCCTTATTTCTCCCCCGAGCATAATCGACAGAAACATGCTACCTAGGGTACAGTGATAAAATATTACAGTTCATGAGATACTTTAATTTGGAAAATTAAATATTTTATAGAAACATTGTCATTTTGTTAATATTGTCAATTTTGTGGAATATTGTTATTTTGTTAATATTGTCAATTTTGTAGAATATTGTCATTTTGTTAATATTGTCAATTTTGTGGAATATTGTCATTTTGTTAATATTGTCAATTTTGTGGAATATTGTCATTTTGTTAATATTGTCAATTTTGTGGAATATTGTCATTTTGTTAATATTGTCAATTTTGTAGAATATTGTCATTTTGTTAATATTGTCAATTTTGTGGAATATTGTCATTTTGTTAATATTGTCAATTTTGTGGAATATTATCATTTTGTTAATATTGTCAATTTTGTGGAATATTGTCATTTTGTTAATATTGTCAATTTTGTAGAATATTGTCATTTTGTTAATATTGTCAATTTTGTCATTTCTTGTATCTTAGGTTGAGTTTTAATGTTGATATTAGTAAATGTGTATTAATTTTGATTGTGCAGGTTATATGATGCATTATACAAGAGAGTAAATGTATATGAAATATTGTATGTATGCACACAATGTATATGTGAAAAGTTAGTATATAAAAAAGTATAGTATGTAATAAATATATAATTGTCAGGTGCGTCAGGAATTAACCACATATTAAATATTAAAACAGAGGAAGAAGTTGTAATATTATGTTAATTATTCAGCTTGACTGGAAATTATTAGATAATTGAGGCGTATTCTAGTAAGATTTGTCAGAACATGATATTGTAAGGTTATCTATATTATTAAGAACGTGTTCCCTAACATTTCACCTTTCTTACGCAGTCTTGAGAAACGTTCTGAAGGGTTTTCGTCCCTAACTAATTTTGGAGGGGGTATCGTTGGTGTTTTCTCGAGGGTCTCCCACAAGGTGACGCCGATGCCTCGGGACTGTGGGAATTCGGGACATGTGCGTGCCTACACACGCCGTGCTCGTGGTCCGCACACACGATGGGGAAATCTCATGGTGTTTGGAAAGAGAGGAGCGACCAAGGGGGAGAAAAAAAGGAAGGGGGAAGACCGGACCTACGCTTGCTGTCCGCGGCACGTCGGCCGCCATAAGGCAAGGAATCCATGGGAATATCGAGCATGTGCATCGGCTCGCTCGTGTGCTGCACGAGTTATGGGGTGGCGAGCCACCCTTCGTTCCTTTTCTCCTCTTTTCTTTTCTTCGACTCGCCTTCCTTATATGGGATTCCGTGACCTGGTGCATTCGGCCATTTCTTCAACACGTGGCTGCACAGGGTGCCCTTGTGACTGTTGCCCCCCTGTAGCTCGTGGACGCCGCGTGTCGCCCCTCGTGCTCCCCTTTTTTTATTCTGATCTTGGGGATGATAATTGCGTTCCGTGATAAGCGATTTGTAGATCAGCACACGTTTATATTGGTGATAAAACGATACACCAATTATACACATTTATACACATTTGTCTCCATCTAATGGAATTTATTATTTATTACATCAATATTAAAACTTCGTCTCGCGTTCGCATGTTTCTTTGTTCTTTGCCTTTTTCTCATTGGATTGTTCATTTCGTATTCCTTGTTAAATAAATATTTTGTTCGTTCTTTATATATATTTTATTATGTCACTTTTCGACCGTGGATCTCCTCACCTACAACAGTTTATCACTGGAAAACTCGCTGAAATTTATCACTGACAAATTTTATGAAAAAGGAAATTTGAGCGTTTGATAGACTTGTAAGCATATACATATAAAATTGAAAGAATTGAAATTTTAAATAAATTGAAAGTTTGTAATTTACGTTTCACAATTCCTAATTTGAAGTTCTGATATTCTTCGTGTTTGAAGAACTTCAAATTTTCAAATTACTGTATTTATAAATTTTAAAGACTAATTTAAGTTCGAAACTCCCCAGGTTATTTCAAATTTTTTAACTCTGAAAGAATTCACAAGTACAAAAATCTTCAAATATCCAAATTTTCAAGGGTAGTCAATTTTCTTTCTAAAGTTTCAGGTTTGGAAATTGTCAGACTATCAAGCTTTCATATTAAACTGGCAAATTTTCAAATTTTTTGATTGGTAAATTTAATTTTGTAATTTTCTTAATTTGTAAATTTGTAAGTTCTTAAATTTTCTATTGCCTCTTTAGAATCCATTTCATTTACAAGAGAATTATACAATATTGTACCAGAACAAAATATCAAAATATTCTATCAATTAGATATATTGTATCAATATGAACTCTGCAAATTTATTATATTCTATCAATTTTATATATTGTATCAATATGAATTCTTCAAATTTATTATATTCCATCAATTTTATATATTGTATCAATGTGAACTCTGCAAGGTTATTATATTCTATCAATTTCATATATTGTATCAATATGAACTCTGCAAATTTATTATATTCTATCAATTTGATATATTGCATCAATATGAAATCTGCAAGTTTATTATATTCTATCAATTTCATATATTGTATCAATATGAAATCTGCAAATTTATTATATTCTATCAATTTCATATATTGTATCAATATGAACTCTTCAAATTTATTATATTCTATCAATTTTATATATTGTATCAATATAAGCACTTTACAATCAATGTAATTTAAAATAAGCTTGTGAATCTGTAATTTTGACCTATAATTTTGATACTAAAAATTAGTCTGAACACATGAATTGTCATACTAAAGCAGTTGAAAATTTAATTTTACTACATCAATTTTTTCAACCATGTAAACAAATTCTTAATAACATATGTAAAAATTAAACTACATATAGGTGATGTAGTGAAAATAATTGTCATTTGAATGACTATTTTAAATTTTGTAATTTAAAAAAAAGAATCTATTAACGCGTGAAACAATTCCGTTTGGTAGTTCCATTGTTAGAAGGCTACTATTGTAGGTCCACTAAATATATTATCCAGTACAATGTCAATCGATATTCTTGAATCGATCATATAGCTAATGTCAGATTGGTACGCGGTCTTGAATTTCTTTTGAAGAGTTCATCGATTGTCTTTGCCAGTTTTCATGGCTGTCTCGTTCCCGTTCTTCGAGTACTTACAAGTCCCTCTGGCATGTCTCCAAATACCACATTTTCTACCAGTGATCTTTTTTTATATGGCTAAATATAATGCCCGGAGCATGCACCTCGTTGCACGGACACTAATTTTTCATCGTCGATTTCACGGCTGATCGAGTCGAACGAATCGCGAACTGCTTGAAAATTTATCATTATCTTTCGAGATAACATCTTTCCTATCATTTCACGAATCATTTTCATTATGATTGTCAGCCAACGATCTTTCTCTATTTTCCAATATCAGGAAACCTTTCATCGGATGGGCAATTTCCTTTATCGCCCAGGAACTATTATCATTACTTGTTTCTTATCAGAAATAGAGAGATTGAAGATTGTATGATAACCCACTGTTACGTGGTTTTGATTTGGATTTTTATTTTAGTAATGGTTGATAATTATTGGCGGGAAAAATGTTTGTTTCTTTTGGTTCTTGCGGATGGGGAGTCGCCGCTGGGTTATGGACACCAGTGCCCTCTCGTGGGATATATCAGAACTCCCAAAAATCTGGGTCTTTCTGGATGTTTATGATGTTTGAGAATAAGTTGAGAATTATGTGTTATTTTAATGAAATGTGTGACGTGAAATTGGTATGCTTATGTGGTGGAATTGTGGATTAATGCAGTGAGAAATTTAGGGATGTTGATTCAAAGTGGTTGAATTTTGTAATTTTGGGACTCAGAATTTAGGATTTTGTTTGAGATCTCAGTTTTGGGAATTTGGAATTTTTGAGCTTTAATTTTTAGGACTTTGAGACGTTCAAAGCTTTGATTTTTAGGACTTCGAGACTTAAAAATTTAGGAATTTTTAAATTTGGAGAATTTGGGATTTTTGAGATGGATACCTCAGAATTTTGGACGATGGAATTTTTGAGTTTTGACTTTTGGAATTTTGGAATTTTTACACTTTGAATTTTGGGACTTTGGAGTTTTCAAACTTTGAGTATTGAGACTTGGAATTTTTAATTTTTGATTTTTGGCAGTTTGAGATCATAAAATTTTGGGAATTTGGGACTTTGAGACACTAGAATTTTTAATGTTTGAGACCTCTGAATTTTGGGACTTTGGAATTTTCAAACTTTGAATTTTGAGACTTTGGAATTTTCAAACTTTGAGTATTGGGACATGGAATTTTTAATTTTTGATTTTTGGCAGTTTGAGATCATAAAATTTTGGGAATTTGGGACTTTGAGACACTAGAATTTTTAATGTTTGAGACCTCTGAATTTTGGGACTTTGGAATTTTCAAACTTTGAATTTTGAGACTTTGGAATTTTCAAACTTTGAGTATTGGGACATGGAATTTTTAATTTTTGATTTTTGGCAGTTTGAGATCATAAAATTTTGGGAATTTGGGACTTTGAGACACTAGAATTTTTAATGTTTGAGACCTCTGAATTTTGGGACTTTGGAATTTTCAAACTTTGAATTTTGAGACTTTGGAATTTTCAAACTTTGAGTATTGGGACTTGGAATTTTTAATTTTTGATTTTTGGCAGTTTGAGATTATAAAATTTTGGGAATTTGGGACTTTGAGACATTAGAAGTTTTAATATTTGACCTCTGAATTTTGGGATTTTAAAATTTTAAAATTTTGATTTGTGGAAGTTTGAGGCTTTAAAACTATTGAGTTTTTGGACTTTGAGCAATTAGAAGTTTTAATGCTTGAGACCACAGAATTTTGAGACTTTGGAATTTTCAAATTTTTGTTGAGACTGAAAATTTCAAACTTTGAATTTTGGGACTTGGAATTTTTAAATTTTAATTAATGAAGATTTGAGACTAAAATTTTTAAATTTTGAGATTTTGAGGCTTTAGAATATTTTATGTTTGAGAACTCAAAATTTTGGGACTTTGGAAATTGCAAAATTTTGTATTTTGATTTTTGAGACTGGAATTTTCAATTTCTAAGTTTTGTGACTTGAAATTTTTTAAATTTTAAGTTATGAGGCTTTGAGACTTAAAAATTTTTGAATCGTGAGGCTTTGAGACTCAAGATATTTTGTGTCTGCGACCTCAGAATTTTTGGACTTATGAATTTCCAAATTTTTATTTTTGATACTTTGAGACTTTGTAATTTTTGCTGTTTGTGGTCTTAAAATTTGTAACTTTGTTATTTTCAAATTCTGATTTTTTGGATTTTGAGAGTTTATAATTTTTGCTGTTTGAGGTCTCAAAATTTGTAACTTTATTTTCAAATTTGGATTTTTTTGATTTTGAGAGTTTATAATTTTTGCTGTTTGAGATCTCGAAATTTGTAACTTTATTTTCAAATTTTGAGACTTTGTAATTTTTTATGTTTGAGGTTTCAAAATTTGTAACTTTGTTATTTTCAAATTTTTATTTGTTGTACTTTGAAACAGGAATTTTGAACGTTTGATTTTTGAGACGTTACGATGTTTACTGTTTGAGACCTCAAAATTTAGACTATAATTTTCAAACTTTCATTTTTGTAACTTTGAGACTAATTTTCAAATTTTGATGTTTTAAACTTAGAGCCCTAACCATATAAAAATTTGTATCCATCCTCGACAGCACCGTGCATAAAAGACTGACCAAACCGCAATACATCTACTCTCCCAGCCGAAAGAATGAAAGCTGGAACGCTTGGAAGGTAACAGTAAAAATTGTCGAATTAAATCTCGTATCGCTGGGAAACCAGGTGGTGAAAGAAGTCGTTATCGTAGAACGGTTCTGTATCAACGGTTCTTCGTATCGTTCGATAAAGCAATAGATAACCCTTTTTATTCGATCGAAACGATGCACCTTGCGTCGTGGAGGCTTTTGATTATATCCTCGGGATCGATGTTTTGCAAATACGCCCCTATTAAACTAGATCAAGTCGACAGAGGCTAACACTTATCGAACGTATCCGTAGCTTGTTTCCTTTCACGTGAAGTAATTGGCCTGGACTGAGAGGTGGTCCCCGATATTACAGAGAAGGATCGGCCGTAGGATGTACGGTCATTAAGCAGGATACGGTTTTTTCGCGTTTCACTCGATACTCGTGGCCTTTCGTTACTCATCCATGTAAGGATCGTTAAGGGAAGGGGTTATCCGGTGTCCATTCACTGTGTTATCTCCGGCTGGACGGATTCTACGACGAACACGGACTTTTTTACCTAGCCTCTACCTCCTTCGACGAACCACCTGAGTCGTTCCCGGTTTAACGATAGATTTACGGAACGCGTCGAAATGATGGGGACAGTTGTTTTTCTACATGTGTATTTAAAAGTGTTTGTACTTCTTTTTGTGTGTGCGGAGGAAATTCATTTATTATGGTTTATTTGAATAATTACGTTTTGATGGAGTTTGTAATCTTGAAAGATATTGAGGGGTTTTTTATAACTTGTTTCGTTAACTTTTCAACGAGTTTTGCGGGAACACAGTAATAGTTCTGTGTTGTTTATTTAAGTATACTTTCTCAATCGCACACAGGCCATTCTCACGTTGGTGGATATTTTAATTAGAGAACTGTAGAAGTTATTGAGAAGGAATTATTATATGAATTGAGAAGAAACTATAGGTGTTATTGTGTTTTGGATAATGAGAGTTTCGGATTTTGGGAACATGGAGTTTTAGAATTTTTAATTTTGGAATTTTGAAATTTTGACATTTGGAATTTTAGAATTTGGAATTATGAAATTTGGAATTTTAGAATTTGAGATTTTGGAAATTTGAAATTATAGAATTTCGAAATTTAGAATTTTGGGAATTTGCGAATTTGAAATTTTGGATTTTGGAATTTGGAATTTGGAATTTTGGAATTTGAGATTTTGGAAATTTTGAAATTTGCAATTTTTTAATTTTGGAATTCGGAATTTGAAAATTTGAAATTTTTGAATTTTTTAATTTAGGAATTTTGGAAAATTTGGGATTTTGGAAAATTTTAATTTTTGGAATTTTGAAATTTTTGAATTTGGAATTTGGAATTTTGGAATTTGAGATTTTGGAAATTTTGAAATTTTGAATTTTAGAATTTGAAATTTTGGAATTTGAGATTTTGGAAATTTTGAAATTTGCAATTTTTTAATTTTGGAATTCGGAATTTGAAAATTTGAAATTTTTGAATTTTGGAATTTTTTAATTTAGGAATTTTGGAAAATTTGGGATTTTGGAAAATTTTAATTTTTGGAATTTTGAAATTTTTGAATTTGGAATTTGAAATTTTGGAAATTTTGAAATTTGGAATTTTAGAATTTGAAATTTTTGAATTTGAGATTTTGGAATTTGAGATTTTGGAAATTTTGAAATTTGCAATTTTTTAATTTTGGAATTCGGAATTTGAAAATTTGAAATTTTGGAATTTTGGAATTTTTTAATTTAGGAATTTTGGAAAATTTTAATTTTTGGAATTTTGAAATTTTTGAATTTGGAATTTTGAATTTTGGAAATTTTGAAATTTTGAATTTTAGAATTTGAAATTTTGGAATTTGAGATTTTGGAAATTTTGAAATTTGCAATTTTGGAATTTTGGAATTTAGGAATTTGCGATTTTGAAATTTTGGATTTTGGAATTTGCAATTTTGGAATTTGCAATTTTGGAATTTAGGAATTTTGGAAAATTTGGAATTTTTGAGAATTCGAATCTTTGGAAAATTTGAAATTCTGCATTTCGGAACTTTAGAATTTTGGAATTTTGGAATTTAGAAATTCTGGAAAATTTGGAATTTTGTAGAATTTGGGATTTTATAATTTTGGAATATTGAATTTTGAAGTTTCGTAATTTTTAAATATTTAATTTTATAATTTGAAATTTTGGAAGTAGAAATCTTGAAATTTTCCAATTTTGGAATTTTTCAATTCCAGAATTTATAAAATTTGGTAATTTATAATTTTGGAATTTCCAGGATTTTTAAATTTAAAAATTATGGATTTGAGCAATTCGTTCGGAAATAATTATTAAAATTTGATCGTTACTTAAGTGAATTATGATATTCGTTACGTAGACAGATATTATTTATTATTTAATTAAATTTTGTTCGCAATATCTTCGCATTCTAAACATCAGTGCCAACCTAAATTGAACGCAAACAGTCGTAGCCATAATGTAAACAAACGTTATAGGACGCGTAATATCTAACAGCGATTCATATCTGTAGATGTCAGTTGTTAAGAGTGACTTCTGGTGTTCACTTCGTGATACTTATTTATCTAGTGACAATATTTATTATAGTGCAATGGTGTAACAGCGAAGAGGTGTTTTTTAGAGCTCTTGACAGTAAGTCGTAATTATAATTTTTACGTTATAAATTTCAAAATCTACAAATTTGAAATTTAAGGTTTTTGGTATTTTGCGAAATTTGTAAATTTTGCGAAAACGTATAAATTTGAGAAATTTCGACATTTAGAAATTCGAAAATTTGCATATTTAATAGATTTCGAAATCTGGAAATTTGATATTTGTCAGATTTGCAAAATTCGCGAAAGTTGAGAAATTTTTATTTTTAGCTATTTTAGAATTAATATTAGATTAGGTATTTTAGGGATTTGAAAACTTGCAAATTTGGGAGATTTCAAAATCATCTGATTTGAATTTTGTGGATCTCAAAATTTGAAAATTTCGAATTCGGTGCTGAATTTGAAAATTTTTCAAATACAAAATCCAATTTATAGATTCGAAATCTTACAAAATCGCTACACTTTATATTCCTAAAATCCATAAATGGGAAATTGCATTTTACCAGATTGAATATTTTAGCAGATCATCCAACCGTACTAACGCGTCAGCAGATAAACTTTCCTTAATAGCCGCGCTCTTTCAAAAATAATGAACTCGATACTTCTTAACGACGAGTTTATCTCATAATAAATAAATGTTACGCCTTAACCGAGTATAAAAAAGAGGGATCCTTCCTTGTATAATAAATAAATAAATTTCCACTTTCTTAACGTTTATTCGTTGTTAATGTTCTCGATTGTATTACGGAGAATTTCTCACGAGCAAATAATAAGGGGCGAGAATCTGTATTTACGATCGATTCGCGTGACAGTCGACGATTTATTACATCAACGTAATTACCGGACACTTCGAAAGCATCTTTCCGGAGCAAAACGTTTCCTTCTGCGAAAAGAAAAGCCCCGCAGTCCTGTTTGTCTCGTTTAACCTGCGGCTACGAATATAATTACAAGATAATTACTTCGTACAAGCACCGATCACGTCGTTCATCGACATTTCGGCTCTGCCCGTCGATTATTCACCGGCTAACGAGAGAGAAACCGATCGTATTTACGAGTAGCTGCTTCGTGTCTGACCTGCTTTCTTTCAGAAATGCGACCCACTGTTAGGGGCCAATAATCCCCTCGGGTTTTATTGTCAGCCAAGAATACTGCCAATAAACGGGAAAGTAAACGACGCGTCGTTATTTTTCTGCCACGATTTCTTTGCTCCGGAAAATCCGCTACCGATCGATAATCTACAGTCCCTGGCCATCGGACCACTATAAATTTTCAGCGTTTTCCGTGAAATTGAAAGGCCTCAAACTGTCATTTATTAGTTGCTAATATAACTACTAATGTACATAACATTATTAACACACGTTCATATCTTGTACAGTCTGCTCCACAAGAGCGTGGACGCGATAACTATGAAATTTGATAATACAGCAAAGATTGCGTCGGTTCAAACATACAATTCTTCTCTAATAGCCCTTCAATTCTCTTAGTATCATTTCTGTCACTGAGAAGTTCAAGTCATTTCGAGATGAGTATACGATTCGTAGTATTCTTGTGCCAACACCCGAAAGGGCCAAAAATGAGTGTTAGAAATGCAGCAAAATATCTGCACGAGTCTCGCGAATTTGTAAATAAGTGCAACGTTACAAAGAGACAAATTGTGTCGATGATCTGATCGGGGTTCGAAGCAAGCTACGGAACTTGCGTCGGGGTTTCTTTATGCGTCTTTCCGGATAATTGAAATGCTCGGAAGATGATTAAACTGTACCAAAGGGGTCTCTCAGTATCGTAACATTGGTTTAAAAGAACCAGAGACCATTGGATACTTCAAGAGGACGACTACAAACACCGAAGCCTTTGTACGGAATGGAAAACAGAATGGTGTGAACGTGTTGGATTGGCCATCTCAGTCCCCCGATGCCAATCCGATCGAAAATGTTTGGTCTCTCACGAAGTACAAACTCCGAGGAAAGCGTATTTTAAAATCGAAGACGCTAGTTTGCCGTATTCGAGAAATATGCAGATCTCTTCCTGTCTCATACAAAGCTGCTTGAAAGTACCCATTAATCGCTAATGGTGGTGATTGGACACATTATTAAATGCGTATTAGTTCTTTAAATTTCCTATACAACCTTTTCACAGAAAAGATTTACTTATCAAGGGAATATCAAGGAGAACGTAAGATGGTAGCAGTTTGACCTTGGCTGTTTGAAGGTCACGTGAACGTCGTCTTCAGTTTCTTCAGTAATTGAATCGATAAATTGATATATTGATGAATTGATAAATTGGTTAATTGATGAATTGATAAATTCATGAATTGGTAGATTGGTGCATGGATGAATTAGTAAATTGATGAATTGATAAATTGGTTAATTGATGAACTGATAAATTGATGAATTTGTAGATTGTTAATTTAATAAGTTTATGAATTGATGAATTGGTAAATTGATAAATTGATAAATTGATGAATCCATAAATTGATAAATTGATATATTGACGCATGGATGAATTAGTAAATTGTTGATTTTGTAAGGTGATTAATTGATGAATTGGTGAGTTGTTGATTTGCTAAGTTAGTGAATTGATGAATTGATGAATTGGTGAGTTGTTGATTTGATAAGTTAATGAATTGATAAATTGGTAAATTAATAAATTCATGATTTGGTAAGTTGACGAATTGATGAATTGATGAATTAGTAAATGGTTTGATAAATTGATGAATTGGTGAATTATTGATTCGACAAATTGATGCATTGGTGAACTGATAAATTGATGAATTGGTAGATTGTTAATTTGATAAGATGATGAATTGATGAATTGGTAAATTTATGAATTCATGAATTGGTAAATTATTGATTTCATAAGTTGATGAATTGGTAAATTTGTAAATTGATAGATTGATGAGTCCATTGATCAATAAATTGATATGTTGACGCGTGGATGAATTCGTGAATTATTGATATAGGTTGCCGAATTGAT
Source organism: Megachile lagopoda (assembly GCA_036983795.1). Lineage (NCBI taxonomy): Eukaryota > Metazoa > Arthropoda > Insecta > Hymenoptera > Megachilidae > Megachile > Megachile lagopoda. Next base: position 3,064,158 of record CM072798.1, on the reverse strand, counting down.
GAATTGCTAATCTGATAAATTCATGAATAAACCATTAATATGATAAGTTTATGAATTGGTAAATTGATAAACTGATGAATCGATAAATCAGTAAATTGATGAATTCCTGACATGATAAATTGATAAATTCATAAATTGGTGAATCGATAAATTAGTAATCTCCAACACATTACTATATCACGCATAAAGCTAACCCGCGTCCCCATACAGATACACGACAGCGCCAAAAGTGCCATATATCAAAGGTTGTTACAAGTAACCCTTCGAAGATTTTTGCATAATAACTTCGATACATCGTGCAATTTTCCGAAGCCATAAAAGGACGCCCGTACTCTAGTTGGATGACAGTTTATTGATTGTCGATTTTGTAAACTCGGCAGGACGCTGATCTCCTTTATCGGTGACAGGCGGATTATTGAAAAATGAATTCGATCATGCATACGAAAGAGCTGAAAATTATAGGGAATGCGAAAACAAGAGATGTGTCTTGCGGTGGAGACACGAAAGCTTTGACAAGTTGATAACACAGTTACACATTCTTCAATGAACGAAACCTACACGCGTTATAGATAAACTGACACGTAGCCATCAATCACTGAATCACTGACAGATAACTTGCAAACGTTCGTGAAAATTAATTAAAAGGAATTACGTTTGCATGTAAAACACCTCATGCATGTTATTATGGAGATACGTCGCGTGTATGTGGATACGAATGTGTGGTCGAGTTACGAGTTCAGACGAATTCGATTACAGTTCAATAGATTTATGTAAATCAATAATAGATTTGCAATCGATAGGTGGACGAATTGAATTGCGACAAAATTTGTATGGAATATAAGTGTCATGTCATGGATGAGTTTTTGGAGAGTTGAAGAGTTGCTTTTGAATTTTTATTTTTGGAGTCACTTAATTTTTGTACGACATAGGTAAGTTGAAAGCAAATATGGGTATTCTAGGAAAAATGGCTAGTTTAGAAAATAAAGAGGGTGAGGTGTTTCAGTTGACTTTCAGAAATTTTGGGGGAATTTGGGGAAATTTGGATGTGGGAATCTAGTGATTTGACGGTCTAAGGATTGGCCTAGTGAATTTAGGGATATGAGAATATGGGAATCTAGTGATTTGGCGGTCTGAGAATTGGCCTAGTGAATTTGGGGATTTGAGAATATGGGAATCTAGTGATTTGGCGATGTGAGAATAGATCTAGTGAATTTGGGGACAGAAATTTCCACATTTATTTATATAAAAATTTCTAAATTTCCATACTTTCAAATTTTCAAATTCACAAATACAAAAATATTCAAATGTAATTTCCAAATTCCCAAGTTCCCAAATCTTCACATCACTAATTTTCAAACCTTGTAAATTGCAAAAGTTACTATAGGAAAAATGTAGGTCTATCCATTCCTACGTCACCATTTTTCCTAGTGAAATTTGCCATGCTACCCCTCGTTCACATGAGAAGAACTGCCATAAAAAATTGTGAAGCTCTCCAATTATGGAATCCCCAAATTTACATACTGATAAATTCCCATGCTCCCAAATTTCCAAATCCTCAAATACCCAAATCTCCACTCCTCTACTTTTCAACCCCTGTAAATTGCAAAATTGCAAATCTCCACTCCTCTAATTTTCAACCCCTGTAAATTGCAAAATTGCTAATGTCCACTCCTCTACATTTTAACCCCTATAAATTTAAAAATAGCAAATGTCCACTCCTCTACTTTTCAACCCCTATAAATTGCGAAATTGCAAATCTCCACACCTGTACTTTTCAACCTATGAAAATTGCAAAATTGCAAATCTTCACTCCTCTACTTTTCAACCCCTGTAAATTGCAAAATTGCAAATCTCCACTCCTCTAATTTTCAACCCCTGTAAATTGCAAAATTGCTAATGTCCACTCCTCTACATTTTAACCCCTATAAATTTAAAAATAGCAAATGTCCACTCCTCTACTTTTCAACCCCTATAAATTGCGAAATTGCAAATCTCCACACCTGTACTTTTCAACCTATGAAAATTGCAAAATTGCAAATCTTCACTCCTCTACTTTTCAACCCCTGTAAATTGCGAAATTGCAAATCTCCACTCCTCTAATTTTCAGCCCCTGTAAATTGCAAAATTGCTAATGTCCACTCCTCTACATTTTAACCCCTATAAATTTAAAAATAGCAAATGTCCACTCCTCTACTTTTCAACCCCTATAAATTGCGAAATTGCAAATCTCCACACCTGTACTTTTCAACCTCTGAAAATTGCAAAATTGCAAATCTTCACTCCTCTACTTTTCAACCCCTGTAAATTGCAAAATTGCAAATGTCCACTCCTCTACATTTTAACCCCTATAAATTTTAAAATGGCAAATGTCCACTGCTCTACTTTTCAACCCCTATAAATTGAGAAATTGCAAATCTCCACACCTGTACTTTTCAACCTATGAAAATTGCAAAATTGCAAATCTGCACACCTGTACTTTTCAACCTATGAAAATTGCAAAATTGCAAATCTGCACACCTGTACTTTTCAACCTATGAAAATTGCAAAATTGCAAATCTTCACTCCTCTACTTTTCAACCCCTGTAAATTGCGAAATTGCAAATCTCCACTCCTCTAATTTTCAGCCCCTGTAAATTGCAAAATTGCTAATGTCCACTCCTCTACATTTTAACCCCTATAAATTTAAAAATAGCAAATGTCCACTCCTCTACTTTTCAACCCCTATAAATTGCGAAATTGCAAATCTCCACACCTGTACTTTTCAACCTCTGAAAATTGCAAAATTGCAAATCTTCACTCCTCTACTTTTCAACCCCTGTAAATTGCAAAATTGCAAATGTCCACTCCTCTACATTTTAACCCCTATAAATTTTAAAATGGCAAATGTCCACTGCTCTACTTTTCAACCCCTATAAATTGAGAAATTGCAAATCTCCACACCTGTACTTTTCAACCTATGAAAATTGCAAAATTGCAAATCTGCACACCTGTACTTTTCAACCTATGAAAATTGCAAAATTGCAAATCTGCACACCTGTACTTTTCAACCTATGAAAATTGCAAAATTGCAAATCTCCACTCCTCTACTTTTCAACCCCTGTAAATTGCAAAATTTCAAATATCCACTTCTCTAATTTTCAACCCCTGTAAATTGCAAAATTGCAAATCTCCACTCCTCTAATTTTCAACCCCTGTAAATTACAAAATTGCAAATGTCCACTCCTCTACATTTTAACCCCTATAAATTTTAAAATGGCAAATGTCCACTCCTCTACTTTTCAACCCCTATAAATTGCGAAATTGCAAATCTCCACACCTGTACTTTTCAACCTATGAAAATTGCAAAATTGCAAATCTTCACTCCTCTACTTTTCAACCCCTGTAAATTGCAAAATTGCAAATGTCCACTCCTCTACATTTTAACCCCTATAAATTTTAAAATGGCAAATGTCCACTGCTCTACTTTTCAACCCCTATAAATTGAGAAATTGCAAATCTCCACACCTGTACTTTTCAACCTATGAAAATTGCAAAATTGCAAATCTGCACACCTGTACTTTTCAACCTATGAAAATTGCAAAATTGCAAATCTGCACACCTGTACTTTTCAACCTCTGAAAATTGCAAAATTGCAAATCTCCACTCCTCTACTTTTCAACCCCTGTAAATTGCAAAATTTCAAATATCCACTTCTCTAATTTTCAACCCTTGTAAATTGCAAAATTGCAAATCTCCACTCCTCTAATTTTCAACCCTTGTAAATTGCAAAATTGCAAATCTTCACTTCTCTACATTTCAACCCCTATAAATTGCAAACCTCTCCACAAAAATTCTACACATTCACCCCTACGTCACCATTTTCCTAGTGAAAACTATCAAGACCATAAAGAATACATCTACAGCGTTATAAACACGATTTCAATCTACCCTTAAATATCCACTTAACACTTACGAGTCTATCCCCCGAATTCTCAACGGCGGAGAGGCAAAGTAACCTGACTGCAATATGCTTAATTGACCGATAATTGCAGAGGAGATGCATGGAGATAATTGTCGGGACTTTTTACAGACGTCTCAAAAAACGTAATTGGAAAGCAAGTAGCAAAAAACGTCGTAAATATTAACCGAGATATTTAAATGGGTCGAGTTTACAGAGGGCGCGATTCCGTATCGACGCGATCTCGATTAAACCGCCGTAACTCCGAAAATTGATCGAATTTCGAAAAATCGCGCGGCGAACACATTCCGTGGATCGCAGAAAAAGTACGAAAAATCCGTTTGTTCGACTAACCCTTCGACGTAATGAACAATAAAAATTTGTAGCTGCGTTTCTTTAAAACGGACCCTTAATGCGTTTCGTTTACGATAAGAATTTTACTTTCCAGCCAGTTACCTGAATCCGAGAGAAATTTTATTGCCGCCGATACGACCGCTTGATTAAGGGGCTGGTAATAAAGATGCTCTAAATTATTTTTCGCCTGTTTATTGACCCTTATTGGCTTGTATAAATGGCGAACATGTGTTTCATTCGATTTAATTAGATACGCGGCTGATAACGTTTCGAAACCGGTAGCATGTCGCTTCTTATCAGTGTCGCCTGGCGCCTCTTATTTTCGACTCGACATTGTTTAATTATCTTGTGTAATTGTCAATTTCGGACGAGAGTGCTTCGAATATTTATTATATTTGTCATGACGGGTCACAGCTTAAATTAGTGGGTAAAGGGTGAGAGAAAATTTGAAATTTTGGAATTTGAGATTTTGGACTTTGGAATTTCTAAATTTTGGGTTTTGGAACTTTGGACTTTTGGAATTGGAGAATTTCGAATTTGGAATTTTAAAATTGGAAATTTTGGAATTTGGAATTTTAGAAAAAGGTGAGAGAAAATTTGGAATTTTGGAATTTAGAATTTTGGAATCGGAAATTTTGGATTTTGGAATTTTGGACTTTGGAATTTCTAAATTTTGGGTTTTGGAATTTTGGAAAATTTGGAATTATAAAATTGGAAATTTTGGAATTTGGAATTTTAGAAAAGGGTGAGAGAAAATTTGGAATTTTGGAATTTCGGAATTTAGAATTTTGGAATTTGAGATTTTCGAAATTTGGAATTTCGGAATTTAGAATTTTGGAATCGGAAATTTTGGATTTTGAAATTTTGGACTTCGGAATTTTGGACTTTGGAATTTTGGACTTTGGAATTTCTAAATTTTGGGTTTTGGAATTTTGGAATTTTGGAAAATTTTGGAATTGGGGAATTTCGAATTTGGAATTTTAAAATTGGAAATTTTGGAATTTGGAATTTTAGAAAAGGGTGAGAAAATTTGGAATTTTGAAATTTTGGAATTTGGGAATTTCGGAATTCCGGAATTTAGAATTTTGAATTTTTGAAATTTGGAATTTGAAATTTTGGACTTTGGAATTTCTAAATTTTGGATTTTGGAATTTTGGAATTTTGGAATTTTGGAATTTTGGAATTTTGGAATTGGGGAATTTCGAATTTGGAATTTTATAATTGGAAATTTTGGAATTTGGAATTTTAGAACAAGGTGAGAGAAAATTTGGAATTTTGAAATTTTCGAAATTTGAGATTTTCGAAATTTGGAATTTCGGAATTTGGAATTTTTGAATTTTGAAGTTTTGAAATATGAAATTTTGGACTTTGGAATTTCTAAATTTTGGATTTTGGAACTTTGGAACTTTGGAATTTTGTAATTGGGGAATTGGGGAATTTCGAATTTGGAATTTTAAAATTGGAAAATTTGGAATTTTGAAATTTTCGAAATTTAGAATTTCGGAATTTAGAATTTTGGAATTTTGAAGTTTTGGAATTTGAAATTTTGGAAAATTTTGAATTGTGGAATTGGAGAATTTCGAGTTTGAAATTTTAAAATTGGAAATTTTGGAATTTGGAATTTTAGAAAAGGGTGAAACAAGATAAACAAGGAGCGTATCAAGGAGGTTCCAAAAATCCCTAAAAATCATACTCGGAGTACACGGTCACTTGACCCTCGACAAAAGTGATGTGATCAAAGGTAATAGTCCCGGAGCGTGTCAACGATCCTCTAGGAAACGCGTTCCCTCGGTCATAAGAAAAAGGCAAGAGGAAGAAAAGGGGGCCACGTTCCGTGCACGTTCCGTGCACACGCCGTGCCGGGGCAACTAGACGATTCGAGGGCTAGGGCACCGCGAACGGTAGACCGGTAGCTGGTTATTGGAATGATGAGCAACAGGTTTGGCTTTGAAGAACACGCAAGTACAATCTTGTAACAATGTTACTTTGAGAGTTGCTAGTCGAAGTGTATTATTAACTTGATAGTAAATGATAGTAAATAATAATAGTAAGGAACTGACTCGGTGATTTTTATAGATTTTTGTGTATTTGATGATTTGAGGATGTGTTGAGAAGATGGGGAGATTAGGATTTGGGGATTTTGAGGTTTGGGTCTTTGCGATTTAGGGAATTTGGGGTATTTTAGATTTGGGTAATTGAGGGTTTGGGGAATTCGGGATTTGGGGACTTTAAGGTTTGGGGATTTTGAGGTTTTAGAACGTTGACATTTCAGGATATTGGGATTTGGGGATTTAAGGACTTTGGGATCTGGGGATTTAGGGACTTTGGGATTTAGGGATTTAAGGATTTTGCGATTTGGAGATTTAAGGATTTTGGGATCTGGGAATTTAGGGATTTAGAGATTTGGAGATTTGAAGACTTGGAAATTTGGAGATTTCGGAAATTATGGGATTTGGATATGTGGGAATTTCGAAATTTGTGGATTTAGGAATTTGGGGATTTGGAAATTTCGAAATTTGTGGTATTTGGGGATTTGGGAATTTGCGAATTTGGGGATCTGAGGATTTTCAGATTTGGAATTGGGAATCAAGGGATTTCGCAGTTTACGAATTTGGGGCCCTCGAACCTTGAACGTACTAAAATTTGATAATTCGATAATTAAATAGCCTGACAATTCAAAAATTCGATTCAAAATTTGAATAATTATACAATACAATATTTCGATGCTTTAAGAACTCGACAATTCGAAAATTCGTTAATTCAAAAATTCAGTAATTCGACAATTCAATAATTCAGAAATTCAATAATTCGAAAATTCAATAGTGCAGAAATTCGTTAACTAGAGAATTCAATAACTAAAAAATTCGAAAATCAGTAATTCTAATATTCAATAATGCGGTCATTCGGTAACTAGAAAATTCAATAATTCAAAAATTCGAAAATTCAATAATTCAACAATTCAATAATGCAAAAATTGCATAATTCGAAAATTCAATAATTCGACAATTCAATAACTCAAATATTCCATAATTCGAAAATTCAATAATTCGACAATTCAATAACTTAAATATTCCATAATTCGAAAATTCAATAATTCTGAAATTCGATAATGCAGGAATTCAATAATTCGAAAAATCAATAATTCGACAATTCAATAACTCAAAAATTCCTTAATTCGAAAATTACATCATTCGAAAATTCAATAACTCAAAAATTCCTTAATTCAAAAATTCAATAATTCTGAAATTCAACAATACAGAAATTCAATAATTCGATAATTCAATAACTCAAAAATTCCATAATCCAAAAATTGAATAATTCAAAGATTCACTAATTCGAAAATCTGACCGTATAAAAATCCACTAAAAAAAATACAGAAATTCATTGATCCACTCGAAAATAAGAGAACTCCAAACAAAGATACAAAACCTGGAACACGCAAGTACACGTTCTCTCCCAAAAAAATTATCGCAATCTCGCGATTGCGATGTTTCCATAGGTATCGTTATCGAACGGTAGTGTCGGTCGTAGTCGATCGCGCACGTACACCTACACGCGGCTCTTATAAATACGAGACAGTGCGTGGCTCGGCGGAGAGAAGGTGCGTAAGTCCGCATCTGCCCGAGATTCTCACGCGCGACGCATCTGTCTCGGGTTCCCACGAGAAACGGCCACGAAGAAGAAGCCCGTGCTGCCGGGAGCTGCACGAGAAACTTTCGTCCGTTCAGCTCGATCTGTCCACGTGGCTGGGGCGTGCTAAGATTCGCCACTGTCTTTCCTGTCTCTGCCGATCTCCGGCTCGAGGATTAGGGAACCGTATGTGGAGTATCCTTGAATCGAAACCATTCCGTTCTTCTCCCGCGTCGCTTCCCTTTTTTATCGCCTCCCCACTCTTTCGATATTCCATACCAATTTCACCGTTTCATTACCGCGCCATTTTTTTACCAAGATAACCAATCACTTCTTTCGCTCGATATGCCAATTTCTTTATTTCGGACGCAATTTCTTCTCGCCGGCAATTTCCTTGTCTGATCGGCGGCGCACTTTTTAATTCGATTTGCGGTTTGTCAGGTTCATAGGTGGACAATTTGCGAATTTTATAGGTCGATAAGTTGTTAATTTGGTAGGTGGACAATTTGGGAATTTTTTAGGTGGATGAGTTGTTAATTTGGTAGGTGGACAATTTGGGAATTTTTTAGGTCGATGAGTTGATAATTTGGTAGATGGACAATTTGTTAGGTTGATAGTTGGACAATTTGGGAATTTTTTAGGTCGATAAGTTGTTAATTTGGTAGGTGGACAATTTGGGAATTTTTTAGGTGGATAAGTTGTTAATTTGGTAGGTGGACAATTTGGGAATTTTTAAGGTGGATGAGTTGTTAATTTGGTAGGTGGACAATTTGGGAATTTTATAGGTCGATAAGTTGTTAATTTGGTAGGTGGACAATTTGGGAATTTTTTAGGTGGATGAGTTGTTAATTTGGTAGGTGGACAATTTGGGAATTTTTAAGGTGGATGAGTTGTTAATTTGGTAGGTGGACAATTTGGGAATTTTATAGGTCGATAAGTTGTTAATTTGGTAGGTGGACAATTTGGGAATTTTATAGGTCGATGAGTTGATAATTTGGTAGATGGACAATTTGTTAGGTTGATAGTTGGACAATTTGGGAATTTTTTAGGTCGATAAGTTGTTAATTTGGTAGGTGGACAATTTTGGGAATTTTTTAGGTGGATAAGTTGTTAATTTGGTAGGTGGACAATTTGGGAATTTTATAGGTCGATGAGTTGATAATTTGGTAGATGAACAATTTGTTAGGTTGATAGTTGGACAATTTGGGAATTTTTTAGGTCGATAAGTTGTTAATTTGGTAGGTGGACAATTTGGGAATTTTTTAGGTGGATGAGTTGTTAATTTGGTAGGTGGACAATTTGGGAATTTTATAGGTCGATGAGTTGATAATTTGTAGATGGACAATTCGTTAGGTTGATAGGTGGACAATTTGGGAATTTTTTAGGTGGATGAGTTGATAATTTAGTACGTGGGTAATTTATTAATTTTATGAGTGGACAATTTGAGAATTTTATAGGTGGATGAGTTGTTAATTTGGTAGGTGGGCAATTTGTTAATTTGATAGGCGAACAATATTTTAATATGATAGATTGACAATTTGGTAATTAGATATGTGGATAATTTATTAATCTAATATGTGGCCTATTTCTTAATTTGGTAGGAGAATTTCAATAATTCAGAAATTCGACAATCCAAAAATTCAATAATTCAATAATTCGAAATTTCAAAAATTCATATATTCGAAAATTCAAAAATTCGTTAATTATTTTGATTAATAATTAATTTTTCAAGTTGTGCAGACAATTGTACATTCTGATCAATAAGCACTTTCATAATTCGATAAGCGATTAATAAAATTTCTTAATTTGATAAGCAGTGAGTCTCTCGATTCGACATTTCATTTCTTAATTTGATAAGCAGGTAATTTCTCCGTTTGATTAGTTAATCAGTTTCTTAATTCGATAGGGCATCGTTTCTTCGTTTGATAAGCAGATCATTTCTCCGTTTAATAAGCAGTTCCTTTCACAATCGGATAAATGAGTTACTTTTCAAGTTGATGTAGGTGCAATTTTATATCTTGATTAGCAGTCAATTTCTCAGTTTGATAAGTAATGTTTTTAGCTACATGACCAATTAACTTCTTAATTCGATGAGTCGTCTGTCTCTTAATTTAATGGGCAGATTTTTGTCTTAATTTGATGAGTCAGTTTCTTAATTTGGTAAGCAGTCATTTTCTTAATTTCATAATTAGTCATTTTTTAATTTCATAATTATTCATTTTCTTAATTTGATACGCAATTATTTTCTTAATTTGATAAGCAATTTTCTTAATTTGATAACTAATCACTTTTTGTTTGATTAGCACTGTTTTAATCATCCACAATTACTAAACTTTACAAAGTTAAATATTCTGCACTGTTTTAATCTTGAAAATTGCAATATTTGCAACGTTCAATACATTTTAGTCCTCGGTCCTTGCAAATTCAGTATCTTATTCAAAAATTTTTCAAATGAAAATATTCGCAAGAATCGGTTTAAAAAGCAAAAGTCGAGGCAAACTTAAATATTTGCAAAGTCTCAATATTTTCTGATGCACAAACCTTGCAAAATTTAATATTTCGCTATTATAAAATTTTGCAAATGAAAATATTTGCGTGGATCAATATTTTGAAATGCAAAAATCGATGCAAACTTAAATATTTGCAAAGTTTCAATACTTTCCGTTGCACAAACCTTGCGCAATTCAATGTCTTGCAATATTAACCTCTTAGGCACTATAGTGGCTTTCGGATAGCATCTCTGTACGACGGTCCACTATAGTTTCGAATGTCATCGTTTACATAGCGCCACTATAGGCTCTACTGGCTCACTCGCTCACCGTTTCAATTCAATCATCCTTTTCATATGCTTTCATTCGCACTTTTTTGCCTTCACCACGTTTTCTAAGAGTATTAAATCCCACAAAACATTACATGTAAAAGGTAACCAAGTTTAGGCACCATGAGCACCTTTCTGCACTGATATTGGAAACATTTGGAAATATTTTGTGAATTTTCGAAGAAATTATCAATGTTAAAGTATATCATATCTTTGGTAATTTAATCATGAAAAGCTCCGTCTAAGAGATTGAAAACAAAAATAATTTTCCCCTAAAAGAAAACAACTGTAGATCCATGGATTTGTGTAAGGAGTATTTTTCCTTTTCAGCGTACTCCCTTTCCGCGTTTCCAGAAATGGTAGCGCAAGCTCGTGTCTCAGGTGTTCGAGGTGTTAATCGGTTCTCTCAAATCTGGAAACACGGCACGATTCCAGTGATCGTACAAGCAATTACCAGGCGACTCGATCGGCCTGTGGCAGTTAATTCGCGCGAAACTAGCGGGAAAAACGGTGGGCAAACGCGTAGCTGTTGCGAGAAACGACGGCTCGAATTCCAAACGGGGCTTGGCCACACGACAAGAAAGCCGACGTATAAATCTAGGCTGAAACACGCGCAAAAAGACCGCTCGTGGTTGCTATCGCTTTTATTCCCTATTATACGGCACACGGGACTAATTGCTACTCGCCTCGTGCATTCGGCTTGTTCTAGTCACTGATTATAGTGATGCTATTCGATCCTGTTCTTAAACTGCTCGAGTGAAACATCGATACTTTATGGCTGGATTATGTTTTAATTGAAAGACGTTTTGCAATTTTTATTTCGGGTTTGCGCATTTCTTTCTGTCTTTTTCTGTTTCGAGAGGACGCAGTTGGTTATATTTTTGTGGCTTGTATTCGGATTTATGCATTTTGAGGGTTTTCAGATTCAAACTATCATATCATCATATTGTTATACCATCACACTATCATAGCATACTATTACATTCTATTATCAGTCTAGCATATTATCACACTGTCAGATGATATCATGATACTATCATACTATCGCACTGTCACGTTATGAGATTATATTATCATTCTGTTATATTATTATATTAACAAATAATCATATCGTCGTACTGTAATATTATCATATCGCAATTTCATCATATTATCATATTACAATACGAACATAATATCATATTATCACATCAAGTTACCATTCTCTCATGTTATATGATCATAATATGACACTATCATACTATCATAATGTAAGACTATCATATTGTCATATCATCATATTATCATACTATCATATTGAATTATCATATAGTCGTATTATGTCATCACGCTGTCATATTATCATGTTATGGTACTATCGTATTGTATTACTATCATATTCTCATATCATCATACCATCAAATTGTCATATTACCACATTATCATGTCATATTATCATCATATCATTGTACTATCATAACATCACATCGTCATGTCATCGTAACATCACATCGTCATATCACCATATCATCATATTATCACATCATCATATTATCATATCATCATGTCGTACTACCATCATATTATGTATTATATTATATTACTAAAATTTCCATATTTTCAAATTTCTCAAATTTACACTGTTTCAAGTTTCGCAATTTACCAATTTCTAAAATTAAGAATTTAGTAATTTTCAAATACAAAAGTTGTCAAATTTAGATATTAAACAATATTCAAATCTTCAACTTCAATGATGTGCAATTTTCAAAATTTTAGATACATTCAAACCTTCCTTATTAACAAATTCGTAAATATACAAACTTCCAAATTATCAAGAAAATAAAATCCCTAACATTCGAACACTAAATTGCTTAATTTCTGAATGTAAAATTTTTTAAAGAGAGAAAATAACGAGTTAGAAATCAGTATAATATATAAGTGAGCAGTTTCCATTACTATGTTGGCAGGTTTTCTACTACCGGTGTCCGGTAGCCGTGATTTCTTACCACTTTCCTAACGAATTGCCAAACAAGACGGCGCACCAGGTGACGTGTCCCTGTGAGTCACCTGAGATACTTGTACGTGTGTATATCTCGGGATCTAGGGGGGTCGGTTTTAAGCAGAAAGGTAACAGGTGAAGGTGATATATATCTTTCGAGCTGTGCTCTCGTTAGAAGCTGTCAATTGCCTTTTGTGGAATAGAAAAGTAACTTCGAGGTGTTTGGAAAATTTTGCAATATATGAGAATTTAGGAAATTTTGGAATTTATGAAAATTTGGCAAATTTGGAATGTTTGAGAATAGGGAAATTTGGGATGTTTGAGAATAGGGAAATTTTGACACTTTTTAGAGCAATTTGAGAAATTTGGGAATTTTAGAATTTGGAAATTTAGAAATTTGGAATTTTGAGATTTGAGAATTTGGGAAATTTCGAAATTTTTTAGAGCAATTTGAGAATAAGGAAATTTGGGAAATTTGGAAATCTTGTATTTTGAAAATTGGGAATTTTGAGATTTGAGAATTTGGGAAATTTGGAAATTTTTTACAGCAATTTGAGAATAAGGAAATTTAGGAAATTTTGGAATTTTAGAATTTGGAAATTTGGAAATTTGGAAATCTTGGATTTTGGAAATTGGGAATTTTGAGATTTGAGAATTTGGGAAATTTGGAATTTTCTTAGAGAAATTTGAGAATAAGGGAATTTAGGAAATTTTGGAATTTTAGAATTTGGAAATTTGGAAATCTTGGTTTTTGGAAATTTGGAATTTTGAAATTTGAGAATTTAAGAAATTAACATTTTTTTAGAGTATTTTGATAATATGGAAATTTGGTAATTTTAGAATTCGAAATTTTAAATTTTAGAATTTGAAAATTTGTAACTTTTGGAATCTGAAAATTTGAGAATTCCGCAATATGAAAATTGAGGAAATCCGAGATATTAAAAATATAAAAGTTTCCAAACTTTGCGAAATTTCAGAAACTTTGGAATTTCAAAATTTGGACTTTGGCAATATAAGTAACGTGCGAGTATTTGGCAATATAAGTAACGTGGAACCATATAAAATTTCTTAATTTAAGAAATCCAAATCTGAACCTAAACCCCAAAAATCGCAATTACCATAGTCCCAAAAAACAAAAACCAAATCATATTGAAAGCTTAAAAATACTCGGAAAGCATCCGATGACATTCGTGTCCGCTGTACGTGATCGATAATGCAGAACATTATGGTCGCGTAGACGTGGAAGTGCATCGAATCGAGAGACAGAACGAAGAAAAGGTCCAATTATCACGGTCGACGGGCCTGGGGCTGGTCGTTTGGTAGCAAGAAGCGGATACCTTTCGATCCGGCATGCCGGCACTTTCTCAGCAGCGTTTCTCGGCCGATTTATGGCCGCGGGAAAAGCACGTGTCGCGGAATCGGCTTGTGTTCACGGTAGGTTTATACATAATCGGCTTTCGCGTTCTCCGTCCCGTGTCCGCGTCCGGTTTCGCGTTGGTCGACGCTCGTCGCGTCGCGGCGCTCGTGCCAGAACGGTCGCGGTGCCCGCTCATTCCCACGGCCCCGAGAGAGCGCCGTATAAATACCACCGTACACGTGCTCCCGCGATCTCGGCGGCCCTTCTACGCACGCCTGTCACGTGTGTCTCTAGACGCGTCACACATAACACACCTTACGCGCTACGCTAAGCCGAGCACGCGTCTTACGTACAGTCGAACGCAAATGTTGATTAACTGCGGGAATTGCGCGAATTTCACGGTTGAGGATTTGAACAGTTGGCATTTGGAAATTTGTGGAGTTAAGAATTTGGGGATTTAGGGAGTCAGGAATTTGGGGATTTGGAGATTTGGGAATTGGGAAATTAGGGGATTTGTATATGTGGGAATTTAGAAGTTTGTGGATTTAGGAATTTAGGGATTTGGCAATTTGGGGAATTTGGGGATTTGGAATTTTGTTGACTTAAGGCTTTGGGGATTTAGGGATTCAGGAATTTGGGAATTTTGGAATTCGAGAATTTAGGGATTTGGAGATTTGGAGATTTCGAAATTTCCGGACTTAAGGGTTTGGGGATTTAGGGAGTCAGGAATTCGGGGATTTGGGGATTTAGAGATTTGGAGATTTGAGAATTGGGAAATTAGGGGATTTGGATATGTGGGAATTTAGAAGTTTGTAGATTTAGGAATTTAGGGATTTGGCAATTTGTAAATTTGGGGAATTTGGGGATTTGGTATTTTGTTGACTTAAGGCTTTGGGGATTTGGGAATTTAGGGATTTGGAGATTTAGCGATTTGGTGATTTCTTGACTTAAGATTTTTTAGATTTAGGGATTTGGAAATTTCGGGATTAAGGAATTTGGGGATTTGGGAATTTTGGGATTTGGAAATTTAGAGATTTGGAGATTTGGAAATTTAGAGATTTGGAGATTTTGAGATTTGGGAATTGGAAATTTGGAGACTTGGGAATCTAGGGAATTGGAAATTTGGAGACATGGGAATCTAGGGAATTGGAAATTTGGAGACATGGGAATCTAGGGAATTGGAAATTTGGAGACATGGGAATCTAGGGAATTGGAAATTTGGAGACTTGGGAATCTAGGGAATTTGGAATCTGAAAAATTTGAAATTTGGGGAATCTGTAATTTGGAGAATTAGTCATTTGGGGAATTTAAAATCTAGGGAATTTGTAATTTGGGTAATATGCAGTGTGGCGAATGTGAAATTTGGGAATTTGTTAATTTAGGGATTTGGAAATTTCGAGGTTTAAAAATTTCGGAAGTTTGAAGGTTACAAAATTTTTTATTTGGTAATTTTGAAATTTAGAAATTTGGCAATTTGTGGAATTATAAACTTGGAAATTTGAAAATTTGGGAAATCAGGAATTTCCAAATCTAGAAATCTAGAAATTGAGGAATTTGGAAATCTAGAAATCTAGAAATTATGAAACTTGAGAATTTATTAAATTAGAAAATTTAGAAGCTTGAAAATTGGGAATTTTAAAAATCTAAAGATCTAATTAAAAATTGAGTTTCTGAGATTGAGAAATATAGAAATTCAGAAAATTAGCAAAAATTTGAAAATGTTCAAATTCACATACTCATTCTTATCCCAAGAAAACGTAATTTGCACGTGAGTGTACATAGGTACATGCTGACGTACATACCTTTCTACTGGTTACTAGCGATGACGATGTATTACAATTGTACCGATATTTGATATCGATATGTATCGATAACCGATATATCCATGCACATCAGATCGCGTATAAAATTCCGATATTATTGATATCCATACTGATACGTCTAATTGAATTAAATCCAAGAAATGGAATATTCAATCTAACTGTTTTATATCACATTTATCTAATTGCGTTTTACACTTTTCATTCCAATTTTATATAATACAAAATTTATTTACATATATGTGTACTACCTAATACTCTTGTTGTATACAATTTAATAAATTTTAGCGTACATATATTCAATAATTATAATATATTTTATAAATTCAATAATTCATATACATATAAAAAAATTGATAATCAATGATACTACTTACATACACAGTATGTCTGAAAAGTAACGGAACTTTTCAAATTCAAGAAAAACTACTAGCACCATCTATTAAAACAATATGCTATTTGAAAACAGTATTCCTCCCCTACAAAACAAAACAATCGTTATTGGAATCGAGCAACGAATTGTAAACTTATAGCGTTTACAGCGACAGAACCTTTCGTCACCGTGTTACAAAATCACGACGGAGCAAAGAGCGAATATTAAATTCTGCTCGGTAAAGCTCGGTAAAACTTTTACAGAAACATTTGAATTAATGAAAAATGTTTATGGCGACGATTGTTTATCCCGTACACGCGTGTTCGAGTGGTATAAGCGATTCCAGGATGGTCGTGATACTTTGGAAGACGACCCAAAGCCAGGTTTCGGGTTTTTCTAAATTCTAAACGATTCTAAAGGTATTATACTTCGGGAATTCGTTCCACAGGGACAAAATGTTAATGGCGAATATTATCTGGGTGTTATGGAACGTTTGTGGAAAAGAATCTTTCGCGTGAGGCCCGAATATCGATCGCCAGGGAGTTGGTTTCTGTTGCATGATAACGCACCATGTCACAGAACTGACGCAGTTCGTGAATTTTTGGCGAAAAAACAAGTCTGTGTGCTCCAACATCCTCCATATTCGCCCGACTTATCTCCATGCGATTACTTCCTTTTTCCAAAATTGAAATTAGCCACGAAAGGAACGTTTTATGACACTGTTACACGAGTCCAAGCAGCTGTGACAAGGGTGATTTGATTCCGCAAAACGACATAAAAAATCTATGTTAACATTGCCTGAGCGTGCCCAGCGGTGTATTGATGCGGAAGGGATGTATTTTGAATAAAAAAAATTAATTTTGGCAAAATAACTAATACTTATTTTTTTATTTAAAAAGTTCCGTTACTTTTCAGACATACTGTGTACAATACATGTTTATTACATCCATATTTGTACGTATAGTTCTCGCGTGACATCTTCACATGAGTCGCGTGTTACCCACAACACTGTTCGAAAACCATAAAGAGCGGTACATTATTTTACTTTGTATGAAATTACAGAAGAAACGTGGCATAAATATACATACAGACGTCCACTCGGTATCAGAGGAGGATTTTAATATAAATTCGCATTAAACCCATAAAGAACAGTCGAATTTCATGGGTATTTATGGAACAGGTGTGTTACATCGCCGAGAGAGGCGTAATTTGTAGCAACATTAAGTGACACGCGCTGTTACAGATCCCGCGTAAGCCCATACCCTTAGGTGTCCTGCTTTTAATGCGATTCGAAAATTCGGTAATTCACTTTTAATTCCGATTTTCTGTCGCTACTGTGCACGATCCTTTCCATTATATCGCGTCGTTCGTATCATTATCCGTTCGATGTTGCATGCTGTAACATGTCGATCGCTCGATCGACGTATCTGCCTTATGGGAATCGAAAAGAAAGTTCAACTTCCGGTGTTTGCCTGTCTCCTTGCCGAAGAAGTATCTTCGGTTCGTAACGCGATATGACCGTGATATCAAAATTAAAATAATCGTACAACATTTAATTGTATATTTACTAGAATTTAGGTATCGTTCTGATTGCATAGCAAATCTAACTTTTTGTTCCAATTTTATTCGAATGTTACTAGTAATTATTATTTTATGTATAAAAGTTATTTGTAGTCAGACTAATGTTAGAGGGATCTAGTAATATATGGTTCTAGGAAATTTAGAAATTTTTGAATTTAGTGATCTATAGATCTAGGGATATGGGGATCTATGGGACTAGGGATTTAGACAGTTGGATATCTAGATATATTGGTATCTAGGAGTATAGCAATCTAGGGATATTGTTATCTCAGAGTATCGTCATCTAGGGATATTGGTATCTAAGTGCATAGTCATCTAGGGATATTGGTACCTAAGATCATAGTCATCTAAGGTTATTGGTACCTAACGGTATAGCCATCTAGGGATATTGCTATCTAAGTGCATAGTCATCTAGGGATATTGGCATCGAAGAGTATAGTCATCTAGGGATATTGGTACCTTTGAGATTAGTATCTAGGGATATTACTACCCAGGGAAATTGGCATCTAGGGATATTTGCATGTAGAGACATTTGTATCTAGAGACAGTGGCATATAGGGATATTTGCACCCACTGATATTGATATCCAGTGACATTGGCGTCTAGGGATATTTGTATCTAGGAATACCGGTGTCTAGGAACTTCGAATCTAGGTATGTTGGCATCTAGGGAGATTGATGTCTAAGAATATCGATGTCTAGAGATACATGCATCTAGGGACAATGGTTTCTAGGGATATATGCACCTAGTGATATAGGTATCTAGGGATGTAGAAATCTAGGGATATAGAGATATAGATATCGAAGTACGTAAGAATCTTGGGATCCAGTGATATTGGAATGATAGGGTGAAAAAATACCGGAATCTGTCGACGTCATAATCTAGGGATATAGGGACATCGGGACATTCTTGTCTCGATGTATCGATATTTAGCGATATCTGAAAGTGCAGTTATCCAATACTACGGATATTTTAATTAGTACCTTCGAATATTGCTTTGTACTGTTATTGATGTCTAGGGATATTAATATCTTAAAGAATTCACATCTATTGAAATCTAGGGACGTTCGTATTTGTACGCAGCCTTAGGTATGTTTCGATCTAGTGAAATTGGTATCGAATCACGGAAATGTTGGAGATTAGAGATATTTCGATTGCTATATAGTCCCACTGTTATGGATGTCTAGGGATATTTCTAAATGAATACCCAATTCCAGGAATATCGAGATCTAGTGCTATCGAGTAGCACGTTAATTAAATTTCCATCGGTATCCGGGGATATTGAAATATAGAGATCATTATCCCAGCGTATTAAAACCCAAGGAGATTGTTTTCTCGAGATATCGCGATCGAAAAAGTATTCGAATGTACATATCGAAACGACACGCGCACGTTTACCGTTTGTAATGCGGATTTAATAACCGCGCATAATACGCGGCAATAATTCATCGAACAGATAATCGTCTTAAAATTGCATCCACCGTGGCAAATCCAGATTATCTCGCCGAAAACAGATATTAATAATAAAAGATCTTAATACGCGATAATTCATTAAAACAGTGAGTATTCTGGGGCCTGGATCGTCGACGGCCGAATAATAACCCGTGACAAGATCGATTATAGTCGAAATCGCGGTGAAAGTGTTGAGAAGCAAGTGCGAGAAAATTTCGTGGAAGCGAGCTGTGTGTCGCGGGCGATACGATACGGGCAATCTGAAAATTAACCGGAATTGCTTGTCTCGTTATCTGGAATCGTCACGTCTCTTGGATCTTTATCGACCGATATATACGCGACATTGACAAAATTCCCCAACGACAGCTGCCACCTCGGAACAATTAATTTCCAGCAGGAAAAGTTTCACGCGCTCGACCGACATACGTCGCCGCGAAAACGGCGTACAGTCAACGACAAATCTGGTTCCACGTGCAACTACGTCGGAAGACCGCTCGTTTCTAGGGATTTTACGGCATTTTAGCAATACGGGATAAACTAAGAATTTGGGGAATACCAAATCCGTTACGTTGCTGTTCGGGAATCTATGACATGAATTTTAATATGTAGGAACAGGAGATATACGACTCTAGGGTTATAGAAATATAGGAACATACGGACCTAGGGTCATAGCAATTTCGTGATATATGATTCTAGGAATATTTGAATCTAAGGAGGTTCGAATCCATGGATATTTGAATCTGGGTATATTTCAATCTAGGGATATTAGAATCTAGCGATATTGGGATCTAGTGATCTAGGGATATTTGGCTCTAGGGATATTTGGCTCCAGGGATATTGGGATCTAGGGACATTGAGAACTAGGGATATTGAGAACTAGGGATATTGAGAACTAGGAATATTGAGAACTAGGGATATTGAGAACTAGGGATATTGAGGACTAGGGATATTGAGAACTAGGGATATTGGGGTCTAGGGATATTTGGATCCAGGGATATTGGGATCTAGGGATATTAGAATCCAGGGATATTTGGATCCAGGGATATTGGGATCTAGGGACATTGGGATCTAGGGATATTGGGATCTAGGGATATTGGGATCTGGGGATATTGGGATCTGGGGATATTGGGATCTAGGGACATTGGGATCTAGGGATATTCACATCTAGGGACTTTGGGGATCTAGGGATATAGAAAACTATGGACGTAGTAATCTATGGATATTGAAATCTGGGGATATATGAATCTAGTGGTATTGGAATATACGTGATAAGAATCTAGGGATTTGGAGATCTAGAAATTATTTGGTCTAGATGACCTAGGATCTTGGGGAGAATAAAATATGGAAATCTAGGGACTTGAGTGAGTACACGTTTGGCTGTCTAGTAACTTGCGGACAAATGTATTTGGGAGCCTTATATTTGTACTTGTATCTAGGGATATACATTATTTAGGGATTTTAAGATGGTGGAATTTGAGAAATTTGAATGTTTAGATATCCAAGAATCTGGAAATTTCAAATTTGGAAAATTTGACATGTAAATTTTGAAGTTTAGAAACATAAAGGTATAGTAACATTTGGAAATTTAAGAAATTGGAAAATTTTAAAATATAGAGGATTTGGAAATTTAATAGTTTATGTATGTACAGATTGGAAAATTTACACATGAACAGATTTGAAAATTTGAAAGTGCAGAGAAATTGAGAATTTGCATATCTATTTACGCACGGAAAGTCGGAAAGCTTAATAATATCGTAATTAAAAAACAACGAAGGTGTCGCAAATACCTCTTTATGCAAAGGAGGCCAACACTGCATGCGAGTGTACTTCTCGGATCCTTGAGAGAGCATTTTTTTCTCGATACAAATCGAACTACTAATTTCTCACCCCTTTCCTCTGGTAATTGTCGCAATTACTCGAAGGAGAATGTTTTACAGCATTACGATGGAAATTCTTTTCAGCGAACGAGAGAGTGCGAGACAGAGAGATTAAAAGAGAAGGTGCGTTCTCATAATGAATTCATTTCACCGGCAGAAATAGCGCCGATTAAGCTGACCGGCGAGGAAAGTGCTTGTATTATTGATTCATTTCGCGCGACTTTTGTTTGTCCGTTTTCAAATATACGGGGTGTTCTTGCAAGACGTTGCTCACTGTAATCATAATCCACCGAAATCTTGTATAACGAAATAGTATTAAATTATATAAAATGAAATCCAGATATTTTTAATAAACCACGACGTACTCGAATGAAAATTGTCTCTTCGCCGGCTGTAATTAATTTTTACATTATCGAATATATGCACACGTCGAATGTTATTAATCGTTCCTACGTAATATGAATAATTTATGCAGGATAGTTTACTACCGGCCATTTTGGGACTTTGTTGCGAATCGACCGGGTGACACAGAAAGCTGCCATAATTAAAAAATGGCCGGCCGTTAATAAAATGTGTTCAACAGTTGATAACACGAAAGAGGTGTGGCGTGGTAAATTCGGTTCGACTGACATAATTTCCTTTGGGGATATTCAGGAGCTTATTGGAACGTGTTTAAATCGCATTAAGTTGCTAATGAATTTCTTTCGTCGACCGCGCCATTTACAAAATAAGCGAGAAATTAAACGGAAACGAAGAATTATTGCGGTAGAAATCGGTGGACGAGTAAAAAGTATCAAAAGCTAAATGGGAAATCAATAAGGTAACTGTATACGGAATACTGTTACAGTAAAATGCAAATTACATTTTCGTGTGCGTCCTTTTATCGAATATTTTTCTGCTCGAACACATTTCGGTTCCGAAAACTTAATTACAGGAAGTGGTTTAATATTTCGGAATATTATTTGGTATTTTTTAAGTTTATTCTTAAATTATTCACGTATTAATTATTTATGGGTTGATACTTGATAAGAAATTTTGTTTTTTAAGTATACTTGATTTTTAATTTTTAATTTGTTTATTTAAAAATTTCATAATGTAGAAAGTTTTAGAAATGTTAATTACATTCTTTGATTTGGTAACTGGGAAATTTCTCAATTTGAGAATTTGATAATTTGGTAATTGAAGAACTAGGGAATTTTTAAATTTGCAGACTTGATAATTTTGGGATTTCGTGACTAGGGAATTTTTCAATTTGAAAAGTTAAAAATTTGATAACTAGGGAATTTTTTAATTTTCAAATTTATTAATGTGGTGTCTAGGGAATTTTGAAGTTGGAGGATTTTGTAATTAGGGAATTTTTCAACTTGCAAGGTTAATAATTTGATAACTAGGGAATTTTTTAATTTTCAAATTTAATAATTTGGGAATTTGGTAACTAGGTAATTTTTAAACTAATCATTTGCTATTTTTTAATTAAATTCAGAAGTTTAGAATTTTATTTTTAAGTTATTAATGTATCAATCATTTTGGTGTTGATAGGGTAATTGTTTAGTAAATTGCAATTATTTTATTGATTTATCTGATATTTTTCGAGAAATATATTTGATGCTGTGTCCTAATGCAGGGTTGTACGAAGGGTTGCATCTCTTCAGGGCTCTATCCTTCAATCGTCTTCAAACTTCACTGTACATTCTACAAATTAAAAACTTGTTTATAATGTACCTTCTTGATTATATGATTATATATCATTTATTTAGAATAAATTTATAACAATTTTATTTAAAGAAATCTTTCTGCTAAACATTGTACACATCTGTTTCAAAATTCAGTTAAAACAAATAATTTTTAGTTCAGAATGTTGCAAACTTGTCTGTGGACGAGTAATTTATTTTTACATTAAATAATATTAATTTTAAATTAAACTGTTTTTAAATAGAATCAATTCACAGTAATATAATAAGGAATACATTAACTAAATATATCGAATAAATTTATAACACAAAAATGTTACTAGGAAAATTATAAAAAGTTTTGTCTTAAAATAAATTTTTAATCGCCTTTTTCAATTTTAAGCAATTTTTTTCCATCGTTATTATTATTTTAGAATCAATTTTGTGTACAATAATAATTTATAATAATTTACTTAAAATTAAATCAAAGTTCACGAAAGTTATAAACAAGTCCATAAAATAATAAGACTAGCTATTTAATATTTCTTAAGTTACTAAACTTTCAAAATGTAATCCACAATTTTTTACAACCAATCAAATTGAATAAACTAATTAAATTTGTGTAAATAAATC
The DNA here is from genome assembly GCA_036983795.1 of Megachile lagopoda. Classification (NCBI taxonomy): domain Eukaryota; kingdom Metazoa; phylum Arthropoda; class Insecta; order Hymenoptera; family Megachilidae; genus Megachile; species Megachile lagopoda. Next base: position 3,040,678 of record CM072798.1, on the reverse strand, counting down.
AATGAAAAAATAAAAGTTAATTTTATGTTAAGCTGTTAACAATACAAAAGCAGTTCAATTGTTAATACACCTTAATGGAAGCGATAGTATTGTAACCTACGCTGCTTAACATTTGCATTTCCAACCCCATTCGGACACTTGCGGTTTGCTGACCGTTAAACAAACTGAAAATTGGGTTAACCCCATCGATGGGCCATATTCGAGATTATGCACCCCTCGTATTATTCTATTAGTATCTGATACATTCTGCATTCTTTTGTTATTCTTTTCGACGAACGAAGGGTGAGTTGCTACCAACTGGCCGCGGAAAAATCATGTGAATTCACACAACCCCATTCACCCCTTCGAACATGTGCTTGTCACATATGGGCAACACGTGTGCACCTATTCTACGGTCAGCCTTTTCAATGAACCAACTTTGCATGATAATTTTTTTTCAATTAACTTACTACCTTTTATATTCCTATATTGCAACGTGTAGTATATAAATTTAATCGTGCAATATATATTTATATACAAATATATAAAATTGTATCAAATTCTCTGTGTTTCTTCATTTTTTTACGAACATAAGAATGGGGTTATTATATTAATAATGCAAGGTTGCAAAGTTAAAGTTGCAATTTATAAATTAACCTCTTGTGATTTTTAGAAAAAATTATTAAAAATCAAGCTCTTGTATTTTTGAGAAAAGTTAAAAATTGAAAATCTACCCCTTGTACTGATAATAAAAATTAAAAATTATAATTGAAGTACTTGTACTGTTAATAGAAAATAGTTAGAAAACAACCCCTTGTGTCTTCACCAAAAAATAAAAATGAAAAATCAGTCCCCTGTATTTTCTTTAAAAAATAAAAATTGAGAATCAACCCCTTGTACTGACAGTAAAAAATAAAAATTATGTTTCAAGTTCTGGTACTGGCCATAAAAGATAAAAATTATAATTGAAGTACTTGTACAGTTAATAGAAAATATTAGTTAGAAAACAACCCCTTGTATCTTCGCCAAAAAATAAAAATGAAAAATCAATTCTTTGTATTTTCTTTAAAAAATAAAAATTAAAAATCAACCCCTTGTATCTTCGGTAAAAAATAAAGATAAAAAGTCATTCCCTTGTATTTTCTTTAAAAAATAAAAATTAATAATCAACCCCTTGTATCTTCGTTAAAAAATAAAGATAAAAAGTGATTCCCTTGTATTTTCTTTAAAAATAAAAATTAAAAATCAACCCCTTGTATCTTCGGTAAAAAATAAAGATAAAAAGTCATTCCCTTGTATTTTCTTTAAAAAATAAAAATTAAAAATCAACCCCTTATTAGGAAGAAATAAAAATGAAAGATTCCCTCTTCGAATTTTTTGCATAAAATAAAAGACACTGTGTACTCTTAGTAAAAAATAAAAATTGATAATCAAATGTTTGCACAAAAATATAAATCATCAAGAATTAATGAACAAGAGTGAAATATTAACCAATTTAATTGTCAATAAAAATCCGTATTAATAATTACTTCGTTTCTAAAATGAAATTTGTGCACCTTCAAACGCGCGAAAAGACTGCAGATACCGATCCAATCGAGTTTATAAATAACGTATCAATTTTGCAACGAGCATCGATGAAAAAAAGGACTTTTATAATTTTTATGCTGATTTAATGCGCGTATGCATTATGATACACTCGCGAAAACGGGGGAAGCCAATCAGTTTCTTAGTTACGCAAGAAACCTGTTTCACTTTATACCAAGAATCACAGGTGTGTGCATTGATTAACCGTATAAAAAAGGATAATTGAATGGGACGGTATAAGAGGGAGGATTATTTAATCACCCTAATACGCTGTTCCATTTTAAAATTACATAAATTCCTCGAAATCCGCGTTCATTTCGTCTATTGTCGACGTTTCTTTCAAGGTCCCCCTGCTTTTCAAACGCAGAACCTTTCGAACCCCCTCGACGCTGCGAAAATATCGTCCGTAAACTTTCTCTCGAACACATGTTACGTGCGGTCAAAACTTTTCCCGCCTCGGTGAATTCGAAATTCTTAAGAGATTTTCGAATCTTTTCTCGACGAAGGGCTGAAAGGACCCTCCAGGCTTTCACAAACCAGTTTCAGGTATGAATGGACCCTTTGAAATCCAAGTCTTTGTTTGCTCGTATTGTTCGAGGGCTAACAATTTTCGTCGCAGGTGAATCGAAATTTCTCTGAAGAGGCTCTGTTTTTGTTATCTCTTCAAGAGAAAAAAAAAAAATCGCAAATAAAATTAAGAACGTACGATCTATACTTATAACTACATGGTCAGGTGAATGACGAAACAGGTTGTCAGGTTTAGTACATTTATTCTCTTAATAAATTGGAAGACAATAGGAAGTTTCACCGGCAGAGCCGACGAGATTAAAGCCGCTATCACAATGTATACAACTAACCTACTAGGTACAAATATCACAATTCTGCGATCACATGTCGCCGTATGAACCAAAAGGTCGAGAAAAAAAATATGCTAACTCAGAGTATCCCGGATCAAAATCAGTTAGCGAACTACAATCTACGTATCACAGTTTCGAACGCGTCTAATCTAAAGGCAGTCTCTTCAGGGGGTAAAATCCCCGAGTGTTTGGAAGCCGTGGATGAGTCGTGGTCCAAATAATTCCAGTATCTCCGTGAGGAGACGTGAGGTAGATGAGTTAGAGGGTGGTGGTGTTTCACGCGACCTGCATCTCGGGTGTCTGGTACTGTGAGAACGCCCGCTCCTTGTAGCACAGGTCACTGTCGGCCATGCTGAGAGTGGTCCAGTAGAAGTCGCCGGCGTGGGTGTGTGCGAAATGAACGGGCACGTAGCACTGACCCGGTACAACCGGAACAACTGTCATCTGACCGTCGAGGCAGACGGTGATGGCCGCTCCCTCCTCGGCGTCCTGGAGCTCGGCGAGCAGCCTCCTCTCCAGGGCCTCGTTGGCGTTGTTCTGGTTGTCCACCTCCTCGGTGAATATCTCGACCTGCGGCACCGCTTTCTGTCCCTTGGCGTATTTGCCTCTGCTGGTTCTCTTCTTGAGCAGCCGCATGATCGGCTTCAGTACGCTCCTGACCCGCTTGTTGCCCGCGGCGTTCTTGCCGGACATCTTCAGGTTGTACAGATTGTCGTTCAGCTCGTTCTCGTAGTCGAACACGTGGCTCATCGTGGTGGCGGCCATCTTCGATTTCACTGAACCGGTTTTAAAGGAGCACACAATCGTCTGCGTTATCGCGACGGTTTCTCGAACGCACTCGGGAGTGGTAAGAGGTTAGGTTTACTCGGAGAGGATCTCGTGTACGAGGCGCTAGTGAGCGAATGATGCCGTAGACGAGCAACCCCGGGTCTTATATAGCCCCGGCCGGGCACGGGGTGACAGAGTGGGGAAGGCAGGTGCACTCTGGCTGTGGGAACTCGGAGAATTCGGAGCTTCCCACGTCAGGGTCCACGCCGACCATCTGCCGCTCTTTCTCCCTACCCTGACACCCTCCGACACTAATCCAACCTAACCACCCCGGACCTGCACTGAGAAACGAGACTCACCCACCCCCGCGATCACCCCCTCGGATCGTACTACTTCTTCCTCTCGGTGGATCCTTCCTTTCCTCTCCTTTCGATGCTCTCCGATTTCCACGCAGAAAGACGAACCCGACGGGGTCCTTTCGGCCCCCTTTAACATCCTAGGGTGGATTGATGTTTGCCACCGTCGGGGGAGGAACGGCTCGAACCTGTTGCGACAAGTTTCTTACGGGGTTGAGATTCGAATCCCCTTTTCGGCTCTTTGTGCGAGCAGGGGTTGCAACCCTTCGGTAATGACAATTATCTGTATTTAACGTTTTACCACGGCGCTGTGGCGCAATTTGGTTAAGTGGTAATACAGGTGCTCGAGGAAATGCTTCTCTGTTTTTTAGTTATTATATGTTTTTTTATTTCGTGGTTGTTTGTTCTTTGGCTGCTATTATTGGTTCAGTGGTGACTTTGCAATCTTTGTGTGATCTTTTACTGGAGTATATTTGTATATATGTATATAATATTTGTACATGGAGGGGATATCGGTATGTGGGTATGTCAGTAAAAATTGGGAAATTTTGTTTTTTAAGGAAACTTGATTTTTCATAGTTTTTTAACTTTTGCGTTTTATGGGGTTTATTAGGATTTTGGAGATTTAAAAATTTGGTAATTTAGAAATTATGAAAGATGTCGATTACATAGTTTGTTGATTTGGTAACTAGAGGATTTTTCCACTTGCACGGTTAATAATTTGATAACTAGGGAATTTTTCAGTTGGTAAACTTGTTAATTTGGTAACTAGGGAAATTTGATATTAGTAAATATAATAGTTTGGCGATTTAGCAACTAGCGAACATTGAAATTTGCAAACTTGATAATTTAGGGATTTGGTAACTAGGGAATTCTTCAACTTGCAGGGTCAATAATTTAAATAATTAGAGAATTTTCCATTTTGTAAATTTGTTAATTTCGTGCCTAGGGAATTCTGAAATTTGCAATTGTAATAATTTGAGGATTTGAAAACTAGGGAATATTGAAATTTGCAAACTTGATAATTTAGGGATTTGGTAACTAGGGAATTCTTCAACTTGCAGCGACAATAATTTAAATAATTAGAGAATTTTCCATTTTGTAAATTTGTTAATTTCGTGCCTAGGGAATTCTAAAATTTGCAAATGTAATAATTTGAGGATTTGAAAACTAGGGAATATTGAAATTTGCAAACTTGATAATTTAGGGATTTGGTAACTAGGGAATTCTTCAACTTGCAGGGTCAATAATTTAAATAATTAGAGATTTTTCCATTTTGTAAATTTGTTGATTTCGTGCCTAGGGAATTTTGAAATTTGCAATTGTAATAATTTGAGGATTTGAAAACTAGGGAATTTTTGAATTCGCAAATTTAATAATTTAGGGCCGTGGTAACTAGGGATTTTTAAACTTATAAAATTGATGACTTCCTAGTATTTTAAATAATTACTAAATTAAACAATTTTGCTAATTTGATAGTGACTTGGTACTTACAGAATTATTGATATGAAAATTGCTTAATTAATTAATAAAAAGTAAAATTGATTAGCCAATATAAATAAATTTATATCTCGTTCTAAAAATGTGTAATATACATAAATTGTGATATATAATGAAATAAATATAAATCGCTATTTATTCTTGTTTTAAAACGAGTCCCAGATGATCCAATCTTCACCCAACAAAAAGTCAAAATCATATAAACAATATTTCCTCTTATTTTTCCCAGAACATGCATCGCCCCTACTATTCACTTTCTTTAACCGTACACGCATTTATTATTATCCGGCTGTTAATTAGTCTTTTTCACTGCGTATACCAACGTCATTCGCAAAAATAAATTTACCGGCGACACTGTCAACCGCCGAAAGTGTTTTCTCCGGTCGAAATTTATTTTACACAGATGTAATCAGGTAAGGGATCGAGAAAATTGCGAGGACAACTCGTTTCCCAACTTTCTTTATAGCCGCGTGTCAGATCTTTAATTCGAAATTGAACGGGTTCCCACGTCAAATTATTATCTCCTCGTTGCTCGCGACAACATTTTACTTCTCCTTATGCGCCGAGTACAGGATCTCTCTAAAGTCCCCACCCTTAAACGGCATCAAACATGGAAAAATGTTTCAGACAAAAGTTGTAGATATCAAGGGTAGATGACGGCGACAATTTGACCTTGGTCTGAAGGTCACGTCTTCAGTTTCTTAAATAGAACCCCCATTTATTGCATATTGTAGCGACGTTTTCAAAACGCTACCTATGTTTTTTGTGCGAGTCATTCCCAAGACACGGAGCTTCAAAGTTGACATATCGACGGCATTCACATTACCCAAGGTGCACCGCGCGAGGGTTGCACGATCAGATTTACGCCACTTATGTGACAACTTTGAAGCTTCGTATCTTGGGAATGACTCCCACAAAAAACAAACATAGTGTTTTGAAAACGTCGCTACAATATACAATAAACGGGGTTCTATTTAAGAAACTGAAGACGTGACCTTCAGACCAAGGTCAAATTGTCGCCGTCATCTACCCTTGATATCTACAACTTTGAAGCATTTTTCCATATTTAAAGCCGTTTCTGAAATATAGGTGGGGACTTTAGAGAGACGCTGTATACTCGTTGCCATAACTCGTTATCGCTCGATAAAAGCTCACGAAACTTATGCATATAAACTCGGCTTGGAAAGTCACGTTACGCTTAAGAGGAAAGAAACGTCCTTGTGTCGTATAAAAATATCAAATCGGTTATTTAATCGCACTTAATATTAAACGTACTCGGCTGTGCGCAGATTTCGATTACGATGAACAATAATTCTTTGTACTTAACCGTTCCGTTTATGCTCGCGCGTGGCAGTTTGAATTTCGCGCGCATATTTATTGTTTGAATATGAATCGAGATATTGAATTATAATGACCGGTCGCATGTTATTTATTTTATTCTCGTTTTTATTTTGTTTTTCATTCGTACGTGAGTTTTTTTATGAATACATTTTTTATTGCATTTTAAAATAATTCGTTCAATTGGTTAGAAGGAGAAATTGTAAATTGAAGGGAATGTATTTAAATATGTGATCAGAGATTTATTTTATTATTTTGAAAAAAGTGTTATTTCAATGTAAAAAGTGGGATAAAGTTTTTTAAAAATCAAAATGAACAATACACGTGTATCATTTAGTTAAATAAATTATAGAGATTAATTATAATAAATACAATAAATATTGGTAATATTATATTATTATGTAAAAGAACATAGTAAATATTATAATTAATATTCTATAAATACAGAAAATTATATGTGTACATGCATTTTTGTATGACTTAATCAATGTTTAATAACTTAATTGAACCACTTAATTATGGTCCTAATTATATTACATTATATTGTATTTATGCTATATAATTAAATTGTAATTGCAATTTAATCAAAAAATATAATTAAATTAAATATAATTTAATATTTATATTTTAATATAAATTTAATCAAAATCATATTACAATTGTTTTAGCATATTTCATAGTCGATTTCAGTAAATTTAAAAGTTGAATAAGAACTCAAATTCACAAACTTTAAAAATTGAAAAAAAAAAAGATTTCAAAATTCTTTTCGATTTTACTATAAAAAGCTAAAAAATTCCAGCTAAACACTCTCGAGATACAACAGTTTCAGGAAAAAAATAATAAAAATATCAAGCTTTTAAAAAAGGTATTCACATTTTGAGGGTGTAGCGTCCAACATTGATGCAAAATTGTCTCGTGTCATTTCATACCCCCATGTAATTATTAAGGGTTAAACATCAACATATATTACCAACAACACATTACTACAATAGACATATACACTACACATTAGTACACCACATTCGCTAAAATCTCCAAAAACATTAGACTTACCCTCCAAAAAATGCACCTGAGTCTCCAGCAAACAGGTTGTCGAAGAGCCCGCATTCCCCCAAAAAACTTGTTAATTCGACGAATACATAAACCCCGTATATCCCACGGGATTCTCCCCGTCGGAAAAAATAAGAAACGCAGGAAAAAGTAAGGAGGGTGTAGGGTTCCCCGCAGGGCAACGTGGTTCTTCGAGAACAAAAAAAGGGGGAGAGAAAAAAGGCGGCTGTGAGCAAGTTAATGACTCTATGGGGTTCCATGGCTATCCGAACGCGTCTAGACACTCGGCCCTAAATCTCTCCGGCACAGCGGAGTAATGGAGGAAGCTGGCGAACATTATTGCCGCGCGTTAATTACTATAACTTACTGCCCGTTGCGCCAACTTGTTGATTTAAACGGCGAGCCGCGCATCCTTAGGGTCGCTCGCGACGAATGTTTCGTTTAATTGGATGTATTAATCGTTGCGCGTGTGACGTATGTGTTTACTGCGGAAAGGTGAGAATTGGGGGTTAGGGAACTTTTGTGGAATTTAATTTTGGTTAGTTATTGGGTTTCTGGTGCGTATGGGTGTGCGCGTACGATATGTGTGAGGGAGTATTGGTATGATGGTGCAGTATGGGGATTTTGAGGTATAGGGATTTTGGAACGTAGGAATTCGGGAATATAGGTATTTGGGAGTGTAGGTATTTGGGGATGTGGGAATTTTGGAATATAGGTATTTGGGGATGTGGGAATTTGGGAACATAGGAATTTGGAAATATAGGTATTTGGGGATGTGAGAATTTTGGAATATAGGTATTTGGGGATGTGGGAATTTGGGAATATAGGTATTTGGAGATGTGGGAATTTGGGAACATAGGAATTTGGAAATATAGGTATTTGGGGATGTGAGAATTTTGGAATATAGGTATTTGGGGATGTGGGAATTTGGGAATATAGGTATTTGGAGATGTGGGAATTTGGGAACATAGGAATTTGGAAATGTAGGTATTTGGGGATGTGAGAATTTTGGAATATAGGTATTTGGGGATGTGGGAATTTGGGAATATAGGTATTTGGAGATGTGGGAATTTGGGAACATAGGAATTTGGAAATGTAGGTATTTGGGGATGTGAGAATTTTGGAATATAGGTATTTGGGGATGTGGGAATTTGGGAATATAGGTATTTGGAGATGTGGGAATTTGGGAACATAGGAATTTGGAAATGTAGGTATTTGGGGATGTGAGAATTTTGGAATATAGGTATTTGGGGATGTGGGAATTTGGGAATATAGGTATTTGGAGATGTGGGAATTTGGGAACATAGGAATTTGGAAATATAGGTATTTGGGGATGTGAGAATTTTGGAATATAGGTATTAGGGGATGTTGGTATTTGGGAATGTGGGAATTTGGGAGTGTAGGTATTTGGGGATGTGGGATTTTGGGGTATAGGAATTTTGAGATATAGGAATTTCGGAACGTAAGAATTTTGGTATATAGGGATGTAGGGACATAGGGATATAGGGATATAGGGATATAAGTATTACGAATTATTGGAATTTCGGGACAAAGTGTTTTTGGGAGGTTGAAATTTCGAGATATAGGGATTTCGGAATATGCAAATTTCGGGACATATGAATTTTGAAATATAGTGATTTGAGGATGCAGGAATTTCGGGACGTAAAAATTTTGGAATATGAGGATTTTGGGATATAACAATTTCGGGATATAGGAACTTTAAATATAGGGATTTCGCTATATAGGAAATTTGAGATACAAGGACTTCGAGATATAGGGACTTTGGAATATAGGGAATGCAGCATATAGGGATTTTGACATATAAGGACTTCGAAATATAGGGATTTCTGTATATAGGAAATTCGAGGTACAAGAATTTCGAGATATAGGGACTTTACAACATAGGGGATTCGGCATATAGGGACTTTCGATCGTAGGGAATTCGGCATATAGGGATTTCGGTATATAGGAAATGCGAGATATAGGGACTTTAGAATATAGGGAATTCGGCATATAGGGATTTCTACATATAAGGACTTCGAAATATAGGGATTTCTGTATATTGAAAATTCTAAATACCAGGATTTCGAGATATAGAGACTTTCGAATATAGGTATTTTTACATATAGAGACTTCGAAATAGAACAATTTCAAAATACATATAGCAATTTCGTCGTACAGAAATTTCACCATATAGAAACTGTAATATATAAAAATTGTCGAAATACAGAAATTTCCACATATCCCAACTTTCCTTCCAAAAAAAGTCTGGGAACAATAACATTTACAAATCTATCTTACAAAACCACTATCTTATAAATTGAAAAATATACAAATTGAAAACCATCAAAAATGTATAATCCCTAAAATTGAAAACTACTAAAATTTACCCAAGTATACCCTAATCCAAAGTGAGTCGTGCGTCAGTATAGAATGTACTGTTAGTATTAGGGGGGCAATACCTTTAGAATTTTAAAAAGTTGCAAAATTTTTTTTTTCTATAAAATGTTAGTGCAACATTTCAAAAATATAGTCTCAAAATTTTTAAGCGTAATACGGAGCCCTTTCGATGTTATGGCCGATTATCGTGATTCATGTCTGGTATCGCGCCGCAGATATTCACGCGCTCGGTGCGGAGGGCTATGTAGCAGATTTGTTATTATCATGCCATTGCTGTGTTTGAAATGTTGTATTTTTACGGAGAATGAGCTTATGGAGAAATATCAACTTTACGAGTAAGCCGAAGGATTATTATATGGCGCAGGAATCGCAGATTAGTTGGTAAATCATTGAATTATTCAGGTTTTACTTATCGAAACTTTAAACGCATTTTTCTCAAAACTACATTTTTAAAATTGGCGTGACTGATAACTCAAAAACTAGTTTATCAATCGCGCTCAAATTTTTCGCACATATCCACGACAATACTATCTAACATATGAACCTAAATGTACGAAATAAATTTAACATTAAAGTTCTTTTTTATTGCAAAATATTGCGAAAATTTTCAGTAAAATTCAAAGTTTCTCTTTAAAAGCGCGCCATCTCTTCAATTTTCCATATTTTTCACATTTCTTAGGTTCATCTACTGACTAGGAATGTTAATAATCGAAACATCGTTTGCAAACTTGTTTCAGACCAATGTAACTAAAGCTAGAAGTCACGCCGTTTCACGAGACGCGCCGAAACACTTCCAGGAAAGACTATCATAATTCGGCCATTTTTAAATATTTTTAAAAAAAGAAAATATGTTGTAATAGGCAATAGTTATAACAAATTATACCTGAAATTTCGAAAATACAAGACAAAGATATCCTATACAAAAAAATTCACAAATATCAGCTTATTTTCATCTATATAAAGGTATTGCCCTCCTTAGTACTGTCAGTATTGATAGAAACCGACAAAAACCAAAATCTAAAAATCGTCAAGTTTACCCAAATATACCCTAATCCAAAGTGAGTCGTGCGTCAGTATAGAATGTACTGTTAGTATTACTACTGTCAGTATTGATAGAAACCAATAAAATCCAAAAACCACGATTTAAAAATAGTAAAGTTTATCCAAATATACCCTAATCCAAAGTGAGTCGTGCGTCAGTATAGAATGTACTGTTAGTATTAGTACTGTTAGTATTGGTAAGAACCTGTCGAGGTCGGGGCGAGGGTTCTCGAAGGTCGTGGCAAATCCCGTAGGGCTAACACGATGCACCGTTCTCTTCATGGGGTATACACCGTCTGCCCTCTTCGAGGACAGGTACATCAGGGGGGTATTTGTTTTCACTTTGCGCTTTCGAGCTACAGTTCGAGACAGGTGAGACGAAGCTGCCACGACAGGAAATGATTTTACTTTCATGAACACACCGTTGCTCTTTCCTTCTTCTCTTCTGCGCAGTTTCTTTTTTTTTTTTCGAAGCATCTTTGTATTGCAGTGAACTGGGAGACGCGGTGCTGATACGGTCGGAGAGTAAGTTTTTGTTTTAGTATTTTTGATTTTGTTTTAGGTTGATCTTAGTGGTTGGTTATTTGGGGATTAGATTGTCTAATTTTGCGTGTACACGAGTTTTGTAGCAATTTTTGAGGGATTGATTTATGGTACAATATAGGAAAATTGTGAAGAGGAAGATTTTATTCTGTACAAAAAGTTTGGGTGAGTATTTTGAAATACAAAATTATATCACATCATTTAATTAGGAGAAAATAATAGCAATTCTTGTATGAAATAAATTTGGAACAAGAATTTGTTCGTATCTTTTGTGGAATTTTTTAAATATTTTATTGTTAACAAAATTGGATTTATTTTTAATTACTTTAGGTAAAAAAAATGTATTTGTCAAATACAAAATATCTCATTTAATTTAAATATCACGTAACAGCAAATTGAATATGAAATAAATTTAGAATACATATTTGCACAATTTTAAATTTGTACAATTTTTAAAATATTTAATTATTACAAAAATTTTAGTTAATTTAAATTCTTCAAGTGAAAGAATATATTTCTCAAATACAATATATCATATAACTGCAATTTAAATAAAAAATAAATTTAGAATACATATTTGTACATTTTTAATTTTGTAGAATTTTTAAAATATTTCATTCTTCCAAAAATTTTAGTTAATTTAAATTCTTTTAGTGAGAGAATATTTTTTTTAAATACAGTGCCATATAACTGCAATTCAAATATAAAATAAATTTAGAATGAAAATTTGTTTATTTTCAAATTTGTAGAATTTTTAAAATATTTCATTAATCCAAATATTTCAGTAAATTTAATTTCTTCAAGTGAAAGAATATATTTCTCAAATACAATATATCATGTACCAGCAATTTAAATAAAAAATAAATTTAGAATCAAAATCAATTTTCAAATTTGTAGAATTTTTAACACTAGATTTACGGAATCCGCCAAACGGATCATAGATCTCTTATTTTAAATGACAAAATTTATTAAAAAATTGTTGTAAAAATGTATGTCAACTTTCGTCAAGCTAAAGAATGTCTCATGCAGTTCACATATGATCCCCAATTTATTTATTTTTCTATTTTAGTTCAAATTTAAATATAAGTGACCATCAAACAGCCGTAAACCTAGAGTTAAAATTAAATACAAATTACGTAATATAATTTCAAAATAAAATTTGAACAAAAATCTTGAATATCAAATAACAGTATTGAACTCAAACCTCAGTTGCACAGCAAATACGATTTTTGTTGTACTTGAACCGTAGCATGCGTCACGAGTGTGACTCATGAGGCAATAGGTGAATAAAGTTGGAAATGCGTCCACAAAAAGTGAAACAGGTTTATAAAATTGTTTCAAGGAAGCACTATAATAATCGTTATAAATACCAGGAAATGTGTTCCGCATATTCAATGTGTAAAGTTTGCGATTCAAATTAAGTATCATAAAAGTGATTAAGTTCTATAAAATTGTCTACAAACCAGATAAAGCAAAATGTATACTTTCTACATTGTACAGGGTCTCTCCAAAGTCCTAATATTTCAGAACCGGCTTTAAATATGGAAAAATGTTGCAAAGTTGTAGATGTCAAGGGTAGATGACGGCGACAATTTGACCTTGGTCTGAAGGTCACGTCTTCAGTTTCTTAAATAGAACCCCGTTTATTGCATATTGTAGCGACGTTTTCAAAACACTATGTTTGTTTTTTGTGGGAGTCATTCCCAAGATACGAAGCTTCAAAGTTGTCACATAAGTGGCGTAAATCTGATCGTGCAACCCTCGCGCGGTGCACCTTGGGTAATGTGAATGCCGTCGATATGTCAACTTTGAAGCTCCGTGTCTTGAGAATGACTCGCACAAAAAACATAGGTAGTGTTTTGAAAACGTCGCTACAATATACAATAAATGGGGGTTCTATTTAAGAAACTGAAGACGTGACCTTCAGACCAAGGTTAAATTGTCGCCGTCATCTACCCTTGATATCTACAACTTTTGTCTGAAACATTTCTCCATATTTGAAGCCGTTTAAGGGTGAGGACTTTAGAGACACCCTGTATACGTGTACAATCACATGTGATATAAATATCGGCAAATTGTCACGTTTAATCTATCAACGATCATCGTAACGCGTTTTCCTCGATTTTCAAATTCACCGGTATTTAAGAAAATTGAGGAAACGGGCAATTTCACCGGTGTTTGTTTATTAATTTATTTGTCGACGCGATAGAAACCGGTTGTCAGGGGAGCTCGATAAGTCTGAATGTTTTGTTAGAATAATTTAGTATGTCGTGCGAGCTGGACTCGTCTGTATGCGTCTTTTGCATCCTTGAAAAATTCTATTCACAATCTTGCTATTTTATCTATTGGTATTGTAACCGGTTTCTGAAATATGGTCATTGAAGTTCAATCGACTTTGGAATGTTTAGATTTCATTTGAAATTACGCGGTTAATTGGATGGAGTTATTAGAGTGATTAATGATGTATTTAAATGGGCTCTATTTCAGTTGCAGAATTACTTCATTTGGAAATTTCAGGAGTTGATGTTCTTCAATTTTTGAATTGTAGAATTTATGAAGTTTTTAATTTTGAATTGCTGGGTTTCTGAATTTTTAGATTTTGGAATTTCTAGGTTTCTGAATTTTTGGACTTTTCGATTTTTAGGTTTCTGAATTTTCGGATTTTTCAATTTTTAGGTTTCTGAATTTTTAAAGTTTTGTATTTCTAGGTTTCTGAATTTTTAGAATTTTTGAATTTCTTGCCTTCTGAATTTTTAGGTTTCTGAATTTTTGGACTTTTCAATTTTTAGGTTTCTGAATTTTCGGATTTTTCAATTTTTAGGTTTCTGAATTTTTAGAATTTTCGAATTTCTTGCCTTCTGAATTTTTAGGTTTCTGAATTTTTGGATTTTTCAATTTTTAGGTTTCTGAATTTTTGGATTTTTCAATTTTTAGGTTTCTGAATTTTTAGATTTTTGTATTTCTAGGTTTCTGAATTTTTAGATTTTGGAATTTCTAGGTTTCTGAATTTTTGGATTTCCGAATTTTTAGATTTTTGAATTTCTAGGTTTCTGATTTTGTAGGATTCTGGATTTCTAAGTTTCTACATTTTCAAATTTGTGAATTATTCAATTTCTCAATTTTTTAATTTCTAGACTTTTAAATTTCTAGATTTGCACATTTCTACATTTCTAGGTTCCTATGTCCCTTGATTTCTATAATAAATTTCAAAGTTTCTAAATTTTTTAAATCTACATTTTCATATTTTTACGTTTCTGAATATCTAACTTACTATATTTTTATATTTCTTAATTTCTAACCTTGATTTTCAGATTTCAAGGTTTCTATATTTTTTTTAATCCACATTTGCATACTTTCACATTTCTGAACATCTAATTTCCTATATTTTTACATTTCTGAATTTCTAACCTTGATTTCTAAATTTCAAAATTTCAAAATTGTTTTAAATCTACATTTGCATATTTTCACATGTGTGAACATCTAACTTCCTATAATTTTATATTTCAGAATTTTTACATTTCTAAATCCTAAGTTCGTAAATATCTCAATTTCAAATTCTGTTTCATTTCTGAATTTTCAACATTTTTTTAATTTCCAAATTATTTTTGTAATTATTATAATTATTATAATTCCACAATTATTTATATAATTCTAAATGTACAAACATCTAATTTCACAAAAATTACAAACTTCCAAGTTTCCATTCTTCTTTTCCAAATATTCCAAAAGACTAAATTTCTAATTTCCACACACATCCACACATGCCCATCACATATTCGATTTCACTATCTAAACTCCCCGAATGAAAACACCAATCAAACCTCTTCAAAAGTGAAGAAAACCCTTCTCGAATGTTTCTGAAGACAAGACAAGAACAAATATAGTTCCTTGATCTCGAGATATTATGCAAATGTCCTCGAACGAGCGTTGATCAGATAAAGCGTTGAACCGAGGATTCTGACGTTGCTGGTGGCATTAGGTGAACGAAGTGACACAATCTTGATTAAAACGCAGTCCAAGGCATTCCAATTCTCGTCTGTTCACGAACGTTTTCGCGGGCGTTTTAAATAATAAGCTTAAAATGACTGGGCTGCGAATCGTCCAGCGGTAGCTTAGGGGCAGACGAGCGAGAGAGATTAATTCCAGTTTCGTTTTCGGTTTGTCATTTTGTTGCTTCGGTCATTATCGTACCCCTGTTCGCGAACGAAGGCTTTGCAATTTGCCTTCAACATATTTTACTTGATATTTCAATCGGAATTTTAATTTATATTTCATTCACATTTTAAATCACTGATTTTTCCTCAATTTTCTGTCGAATATTTTCTGAAGGAAGGTAGACTTTTTAGAATTTTAGAAGATTTTATAAAGAAATATACAATTCTGTCTATAATACGAATCTATAACTTGTATTATTGAAAATTTGTTTACTTACCTAGTTGGAAATACTAGTATTATTCATATGATCATATGAACCACATATGATCATCCACATATGGACGTTCAAATTTCCATACGAGTCTATAACTTGTATTATTGAGATTTTATTCACTTACCTAGTTGAAAGTACTCGTATGATCCACATCATCATATGGTCCACATATGATCATATACGTATGGACATTTAAATTTGCATAAAAATATATTACATGTATTGTTGAGTATTTGTTCACTTACCTAGTTGAAAATACTAATATTATTCATATCATCGTGTGGATCACATGTGATCATCCACATATGCATGTTTAAATTTACATACGAATCTATAACTTCTATTATTGAGAATTTGTTCACTTACCTATTTGAAAATACTAATATGATCCACATCATCGTATGGATCACATGTGATCATCCACATATGCATGTTTAAATTTACATACGAATCTATAACTTCTATTATTGACTATTTGTTCACTCACCCATTTGAAAATACTTGCATGATCAATATTATCATATGGATCGCATATGATCATTCACATATGGATCACATATGATCATTCACATATGGATTACATATGATCATTCACATATGGATTACATATGATCATCGACACATGGATGTTCAAATTTCCATACAAATCTTGTATTATTAAAAGTTTGTTCATTTTTCTAGTTACAAATACTCATATTAACTACTTGGAACTATGAATAATAGAGTACATCAAAATATTGTGAAAATATTTACTCAGATTTGTGTAAATTCAACTCGAGTGTGGCGAATTAACTCTGTTAACAATATACCAGTATTATTTAATTACATTTATCAATTCATACTTAGTTCTTGAACCTCTATCAACCATAAACACAGTACAAAGTGTAATTCTCCATATGTAGGCAAAATTACCAAATAATCCCAGTATAGAAAACCTTGGTTCTTGAACATCCATGAATCCCCTAGAAATGAAAATGTAACTCTCCAAGCAAATAATTGTAAAATAATACCTAAAAAGTTGAATCACATGAAATACCTCACACATCCACGCGAAGATCTGTGAATGCAATTCTGAAGACCCATCTCCCAAAACATTTGTAATTTTATACCCTCGAAGCTCTGATCATCTCGGACAGTTATTTCGTTAAAAGAAGAAGTCACGAAGACTCTTCTTCAAAAGAGCTCTCTAATTTCACTAACAAATTTAAGCCATCCACAAGCGCGTACACCCTAATTACATGAAAGCGTCATCAATCCCACATAAAACCGAATTGAACGATTGTAGTATTCGAAAGCAGGCAGAAAATCGAGTACCCTAAAGAAAAGAGAAAGACACACGTCCGGGCCAGCCATTATTTTAATCTGAAACCGGCGTGGTCCAGCAGCCATGGTAACCATGGCCCCTACGGTTCCTTACCACCGTAAAACAAACACGTAAACAGGCAGCGTCATGTAAGCAGGTAACCAAATCCGTGGAGGGAAACCTGGTATCTCGATCATGAAATCAGTACGATTACACGGTCGAGTGGTAGAAGGGGACGTTGGACAGAGAATGGAACAGATAGAGAAGAGAGACGGACGAGGATAAACGAAGGGAGAAAGATGGCCTTCTGGATGCACCTGCCGGTGACGTCAGAAGGGACTTCTTGTTTGCCGATGCACAGCCCCGGGGGTCACCACTACTGTTTCCTTTCAGGCTTCTGCTCGTCTTTTTCATGGACTCATCGAACCACAGGCTACACGGACAGGACAGCCAGGTCGACCCATTATTTATATGCTAATCAAAATCCGTGAAAAGGTGAGATATCTTCTGGCGATCTCATCTGATTGCGTTTTGGTCCAGTTCGAGTTGCTTTTCCGAGTTGATACTCTTTTCGGTTTGTGTGGAGGTTGATGATATATGTCTGTGTCACGCTTTTATTAGAATTTAAGTTTTCCGAGTTGCTCTTTTAGGTTTATGTGAAGGTTTCAACCTTTGATATGATCACCTGTCATACTTTTATCCGAGTTTTGCCGACATAGTCATTCGATGGCCAGGAACTGTACACTGTAGCTAACTTTCCTGGGTTGCTACTCTTTGCTGTGTGGTCTGATAAGTTTCTGGACATCTAATTATCTGTATCACGATTTTATCCAAGTTGGATGTTACTGCCGATTAATTTGAAATGAGTAAGTGAACCTAACTTCTCCGAGCTGCTATTGTCTTTTCTATTGCTCTCAAGGGAGACGTCTCTTGACGTAAAATTTGATTGCATCGCGTTTTGTCCGAGTTTTGCAGAGTACGTAGCTAACTTCTTGCTATTGTCTTTTCTATTGCTCTCAAGGTGAAACAGTCTTCTGACGATAACAGCAGATTGCATCATGCTTTTATCCGAGTTTGCAGAGTTTCTTATAATGTAGCTAACTTCTCCAGACTGCTCTGTCTCTTTGATTATTGTCAAGGTGAAACATCTGGTGATCCCAACATATGATCATGCTTCTATCTTCCGAGTCATTAATAATGTAGCTAACTTTTCTGAGTTGTTACTTTTTGATTGCTGTGAAGGTCAGATTATCAACCTTCTGGCGATTTAACCATCCGATTACTTCACGGCTTCATGCAAGTTGCATTTTGCTGTCAACTGATTTGAAATGTAACTTCTCTGGGTTGCTCTCCTTGTGATCGCTGTGAAATAACCTTCTGACGGTTTTACTTGTTTTGCGATTTTATTCAAGCATTTTGCTGACGACTAGTTTAACGTGTAGCAGACTTTGAGGTGTTCTGAATTTTGTTGATGACTGATTTAGAATGTAGCGAACCTGTCTGAATATTTTGTCAAACTTTTCAATTGTTGTAAAGGAGAGATCAAGCTTGTATGTGATTGCATTACAGTCTTGTCTACGTTGCTCCACATTTTGCTTCCAACTGATTTAGTGGGAAATGTAGCAAACTTTATCTGAGTGGCTCTGAGTTTCGCTGACGATTTTATGGAAAATGTAGCAAGCTTTATCTAAGATGGTCCGAGTTGACGACTGATTTGATGGAGAATGCAGCTAACTTTTTAGAGTTGCTATTGTCAAATTTTCCGATTGTTACGAAGGTGAAATATTGACATTCTGGTGATTAACCCCTTGCACTATGACCTATTTGTCAGGTGCGTCAGTCAGAACTAACTAAACACAGCTACAATATTAAAACAGACAAAGAATGTTGAAATGTTATGACAACATGGTATTATGCAATCATTGATTATGTAAATTATAATTGGACTCGAACTCCAAATTGAAGCATATTCAAAATTCGAGTACAATTGATCCCAACTGAAGTACCAGTGCGTCACGAGTCAGACTCGTCAAAATAGTGCAAGGGGCTAAACCATCTGACTGCATCACTTATTTAAGTTGCTCCACATTTTACAGTCGATCTACAATTTAATAGGAAATCTAGCAAAGTCTATATAAAATTGCTACAAGTTTTATCGACTGACAATTTAACGATAAAATGAATGAACAAATGTAGCAATGAAGTTTATGTACAGTCTGTTCCACAAGATCTGTGTGCAAGTAAATATTTTCTGTAAAAAGGTTGTATAGGAAATTTAAAGAACTAATACGCATTTAATACTGTGTTCAATCACCTTCATTAGCGATTAATGGGTACTTTCAACCAGCTTTGTATGAGACAGGAAGAGGTCTGCATATTTCTCGAATACGGCAAACTAGCGTCTTCGATTTTAAAATACGCTTTCCTCGGAGTTTGTACTTCGTGAGAGACCAAACATTTTCGATTGGATTGGCATCGGGGGACTGAGATGGCCAATCCAACACGTTCACACCATTCTGTTTTCCATTCCGTACAAAGGCTTCGGTGTTTGTAGTCGTCCTCTTGAAGTATCCAATGGTCTCTGGTTCTTTTAAACCAATGTTACGATACTAAGAGACCCCTTTGGTACAGTTTAATCATCTTCCGAGCATTTCAATTATCCGGAAAGACGCATAAAGAAACCCCGACGCAAGTTCCGTAGCTTGCTTCGAACCCCGATCAGATCATCGACACAATTTGTCTCTTTATAACGTTGCACTTATTTACAAATTCGCGAGACTCGTGCAGATATTTTGCTGCATTTCTAACACTCATTTTTGGCCCTTTCGGGTGTTGGCACAAGAATACTTCGAATCGTTTACCGTATACTCATCTCGAAATGACTTGAACTTCTCAGTGACAGAAATGATACTAAGAGAACTGAAGGGCTATTGCGTATTAGAGAAGACATTGTGCAACAGACTGTAAAATTGGAAGATGCAATGAGGGTATAATTTGGCTGCCTTGACACGTTCGGTACCAACTGTGTTTTTTGACACATAACACGGAGACGATCTTTGAGAGGTGAAGTTGATTAAACAGAACTTGTTTGGAAGTTACTCATGAAATTGGAAGATGCAATTTTTACCAGGTCATCTCGAAATGACTTGAACTTCTCAGTGACAGAAATGATACTAAGAGAATTGAAGGGCTATTGCGTATTGGAGAAGACATTGTATGATTGACGCAATCTTTGCTAAATTACCAAAATAACAAAATACACTAATTTCCATACTCTCAAATTTCTCTAAAGTTGCAAATCCGTAAATTCAAAAATTGTCAAATCCCAAAAACGCCCAAACTTCCAAAATTAATTAATTCCCATGTCCCTAAATCTCCTAAAATTCTGAACATTCCCAAAATTCCAAAAATTTCCACACTTCCCAAAAATTCTAAAATTCCTAAAACTCCCAAAATTCTAAAATTCTAAAATTCCCCAAATTTCTAAAGTTTTAATAATTCTCAGAATTCCATAATCTTTGCTGTATTATCAAATTTCATAGATTCTCGTGGAAGAGACTGTAAATTATCTCAATAATTTTGCTGATGACGGATGATTTAATATAAAATATAGTAAACGTAGCACGTTATATTTCGGAAGGAAGGAGCATGACGATGAAAGGGGGCGCCAAGAAAAAAATTGGCCAAGGCCGTCACCACCCTTTAGAGGTTTAAACCCGCACTGATCAAATCTCTCGTGCCTATTATGAGCAAAGAGGATACGATTACCTTTTGTAATATAGTAAAAGGAGAAAACAGGCATTGGGTAAGTACTTGCTTGTCCGGGAGGATGCTTACTCGGGTTTCTTGGTATTATTTTAAATACCAGCTACGTTATTATTGTATAATATTATTTTTACGTCAAATTGTTAGTTAAAATTAATTTGACATAAATTTGTAAATTTTTACTATTTGTACTATTTCTCAATCTTATTTTGAATTTTATTTAGTTACTTTTTCATTTTTTATAAACTTCATTTTCAATTATTTTTTCTTTCTAAAAATTGCAATGAATAAATTATTAAAGAATTTTATTCTCTGTTTTCTCTGTTATTTTTTTATTTTAAATCAATTACATTTGCAATTATTCTTTTCTTTTAAAAATTACAGTAAATAAATTACTACAATATTTTATTCTCTATTTTGTTCTACGTTATTCATTTATTTTAAATCAGTTGCATTTTCAATCATTTTTTTATTTGTCAAATTTTCCAAATCTATGATGTGAAAAATTTCAATTTTCTCAATTTAGAATATATGAAGAATTGAAATTTTTTAAATGTGGGATATGAAGAATTGAAATTTTTCAAATTTAGCAAATGAAAATTTCAATTTTGCAAATTTAGGATGTTAAGAAACTAAATTTATTAAATGTAGGATATGAAGAATTTCATATAGTAAAATTATTCAGAAATTACTTATGGTAAAATTATACAAAACTTGCTTGTAGTAAAATTATTCAGAAATTATTTTTAGTAAAAATATTCAAAATTATCCTATAGTAAAATTATTCAAAAATTAGTTATTATAAAATCATATAGCAATTACTTATATTAAAATCATTCAGAAATGATGTATATTAAAATTACTCGAAAAGAATGTATAATAAAATGATTAAAAAATTATTTACAGTAAAAACACTGAAAAATGATGAACAATAAAATTATTCAAAAATTCTTGGCAGTAAAACTTTCAAAACTTCTTACAAAGTCATCGAGAAATCATTAATTTTCAAAAAGAAGCTTCGGCAAAGCAACTCTCTCTCCTTAAGAAGAAATCCAGCTCGCATTACAAATCCCCATGTTTCAGTTTGTCATTGCACCTAATTACAAGTTCCACGACACAAAAAAGCACGGTATTAATTGCGTACAAGAAGTACGTTCAGAGAAATGATACTTTATCTGCAATCAACTCGTCGTGAAAATAAAACGTACACGTCGTTGCAACTGAAACGTTACTATGTTGCATATTAATTAACATTTATGCTGTATCGTGATTAAACAATAGTTTGGAAAAAATTTCCTTGACAGCGGCTAATTATAGCTTGTGCAAGTAAAACTTACCGTCTCATCTTTGTACAAGAGTAAAAGAAACTTCTGTTTATGGAGCTACCAGATGCACAGAAGTACAAAGTCATCAGAAATTAATGAGCTAATTAAGATTCTTCGTGACTTCGAGATATCGTCTATTTGTTCACTGATACCGTCGATCGATCATGAGATACAAACCCATTCTGGGTGTGTTTCTAATTATTTCATATCTCGCGTCTCATGCTAGGTTGCAAACATTGTATATTATTTGTGTGTTATACAAGGAAAATGTAACTTTACCTGTTAGCTGCAATTAGCGGCAGAATTTATGATGGAACTATGACATAGCTGGATTGTAATTAATTGCGATTAATATAATGTTAAAATGGGAGGTAGTGATTTTGTTGTAATTGGGAAGTAATTGAATATGATGATGCGAAAAAGGATATAGAGTGAAATTTAAAAATAGGTTAGTTATTATTTTTAGGAGAAATAATAATAACTAGCCTATTTTTAAATTTCACTCTATATCCTTTTTCCAATAATCCATATAATAATCCATATTCCAAATTTATAAAATTTCAATTCTTCACATTCTAAATTTGCAAAATTTCAATCCTTCATGTCATATATTTGACAAATTTCAATTCCATTTATCTCAAATTTGAGAAATTCGCAAAATTTCAATTCTTCACATCCCAAAATTGTGAAATTTCAATTTTTCACATTCTACATTCAAGAAATGTCAAGTCTTCATATCCTAAATTGGGAAAATTGAAATTTTTCATATCCTAAATTTAGAAAATTTGACAAATTTCAATTCTTCATATTGCAAATTTATAAAATTTCAATTCTTCACATTCTAAATTCGCAAAATTTCAATTCTTCCGGTCCTATATTTGCAAAATTTCAATCCTTCATGTCATATATTTGACAATTTTCAATTCCATTTATCCCAAATTTGAGAAATTTGCAAAATTTCAATTCTTCACATCCCAAAATTGTGAAATTTCAATTTTTCACATTCTAAATTTAAGAAATTTCAATTCTTCATATCCTAAATTGGGAAAATTGAAATTTTTCATATCCTAAATTTAGAAAATTTGACAAATTTCAATTCTTCATATTGCAAATTTATAAAATTTCAATTCTTCACATTCTAAGTTCGCAAAATTTCAATTCTTCATGTCTTATATTCGCAAAATCTCAATTCTTCATTTCCTAAATTTGCACAATCTCAATTCTTCAAATGTAAAATTTTTCAAATTTTAATTTTTCATATCCCAAATTTGAGAAATTTCAGTTCTTCACATCCCAAATTTGACAAATTTCAATTCCATTTACCCAAATTCGATAAATTTGCAAAATTTCAATTCTTCACATCCCAAATTTGAGAAATTTCAATTCTTCACATCCGACATTTAAAAAATGTCAATTCTCCATATCCCAAGTTTGTAAAACCAAAATTCTTTATATCCAAAATTTAAAAAAAGCCTCCCAAAAGCAATCTATAAAAGCCTACCAAACCCAAAATACAAAAAACCCAATCCAAATATAAAAATCCGAAGCCAGGAAATCTAAATAACAGAGAAAGTATATATCACACATATGACATAACATATATTTTAGTAGGATCGTAAAGAGCGTATCAATAAGAACAGAGGTAGAAAAAGCTAACGAATAGTGAGGATAGAGAAGAAAAAAAAAAAAGAGAAATGGTCAGGCGTTTTGGCTCGGGGCGAAAAATAACCCGTAACACCGACTACCGTATTCCTTTTTTGTTTCTCGCTTCTGTAATCGTTTTCGGCAGGTAGGCAAACGGCCCTTCAGATAGAGATCTCCGTAATTGGAATTTTATCTCTCTCCCCGTGAACGAACTTACACGACAGGGTGAATTTATAGTAGCTCGACCCTATTACGCTTTTTTCCTGCTTATTAAATATTTTTTTAGGGATGCAAGCCGATACGAATTTTAGACATTAGGGCGGCACCGTGAGCAATCGGCCCGAATTGCTTTCCGAGATATCGATTAAACGATACGGATTTCAACGCCGGGATTTTCTGACCTATTTAGGAGTGCTTTTAGATGATAGTGTTGGGAATTTTATTTTTCGTTTGTTTAGGGGGGTTTTGGGGTTTTTTGGGGGGTTGATTGAGTTTTATAGTTGGGGGTAAGTTAGGTTCTTTTTGGACGGGGAGAATTTTAGGGAGTTTTTAAGTAATCGAGTTCCGGAATTTTCAATTTGAAAATTTTGGAATTTTCAAGTTGTCAGGATCTCAAGTTTTCAAATTTTCAGATACTGGAGTTTTCAGATTTTCAATTCTCAAGTTTTCAATTTTTCAGATTTTCAATTCTCAAGTTTTCAATTTTTCGGATTTTCAATTCTCAAGTTTTCAATTTTTCAGATTTTCAATTCTCAAGTTTTCAAACTTTCAAATTTTCAATTCTCAAGTTTTCAATTTGTCAGATTTTCAATTCTCAAGTTTTCAATTTGTCAGATTTTCAATTCTCAAGTTTTCAATTTTTCGGATTTTCAATTCTCAAGTTTTCAATTTGTCAGATTTTCAATTCTCAAGTTTTCAATTTTTCAGATTTTCAATTCTCAAGTTTTCAAACTTTCAAATTTTCAATTCTTAAATTTGTGAATTCTGAAGTTTTCAATTTTTCAGGTTTTCTATTCTTAAATTTGTTAATTCTCACGTTTTCAATTTTTCAGATTTTCAATTCTCAAGTTTTCAATTTTTCAGATTTTCAATTCTCAAGTTTTCAAATTTCTTAAATTCCCAAATTCGAAAGTCCCTATACTCTTAAACTTTTAATTACCCAAATTTCCCTAATTCTTAAATTTTTAAATCTCAAAAGCGACAAATTACTAGATTTAAAAATTTTTAAATATAAATATCTTAACGTTTCTTAATTCTCACGTCCCAAATTCTAAAATTCACAAAATCAAATTTTCAGATATCTAAATTCGTAAACTTCTAAATTTCCACCAGTTCAAATTGTCAAATCCCCAAACTCATTATACAAGTTTATAAAATTCCCCAGATTCACTCTCTTAATTTTATATTCACATATTTTACTTTTCTTTTTAAAGAACTTTTCACGTTTTTTACACTGACGTAATATATTTTATATATTATAATTTTTAGTTTACATATATTTACACATATAATATATTTTATACAATGTACTTATATGTATTAAATCATTTAATTAATTTTTCTTATAAATTACTATTTTATACTGTTACAGGTGAACGACTAAGGGTGACATCGATTGAGAAACAGCTTTCAGAAGGGTGAGTGAAAGAATAATATAATATAATATTTTTAATATCATTTTTATTTAACAACTAATTGTAAGTACAATTACAGCAAACCCTTATAAATCTTCTCTTTTTGCAAAAATAATTATCTACACATTTAATAAGAATTTCACTTATAAGTACAACTATATTAATTTTACAAATTATGCAGCAGACTATCTTTATTGTTTATTATTTTTTTTTTCATGGAAATTTTGTTTATGTTCAAACTAATATATGAAAGATTTAAAGTTTGATGACTTCAGAACTTATTAATTTATTTTTTACATTTCTTAATTCCTCAATTTTTCAATTTTTCATTTTTTCAATTCTTCAATTTTTCAATTTTACAATTTTTCAATTTTTCATTTTGTCAATTCTTCAAATTTTCAATTTTACAATTTTTCAATTTTTCATTTTGCAATTTTCAATTTTTCAATTTTTCAATTTTTCAATTTTACAATTTTTCATTTTTTCAATTTTACAATTTCTAAGTTTCTAAATATCTACATTTCAAAATCACTGTATGTATATCAAAATTTCTCAATTTTTTAAATTCCAAATTTTTAAATGTTCAAATTTCTAAATTACTAAATTTATCTACTAAATCTCAAAATCAAAAAATTTGTAAAATTAAAAATCTGTCAATCTGAAAGCTCATAAATCAGTATCCTAAACTTGAAAACCCACTCAAAATTTTTAAAAATATTTCTACAAACGTACATACACACTTGTCAACACATCACACGTATCATACACATGGAAATATAATTATATAATATTAAAATACGTCAATTTCAACAATTCCACCATGAAAGAAAAATGACAGCAACATCAAGAGTAATGTATGCAACTCGATAAAAATCAGCGAGAAACATATTCCACCAGAAGAAATCCACCCCCATTTCCCCCATAGAATATCCACCATACAGGATCGAAATCCTTCAAGCTGTCCGCCGTTGAAAACCACGCAGAATCCTTTGTCCGCTGTAGCAGGGAACTTTCCACGGTCCAACAATGACCCCGTCCACGGTGGACCCTTTCGATCCCTTTGAAAGCCCTCAGAAAGGAAAGGGGATGCAATATTATTCAAAATCACGAAAATCTCCGACGGAATTTCCTTATTTTCTGACCTATTCA
Source organism: Megachile lagopoda (assembly GCA_036983795.1). Taxonomy (NCBI): domain Eukaryota; kingdom Metazoa; phylum Arthropoda; class Insecta; order Hymenoptera; family Megachilidae; genus Megachile; species Megachile lagopoda. Next base: position 3,014,013 of record CM072798.1, on the reverse strand, counting down.
GCCTCGTAGATGCATATCTTGCATCGATCAATGGATATATCGTACGGGGTAAGCGACCGGTTTTCTCCCCTTTTCACCGACACCCTTCTTCAGGTAAAAAGGGTCAAACCTGCACACAAAGGGCACACGTGCATGTCGACCACTCTGTTGGACGCAATCATGGGGGTGACGTGTCGATCTCGGACGAAATGGGGCGCAGGGACGGCGACACTTGTGCTTTCGTAGGGTGCTGATATTTTTGGGGTGGAGAAATTATATCAAGATTATATATTCGATTTTTGGAGTATTGTGGTATCGGTGGAGGAGTTAACATTTTTATGGAAGAATCGTGGAAGAAAATTGAAATGGGGGTGCAGCCAGGGAACACATATGGATCAAATTATTAATAAAATTTCACATATGATTCAAATTAGTAATAAAACTTCACATGTGGTTTAAATTATTAATAAAATTTCACATGTGGTTCAAATTATTAATAAAATTTCACAAATGATTCAAATGATTAATAAAATTTCACATATGATTCAAATTAGTAATAAAATTTCACATATGATTCAAATTAGTAATAAAATTTCACATATGGTTCAAATTATTAATAAAATTTCACATATGATTCAAATTAGTAATAAAATTTCACATATGATTCAAATTAGTAATAAAACTTCACATATGATTCAAATTAGTAATAAAACTTCACATATGGTACAAATGATTAATAAAATTTCACATATGATTCAAATTAGTAATAAAACTTCACATGTGGTTCAAATTATTAATAAAATTTCACAAATGATTCAAATTATTAATAAAATTTCACATATGATTCAAATTAGTAATAAAATTTCACATATGGTTCAAATTATTAATAAAACTTCACATATGGTTCAAATTGTTAATAAAATTTCACATATGATTCAAATTAGTAATAAAACTTCACATATGGTTCAAATTGTTAATAAAATTTCACATATGATTCAAATTAGTAATAAAACTTCACATATGGTTCAAATTGTTCAGGAAACACATAAACTTGCATATAGGGCGCTGAGATTTTGGGGATGAAGAAATTTCGTTAATATTATTTGAAGATTAAAATGTTCGATTATTAGAGTACTGTAATGTTAATATTTATTTAATTCAATTATGGAGTAATTGGGAAATTTAGAATTTGGGGATGTGGGAATTTAGGAATTTAAAAATTTGAGAACTTGAAGATTTGGAAATCGGGAAGTTTGGAATTTGGGAATTTGAAGATTTGGATATTGGGACATTTCGAATTAGTGGTGCGGGAATTTGAAAATTTGAAAATTTGGAGATATGGAAATTGAAAAATTTGAAATTTGAAGATTTAGAAATTGGGAAATTTGAAATTTGCAGATTTGGAAGTTGGGAAATTTGAAAATTGAAGATTTGGAAATTGGGGAATTTGGAATTTGGGCATGTGGGAATTTGGAGATTTGGAAATTGGATATTTGAGAATTTGGAGCTTTGGAAATTGGGAAATTTGAAATTTGAAGATTTGGAAATTGGGAAATTTAGAATTTGAAGATGCGGGAATTTGTAAATTTGAAAATTAAGAAATTTGGAATTTGGGGATGTGAGAGTTTGAAAATTTGTAAATTTATGAATCTAGAAATTTAGAAATTTGAAAATTTGAGTGTTCAGAAATTTGGAAATTGTAAATTTGTAAGATTGAAAGTTTAAAAATTTGTCGATTTGATACTTTTTTATTTTTTTGAAATTTTGAAATTTCTGAATTAAGAAATATTAGAAATCAATTTTAAGTTTACAATCTTGAAAATATAGAAAACTTGAAAATCTCAAATTCAAAAATTCACTAATGCACACCAATAAACCTCAAAACCAAAAAACTACTAAATTTAAAATAATCTAAGAATCCATAAATTAAACCTTGTTACCAATAAAAACCTGCAAACCTCCCAATTTGTCAGTCACACAAATCGTATAAAAATGTATATAAATATTGTTACTCCCAAAAAGTACATATATATTATTACTCTTAAAGATCTACATATATGACCTTAAACTACCCAGGGCACTCTCCCTAATACCGTCCCTGCTCCGGTATAACGTGTCGATCCGATTTGTCCACCTTGTACCTACATCGAACGGGATTTCCCAGTTTCCCTTCAAGGGTTGTCTGATCTTCTTCTCCTCTTTTTTCTGCGTTCGATGTCGACTCGATCGCTCCAAGAAAATACACTTTTCGCAGCTGTCGACATGTGCAGCCTTTCGTTTCCCGGTTTGTGGAAAAGGGCAGGTGCGATTAAACGATTGCGAGCGTCGTTTATCGATACCGTGATTGGAATATTTCTTTGTTTTCTGCGCCTGCTGTGTCATTTCTCTTCCTTTTTCTGTCGACTCGATTTGTTCACTTGTCAGAGCTTTTTACTTGAAATTTTCATATCAAATTCCAAAACTCCCATTATCATGTCACACTCCTTACATCATAAAACATCACATACCCAAGAAATAAATTAGAAATTAAGAACAAACTCTATGCACCCAAACTTTCAGTGTCCCAAATACGTCAACGTATTAATAATCTTCTAACAAGATCACATTTGAGCAATAAATCAATCTTCACTCACCTGTACACACAAACATTCTTCATTATTTTATTAGCGCTATCCAAACATCTCGTTCCCATAAACATTGCACGAAGCATCGAAAGAAGTAGTTCACAAGACTCAATCAGCTTCCTGTTTATGCTAGTCACGGATAAAATAAACGTTCTCTCTAAAACAGTCTATAAAATTAATTACTGAACATAGTGAGGCTCCTGTTACTCGATCTGCATCTGTTCGTTTGTCTGCACGTTATAGGACACAATTTTGGGTCTTTTCGCTTGAAATTTTCAGGGTGGACTCGCGACAGCCTAAATTTGCTGTATAGATTTTGGCGGCGAGACAGGAACCCGTCGACGTCGATCGTCGAGCTAAAAACCGTGTTTCGGTATCGTTTTCGATAATTTTTCACACGCAGAATCGACTGGAGGCACGTTAAAAGCTCTGTAACTCATCGTCGACGATACTTGGTCGTCGTTGACGTCGGTCGTGGTGAAATCGAGAATAATCGTGTTCGGTATCGTTTTCGATTGTTTCGGACACGTTCGATCGTTTGGAACGACTTTATCTCTGCGTCTCGTTCTTCCACCTATATGTTTACCGTGAGTGCTCGAAATTCGTGTTTGAAGGCACCTGGTAGACTTCAGTTAGTTACAGGTGAATCTTTTCTGTGCCAACCCTTTCGTACTGTTGTATGGATTTCCGTTAACCCTTTCGGGGGTCAGGTAAAGGGTTGAAAATTTGGGTCAGCATGGACAGGTTGGATTTGTAGCGATTATCCCTGCGTTAAAGATATCTAATCGATGTTTGATGATTTCGGGGTGAATGAGAGTAATTGAGTAAATTAAGAAAATTGTTTTTAATTTTGAACGAAGAAAATTGTCTTTAATTGTGAATTAGAAACATAGTTCTTTAATTTCGATTCAGGAAAATTGTTTTTAGTTTTGAACGAAGAAAATTGTTTTTAAGTTTGAACAAAGAAAATTGTTTTTAAGTTTCAAGAAGGTAAATTGTTTTTAGTTTTAAATTAGAAAAATTGTTTTTAATCTTGAATGAGGAAAGTTGTTTTTTAATTTGGAAGCAGGAAAAATATTTTTAATTTTGATTCAGGAAAATTGTTTTTAATTCTGAATGAAGAAGTTTCTTTTGAAATTTGAATGAGAATAATTTTTATTAATTTTGAAGGAGGAAAAATCTTGTTAAGTTTGCATGAAGAAAATTGTATTTAATTTTGAATTAGACTTAAAATTGTAAATATGACTTGCAATGTGAAGAAATAGTATTTGATCCTCTTTCTATAACGTTTTATACAAAACACAATAACAATCTACCATGAAACTTGATATTTTCAAATATTATTAAAATTTCACATATGCAAATTATTACTGGAAGTTCACATGTGGTTCAAATTGTTAATAAACTTTCACGTATCATTGAAATTAGTAATGAAACTTCACATATGGTTTAAATTGTTAATAAAATTTCACATATGATTCAAATTAGTAATGAAACTTCACATATGGTTCAAATTGTTAATAAAATTTCACATATGATTCAAATTAGTAATGAAACTTCACATATGGTTCAAATGATTAATAAAATTTCACATATGATTCAAATTAGTAATGAAACTTCACATATGATTCAATTTATTAATAAAATTCCACATATCATTGAAATTAGTAATATAACTTCACATACGATTCAAATTCTTAATAAAATTTCACATATCATTCAAATTATTATCAACATCTTTTTAAACCACCCCCATTAAAACACATATGTATTATTACAACACATCTCATATGAAAGCAAAATCAAACCTTTACTTTATCTTTACGTCTCCCTTCTCTTTCCCAAAACTGACCAGTTCCAAATAAAAAAGAATACCTAAAGAATAAAATCTGCCCAGTTGCGAGAATAAAAACTGCTACCATTTTGCGTATAGACCCCGGTGAAATGGATGACAAAAGCTATTCTGAATAGGAAAAAAGGACACGAGTTCAGTTTGGAGAAAAAGCTTGGAGCAAGTTCGAACACGTTTCTGCTCGCCTTCTGTTGATCTCTGAATGCGGAAGATTGTGTAAAGGCATACGGGCACCGTTTCGAATCGACCTGCTTTTCTCGGTGCAGGTTCGAACCTGCAACGGGTACACAATTCACTTTTTAACTGCACGTGGATGCTGCAAAACGTGTTCGAACATGCTCGTCCGGAGGACGTAAAACGATACGGAAACGTAGATGCAACTGGGTAACCTACTTAAGAATCTGTCTCAACCCTTTAGGTACCATTGCATGATTTGTATTGGTGGATTTATTTGTTGGAAGGGTTATAGGGAGGTCAAGTTTCTTTATTTTTGAGACGGGGAATTTGGAGAGGTTTATTTTTCAATAGGGTACGAGGAAATTTAATTTTTTAGGGGTGTGAGGAATTGAAATTTTTAAATTTGGGATGTGAGGAAGTGGAATTTTGAAAATTTGGGATGCGAGGAATTGGAATTTTGAAAATTTGGGATGTGAGGAATTGGAATTTTTCAAATTTGGGATGTGAGGAATTGAAATTTGTCGATTTGGGGTATGAGGAATTGGAATTTTGGGAATTTGGGATGTGACGAATTGGAATTTTTCAAATTTGGAATGTGAGGAATTGGAATTTTGAAAATTTGGGATGTGAGGAATTGGAATTTTTCAAATTTGGGATGTGAGGAATTGAAATTTGTCGATTTGGGGTAGGAGGAATTGGAATTTTGGGAATTTGGGATGTGACGAATTGGAATTTTTCAAATTTGGAATGTGAGGAATTGGAATTTTGAAAATTTGGGATGTGAGGAATTGGAATTTTGAAAATTTGGGATGTGAGGAATTGGAACTTTGAAGACTTGGGATGTGAGGAATTGGAATTTTGAAAATTTGGGACGTGAAGAATTGAAATTTATTAAATTTGGGATGTAAAGAATTGGAATTTTTCAAATTTGGGATGTGAGGAATTGGAATTTTTCAAATTTGGGATGTGAGGAATTGAAATTTGTCGATTTGAGGTGTGAGGAATTGGAATTTTGGAAATTTGGGATGTGAAGAATTGAAATTTGTCGATTTGGGGTATGAGGAATTGGAATTTTTCAAATTTGGGATGTGAGGAATTGGAATGTTTCAAATTTGGGATGTGAGGAATTGAAGTCTTCCAAATTTGGGATATGAAGCTTTGAAATGTTGCAAATTTGTGATATCAAGAATTGAAATTGTTCAAAATTGAGATATGTATATTTGAAATTTTCAAATTTGGAATACTGCAATTCTTCATATCCTAAGCTGAAAAAATTTAATTTCTTCACATCCTAAATTCGCAAAATTAAAATTCTTCATATTCTATATTTACAAAATGAAAATGTTTCATATCCTAAATTTGAAAGATTTCAATTCTTCATATTCCAAATTTACAAAATTGAAATTTTAATTTCCTAAATTTGAAAAATTTCAATTCTTCATATTCCAAATTTGGAAAACTGAAATTCTTCATGTCCCAAATTTGAAGAATTTCTAAATTCTCCCCAAAAAACCATAACTCCTGCCTGTAAATACCTCGAACAATCGAATATCTTTAAATATCTACCTACAATGTATATCTACCATACATACACGTTAATCTCGTCCGCATCGTTTGAGTCACGTTTCTCCCTCTTCCCAAAAAAGACCATTTTTCTCCTCGGATTACGTCACCTTCAAACACCTGAACATTTCCAATCGATCTGTCTGCCTTCGCATCCAGTTGAAGTCTCCAACAATGTGCACAAAGTCCAATTCGCCGTGAGACAGTTAGGTCTGAGACTGGACACGGATCATTGTCCGCGTCTTCTGTCCAGGATCTTCTGCCCCGAGGAAAGATCCTACCGGATGTGAGGATCCTTGGGACCTGCCACGATGATTCACAAACGGATCTAACGTGGGTGGGTACAGTAGACCCCAGAAAAAAAATGTTTCAATGGGACGAGATGCTAACTCCATCGCTTTATGCAGCGACACGCACTGCTGAATGGCGAATTTTCAATGTAACCTGAGAAATTTATTTTATTTGGCGAAATCGGACACCATCTTTTGAACATCAGTAAAGTAGACTTACTCGTTAATATTATTTAAACTGTTTATTTATTTAGGTGGCAAGATGAACTTCTACGCCATCTGTGGAAGACACTGAACTAAGTTAAGGTTCTCTTATGGTGACAAAAAGTCAGCACACGGGTCCTGTGCACTGACGAGTTATCCCTAGGTGTGACTTTAATGCCTTATGCGGTGACTCGCAGAAGTTCTGTCGATCTTTGTCTATCTTATGTGTGTTTGGTTAGGAGAGACAAGGATAGTAGATGCAAATTTTTCAAAAACACGACTTCGTACTTCCCAAACTTTGAAGCTAAAAAACAATATTTTGTCATACTTTTTTTTAGAGATATTCTTCAGACTCTACTTCCAAGTCGTACAGAGCCGGATTTTGCGATTTCGCTCTAAAAACTGTACATGGACAAAAAAAATATTTTGACATTTTTTTACACTTTTTATGGCGAAATCGCAAAATCTGGCTCTGTACGACTCTGAAGTAGAGTCTGAAGAATATCTCTAAAAAAAAGTATGACAAAATATTGCTTTTTAGCTTCAAAGTTTGGGAAGTACGAAGTCGTGTTTTTGAAAAATTTGCATCTACCATAAGAGAACCTTAAGATGTAAAAGAAATGAAGAAGGAAGGGTTGAAATCAATACGAATGCAATCCACAGAATTTACCACTCTTGAAATCTTTATAAAGCGCCCTAGTAGATATTATTTACCGAACGTAATCGAATTATCAGAATCCCTAAATCCAGCAGTCAACACTCGACGCAAACAGCGCTTGAAGCGCTCAAACATCCCCGATCGATCGGTTCATCGAAACCTAATCGATTCTCAAGTCCTCGAAAGATAACAGAAGAGATCCCAATATCAAACATAGCATCGAAGAAAAGTTGTTGAGGAGTCCTCACATATTTCCTCCCTTCTTCAGGGACATCCGTTCGTTAACGGAGACCTGGCTTTCCAGTTTTCCCCATTATTCGCCTAAATAAACACGCTCGCGAGTCTCGCAGCTATGTAAACACAGCCTACGATCCATCGATCCGAGATTCATCGGTGGAAATAGAAGAGGGAGTTTTCAAAGGGACAACGCGGCATTCAGGCTCGTGGAACCGTGAATCTGCTTTCGGGGCACGGATCCATTCTTAAAGGATTATCGTTATAAATTATACATTTCCTCTGGCGAAGTCTCTTCTTCGTGCTGGATGACCGGTAGCCGATTTCTATCGGCGGATTAACGCGGACCGTGTCATCGCGGTTCCTGTCTGTTCGAGGCCTTCGAGAAATATCGAATCGACCCTTTTTGGACTCGCGTTTTTTTATTCCTTTCGGCCAAGGAATTCGTTCGGGTTCGATCGCTTTGGAGGTGAAATACGACCCGTTCACTCTGATGGATTCAAGCTTTTTGGGGGACATTCGATTTTTTAGCATTTTCGGGATTTTTACCTTTTTTGGGGGGGGGGGGGGGGGGGGGGGTAATTGCTTGTTGGGATATGTGGTTTTTTGGGATGTTCGATTTTTATAGGAAATTTAATTTATTCTTTGAGACATTTTTGGAACATTTGAATTTTCTTAAGGGTTGTTTGATTTTTTGGGGAGTATTTCATTTCTTTGGGGGGTCTTGCAATCTTCTTTCTGGGACGTCCAATTGGTTTTTGGAATATTTGGTCTTTTTGGGGGATTCGATTTTTTGAGGAAATATAATTTATTCTTTGGGACATTTTTGGAACATTTGAATTTTCTTAAGGGTTGTTTGATTTTTTGGGGGGCCTTGCAATCTTTTTTGTGGGACGTTCAATTAGTTTTTGGGATATTTGATCTTTTCGGGGGATATTCGATTTTTTTTAGGGAAATATGGAACTAGGAAAATTTGGAACTAGGGAAAATTGGAATTAGGAAATGTGGGAATTGAGACATTTTGAACTAGGGAAATTTACAACTACGGAAAATTGGACTTGGCAAAATTTGGGAATTGGTAAACTTGGAACTAGGGAAATTTGGGACTAGGGAAAATTGGGAAATGTGGGAATTGGGACATTTAGAACTAGGGAAATTTAGGACTAGGGAAAATTGGGATTCGGAAAGTTGGGAATTGGAAAATTTGGAACTAGAAAAATTTGGGCCTGGAGAAAATTAGAATTGGAAAATTTGGGACTAGGGAAATTTGAAAATAGTGAAATTTGGAACTAGGGAAAATTAGAATTGGGAAATGTAGGACTAGGGAAATTTGGAATTCGAAAATTTGGAAACAGTGAAATTTGGAATTCGAAAATTTGGAAATAGTGAAATTTGGAACTAGGGAAATTTGGAACTAGGGAAAATTAGAATTGGGAAATGTGGGACTAGGGAAATTCGGAATTCGAAAATTTGGAACTAGGGAAATTTGGAACTAGGGAAAATTAGAATTGGGAAATGTGGGACTAGGGAAATTCGGAATTCGAAAATTTGGAACTAGAGAAATTTGGAACTAGGAAAATTTGGAACTAGGGAAAATTAGAATTGGGAAATGTGGGACTAGGGAAATTTGGGACTAGGGAGAATTGGAAGTAGGAAATTTGGGAATTGGCAAACTCAGAACTAGGGAAATTTGGAAGTAGGGAAAATTGAGAATTAGGAAATTTGGGACTAGGGAAAATTGGAATTGAGAAATTTGGGAATTTGGGGATTCAAACATTTGATGTCTTAGCGATTTGGAAATTTGGGACACAATAGCAACTGATTAGTTAATGTCGATAACAATCAAATTGTGTGGGTGACGAGTGATTAAGGGCCGTTTACGTTAGGCTCGAGTACAACGCTAGAGGTGAAATTTGAATGCCATAGAAAATGTCTGCCTACTCAAAAGACTAGTTTACAACTCTCCATCCACGTTATCCGAGTTTAGAATTACAGATATTTGGGAAAATAACGAAGATATAAAGCATCAATGTATACAGAGCACGGATGTGACCAAAGCAGAGGGTGGAAAGATATTAACGTGTGATAATGTTATGTACAGTAGTAATGTTAGTAGCTAATAAAGAGGCCTTCTAATTTTACGGAAAACGCTGAAAATTTATAGTGGTCCAGGGTATGATTGTTTTACTAACGTTTGCGACTTGCCGTTATAAGGAGGTTTACCAGGAAGTATTAGATTAAGTAACGGGTCGAATATTTATAAATTTGCAGATACTTGGCAATCTCATAAAAAATGAAGTCAAAAAGTGACCAATTCTCCGTCAGAATTTCCTTGAACATTCGAGTGTCGTGCCCACAAAACGCCCGGGGCAACCCCCAGTTATTCATCCCCTGCATTCGCCTCCGAACGGCCCCCAATTCCTCCAGGACTTTTCGCGACAATTACCCGAGAGAAGCAAGCAACGTTCGCATTCAGCCTCCGAGATAGTCCCATCAAGCTACAATGACTTCTCGCGAGAAGAAATCTTTTTCTGGACGTTCACAATGCGTAAGCGCCAGAAGGAACTGTTTGACGGGTCTTTCTGGATCCTTTTCTAGGGATGGAAGGGTCCTGTGGGCGGAGCGGTCTGCCGACGAAAAGGACCCGGTCTTCGTAACCAGAGGGATAAGGAGCCCTTTTCAGGGTGAAATCGAACACGTGCAACGGTGACTTGGAAAGATGGCGGAGGTGGTTGACGATGACTCACACCCGTCTTTCCGAGATTTTTCACAGAGATAAATGTCTGGGAAGTGAAGTAGGATTCTATGGAATATTTAGTAGGTTCAATTACTAGTAGAGTTTAGGTTCATTATATGGTACGGTTTTTGGTAGATTTGAAATTTTTACAAATTTGGAATTTGGAAATTCGGAGGGGTTCAATTAATATTAAATAGTAGGTGTCTTTAGTAGATATGAAATTTGGACAAAATGGGAATTTGGAAATTCGGAGGGGTTCAATTAATAGTAAATAGTAGGTGTTTTTAGTAGATATGAAATTTGGACAAGTTGGGAATTTGGACAAGTTGGGAATCTGGACAAGTTGGGAATTTGGACAAGATGGGAATTTGGACAAGTTGGGAATCTGGACAAGTTGGGAATCTGGACAAGTTGGGAATCTGGACAAGTTGGGAATTTGGACAAGTTGGGAATTTGGACAAGTTGGGAATCTGGACAAGTTGGGAATTTAGACAAGTTGGGAATTTGGAAATTCGGAAGTATAGAAATTTGGATATTAGGAAGTTTGGGGATTTAGAAATGTGGAAGTTTAGATAATATCGACATTAGAGAATTTTTGAACTTTGAAATTTGTAAATTTTGGTAATTCTGTAGACGAGAATTTGAAGATTTCAGAATTTAGAAATTTAGCAATTTATGGATTTGAAAATTTAGCAGTACATAAACTTCCAAATTTATAAACTTGAAAAACTGATAATATAAAACCATCAGTTAATAAAAATTCGAAAATAGATATTTAGAATTTCAATAAATCCAACATTTCTAGAATTCTAGGATTCTATCCATTTTTAAAATTCAAATAAATACATGTATTTATTTCTTACTAGAACACTTTTCCAAAAATTGCATTATTTCATGCAAAATGTTTGTCTCGAGCTCGAACGCACCCTCAAAGACCGTCAATAGACGGAAACTACTTGTGCGCATGGTCGAGAACACTCAATCATCCACTTCCGCCTCAAGATCAAACGAACAGGCCATTTTCTGCTGGTGATGAACAAGCATTTTCAGTTTGCACAACAATTTTAAAGCCTGCGTAATTCTGTTTCCGCCATTTACCTCTGGAAATACTTCTTTCTTCGGGAGAACTCGGAAGTAAAAGAATTTCCGCACGAGAGGAAACTAGTGGGCGGTTCATTTAATTCGCAGGTAAATACGTGACGTTGTTCTCTGGTCTTAACGGTGAAATAACTCGAGGAAAATCGGGTTTCCGGTAATCGTGTTTTATGAAACGTTAACGACGTACGGTTTGGTGTGCTAAAACGGAGATGCTGCGAAAGGAACATTTATTAGTTTAGTATTTGGTACTCTTGTTGGAAAAGTAATGTTTGCAGAGAGAAGTATAAATAATTAGGGGTTATTTATTATGTGGATGGTTACTGATGATCGATGCTGATCAACGGTTTGAGTAGAAAGAGATTGCAATTTTGGTAGTAAATTATTACTATAATTCTTTTGAGCGATTATGTTTACTACTATGTTTGCAATTTTTTCATTTTCAAATTCTGAAGTTGTCAAATTTCCAAATTTTCGAATTTGTAAATTCCACAAATTCTTGCATTTTTCAAATTTCTAAATATTCGAATTCGAATGTAGGAATTTCCTACATTTGCAAATTCTGAACTTTCTGAATTTCTAACTTTCCACGTTCTCAAATTGTTAATTTTCCAAATTTAAAAATTCCACAAATTTTCACATTTCCCAACTTCCTACATTTCCAAATTCCTGAATATTGAAATTCACAAATTTTCAAATTCTCTATTTCGAAATTTCAAAATTTCCAAGTTCTCAAAGTGTCAATTTTCCAAATATCGATAAGATCTCGATTAAATATCGATAAGGTATTGGTAGAATATCGATGAAGAATCGATAAAATAGCCATAATGCATTGACAAGAAATCGATAAAATAGCAGTGAAATATTGATTAAATATCGATAAGGTATTGGTAGAAAATCGATGAAGAATCGATAAAACATCGTTGAGGAATCAATAAAATATCGATAAGCTATCGATAAGGAATCGATAGAATATCCATAAGGTATCGATAAGAAATCGATAAAATTTTGATGAAATATCGATTAAATATCGATAAGATATCAATAAAGTATCGATAAGGTATCTGTAGAATATCGATAAATAATCGATAAAATATCGATGAGGAATCGATAAAATATCGATAAGCTATTGATAAGGAATCGATAAAACTTAGCTATCGATAGAATACCAATGAGGAATCGATCGAATATCAATAAGGTATCGATAAGATATCCAATAAGATATCGTTAGAATATCCATAAGAAGTCGATATTCTATCGGCAAGGTATCGATAAGATATCGACAAGGTATCACTAAAATATCGACAAAGAACAGTAAGACAATTAACACAAATACCTATAGACCTCACAATAGCACCGTGACAATCTAACGAGGAGCGATAACAAAGAAAGAGCTCTTTATTCGACCCGGCGTTGTTCGATTAATGTAGAACGAGCGTGCACTAGAGATCGAATAAGACGATTACTCGGGCTCGGTTCTAGATCGAAAGAATTCTCTACGGCGACTAGACACGGTGTCGCCGCAGAATTTTCGCGGCTGTTTTCCGCGCTGCCGACATCACAGTGGCAGCTGCACACGTTCGATTCGTCCCGGTGCCCCCGCTGCCCCGAGCACTTATATCTCCGCGAGGATAACCGTTGTACAGTCAACGTAAAAATCAGACTTCCTTGGGACACTTTTCAGATTTCGAGACTTGCACACTTGGACATTTGGGGATATAGGGATATTAGGATTTGGAGGTTTAGGAATTTGGAGATTTGGAGATATAGGGATATGAGGATGTGGAGGTTTAGAAGTTTGGAAATTTAGGGATTTGGGGATTTGGAGATATAGGGATATGAGGATTTGGAGATTTAGGGGTTTGGAGGTATAGGGATATAGGGATATGGGGATATGAGGATTTGGAGGTTTAGAAGTTTGGAAATTTAGGGATTTGGAGATTTGGGGATATAGGGATATGAGGATGTGGAGATTTAGAGGTTTGGAGGTATAGAGATATAGGGATGTGGGGATATGAGGATTTGGAGATTTAGAAGTTTGGAAATTTAGGGATTTGGAGATTTGGGGGTATGGGGATATGAGGATTTGGAGGTTTAGAAGTTTGGAGATTTGGGGATTTTGGGATTTTGGGATGTGGAAATATAGGGATGTGAGGATTTGGAGGTTTAGAAGTTTGGAGATTTAGGGATATGGGAATTTAAGGACTTTGAGAGTTGGACATTTTGATATTTGGAGATTTAGATTCTTGGAGATTTGAGGATTTGGAAATGTGGAGATATATGAATTTTGAGATTTAGAGATTTGGAGATATATGAATTTTGAGATTTAGAGATTTGGAGATATATGAATTTTGAGATTTAGAGATTTGGAGATATATGAATTTGGAGATTTAGAGATTTGGAGATATATGAATTTTGAGATTTAGAGATTTGGAGATATATGAATTTTGAGATTTAGAGATTTGGCGATATATGAATTTGGAGATTTAGAGATTTGGAGATATATGAATTTGGAGATTTAGAGATTTGGAGATATATGAATTTTGAGATTTAGAGATTTGGAGATATATGAATTTGGAGATATATGAATTTTGAGATTTAGGGATTTGAAAATATAGGAATTTAGAAATTTGAAAATATAGGAATTTGGAGATTTCGATATTTGAAAATCTGGACATTTTGAAATTTGGAGAATTTCAGATTCAGAGATTTGGAGAAATGTAAATTGTAAGATTTAGAGATTTGAAGATTTAGATATATGAAAATTTAAAGATTTAGAATTTTGAATATACGGAAATTCAGCGATTGAGTAATACATATAGAGAATTAGATTATGGACATTTGAAAATTTGAAGATTAAAAAAGAAATCTTAGAAACGTATAAAAATATGCAAATTCAAGCATCTACAAAAATTCTATTATTTACAGAGATTTAAAAATTTCAAAAATCTTGCAATTCTGAGATTTATAAATATGAAATTCTCAAAAACTCCGTTACCATATACATAGACCAAATTTCAAACACCCCGAATTTCAACAAACCTCTCTTCAAATCCTCAAATCCTGAATTCCTCTAAATAAGCAACTAACCTCTCCTCCGTCGATTACATTTTTCCTAAAAGAAAGAAAAAAAGAAAATTTGCGTCGTGACTGTACACGAAAGTCGTGCGAGTGTAACGCGGCCATGAAGAGGATTCGAAAAGACGATCGCGTCACGCCGATTTCCGCGGCATACAACGTCAGTAGCCATCAGGAGGATCCTGAAGAGGAAAGGTAGTTGGCGAACGAGTCCCCGGCAATGGGACCACCGTTACGCCATATTAGACCAGTCGTTTCCTCGGCATTTCTGTCTTTGAAATCGGCCGATACGCCGATTTCGAGCCTCGTTCCCTTTCTTTCCTCCTTTTTTCCGTTTCTACACCCTCGTTCTACTCGATTCTTTTCTTATTCTGCGCCGCCATTCAACTTGGCGCACCACTTTTCTTGCAATGTGCTCTCCGGCTCGTATCTTGGGCTAAGGGTGCGTTCTCATGTGACTGAATCGCGAGTTTCGATGTTTGATGTACTGGCTCCTTTGTAAGGCTGCGTTTTCAGGAGACTGAATTTTATTTCTTATAGGCAATTCATTTCTTAACTTATTGTATTCTTTGGATTGTGCGTTAGGTTAAGGGCGCGTTTTCACGTAACCGAATCGCTAATTTTATTTTTTGATGTACCGTATCTTTTTTTTGAGTACGTTTTTATTAGACCGAATCGCTAATTTTATTTCTTGACTTATTGTATTCTTTGGATCGTGCGTTAGGTTAAGGGCGCGTTTTCATGTAACCGAATCGCTAATTTTATTTTTTGATGTACTGTATCTTTTTTTTGAGTACGTTTTTATTAGACCGAATCGCTAATTTTATTTCTTGACTTATTGTATTCTTTGGATTGTGCGTTAGGTTAAGGGCGCGTTTTCATGTAATCGAATCGCTAATTTTATTTTTTGATGTACCGTATCTTTTTTTAGGGTTCGTTTTTATCAGACCGAATCGCTAATTCTATTTCTTGACTTATTGTATTCTTTGGATCGTGCATTAGGTTAAGGGCGCGTTTTCATGTAACCGAATCGCTAATTTTATTTTTTGATGTACTGTATCTTTTTTTTGAGTACGTTTTTATTAGACCGAATCGCTAATTTTATTTCTTGACTTATTGTATTCTTTGGATCGTGCGTTAGGTTAAGGGCGCGTTTTCATGTAATCGAATCGCTAATTTTATTTTTTGATGTACCGTATCTTTTTTTAGGGTTCGTTTTCATCAGACTAAATCGCTAATTTTGTTTCTTGATTTACTGTATTTTTCTGAGGGTGCGTTTTCATGTGACTGAGTTGCTAATTTAATTTGTTGACTTACTGTATTTTTTCCTGTTTGAAGGCGCATTTTTATGTAACCGTATCGCGAATTTAATTTCTTGACTTACTGTATTTTTCTGAGGGTGTGTTTTCATGTAACAAAGTTGCTAATTTAATTCCTTAACTTGCTGTATTTTTTGGATTGTATTTTAGATTAAGGGTGCATTTTCACGTGATTGAAACCCCTCGATACATGATTTATTTCCAGTGTTCTTCGAATAGAATGTTAGGCCAAGGGTGCGTTTTTATGGAACTCAATTTCAAATTGAACCTCCTTGACAATTTATTTGTTTTTCGGATCATATATTAGATTAGGGGTGTATTTTCACGTGACCGAATTTTTAACTCATATATATACAATTTATTTGTTGTACTTTTGCTGTATTCTTCAGATTGTAAGTTAGGTTAAATGTGACTGAATTTAACCCCTGAATACACGATTCATTTATTGCAATGTGTTAGGTTATGCATATGTTAATTCCAGTGCATGTATTATTATAAACATAATAAGTTTATAACTTTCATCAGTGTTACTCTACTTTTTTCTCAAAAATCAACCCTTAGCCTACAATTCTGTCGTAAATTGCGTCAAAGCAACGATCACTACTACATAAATAATTACAATCCTTTGGAGCCTGTTCGATTCACAAATTGTCAGATTATCGAATCAGACCGAACGACATAGTCGCAGCTGTAACACCCCGAACCAGAAAGAATCTCCAGCTCATCCTCGGATCCCTCCTACGTCCATTATACGAATTTCTCGATGTTTTTTTCCCTCGCATGAAAGAATTTTATTGTCACGTGGCCAACCATGCGTCAAAGTCCACACCTTCGCGACGACTTGCCAGGGGTTCGTTTTTCGAAAATCGTATCGTTAAATTTCTCCGGTGGCGCGTGAAGATTGCCCGGATAGAACTCGTGTTTTCCAAATAGCCATTCTGTCCGTGGGGCTCGGGACCGAATACGGGGGTCGTAATCGGCCCTTGATCTCCGAGCTGTCCCGAAGGATCGACAACCCGAGTAAGAGATCGTCTTTAAGGGGGTTAAACATCTCACGCGTGATCGAATTTCTCCGCTCGGTTCTTTCTTCGAATTTTGCGAAATGCGACAAATATTTGGATTATCTATTGAATACGGAATTACTTTGAATACAGAATTTCTCTCGACAATTTTATTATACATGTATATTTTATTGTACAACTGTATTATATCATATGATTTTATTATGTTTTATTGTACGACTTTATTATGGATGTATGTTTCAATATTGCAAATGACAGGGTGCCTCACAAGAGGTACACACTTGGGCTATTATATAAAAATATAGTTTATTGATTGTTAAAATAGAGTTAAGAGTTAAAATAAATACAAAGAATTTCACATATAAATTTTGTAATTTAGAACAATTTAATAAGCAGCCATTTTGAATAGTCTGGGACTAATGACCACATCAGTGAATAAATCCAAACGAAAATATTAATAATAGTTTTGACTAGTGTGGTAGTTCCACTATTATTCATCAGAAGAGTTGAAATATATACAAAGAATTTCATATACATATTTTGTAATTTAGAACAATTTATGAACCAGCCATTTTGACTAACGTGGTACTTGAACCATTAATCATACAAAAATTCAAATAGATAAAAAGATCTTCATGTATATATTTTTTTATTTAAAACGATTTAGGAACCAGCCATTTTAGGAAATTAGAAAATTAGGGATTTAGACATTTGGAGACTTAGAAATTTAGAGTCTTAAGAATTTAGAGATATAAGTGTTTAGGAAATTAGGAAATTAAGAAATTAGGAATTTGAAATGTAGAGTCTTAAGTATTTAAAGATTTAGGAATTTGGAGATATAAGAATTTAGGAAATTATGAATGTAGAGTTAGAAATTTAGAGTCTTAAGAATTTAGAGATTTAAGAATTTAGGAAATTAGGAATGTGGGAGTTCTGGAAATTAGGTAATTAAGAAATTAGGAATTTAGAGATTTAGGAATTTGAAATGTAGAGTCATAAGTGTTTAAAGATTTTGGAATTTGGAGATATAAGAATTTAGGAACTTAGGAATGTAGAGTTAGAAATTTAGAGTCTTAAGAATTTAGAGATTTCAGAATTTAGGAAATTAGGAATGTGGGAGTTCTGGAAATTAGGAAATTAAGAAATTAGGAATTTAGAGATTTAGGAATTTGAAATGTAGAGTCATAAGTATTTAAAGATTTAGGAATTTGGAAATATAAGAATTTAGAAACTTAGGAATGTAAAGTTAGAAATTTAGAGTCTTAAGAATTTAGGAAATTAGGAATTTGGTTGTTCTGGAAATTAAGTAATTAAGAAATTAGGAATTTAGAGATTTAGGAATTTGAAATGTAGAGTCATAAGTATTTAAAGATTTAGGAATTTGGAGATATAAGAATTTAGGAACTTAGGTATGTAGAATTAGAAATTTAGAGTCTTAAGAATTTAGAGATTTAAGAATTTAGGAAATTAGGAATTTGGGAGTTCTGGGAATTAGGAAATTAAGAAATTAGGAATTTGAAATGTAGAGTCTTAAGTATTTACAGATTTAGGAATTTGGAGATATAAGAATTTAGGAACTTAGGAATGTCGAGTTAGAAATTTGGGGACTTAGAAATTTAGAGTCTTAAGAATTTAGAGATTTAAGTATGTAGAAATTTGGAGCCTTAAAAATTTCGAGATTTAGAAATTTGGAGTCTTAGAAATTCAGAGTCTTAAGAATTTATAAATTTATGAATCTATAGATTAAAAAATTTTGAAATTAAAAAACTTGATAGATCTAATAATTTCATAAACTAAAATCCCAAACCCCATCAAACTTAATCCAAAACACAAAAACCAGTCAACATAAAACTTAACACATCATTACAATTTTGTCAATCCCAGCAAAACTCTCCTATAAGAAAAACGAAAGACAGCAATCGACGGTTACAGAAAACATCCCCGTATAGTATCCACAAAAATCGTGGTTCAGTGGCAACGCAATACGGGGTGAAGAGAACGGAACACCTGCACCCTCTCATCGGGCATAGTTAGCCCCGATCCCTTTTCTGGGTTGTCAAGGGCAGATCTCCGCCCACAAGTCCGTGGGGCCCCCATAGAAATTGTGCAGCGGTCCCAATTTACGGGATCTCCATTTTTCTTCTTTCTTCCTCTAACCCCTCGATAGCTTCGAAACTAATTTGACTGGTTGCAGGACCGGAAGTAGTTTTTCTAGGGTCGACGATGATCTCGAGGCAGGTCTTAGTTGCCGCCAATTAGCGATCCACGACTGTTAAATGACGTGACTGTGCTCGATTCTCTTCGTGACTCTCTTATTTAACCGCCATGTGGGTGTCCGTCATGCTGCCCGATAATTGCCTCTGTTTGATAGATTATAGAATCCTTCGTTTTATTCCTTTTAACTCTTCCAATAATATCTAATGATGGTGCAAATACTATATAGTTAAAATCGTTCATGTATTTTTCAAAATTTTTATGTGGAAGTTTTTGTTTTAACCGCCTCGAATGGTGGAGGTATTGCAGTGCTCAAAGTGACTTATCAATTGTTTTCAATTATACAATTTTTTATTACTTTAAGGAATTTTGATGATTCATAGTACTAGTCAAAATGGCTGATTTATGCATTTTTCGATATTATACAATATAATACACTCCCAGCAAAACACATGGTCCTCTCATTAAAACGCCTTTCCCAAAGATGAAAAAACTCCATCTGGCAATAAAGGTCTACTGACATTATCCAGTGTTCACGCTTCTCTTCATTTCGTCGCACGACACTTTCGATCTAAATATGTCTGTAGAAAAGCAGAATCTGCTTTCATTATCTTCTCTCTTGCCGGAGAGAGACTTTAACGCCTGCAGTCTTTTACGGACGAGATCACTTCGGTGGATGAAAAGCGGCCTTCAGCCACCAAAAGGCCTCAGCTTTCATTCCCTTCACACAGACGTCTTATAATGATACTTGATCACTGTTAGTCCTCTTCGGGGATCGAAGAAACTGCTGTCACCCTTGGAAGACTTTGAAGAAGACGTTGAACAGAGACAAATTTAACCCCTGGGGAGTCTGGTTCCTTGAAACCATAACGTATACTTTGCTCTTACTTTATAATCAGAAACTCTGTGTTTTTAATGACCATTTGAGAATGGAGTAATGATGATGGTACAGAAATTTATATTATAGTTGATATATGCTGCATATTTATTTATATATAATATATATACGTTTCTAATGTTCATGTGTTAGACATGTTCATATATTCTATTAAAGTTCACATATGCTAGGGTCACATGTTGTACAAGTTCATATATGCTCTCCGTGTCGATATATGCTGCTCAGGTTCATATATGTATCCTCCTCATGTCCATATGTACTGTTGAAGTTCATATGTGATGTTATATATGTTCATATATGCTGCTCAGGTTCATACACACATCCATATCCTTCTCTTATTCATGTGCACTATACAAATTCATATGTGCTGATACATATGTTGATATACACTGCATATTCATATGTTCTTTATGTGCATATATGCTCTCACATTCATACACGTGTGCTCTTCATGTTCTATGTGCTATACAAGTTTATATATACCCTTCTTGTTGATCTATACTCTATATATTCATACGTGTTCTTCATGTGCACATATGCTATGGAAGTCTGTATAAGGTCATACATGCTATTGAAGTTTGCTATTGAAGGTTCATGTTATACAAGTTCATATATGCTCTACATGTTCATGGTATACTCTTGAGGTGCCTATATGCTATGTATGTTCACATATGCTATGCAAGTTCATGTATGTTATACATGTTCATACGTGCTGTACAAGTTCATACATATTCTTCATGTTCATGTATGCTGCACAGATTCATGTATGTTGTACAAGTTCATACGTGCTATTAATGTTCATACATGCATGTTCTTGATATTCATACGTGCTATAGAAGTTCATATATGTTCTTCATGTCCACATATGACTGTACAGGTTGATATACATACATGTGTATATTCTTCACATTCATGTGTAGTGTTCATATGAGTACTCACACATGTCCATATATGCTGATACATGTTAATACATGCTGTACAAGTTCATACATATTCTTCATGTTCATGTATGCTGCACAGATTCATGTATGTTGTACAAATTCATAAGTGCTATTAATGTTCATACATGCATGTTCTTGATATTCATACGTGCTATAGAAGTTCATATATGTTCTTCATGTCCACATATGACTGTACAGGTTGATATACATACATGTGTATATTCTTCACATTCATGTGTAGTGTTCATATGAGTACTCACACATGTTCATATATGCTGATACATGTTAATACATGCTGTACAAGTTCATACATATTCTTCATGTTCATGTATGCTGCACAGGTTCATGTATGTTGTACAAGTTCATACGTGTTATTAATGTTCATACATGCATGTTCTTGATATTCATACGTGCTATAGAAGTTCATATATGTTCTTCATGTCCACATATGACTGTACAGGTTGATATACATACATGTGTATATTCTTCACATTCATGTGTAGTGTTCATATGAGTACTCACACATGTTCATATATGCTGATACATGTTAATACATGCTGTACAAGTTCATACATATTCTTCATGTTCATGTATGCTGCACAGGTTCATGTATGTTGTACAAGTTCATACGTGTTATTAATGTTCATACATGCATGTTCTTGATATTCATACGTGCTATAGAAGTTCATATATGTTCTTCATGTCCACATATGACTGTACAGGTTGATATACATACATGTGTATATTCTTCACATTCATGTGTAATGTTCATATGAGTACTCATACATGTTCATATATGCTGATACATGTTAATACATGCTCACACATGTTAATACATGTTCTATACATTCATACATATTCTCCATGTTCATATTCTCCATATTCATACATGTTCTCCATATTCATACCAGCTCTCAGTATTCACACATTCTATCCAAGTCCACATATTTCCGCAAACCAACATTTCCACCGGCCCTGAACGTTTTCATGATCAAAGGAAGTTGCCATAATCCCCATAAGAGCGTCGTGTCACGCTATGCAAATAATTGAAGCCATGAACCATAAATAGAAGCTGTGTAACTTGTAAAAAGACCCTCGTGCTTCGACAAACCTTTTACGAAGGCACTTTTATTAACGCCCGGGGTAGACCGAGGTGTGGCAAGAAGAAAATCGTGAAGGGCGGCTTGTTTTCATCGGTGAAAAGGGCCATGCTCGCTCTCGATGCCCAAGGGCAACAAGCAGCCCATGTTTCGACGAGAATTATCGCGGTTGATCGACTTCTGAGGCGTCGGAAATGACACCGCCGTTATTGCCATACCCGAACAGCCTACTTTCGCCTACCTATCGCAATCGTTTCAAGATTACGCCCTAGCCAGGCGTGAATTTCAATGGAGATTCTATGGTGTTTGACTCTGTTGGGTTTTTTGTGGCTCGACGTAGTGTGCTTGGTACTTGAAGGATTGAAGAGATTTCTTGTGAGTGCTGGAGGGTGTAATTTGTGTGGGGGTTGAGATATTGGAGAGGGGGTTTTTGACATTTTTTATTTAGAAATTTAGCAGTTGAAACGTTTGAATGTGTAGAATATGAGATTTGTGAGTTTCGGAATTTTGAAGTATGGAAATTTTGAGATTGTAAATACAGAAATTTAGGATTTCAGATATATAGAAAAATAGGGATGTAAAATTGCAGAATTTAGAAATTTAAATTTGTGAATTTGAATATTTAGAAATATGAGAATTTCAAGTTTAAAGAAGCAGAAATTTAGAATTGTAGAAATATAGAAAATTAGAAATACAGAGATGAAAATTTTCAGAATTTAGAAATTTGAGGAATGATGTCAACTTAGGAATTTTAGAAATTTGTGAATTTGGGTATTAACAAATATGAAAATTTCAAGTTTGGATATAGTTTTTCAAAATAGAAATACAATCTAGAAATGTGCAATTAAAAAATTGTGTAATATCAAAAGTTCAAAAAAAATGTCAAATTTGCATATTTACTAATTTAAAAACCGAAAAATTTGAAAATCTGAGAGCTTAAAAGTTGTAATCCCCTTTGAACTAAACGTAAACTTTAAAAAACTCCGAATTAAGAAATGTACAAATTTACAACTTTGATTTAAACATTACAAAGCTTCCACCGTTCAACCCCATAATTTGTAAGACTCCACAAGACTCGACCATCTGCTCCAAAATCTCACAATACGGTCGTAAATGCAACAAAACACGTTCTAAATAATACGTAACAAGTTTACAAATCGAGGTAGGCTGCAAAGGAACATATTGGGTAAACTTTGGCCAAGAGAACAGCGTGAAGCAGCTAACATAAAGTGTGAGGCTAGAAAGACTTTTCTGAGACTGGGTTTCATCGAATAATTTCAAGGAAACACCGCACTCCCCGTGATACGGGTGACAATATCGATTGTTGCTAAATATTTTCGTCGATGGGGACATCTTTTTGGAAATGGTCCCGTGGTGAATACCTGAAGGGAACACAGGAGGTCCGAAGTAGCTCGTTATGTCAGCGAACTTTGGATTCACTGCAATGTTCCTCTTGGTTGTACAGTCCCTGGCTATTGGACCACTATAAATTTTCAGCGTTTTCCGTAAAATTAGAAGGCCTCTTTATTAGCTATTAACATTACTACTGTACATAACATTATCACACGTTAATATCTTTCCACCCTCTGCTTTGGTCACATCCGTGCTCTGTATACATTGATGCTTTATATCTTCGTTATTTTTCCAAATATCTGTAATTCTAAACTCGGATAACGTGGATGGAGAGTTGTAAACTAGTCTTTTGAGTAGGTAGACATTTTCTATGGCATTCAAATTTCACCTCTAGCGTTGTACTCGAGCCTAACGTAAACGGCCCTTAATCACTCGTCACCCACACAATTTGATTGTTATCGACAGTAACTAATCAGTTGCTATTGTGTTCCAAATTTCCAAATCCCTAAGACATCAAATTGATCCCCAATTTCCCAAATTTCCCAATTCCAATTTTCCCTAGACCCAAATTTCCCAATTCCCAAAATTTCTCTAGTCCTAAATTTCCCTAGTTTTAAACTTTCCAATTTCCGAATTTCCCAATTCCAATTTTTCCTAGTCCCAAATTTCCCTAGTTCCAAATGTCTCAATTCCCACATTTCCCAATTCCCAAATTTTCCTAGTTCCAAATTTCTCAATTCCCAAATTTCCCTAGTTTCAAATGTCCTAATTCCCACATTTCCCAATTCCAATTTTCCCTAGTCTCAAATTTCCCTAGTTCCAAATGTCCCAATTTTCCCTAGTTCGAAGTTTACCAATTCCCAATTTTCCCTAGTTCTCAATTCCCACATTTCCCAATTCTAATTTTCCCTAGTCCCAAATTTTCCTAGTTCCAAATTTCCCAATTCCCACATTTCCCAATTCTAATTTTCCCTAGTCCCAAATTTTCCTAGTTCCAAATTTCCCAATTCCCACATTTCCCAATTCTAATTTTCCCTAGTCCCAAATTTTCCTAGTTCCAAATTTCCCAATTCCCAAATTTCCCAATTCTAATTTTCCCTAGTCCCAAATTTTCCTAGTTCCAAATTTCCCAATTCCCAAATTTCCCTAGTCCCAAATTTTCCAATTCCAAATTTCCCTAGTCCCAAATTTCCCAATTCCAAATTTCCCTAGTCCCAAATTTCCCAATTCCCAAATTTCCCTAGTCCCAAATTTCCCTGATCCTAAATTTCCCTAGTTCCAAATTTGCCAATTTCCAAATTTCCCAATAGTTCTTAATGTCCCAATACTCACATTTCCCAATGTCCCAATTCCCACATTTCCAAATTTCCCAATTCCCAAATTTCCTAATTTCCAAATTCCAAAATTCAAAATTCTAAATTTCAAATTCCGAGCTTCGAAGTTTTCAAATTCCCAAATTTCCTAATTTCCAAATGTCGAAATTTTCAAAATTCCAAAAGTTCCAAACCTCCAAACATCTCAAAATGTCAAAATGTCCAAAATTTCCAAATCTACGTATGCATCGTTATCAACGTATTTAGTAATAATTTTGCGTGACCTAAGATTTTCCATAAATGACATAATTATATGTTGAGAATATACCAAATTATCGACGTAAATCATTATTCGATTTATACAGTAATCGATTGACAAAAGACTACTCAGTCATTGGTCTATATAAACCGTGAACACCGTCCTGAATTTCTGTTTCTGTTCAATTTATTGTATCGTTGCCATCGTGTTATAAATATCAGTTTCTTGTAATTTTATTTTAATAAATCTTACAATATTATTTGGCCTCACATCCTTATAATAATTCGTTGTCGTCTCCACTGTATAATCTTAACATTATAGCCATTAAAGTGACATTGTGGTCCTAATGGCCAGGGACTCTAAGTCTATTTCCATCTTCCAAATTTCTCAACTTCTTTGTCATCCAATTTTTGACTTCGCAAATCTTACAAATTTACAAATGTCCACTCTCTCAATGTATCTTCATTATCCATCCTTCGCCCCATACTCACCCAAAACCCTAGAAGCTGCAACGGACATAACCATCCAGTCCACTTCCCCCCCGCAAGTTTCCCCCGAAATCCCGAAATCCCATAGAGAGTAGAAACGCGTTAACACCGTATTCATCATCCGTGTATTCATGCCGGGTCCCGCGGCGAACAATGCGTCGACCGCCAAATATTTTCATCCCCGTGGACGTCTCAGTGAAACTGACCACCTCCACGAAGCTGACCAGTCACTGAAAGCAAATAGTTATTGAAAGGGCGCACAATCGAAAATGGCCTGACTGGGTTACTTCACGCACGATCGCTGCCATTCACCCTGCAACTCGAATCGAAAGTGACCAATCCGCGTGTCGATGTCGAGCCTCCTTTCTTCCGCTCGTGTTTTCTTCTAGCGAGACCAGACGACTCCAAAGACTCGATTTCATTGTCCGTTTTCTTCCTTTTCGTCTTTCTGCATGCTGTGATGTATCAGCCAGTTTGTGAGATGCTCTGTGGGGGCGATTGCTTGTATCGAGGGCTGCTTCGGATTCGGGTTCTTGCGTACGGGATGTCATGAAAGGGACACGTTATATTTTAACTGGTCTAGGTGAATTTGTACAGTTTTGAGTACCTTCCGTAAACGTGTAGGTGGAACAAGAACGAGATTGCTTTCTTATCACAGTTATGTGGATGTGAAAGATTACATTTGGAAATTTCTAAAATTCTGAGGCACCATATTTAAAAAATTACAAATTCCTAAATTCTTCAATTTTTGGAGTTATTTATCTACATTTCAAAGTTGGAGATTGTAATTTTCGATAACAAAATTATGGTTGTCAAATTGCAATTAACAACAACAAAATTAGAATTAACAATAATAAGATCATGATTATCAAATTATAATTAGCAGCAATAAAATGAAAATTATAATTGTCAGTAATTATCAATACAATTAATTAGAGAGGTGTTGATATCTATCCTAATCGCATTTCCACCGTCAATAATTAAGTTTCGGAAACAGAAACCGTGAAATCTGAAATCGTGAAATGCCTAGTTTCTAACGAGGCGTCGCAGTAACGGCTGTTTCAGATATTGACGAATAAGCCAACATTCTACTAATTGCTTTTTAAGGAAGCATAACAGTCCTCGAACAGCTGCAGATCCGATTACCCACGGCTACAGAATTTCGTTTAATTACCGAATAACGAGATTTATGGTTCTTTCGTAAATACCAGGGAATACTCATTAAAGGTCCAATGAGTAAATTCGATGATTCATTTCCGTAAAATTATACACTCATCCACTTTCTTCGTTTCTTCTATACATTCATCTTTTTTAGTCATCTTCAATTTCACAAATTATATTATTTTATAAATTACTGAAGAAATATAAATTAGTATTAAATTAATATTGAATTGTTTCATAGATAGGTATTTTTTTATTTTTCAAATTAATGAATATTTTGGTATTAAATTGTTGCACAGAAAATTTCTTTTTTTATCCATTAACTTTCATATAATGTATATAATTGTCAAATTAAAATCTATTTATTATACTAGATTCAGTACTAAAAAACTATAGTAATTTAATTATTTATTATACTTACTATGATGTGTTAAAAAAATAAATGCACAAAAATTATATACTAAAAATGTATTATAAAAATTGCATATCAAAAGATACATGACAAAAGTTGTATAGTAAACGTTGCACAGTAAAAATTGCGTAACAAAATTGCATAATGAAAAACAATTTATATAAATTTGTATAACTTCGTAAACGTCCAATAAAATAGAAAAAACCGTAATAGTAACAGAAGTAATTTATTTAAAAACAGTTTTCACGAAAATAACCTAAAATAACATGTGTGTCAATATCTCTGTCGTTGATTTCCTTCTCAGTTTCAATATTAAATCAAATTAAGTGTCGATTATACTGGTTCAGTATTAAAATTACTGACATACACAGTATGTCTGAAAAGTAACGGAACTTTTTAAATTTGAGGAACACTATTAGCGACATCTATAAAAACAATATGCTATTTGGAAACAGTATTCCTCCCCTACAAAACAAACCAATCGAATCGAGAAACGAATTGTAAACTTATAGCGTTTAAAGCGACAGAACCTTTCGTCACCGTGTCACAAAATCACGATGGAGCAAAGAGCGAATATTAAATTCTGCTCGATAAAGCTCGGTAAAACTTTTACAGAAACATTTGAATTAATGAAAAATGTTTATGGCGACGATTGTTTATCCCGTACACGCGTGTTCGAGTGGTATAAGCGATTCCAGGATGGTCATGATACTTTGGAAGACGACCCAAAGCCAGGTTTCGGGTTTTTCTAAATTCTAAACGATTCTAAAGGTATTATACTTCGGGAGTTCGTTCCACAGGGACAAAATGTTAATGGCGAATATTATCTGGGTGTTATGGAACGTTTGTGGAAAAGAATCTTTCGCGTGAGGCCCGAATATCGATCGCCAGGGAGTTGGTTTCTGTTGCATGATAACGCACCATGTCACAGAATTGTCGCAGTTCGTGAATTTTTGGCGAAAAAACAAGTCTGTGTGCTCCAACATCCTCCATATTCGCCCCACTTATCTCCATGCGATTACTTCCTTTTTCCAAAATTGAAATTAGTCATGAAAGGAACGTTCTATGACACTGTTACACAAGTTCAAGCAGCTGTGACAAGGGTGATTTGATTCCGCAAAACGACATAAAGAAATCTATGTTATCATTGCCTGAGCGTGCCCAGCGGTGTATTGATGCGGAGGGGACGTATTTTGAATAAAAAAAATTAATTTTGGCAAAATAACTAGTACTTTTTTTTTATTTAAAAAGTTCCGTTACTTTTCAGACATACTGTGTACCTTGTCAAGAGTCAACATCTTCAGAAATGTTAATCGATGTTTAACGGATCAAGTGTCCGCCCTAATTTTCGAGGAAACGGTTTCCATGGGGCGACGGAAACGAGGGTCGTTCGTCCCGTTTACAGCGAGCAAAACGGGTCCGAATTCCTACGGGAAACCATAACAACCACCATGGCGTGCCACAATGGCGTGCAGTGTTGGCCCTTCGGATCAATGGATTTTCCGCGAGGCCGAGCAAACACAAGCAAACATAGGAGTGTCCGTACCTTCACCATAGAGGTTAGAAAGCCCCATTTTCTCGGAGGAGTCACTCATTGTGCACGCTTATGGCACCCACTGACAACTATTTCGAACACGTGTACGATTTAACACTAGCATCGCTGGTTTACAATTTCGTTTCTAAATTCGTGTTACATTTTCTCGTTCGAAGAATCAAAATAATTCTGTCACGGCTACTTATACCAATACGTCATTTTCACTGGACTGAAAGTGGAGAAGTATACTGTAATCCGTTTACCGAACCCCGAAATCATTTATTAGATATTTACAAATTTTCAAATTTTCCATATTACCAAACTTTTAAATTCCACATCACTACATGTTTAAATTTAAACATATTAAATTCTCAATCTTAGTAATTTCTGAAATTCTCAAATCACCAAATCTCCAAATTACCTACCTTAACCCTCCAATTCCTCAAATCACCAAAATTCCTAATTTTAAACTCTGACACATGAAATTTCCAAATTCTCATCAAACTTAAAATTCGAATACCTTTAATTTCACACTCCCATACACACCAACAAATCCCCAAAAAAAGAAAACACATCCACGGCGTCCTCAAGAAGCAAAACCGCGCAAATCAAACAAGTCTCGCGTTTCTGCCGAATTTCCAGCAAAAAGCGATAATCGTCGCAAAACTCTTTTAAAGCCAGGAGACGGTGAGAAAAGTTGATCGATCGCGTAATTTCCGGCAGGAGTCAACGCTCCATGTAATTTCCACGGTTACGGTAAACAGGAAGCGCAAAAGCCCGAAAAATGGCAAAAAATCAGGGAGTCAGGCGATCGTCTTTCGAAGTGGTCGCACGGTTTGCCAAGAAGAAGAAGAAGAGGAGGAGAGAGGTGAACGAGGACCGGAAGTGGTCACTCGAGGCCGAGGATAATTGGGCACACTCTCGACAACAGTGTTCAGGCATGTGCGCGAAATTTCCTCTAGCGTGGCAGCGTAATGCGAGACACACGTGGTCGAAAGTCGAAACTACGTCTCTCGCCCTTTCCGGGTCTTTTCTACCCACCCTTCACAAATACGTTATGTGTCGTTTGGGACCCCCAACGACCTTATACAAACTTCACTTAACGAAGTTAAGAGAGGATGAGACTTTAACAAGAAAAATAGAGGGAATAGAGGAGGAAGAGGTCTGCCATTAGTTGATTTTTGGGGATTTTTGAGAATTCGACAATTTGGGAATGGGATAAATTTGGACATCTTGAGATTTCGGGATTTAGGAATTTTGAGGATTTTATGAATTTTAAATCTGCGAATAGAGTAATCTAGGGATTTGGAGACTATAGCAATTTATAGATATAGCTGTTTGGGGAATTTTTAATTTATGTGCAGAACAATCTAGGGATTTGGAAGCTTGGCAATATGATGATATAGTTGTTTAGGGAATTTCAGGAATTTTTAATCTGTAAACAGAGGAATCTGGGGATTTTGAGACAATGCAATCTGAAGATATAGTTGTTTGGGGAATTTCAGGAATTTTTAATTTGAGAACAGAGAAATCTAGGGACTTGACGATTTAGTAATTTGAAGATATAGCTGTTTAGGGAATTTTTAATTTATGTGGAGAACAATCTAGGGATTTGGAGGCTTATCAATTCGACGATATAGTTGTTTAGAGAAATTTAGGAATTTTTAATCTCTAAATAGAAGAATCTAGGGATTTGGAGATTTAGTAATCTGAAGATATAGTTGTCTAGGGAGTTTTAGGAATTTTTAATCTATGATTAGAGGAATCTAGGGATTTGGAGACTTAGCAATCTGAAAATAAGTTGTTTGGGGAATTTTGGAAATTTTTAATTTAACAATAGAGGAATCTAGGGATTTTGAGACATAGCAATTTGAAGATACAGTCGTTTGGGGAATTTTAGGAATTATTAATTTGTGAACAGAGAAATCTAGGGACTTGACGATTTAGTAATTTGAAGATATAGCTGTTTAGGGAATTTTTAATTTATGTGGAGAACAATCTAGGGATTTGGAGGCTTATCAATTCGATGATATAGTTGTTTAGAGAAATTTAGGAATTTTTAATCTATAAATAGAGGAATCTAGGGATTTTGAGACTTTAGAAATTTGAAAATATAACTATTTAGGGAATTTTTTAAATTATTAATTTATGAATGAAGGAATCTAGGGATTTTACAGTCATCAACTAATCAATCATTTTATCGATCGAATAATTAATCAGTTAATCAATTGACTAATCAATCAATTAAGCAATTAATTGTTCAATTAATAAAACAATGAATTGATTGATCAATCAATTAATCAATCAATCAATCAACTAGTCAATCATATAATCGATCGAATTATCAATCAATCAGTCAATCGACTGATCAATCAATTGATAAATCAATTATATAATAATTTAATTAATCAATCAGCTAGTCGATCAATTAATCAAGCAATTAATTAATCGGTTAATGAATAAATTGATCAAACACTTAATCTATCAATCGATCAGTCGATAAATCGATCAATCAATCAATCAATCAATCAACTAATCGATCGAATAATCAATCAATCAATCGACTGATCAATCAATTTTTCAAATGTAATCAATGAATTAATTGACAAATTAAAATTTTTCATTTACAAAAAAACACTTCACGATTAAAAAATAAACTTGAAAGATTCGGGTCATAACTGACCCAGTTCCCATTCGAGGATCAATCGATCACCGAATAAATCTAACAAAAAAAATAATAAATTTAGAAAGTTAGAACGTATCCGAAAACAGCTGCGAAAAAAAGAGCAGAAGAATGTTTACGAGCCACCGACTCGTGTTGAGACGTCGGCGTATCTTGATCCAGACAGTGTCCCAGATTCGAAAAAAGAAGCCCCATAAAAAAAGAGTAGAGCACGCTTGCCTCTATTAATAGATAATCCCTTCCAGCTATAACGTGTTCAGGATGAAAAAAATCTTTAGGAAGAAGCCTCGATAGAAGAAAAAAAAACCGACTGACCACGTGCAGCCGTACACGTGACGTCGTGGGAAAAGGGGAAAAAAATTTCTGAAAAAGAAACCGAACCCCTACAACCATAGTACCGACCAAAAATCTCCAGATTAAATCGTGTCAGACCTTTTTTGCTTGTTTGTCAAACCTCTTAAATTTATTATCTCATAGGTGCATTTTTCTTTTTATTTTTTAATTACTAGGATTAATTCAAGATAATTTAGGTTCTTTTTTTTTAATTTAAAAAGTGATGGTTATTAAAATTTTTCAAAATAGGGTATTGATTTAGTTATTAAAAATTTAGATTTAAGAAACAGTGATTATTCAAATTTTTAAAAAATTAGCTATGGATTTGGTCATTATTAAAAAGTTGAAATTTGAAAGAAAAATTTAAAAAGCAATGATTATTTGAATCTGTAAAAAATCTTATATTTATTCGTTATTAAAAAAACTTACATTCAAAGAATAATAATTATCTAAATTTTTAAAAAATAAGATATGGATTTTGTTACTTTTTAAAATCTCAAATTTCTTTCTAAATTTAAGGTGTAACGATTATTTGAATTTTTTGAAAATTTATAAATCAATGGTTATTCAAATTTGTCAACAATTAATCATTATTAAAAGAAATTTAGAAAATAAATTTGAAAACCAATAATTACTGAAATTTTTCAGAGATCAAGATTTATTAAAAAATTTAAAAAAGAATTGAATAATCATTTAAATTTGTCAAAAATCACTTGTCGATTAAGTCGACATCGACCATCAAAAATGTTGGGTAAGAAAGGGGATGAAATTTGAATTTGTGGTGATTGTAAGGGGTAGTCGGAAAGAGGGTTGCAAATATTGTATGGTGGGCTTCCCCTTGAAATCGTCGTCGGTATTGCATGGTGTACGCGGTTTGAAATTCGAACGCAATCGGCCCGCCCGTAAATTCATCTGGAATATCCAGTTTCATCGTTAAAAACTTAAATTGGAAGAAACCTTTCCGTTCTCAAATTGCGATAGGCAGGTAAATATCACGTTACAGGGGTTATTAATCAGACGAAACCTCACGCTGTAACCCCGTGAAACTCAACTCGCGATTTATTGCATCGAATCCCTGTCCTTCGCGTTTTTATCTTCCAACTAACTGCGAACCCACCCTTATCGATATCTTCGATGCGTATCGAATATTGTCGCGAATTTTTTTCAAATTTTAATTCATGTCGGTCGGGAAAATATATTTCACCTGCGCATGTAATTAGTGTCTTGTTTGGAGATTGATTTAAGGCTCTAAGTCGGGTGGCAATATATCGAGACATTTGTGTTAATTGCCTTTTATCGATTTTTATTCAGTGTAGAATTTGTACCTTTTGACGTGGTTAATGTAATTAATTTCATTTACTATCATGAATTTTATTAATTTCATCAATTTCATTAATTTAGTCAATTTTGGCAAGTTTGTAACTCTAGCAAATTTAAATAATTTAATCGATTTAGTTAAATTTCATCAATTTTATTAATTTAGTCAATTTTATCCATTTTGTCAATTTAGTCACTTTTGACAGTTATGTCAATTTCGACAGTTTTTACAATTTTATCAATTTTGACAATTTTGCCAAGATAGTCAATTTTATCAATTTTATCAATGTAGTTAATTTGGTCAATTTGGTCAATTTTGTCAATTTTGTCAATTTTATTAATTTTATCCATTTTGTCAATTTAGTCAGTTTAGACAGTTATGTCAATTTCTTCAATTTTTACAATTTTATCAATTTTGCCAAGATAGTCAATTTTATCAATTTTATGAATGTAGTTAATTTGGTTAATTTTGTCAATTTTATTAATTTTATCCATTTTGTCAATTTAGTCAATTTAGACAATTATGTCAATTTCGACAATTTTTACAATTTTATCAATTTTTTCAATTTTGCCTAGATAGTCAATTTTATCAATTTTATCAATGTAGTTAATTTGGTCAATTTTGTCAATTTTATTAATTTTATCAATGTTGTCAATTTAATCAATTTAATCAATTTAATCAATTTAGTCAATTTAGTCAATTTAGTCAATTTTAATAATGTAATAAAGTTAGTAAATTTAGTAAAATTAATCTACCTAATAAATTTAATCGATTCAACGAATTTAATCGACTTAATCAATTTTATCAGTTTTGTCAAAACAATATTTTTAACCCTCTATTCTTTAAAGACGACTCACAATTACCATTCATTTTAATACATCAATTTATACTAAATATTTTTTAACTAAATTTATAATGTTATGCTAGGGACTAAAGATGGTACAACAAAAATCCCCTAGTAATTAACAATGAACGCAATTACGAGTAAAAAAATCTAAATAACTTCACTCAGCATCAAATCTATTTTTCCTCCTATCCAAAAAGCCCTAGTAATTAACAATGAACGCAATTATGAATAAAAAAATCTAAATAACTTCACTCAGCATCAAATCTATTTTTCACCTATGCAAAAAACCCCCAGTAATTAACAAAGAACACAACTGAGAATAAAAAGGCCAAGAAACTTTCCCCAGCAGCAAAGCGATTAATTCAGCTACCCATCTCGCCCCTTCCACTTTCCTCCAGCGCTTTATTCCCGAAAAGAAGGCGGCTCCCGAGAAATCCATTACTACCCAAGCCTTCACGCGATAAAAAAAGCAGAAGAATCAATGCACCCACCGCGAGCACCGAGGATCCACCTGTTGCTCCGTCCCTGATCCCGGTTCTTTCTAATCTGCCCTAAAAACACCGTAGATTCACGCATTAGCCCGGCTACCGCCGTTACACCTATCCGAAAGGGTCCTAGGTGGTTCCTCTTTTTTCTCCTCTCAACCCGGTAATATTACACGCGGTCACACCTGCGACTCTGTCGCACGAAACGGCCCGAAAAGAAAAGAGATGATAGCCTAAGCAGACATTTCGACCGACCACTCGGATTACTATCATTTTTTCT
The DNA here is from genome assembly GCA_036983795.1 of Megachile lagopoda. Lineage (NCBI taxonomy): Eukaryota > Metazoa > Arthropoda > Insecta > Hymenoptera > Megachilidae > Megachile > Megachile lagopoda. The sequence continues at coordinate 2,979,562 of CM072798.1, read as the reverse complement.
ACTAATCTTCTCCTCCCCCCACCCTGCCTCTGGCTTTTCGTTTCTCATTTTTGATACCGACGGACAGGAAACGTTGCACAATGAGAGCCGCGACTCCTTTTTTCCTGTCTCGGCTGTTTCGCGGTGTCCTCCCCGGGATCTCTCACAAATCTGTAATCCCGCCATCCGGTTTCACGTTTCTCGACGGATGGCCGAGTTTCTATTGTCCCGGACGACTTAAGCAACGACAAATGACTCACGGTTGATCTACACGCCTGTCCAGGCAAGGTGCCATCGTTGGGACCTTGGTCCTGTGCTATTATTTTTCGGGATTCGGTGCTTAGGCTCGTAAACATTCGTGTCGGAGTAGTGGGGTATATAACTGGATCTGGACAAGTAGCTCGAGTAATTAGACAGCTATGTAAATAGCTAGACAAGTATCTGGACAAATGGGCAAGTGGACACGTATCTGGACAAATAGACTGAGATGTAGCTAGATAAGTATCTGGTTAAGTGGTTACTCTTGTAGGTGGACAAATAAGTATACAAGTTGTCAGACAGTTAGCTAAATAAGTATCTGGACAAGTGGTCAGACTTGCAACTTGATAAATAACTAGACAAGTAGCTAGATAAGTATTTAGACAAGTAGTCGGACGTGCAACTGGACAAATAGCTGTGCAAGTAGTTTGACGTATAGCTAGACAAGTACCTGGTTAAGTGGTCAAACTTGCAACTGGACAAATAACTGGACAAGTAACTGGCATGTAGTTAGACAAGTATCTGGTTAAGTGGTTACTCTTGTAGGTGGACAAATAAGTATACAAGTTGTCAGACAGTTAGCTAAATAAGTATCTGGACAAGTGGTCAGACTTGCAACTTGATAAATAACTAGACAAGTAGCTAGATAAGTATTTAGACAAGTAGTCGGACGTGCAACTGGACAAATAGCTGTGCAAGTACTTTGACATATAGCTAGACAAGTACCTGGTTAAGTGGTCAAACTTGCAACTGGACAAATAACTGGACAAGTAACTGGCATGTAGTTAGACACGTATCTGGTTAAGTGGTTACTCTTGTAGGTGGACAAATAAGTATACAAGTTGTCAGACAGTTAGCTAAATAAGTATCTGGACAAGTGGTCAAACTTGCAACTTGATAAATAACTAGACAAGTAGCTAGATAAGTATTTATTCAAGTAGTCGGACGTGCAACTGGACAAATAGCTGTGCAAGTAGTTTCACGTATAGCTAGACAAGTACCTGGTTAAGTGGTCAAACTTGCAACTGGACAAATAACTGGACAAGTAACTGGCATGTAGTTAGACAAGTATCTGGTTAAGTGGTTACTCTTGTAGGTGGACAAATAAGTATACAAGTTGTCAGACAGTTAGCTAAATAAGTATCTGGACAAGTGGTCAGACTTGCAACTTGATAAATAACTAGACAAGTAGCTAGATAAGTATTTAGACAAGTAGTCGGACGTGCAACTGGACAAATAGCTGTGCAAGTACTTTGACATATAGCTAGACAAGTACCTGGTTAAGTGGTCAAACTTGCAACTGGACAAATAACTGGACAAGTAACTGACATGTAGTTAGACAAGTATCAGGTTAAGTGGTTACTCTTGTAGGTGGACAAATAAGTATACAAGTTGTCAGACAGTTAGCTAAATAAGTATCTGGACAAGTGGTCAGACTTGCAACTTGATAAATAACTAGACAAGTAGCTAGATAAGTATTTAGACAAGTAGTCAGACATGTAGCTGAACAAATAACTATATAAGTAGCCTGACATATAGCTAGACAAGTATGTGGTTAAGTGATCAGACTTGCAGCTGGATAAATAACTAGACAAGTAATTGACATGTGGTTGAACAAGTATCTGGTTAAGTGATCAGACTAGCAGCTGGACAAATAATTACTTAACTAGCCGACATGTAGCTGGGTAAGTATCTTCATAAGCAGAGAGACAAATAGCCGGATAAGTAGCTAAATAAGTAACCAGACAAGTGGCTGGACAAGTAATTAAACGAATTACTAGACAAGTAGCCAGACAATTAGGTAAACAAGTATAAAGACAACTAGGAATGAGGAAAATAACCTGCTAACTATAAATTCTCAATTTTGACAACTCGTTCAATTACTTATCTGGCTACTTATCTTGTTACTTGTTTGGCAACTTGTCTGGCTACTTGTCTAGTTACTTGTCTAATATAAATGGACACTTGAATTTGAAAATACTAAGAGGAATATATGAATGTGGTTAAATATGAAGAAACATATAGGAATCTGGTGATGTAAATATCTGGGAATATAAGTATTTGGGGATGAAGGAGAATATAGGAATCTAGGGATATCAGAATGTGAGAATATAATGACTAGTAATATGTGAATATGAAGATATTGGAATGTGGATATATAGGAACTTGAAAATATAATAATTTGGAGACATAGACAACTGGGACTATAGAAATTTGGGTATATTAGAATTTGGTAATAAAGGTATATAGGGATATTAGAATTTGGGAACATAGGTACCTGGGAATATTAAAATTTGGTAATGTAGGTATCTGGGGATATTAAAATTTGGAAATATAGATATCTAGAGATATTAGAAATTAGTAACATAGTTATCTAGGGATATTAGAATTGGGAAACATGAGTATCTAGGGATATTAGAATTCGGTAACATAGGTATCTGGGGATATTAGAATTTGGGAATATAGATATCTGGAGATATTAGAAATTAGTAACATAGTTATCTAGGGATATTAGAATTGCGAAACGTGGGTATCTAGGGATATTAGAATTTGGTTACATAGGTATCTAGAAATATTAGAATTTCTGACTATAAAAATCTGTAAGTGTACACCTCCAAAAATATAAAAATGTGAAAATTTACACATCTAATATTGAAATCTGGGAATATCTATAAATTCCTAGAAATACACACAAATCTAAGAATATAGTAATTTATGACTATGAGAATTTATACAGTATATGTATAAAAGTTATATTAGTTACTATAAGCCATCCCGTCTATTATCGACACACACGTCCCATCCACACATGCATTCAGAGAATATCTGTCGCAAGGTGGTAGATCTGTAGACACAGTGGCACACATAGTATGTCAGTATATTTAGAACGGTCGTTGAAAACATTTGGACGAGAAACTCGAGCGAAAGATCGTGTTACCAGTCAGTTTTTCGTCGTTGTCGCCTGATACGCGTTTAACAGTCGTCGTGTTAGAAACTGTAGGAGGGTTTTAGTCTTCTGCAGACACCATAATTAATGACGGTGTTAGATGGGTGATGATCGATGCTGCCGGTTGTTCGTTCTCTACACTCTAGATATTTTCTTGTTACATATCTTACTGATGGAACAGTGGTATGGTATAGTAATTGAAATAGTATAGTGCAGTATAGTGACGGTATAGAAACACTATAATAATTCATGTAGTATAGTACAGTATGGTACTTGATATAGTATTGAACAGTATGATAATTCAAATAGTATAGTGACAGTATAGTTGAATATAGTATCTGAAATAGTAAAGTGCAGTATAGTAATTGAAGTTGTATAGTAACGGTATGGAAACAATATAATAATTCAGATAGTATAGTATGGTAATTGATATAATATAGAGCAGTATAGTAATTCAAATAGTATAATGACAGTATAGTTTAATATAGTAATTTAGACAGTATAGTACGTTATAATAATTGATATAATATTGAACAGTATGGTAGTTCCAATAGTATAATGACAGTATAGTAGAATATAATAATTGAGACAGTATAGTACAATATAGTAATTGATACAGTATAATACAGTATGGTAATTCGAACAGTATAGTGACAATATAGTAAAATATAGTGTTTGTAATATTATAGTACAGTATAATTCAAACAATATAGTAACAGAATAGTATAATATAGTAATTGAGATAGTATAGTAGCAGTATAGTACAGTACAATAATTAAGGCAGTATTGTAACAGTATGGTACATTAATTGAAATAGTATAGTGATAGAATAGTATATAGTAACTGAAGTAATATAGTGGTACTGCATATTATAGTACATGGAAAAAATATATAGCAATAGCAGTAATAGTATAATTGAAATAATATGGTACAACGTAGTAATTGCGGTAGTATAGGAAAGGTATAGTAGAATATAGTAATGAAGGTGTAGTAATTAAGGTAGTATAGTAATACTACTACTACTACTATTACTACTACTACTACTACTAGTACTACTACTACTACTACTACTATTACTACTACTGCTACTATTACTACTATTACTACTACTACTATTGTTACTACTACTGCTGCTACTGCTACTATTACTACTATTACTACTAGCATTACTACTTTTACTACTACTACTGTTACTACTACTGCTGCTACTGCTACTATTACTACTATTACTACTAGCAGTACTACTTTTACTACTACTACTGTTACTACTACTGCTGCTACTGCTACTATTACTACTATTACTACTACCATTACTACTTTTACTACTACTACTGTTACTACTACTGCTGCTACTGCTACTATTACTACTATTACTACTACCATTACTACTTTTACTACTACTACTGTTCCTACTACTACTGTACTACTATAGTAGCATAATACAGTATATTATAGTACATGAAAATAGTATAGTAATAGTATAGTATACCGTACTAAAATATATCAATAGTATACTACATAACAGTACAGTAACATATTACTAAAATAATATGACAAACACAAGTAAGAAGAAAGTAGTAACATATTAATTCAAATGAATGAAATATTCACTCGAAATTAATCAACTATATTTATCCCGTTTTCTCCTCGCTGTACTACTTAACCATACGTTCTCCATAAATTGACAAGCTTTTTGATTTACAATACTAACAGTACCGTAATGAACACGAATTATTGCACCAGTTGAAATATTTCGCTCAACCATATTTCAAAAGTTCTTTTGCACAAAGTTGTGTTCGACGTTTAACGAATATTAATGGTCGAAGTAATTACATTTTCGAGTATCTCTGAACGCAAAAATTTCACGACTCCCAGCATCCGGGTTGAATTTATTGGCCTTTTTGGCGTAACCCCTTAAAAACGACACGTCTTCATAAGTTCATTATCCTCGAGATTCGTACGGTGTCTCCTCGCAGAAACAACATACGGCTATGGTGTAGTCGCTAATGAAGACGACGTTTTTGCCCGAATTAAAAACGTATTATTTATATCTCGTAAAGCCGCGTGATTGATGGAATTCGGTTTACCTCTTTTTTCCTCCCATTATTCTCGTAACTACCACCTGTCATGCCGCGTTGTTTATTAATACGCGTTTCGCGAATGTACACTCGGATGCACCATTCCTCTTCGATGAGGATGAGCATGTAAAATCGCGAGTTCGAAAAGTCTTCCTTTCGAACTTTCGAATTGATATATCTAAAAATTTTTTAATTCTCGAGATTTCCAATTTTTTTTTTAATTCTTATGTTATCCGCTTTATAATTTTTTCTGTTACCACATTTCTAGATTACCGAATTTTCGAATTTTCAGATTTCACATTTTCAAATTTCTATATTTTGGAATTCACAGAATTTGAAACTTTTTAGATATTTGAATCTTCAGATTTGCAAATTTTGTAATTTCCAGCATTTCAAATTTTTGAAATATTTCAATCTTCAAATTTTCAAATTTTGAAACTCCTAGAATTTAAAATTTCCTAATTTTTAAATTTTTAGAATTTCAAAATTTCAAAATACTAAAGTTCCTATATTCCCAAATTTCCCAATTTTTTATCTTGGAATTTCCAAATTTCTAATGCCTTTCCAAATTCAAAAATTTTGAAGCATTAAAATTTCCAGATTTTTTAGTTTTTCAAATTCTCAAATTTTCAGATTTACAAATTTCTAAGTCCCTAATCCTCAGATTACAATATTCTTCACATTTTTAGTTCCTAAATTGTCAAAACCCTTAAGTGGTACAATTACTCAACTTTCAGATGTTCAATTATTCAATTATTCAGATTTAGATGTTCAATTATTTCAATTGTTCAGTTATTCAATTATTCAATTTTTCAATCATTTCAATTGTTCAGTTATTCAATTCTTTCAGTGTTCAATTATTCTATTATTCAATTGTCCAATAATTCAATTGCTCAATTATGCAGCTGTTCATATATTTCAATTTTTCAATTATTCAATCCTTCCAGTGTTCAATTATTCTATTATTCAATTGCTCAATTATTTCAATTATTCAATTGCTCAATTATGCAGATGTTCATTTATTTCAATTGTTCAATTATTCAATCCTTCCAGTGTTCAATTATTCCATTATTCAATTGTTGATTTATTTTAATTGTTCAATTATACGATTATTTATAAATCTTCATTTATTTCAATTTCTAAATTACACCAGTGTTCGATTATTCTATTATTCAATTGTTCAATTATTCCAGTGTTAAATTTTTTCATTAATCCGATGTTCAATTATCTCAATCACTCAATTACTTACATGTTCAATTATTTCAATTATTCAATTCTTTCATTCTTCAGTTATTCCATTATTCAATTGTGCAATTATTTAAATGTGCAATTATTTTAATTTTTCAATTATTCCAATGATCTATTATTTCAATAATTCAAGTACTTACATGTTCAATTATTTCAATTATTCAATTCGTCCATTCTTCAGTTATTCCATTATTGAATTATGCAATTATTTAATTGTGCAATTATTTCAATTTTTCAATTATTCCAATATTCTGTTATTTCAATTATTCAATTACTTAGATGTTCAATTATTTCAATTATTCAATTCTTCCATTTTTCAATTCTACAATTCTTCAATTTCTCAACTTCTTCCATTCTTGAATTCTTAAATTTTTCAATTATTTCAATTATTTCAATTTTTCCATTTCTCAGTTGTGCAAAAGAAAAAAATCTACCCGAATTAAGAATCAATTACTAATACACCTCTCCCATTGACACCACATTTCCTCAGAGAATTTAAACTTGTTCCTGACTGTACACTCAAGATGATTTACAAGCACCTTCAATATTGTAGGTTCTGCAACAGTGGCAGAAAGTTCCCAATCACTTTGTAGATTTATTGCAAAGGGGTGTTACCAAAGGGGTGCAATCTGCATTCCCTGGTAGCCATCGTCTTATTAGGCTACTCACGTTTCTCCAATGATTTCATATAACGATGTGTATGAAAGCAAGAGAAAAAAAAATGAAAATACTGTAATTTTCACGAGATTGATCCATATATTATTCAACTGTAATGGAAACGCGTATTCGTAAGAACTTATGCGAATATAAAATTAAATATCAACGAGGGGAAATTCTTGTTTATTGCCGAGTACTAAAATTTCATTTCTGCGATGTTTCTGTCGATAGCTTTCGCATCTGGAGATCGATCATAAAACACATAACGGTTCAGTCTTATTCATTTTTTTATCACATTTATTTAACAGCCTCAGATTTCGGAAAGTGGGTCACTTTTATTTGAGTAGGGTGGCTCGAAACAAATTTTTTTTCTCTGATTCACTATAATCTTATAATGTACAAAAGTCCTCTCTAAGTAGATCTTCTATAGGAAAATTTAATGTTTAACTGAAAACTAGGAAAAAATTCTTAACGCCAAAATATCCATCATGCGATAAAAATAATTCACAAACAAAACTGTAGAACGTAAAAATATATGTTTGAATGATGAATTATTATCATCAGCTACTATAGAGAATAGCTATTGATAAATAAATGGTTATACATAAATAAAAGGACTGTTAACAAAATTCATTTTTCATTTTATTTTGTACATCTTTTAAATTGTTTTTAGTGAACTTGAATTCAAATTTTTGAGGTCAAACATTGAGAGGACTTTTTTGTACAGTATACTAAATTGGAGGGTGAGAATGAAAAGAGAACTTTAAACTACCCTGATCAATAGGGATGATAAGATTAGTTTGTTTAGTATAGTATTCAAGGATAATAGAATTTTGTATAGTAAATAATTCATAGTAGACAGTTTTTAGTATAGGAAATAGTTCATATAGTCAATGGTGTTTAGTATAATAAATAAAACATATAGTGAACAAGTTTTAGTATAGTTAATAGTTTTAAGTACAGTGAATGATGCATACAGTTTATAGTTTTTAGTATAGTAAATAGTTCATATAGTCAATAGTTAGTATAGTGAATAGTTCATATAGTCAATAGTTTTTAGTACAGTAAAGAATTCATATAGTGAATGGTTTTTAGTATAATAAATCATTCATATAGTGAATAGTTTTTAGTATAGTAAATAATTCATATGGTCAATAATTAGTATAGTGAATAGTTCATATAGTCAATAGTTTTTAGTACAGTAAAGAATTCATATAGTGAATGGTTTTTAGTATAATAAATCATTCATATAGTGAATAGTTTTTAGTATAGTAAATAATTCATATGGTCAATAATTAGTATAGTGAATAGTTCATATAGTCAATAGTTTTTAGTACAGTAAAGAATTCATATAGTGAATGGTTTTTAGTATAATAAATCATTCATATAGTGAATAGTTTTTAGTATAGTAAATAATTCATATAGTCAATAGTTAGTATAGTGAATAGTTCATATAGTCAATAGTTTTTAGTACAGTAAATCATTCATATAGTGAATAGCTTTTAGTATAGTAAATCATTCATATAGTGAATAGTTTTTAGTATAGTAAATAATTCATATAGTCAATAGTTAGTATAGTGAATAGTTCATATAGTCAATAGTTTTTAGTACAGTAAATAATTCATATAGTCGTGAATTTTTAGTATAGTAAATAGTTTATGTAATAAATAGTCTTTAGTATAGTTGATAATTCATATAGTTAATAGTTACTAGTATAGTAGTTCATATAAATAATTTTTACTATACTAAATAAATCATATACTAAGCAGTTTTTATTACACATTCCAAATAATATACCTTATCTTAAATCTACCCTTGACAACCTTCCACCAAAAATAAATAAATAAAATTCTCTCATCAACAAAAATCTCAAAGAAATAAAATTTTCTCATCAGAAACCCCAATTACCCTTCAGCAATAATAAATAAATAAAATTTTCTCACCAACAACCCCGTATCAAAAACCCCAATAACCTTGTAGCAATAATAAATAAAATTCTTTCATCAACAAAAATCTCAAAGAAATAAAATTTTCTCATCAGAAACCCCAATTACCCTCCAGCAATAATAAATAAAATTTTCTCAGCAACAACCCCTTATCAAAAACCCCAATAACCTTGTAGCAATAATAAATAAAATTCTTTCATCAACAAAAATCTCAAAGAAATAAAATTTTCTCATCAGAAACCCCAATTACCCTCCAGCAATAATAAATAAAATTTTCTCAGCAACAACCCCTTATCAAAAACCCCAATAACCTTGTAGCAATAATAAATAAAATTCTTTCATCAACAAAAATCTCAAAGAAATAAAATTTTCTCATCAGAAACCCCAATTACCCTCCAGCAATAATAAATAAAATTTTCTCAGCAACAACCCCTTATCAAAAACCCCAATAACCTTGTAACCATAATAAATAAAATTCTTTCAACAAGAATCTTCCATTAAAAATCCCAATCCAGCAATAATAAATAAAATTCTCTCATCAACAACCCAATTACCTTTCAGCAATAATAAATAAAATTCTCTGACCAACAACGATCTCCCATCAAAAACCCTAATTACTCTTCCGACGCCCACATTTCTTACGAAACTTCCATAAAAGCCTAGCAAACCCCCTGTAAACTAGCCGAAGGCAACCATGACGACCTCTCATCGAATTTTCCAATCGCTCAACGATATACGAAGGCACTTAATGTCGAAAGATACTGTTCGGAGAACGTTCTTCCTCGATCAAAGAGAACCAAAGCCACTTAGGTATCGATTTTTCTTGCGTTTCGTGACAATCGTTCCTGGGGCTAGGTTCTTCGGTTCACAGTCATCCTCCCACCTATTCGTACATAAAGAAAGAGGAGAGAGAAAAAAAATGGAGAAGGGGGCGAAGAATCGACGGTTGCCGCTTTTTGAGGCGAGCCATAGAGTCCCGATTCTTTTGTGAACACGTGCACGAGGAATCGTAAATCTTGAAGCGGGGAAAAAAACCCCCGTAGAAAATGAAGAAGAGAGAAGGAGAAGAGGAATACTTAAGGGCGCACCCATCTAGGAGGGCTCGAGGAAACCTATACTAAGTGGATAATGGCCCATAGGCGTACCGTGATCCTCACGAAATTTTAAGAAGGGTACTGCTGGATGATAGATAAAATGTAAGACTTGTTTAGGATGGTGTTTTATTTTTTACGATAGCGTAGAACGTTTTTTTCTTCAAATTTTGGTGGTTAGGATTGGAGGATTTAAGAGGTTTAAGATGGAATTCTTGGGGTTGGGAATTTTAGAAATTTATGTGCTTGAAGCGTTGAGAATTTTAGGAGTTTATGTATTTGAGATGTTGAGAATTTTAGAATATAATTTTTGAGTTTGAGAATTTTAGAAATTTGTATAATTGAGATCTTGGGAATTTTAGAAGATTATGTACTTAAGATCTTGAGAGTTTGAGAATTTTAGAAATTTAGAATTTTAAAGCTAGAGAATTTTAGAAATTTGTGTATTTGAGATGTTGAGAATTTTAGAATATAATTTTTGAGTTTGAGAATTATAGAAATTTGTATAATTGAGATCTTGAGAATTTTTTAAATTTACATACTCGAAATTTGGAAAATTTTTTAAATTTACATACTTGAGATCTTGAGAGTTTTATAAGTTTACATACTTGAAATCTTGAGGATTTGAGAGTTTTAGATGTATAGAATTTTTGAGTTTGAGAATTTTAGAAATTTTCATGTTTGAGATCTTGTGAATAATAGAATATGAAGATTTAAAAACTTCAAAATTCTGGAATTTTGGAATTTTGACATATAAAGGTAGACAAATTTTAGAAACTTAGAATTGCAGAACTTAAGAATTTTAGAATTTTCAATTGGTAGAATATTATAATTCCTGAATTTAAAAATTTGAGAATTGCACAATTTGAAGATTGTACAATTTCGGAATTGTAGAATTTGAGAATTATAGAATTATAGAATTCCAAAAGTTGAGAATTGTCAAAATTGAGAATTGCAAAATTGTAGAATTTTACAATTGTAGAATTTGAGAATTGTAGAATTTAAGAATTGTAGAATTTGAGAAATATAGAATTTTAGAATTGTAGAATTTTAGAATTGTAGAATTTTAGAATTGTAGAATTTTAGAATTGTAGAATTTGAGAATTGTAGAATTTGGGAATTGTAGAATTTGGGAATTGTAGAATTTGGAAATTGTAGAATTTGAGAATTGTAGAATTTGAGAATTGTAGAATTTGAGAATTGTAGAATTTAAGAATTGTAGAATTTGAGAAATATAGAATTTGAGAATTGTAGCATTTGAGAAATATAGAATTTTAGAATTGTAGAATTTGAGGATTGTAGAATTTGAGGATTGTAGAATTTGAGAATTGTAGAAATTGAGAATTGTGGAATTTTAGAATTTTTAAAATTGAGAATTGTAAATTTTAAAAATAGTGAAATTTGAGAATTTTAAAATATGAGAGTTGTAAAAATTGAGAATTGTAGAATTTGAGATTTGTAAAATTTGAGAATTGTAGCATTTTAAAATTACACAACTGTAAAAATTAAGAAATGTAAAATTGTAAAACTAGATTTTGAAAATCTTAGAATTTTAGAATTGTCCAATTTCAGAATTTTACAATTTTACTATTTTACAATATGAAAATTCAAAATTTTATGATCTTGATATTCCAGAATTTTATGGTCTGAAATTTTGATCCTACAAATTCAAAATTTTCAAATCTTCACAAAGTTAAGAATCCATAAACTTGAGATTTTCATAATCCATGAATTTGAGAACATCAAAAATTTATGTAATTTCAAAATTTATATAAGAATTTTACAATTTTAAAATTTTGATAATTTCACAAATGTAGAAACTTAAAATTTTGAGAATATAAAATCTTGAAAATACATAAGAAATTACGACTATGCTGGTAGAAAAGGGAGCGAGGGCCACTGAACTCCTAAGGGTCCATTGTTAACCAGCCGCTATTGTATAAAATGGCTGAACGATAGAAATATTTGTAACTTTGCGCGCCCATCGTCTTCGAGAGCACACTTGGGTGCTGCTTTTACAGCAATATGTCGGTTATCTTTCGTTTTGGTGTTTCGAGCACTACTTCAAGATGGAGCAGATGATTTTCAACCGGGGATAGAACCCTTCCTACCTCTCACGATAATTGAGCGATTTTATGTGATAGGAAATTTTCTATTGATCACAGTTCATTAAAACTCGTACCTGGCAATGAGTATTAAAAATCTTTCATTTTCAAATTTCTTCAATTTCTAAATTCCTAAATTTCCAAATCTCTTTGATTTCAAAATTGATCCAATATCCAAATTACCAAATTCTTAAATTACCCTAATATTCAAATTCTTGTAAATCTCACAAATTTTCGCATTTCTAAATTCCCTAATTTCATCATTTCTTCAATTTTCGAAATCTTGCATTTCCAAATTTCTCTAATTTCCATTTTCCTAAATTTCCAAATCTCTAAATTCCTAAATTCCAAAATTCCCAAATTCCCAAATTCCAAAATTCCCAAATTCCTAAATTCCTAAATTCCCAAATTCATAAATTTCCAAATCCCTAAATTCCCAAATTCCTAAATCTCCAAAACTCTAAATTCCCAAATTCCTAAATCTCCAAATCTCTAAATTCCCAAATTCCTAAATCTCCAAATCTCTAAATTCCCAAATTCCTAAATCTCCAAATCTCTAAATTCCCAAATTCCTAAATCTCCAAATCTCTAAATTCCCAAATTCCTAAATTCCCAAATTCCTAAATCTCCAAATCTCTAAATTCCCAAATTCCTAAATCTCCAAATCTCTAAATTCCAAATCTCTAAATTCCCAAATTCCTAAATTCCCAAATTCCTAAATTCCCAAATTCCTAAATCTTCAAATCTCTAAATTTCCAAATTCCAAAATCTCCAAATCTCTAAATTTCCAAATTCCTAAATCTCCAAATCTCTAAATTCCAAAATTCCTAGATCTCCAAATCTCTAAATTCCCAAATTCCTAAATCTCCAAATCTCTAAATTCCCAAATTCTCAAACATCCACATATCACAACAAAAGCCGACATTAATTCCACCGTACATCTTCCAAATATCTCCCCGCCACATAATTCACCATACACAAAATTTTCAACATTTCACACGATCAAGTTGTAAATATTTCACGCGTGCCAGATAATTTATCTCGTTTTCTGAATACCATTCTCACACTTTACACATCTTTTACGATCTCCAGCATAAATTTACCAATCCATAGCATACACGTTCGAAAACCCATTAATAATACTCGGTATGCAAATTTGATCGAGTGGACTCTTAAGAACATTTCACACCCCGCAACTCGGTGCTTTCGAAAAGAAAGCTGTTTGCATCGAAAGATAAGCGGAATCTTCGAAAAGATTCATGGGAGTAAAATTCCGCAAAAAAAGCAAGATGGAACCTTTTCGAGCCGGCTGTTTCGCATGAAAGAGGACGAAGTTTGACGTTCAGTGTGACTTAATATGTCTATTATCAGGGGCAATAAGCCATGCGACCACCTGGCCGATGGTTCTTTCATCCCGGCGAATATTTCCGTCGTCCTGAACAGGAATAAACATCTCGACGCGAATTTCGTCGTCGGCCGATCCTTTTGAATAACGTGATCCACTCGCCACGGAAAGTCTTTAAGTTCGTTTCGACGGGCTTAAACGGCGTCAAATAATACAATAATTGTCCCTTTTAAGAGTCGAAAAGGTACATTTTTAAGAAATTTGTCTCCCCGTGGATATTGTTGGCGAGAAACGGCTTGTTGAGCCCTCAGTCAGTTTGTCCTGGATTCGGGATACTGCATTGGCGTCGAGATGTAGGATATGTTCTTTCTTCGTCTTATATGAAGGAAAAATTTAAGTAGGATTTGGATTTCTAGATTTTGGTTTTTGGGAATTTGAGATCATTTTTATTGGAGGAATAATTATTTTACTATGTTGTATTATATGTAATGTTATTTTGTATTATTTACATTGTAATATTTTGCTATATTGCATTTTTACTATATTGCACGCTTATATTATACTATATTGCATTATTTTGCAATTATATAAATGTGGACTTGTATTACAGTTTAGTATCTTGTCCTGTATTGCAATTGTGTTATATTATGTTATATTGCATTATGGTACAGTTTTATTATACTGTATTATATTGCATTCTATTACAGTCGTGTTGCATTTCATTATATTGCATTTTATTACAATCATGTTACATTATATTCTGTTGAATTACATTACAATTCTATTTTATTGTGTTATGTTGTATTATATTACAATTATATTACATTGCATTATATTGCATTCTATTACAATCTTGTTATATTACATTATATTGCATTCTATTGCAGTCGTGTTGCATTACATTATATTGCATTTTATTACAATCATGTTACATTATATTCTATTTTATTGTGTTATATTGTATTATGTTACAATTATATTACATTATATTATATTGCATTCTATTACAATCTTGTTATATTACATTATATTGCATTATAATAAAATTATGTTATATTGTACTATATTACATTTTATTACAATCATGTTACATTATATTATACTGAATTACATTATAATTCTATTTTATTGTGTTTAAATTGCATTATATTACAATTATCTTATATTATACTGCATTATATTACAATTATATTGCATTGTGTTATATTGCATATTATAATTGTACCATATTATATTATATTGCAATATATTATAAATATGTAATAATGTACTATATTACAGTTGTATTATATTGTATTATATTACCATTCTTATATATTGCATGTACAATATTGCAATTATGTTATATTACAGTGTGTTATATTGAAACTGTATCGTGTCGTATTATATTGCATTTTAATGCATTATATTGTATCATATTACAATTATATTGTATTATATGTTCTATTATATTATATTTTATTGTGAATTATAATATATTGCAATTTTTATATATCACATTCTATGGTATCACATTACAATTATATTGTATCATACTCCAATAATATTACATTACTATACATACACATTATACATACATTGTACATACATAATTACATACATATATCAAATATAAAATAATCAAATTGAACCATTCCCAAAATTCATTCACACATCACAAATTCACCAGTCAATATCGTAAATCACATACAAATTTAAAAACCACAAATATTACAAGTATTATAACATTTACAAATAAACTCCTTTTTCAAGTATAAAAATATTTTTAATAATAATAAACCAAAATATCGCAAATAAAATTAAAAAAGGTTAATGATGACACGTAAAAAAAATTATGTTTGATCATTTTTAATACCTCCTTCAAGAAATGCAAACGACTCAGATATTTTTAGTGATTCCAGTAGTTACGCCACTGCGCAGAAGCGGTTACAATAGAGATCCACAAGCTAGACCGCCCTTTGTACAAAATAAGTCGGAATAACTCGAAAATCACTCCATAATGCTGGATTCCCGACAATAGGGGCCCTTTAGAATTTCGAAACTTCGTGACTGACTAAAGCGACGTCGAAATGTATTCATCTCGCTGGCGAATGTAACACGAGTGCGCGAAGATCGACAGCTTTTCTTGTAATTTATGCACCGTGCACGTCTGCTAAGTTGATGGACGAACCAGTAATATCTCTATTGTTTTTCAATAATAATTTATTATATGCACGTAGTACATACGTGTGCGTTTACTGTACTATAGTGGGGAGTGTTGGGGGATTTCTGGTGAGAAACTTGAGATATAGGGGAAAATGGACTTTTGTGTACTGGATTTTGGATGGGTTGATTTTTGAATTTGGAATTTGGAGAATTTAGGGATTTGAAATTTTGGGATTTAAAAATTTAGGGAATTCAGAATTTGGGGTCTTGAGAATTTAGGGAGTTGAGAATTAGGGGATTTGACAATTCAGGGATTTGAGAATTTGGGGATTTTAGAATTTTAGGGATTTGGCAATTCAGGATTTAAGAATTTGGGGATTTTAGAATTTAGGGACTTGAGAATATATGGATTTGAGAATGTGAGGATTTAAGGATTTCAAGATTTGGGGATTGTAGAATTTCAAGATTTGAGAATTTGAGAACTTGGGAATTTGATAATTTAGGGATATGATAATTTTCTAATTTTCTAATTTAAAAATTTGAGGATCTGAAGATTTGAAAAGTTAAGAATTTGTAAATTTGTGAATTAAAGGATTTGAAAATATAGAAATGAGAAGATTTGTGTAATCACATAATTTTAAAATTTAATCTTTCCAGAAATTTCAAGATTTGAAAGTTTAAACATTCCAAAATCTGAAAATATAAAAGCCAAAACTTATAAAAATTCCAAAATTTAAGAACTTAAATGAAAAAAAAATCTTTGAGAAAATCCATAAATCTGTTAACACGGAAATGAATTTAACAATACAAGCATATAAAAATATTCCATCAAATCCAGATATGTCAAAATGAACTTCAAAATCTCTGTCACAGTTACCAAATCTTGGTACAAAGAAAAAAAATTGTACTTTTGACCAAAATGCCCTTAAGACCCCAAAAAGTGTGTCTAGGATCAAGTATCTAATCCCCGCGTGTATGAGCTTGGCCGCAGCGTTGAAAAGCCTGCGTGCTCCACGAAGCGGCATCAAATATTTGACAATATTTTCAAAAGTTTCGAAAACGTAACCCAACACTGCGTCGAGATTAGGGTCGGACTGATGGAATTCTATTATGCGGTGTACAAATCTGATAGTCTCCTTTCTACTGATGGGTTCGAACCGAATTTCTCTCTATAACATTTCGTTTCACCGTCGCTAATAAATAAAAAAGAAACTCCCTTTACGTCCGTCAATCGTCTTATATTCTCGTCGATCTGTCCTACGAACTGTACAGGTTCACTTAAACACCACAATGCACTATTGTATTTATTGTATTTATCTTGCGAATAATATTGTTTCTTGCACAGCTTCTACGCGTTACATTAACCGTTGACAGGTCCGAAGCGAATTTTTCGATCGAGACTCGTCCGAAGCTCCCTAGAATTTCGAAACTCTCGAAACTACCGAAACTTGACGCGGTGGTTTTGTTTTCGCGAGAATATCTTGTTTTAAGAACCGATATCGACGTTTCTTAAGCTCGCGAACGTCGCACTCGCTACGCAGTTTTCACGATCGAGCGTCGATAACCTCGAAAACGTAAACTAATCACCGCGCATGCGCAACGCGCACCGAATATTCTAGAGACGCGAATTAAATATTCGCGTGGTGCGCTGCGAACGGTTGCTTCGTTGATTTTGTACGTTTTCGAGTTTCGAAAGAAAGTGCGAAGTTTAGAATGTTTGAGAGTCGAAAGTTTGTTGTGGGTCGTGAAACCCATCGCTACTCGTATTCGAATACAGTGATCGTATCGCGTTGCGTTTCCTGAGGGACGCAACAGGTTAGATCCGCGACTGATCGACGCGATAATCTAAATGGAAAATTGTATTGAATCAGCAGCAACATAATGAAAGCTTTCAGGTAGTTGGCTACCCGTATAATGATAGTTAATGCTCGTAATTCGAAACGCGGCAGATATTTTTTTCGATCCATGAAAATGGACGGAGGACCATTCTTCTCTTTTGCTGTTCGTCTTTTGTTGAGCAGGAACCCTAATTGTCATATAACAATATATATGAATTGTATGAACTCAAATAGGAAAAATGCTGTGACAATAGTAAGAGTTATATAAATTAGAATTATTTAAACTTTTATGGTCATTGTTTGCAGTCATGAATTAAACAGTGCATTTAATTATGTGAAGTGTCAGTTAACTAGTTGTTCTTTGTGTTTCAATTGAAAAACTGGAGACTGTTTATTATAGATATGTTTGAAATTAGCATAACTAATGTTGGTGTGTTTGGAAAATTTTTCATTTTGCTAACTGATACATTTTTGTGATACGGTTTATTGTACTTTCATGTGTCAATTTTTCAATTTGTAAATGCTGGACTGGAATTTTTGGAGAATGTGAAAAACTCAGTGTGAAGGTTCATGATTTTAGTGTATTAAAAATTGAGAAATTTCAAATTTAACAATTTAATATTACAAGTTTCCAAGTACTTAAATTTCCAAATATCATAAGTGCAAATTTAATAAGAAAAATTTGTAAATTTTTTAATTTATAAATTGTATAATTTAAAAATATAAAATCCAGATATATCTTATGTCTATACTATGTATTAATGAACAAACGTTGTTCACATGAATGCAAGTAATAAAAATATGGGTACTCTATCTCTCACTGTCAAACTCTCTATAATAATACTAATTTTATATCTCGGGGAGTACACTGTTTTTCATTATTTTCGTATCATCGGGTCCGATCGAAATTTTTTTAGCAAAGGGCAGTATAATAACAGAAGTGAATGCTGTCACGCAAGTTCCCCGATGAAATAAGATTAATTCGCAAAATCCTGTCATTAATAAAGGTGTTCACGATTCATCGGTCGACATTCAGAGCTTCAGACCACAAAGGGGAGCAAGGTATCGCGGTATTAAATGACAAGACACGCAATCACGATGCAGATCGAATAAACGGGAACAGAGATGAACGGTGAACAAAGAGGGAGATCTGGAGGGATGACAGAGAAAAATGAACAATGAACGAACCCTTTCGCAATAAAAAATAATCGTAACTCAGAAACTACTTTTCGCATGAATTTAATACTCGAATTTTTATGTTCAATAATATACTTATGCAGAAACTCTTATTTTTATTTATAATTTTGTTTTTAGAGAATTTCTTCCAATTTTATTTACTTTATATTATTTGTATAATTTATATAATTTTGTGTGATTTATAAATAGGGAAAATTAAAAATTGAATTATTATAGATTAAGATTTGATATTGTAAATTTTATTGTAATAATTGGTGCAATATTATAAATTAAAAATTGGTAAAACATTATAAATTAATACTTGACAAAATATTATATGTTGAGAACTGATAAAATATTTAGAATTTAGAATTAGTAAAATATCTTAAGGTAAAAATTAGTTAAAAAATGAAAATAATTATTATGAATGAAAATATAAGTATTTAATTTTGAAAAAAAAATATTTGTACTCAATTTTAAAAGGTGCTTGTCCTGTTAGAAAGAAAGAGTTTTACACTTCTTACCCTTATTGTTCTCAGCATAAATAAATAATTATTATATATATTATTGAAACAAATTCATGACGTAAAAGTACAGTAAAAATTGCAGTAAAATAGCATTTATTTAATTGTCTGTTGGTTGTATATTTTTTTTTATATTTATTGGGGTGAAAGGACCTGTGGTCCTTCAAATGATCGCCATCTGGCGTTGAAGGACCAAACTATGCAGTTTAGGGAGGTAACAAGGACATTTAATAGATGGTGCATTGCAAGTTTGCAAAAATTGCAGAGCAAAAAATTTATTACACAAATATACAGCAACCTCTAACAAACTTTGATATTTCTTCTGGAAAATATTTAATATTATTGTATTTTGTACTTAAAGTATAATAAATGTATTTAAAATATTAAATTATTGCATGCATTTAACATTACTATACCGTTTTTAAAGTCTCATATAAACGTATTTAAAAAGTATAAAATAACAAAAACATTAAAATTAAATATTTAAATTTGCACTATTTTTAATAAATCACCACATACGTTCAACATAAAAATATTAATAAAACTAGCAAATATAATTATTAATTAAATAATACTTTAATTTTGAAAACGAACATGTTTAGAATAAAATATTTTGTCAATTATGCAAAATATTCTGCATTTGTCAATAATTCATATATTTTATTATTAACCTGTATAGTAATATTTATTATTATTTTATGAAATACTGAAAATTATATATGTGAAATATGTGAAAAATATAATATGATATCAATTGTTATATGAATTAAAGAAAAATTAGTTTATTAAAAGAGAAAGAAAAATATTTTATGTTATATTGACAAATCAAGTTTTAAAATGTTACATAAATCTATATAATCTAAAATCCAGATTTTAATTTTTAAGTGTCATTAAATTTGTTGAATATTTATATCATGAACTTTATTCTCTAAACTCTAATATTGCTCTGCAATTAAATAAATTATTTATTTACTTGTATTTTGTTCATTCTTTATTTATTTTTGTTATTTGTTATATATGTAAATGTTGCTTTGAAGTTTATTTATAATATCTATTTATATGTTTATTTGTGTCTTATTTATTTTATACTTAAATATTGCTCTACAGTTAATTTATTAAATAATTTGTTATTTTTATTTAT
Source organism: Megachile lagopoda (assembly GCA_036983795.1). NCBI lineage: Eukaryota > Metazoa > Arthropoda > Insecta > Hymenoptera > Megachilidae > Megachile > Megachile lagopoda. The sequence continues at coordinate 2,959,084 of CM072798.1, read as the reverse complement.
GATTTCTTTTTATTATTTATTTATTTCTGTATCATTATATGTTTATTATTTATTATATACTTATTGGTGTATCATTTATTGTTCATATATTTTTGTATTATTTATCATACATCTATTTGCTGCATTATTTACTCAATTATCAATTTATAATTTATTATTAATTCTTCCAATTCTATTTATTACTCTCTTTCTTATCTTCTATTTTATTAATTATTGTATTATATTTTCCTTAGTGTATTAAAACCTGGGGTACATTAAAAAAAAACCACAAAATCTTACGTCCACACAATTTATTTACCAAGTACACTTACAATCATCTTAAAAACGCAAAGCGAAAGAAACTGGAGCATGCGGTCCAAAAAAACGACAGAAAAAAAACTGAATACAATGTTACAAAAGTGCGTATTAAACCCTAACATTAAATGATACGATTAGGTGTACAAAAAGAAACACAAATGAACACAAATTTCGAGATCAAACAAAGAAAACAAAAATTTCCCCACACTATTTAGCAGAACTCGATCGATTCTGCTCGGATTATGCAATATATCACAAGATATCGCTCGAGCTGTGATTTCTATCATTTCTACCCTAACCTTATACCCTCTTATTATACTCTTAACAATTAATTATCACAGTTTCGTCATTTTTCTCCTCGCACAATGTTCCTTATTTTTATTTATCAACTAATATTGCAATTCTCCGGAAGACACGCAGTGAGATCAAACGTACGCTTTAAAGCACTTTTCTATCACAGTTTTCTTACTAACATTAATATTTCTATAATCGCAGTATCACAGTTTTCATGATCTATCACAGTTTGTACGCTTGTATGATATACAATCTCTGTCGCGTATCACAGTTGTTCATATTATAGAATATGCACTGGGCGGCCTATGTTCTCGAACGAGGTTCGATAATTTTACGTCTACGATATTATATTTATATATCTACTTAATTCTAGTATCACAGATGATTCAGTCTAATTACGCTCGCAACTTACAAGATAATTAAAGTATCGAGTGCAGTGTACGCTTTCTCAAAGTAAGTAGTGGGGAAAATTTTTCTATTATTCTCCCATTTTGGGAAATTAGAGAGCTCAAGTTCTCATCTAACTGCAGATGTTAAATTTTTTGATTTTTCAATTTTGTAATTTTTTTTTTTTTGCAAATTTTTTGAATTTTTCCATTTTTGTGATTTAAAATTTTGGAACTTTTGGGATTGAAAATTTTTGAGTTTGGAAATTTTTGAATTTTTTGATTTTTGAATTTGTATTTTTTAAACTGTGTTCATGTTTTTTGTTTTAATTTTTTAAATTTCGAGTTTTCTAATTTTTGAATTTTTGGATTTTCAAATTTTTAAATTTGCTAATTTTTATATTTCTAAATTTTCAAATTGCCATATTTCCAAATTTTCATTTTTCAAAATTTTCTGGCACCTAAATTTCCAAATTTCAAATTACTAATTTTTAAAATCACTAAATTTCCAAATTTCTACATTTCCAAATCCCTAAATTTTCAAATTTCGAAAAATCCCTAGATCCCAAATTCCCCACCCCAAAAATCCCTAGATCTAAATTTCGAAAATCCCTAGACTCCCAAATTACCAATGCCCAAAATCCTTAGATCCCAAATTCCCAATTTCAAAAATCCCTAGACTCAAAAATCCCTAGACTCTTAAATTCCCAAAATCCCTAGATCCCCAAATTCCTAACCCCAACCCCCAAATTCCAAAATTTCAAAAACACCTAAAATTCAAAGTTCAACGCCCGTTAATCCCGTTTTCCCCCAGATCGCCATTTTCCCTATACTACACCCTTCACATTATTGCAACCGTCCTCTTAAATCTACGTAAATCTATCGCGATCGTTCCGAAGGACCCTAATTCAATTAAAGCTCCGAACCAGGAGTTACGTGAACCTTAAAAGCTTAACTATGTTAACGGAAGAAAGACAATTGAAACTTAAAGCTACCTTAAACTGGAAGACCGTATCGATTATCTATCAATGTCACGAAGTACATCTTCACCGTGGTGGATGACAATACGTCAACGTGTCGCTTTCAGCTTCATCTCCCTCAGCTCGTTCTCCAGATTTTCGTTCTTCAGGTTCCACATCTCGTCGTCGTTCGATTGCGATCTGCCGTCCGTCTCGAATCTGCCGTTCTGCCGATGAAACTTGTGGCACAGTAGTCGAACGCTCGTCAGGGCTTTCCTGATGGCTCTTCTGGTGAGCAGCGTGCTGTCAATTCGTCGATCAGTCATCGAACTGACGTTCACTCTGGAGACCTGTCTCTTCATGGTGGCGCCGACGAGGCAGAAAAACCGGTCGCGATTCTTCACGTTTCTGAGCCGGACTGCCGGTTGTTGATCAACGATCTTTTGCGTCGGTGCGCTAGGATCTGTGTGTACGCACGCTGTCGTGTGTTTTTGTGTCGACGTGTGTGTACGTGAACACGTCAGGAACGACAGAGAGAGAGAAGGAGAACGAGTAAACGGAACACGTGCACGAGTACAACACGAGTCCGTTGGGTGGATTCGCCTTTATCCCTGGTGAAACGCACGTTTGAGTAGGTGTGATTGAATGTGAGCTAGGATGAGGAGTCTTCCTCTTATATAGGCAAAGGGCGGCGCATGCGCAGCGTCGAATTCGAGAGCCGAGGGTGGAGACAACGTTCTTTCGCACAGGTACGTGCGTGGGCTCGTGTGCGCAGAAGGGCAGGTACTTTCCACCCCTTCGGTATTTGTGCACCCTCTAGAAAAGGCCGTCCAACCGCCGCTTATGTAATTTGCATCTCACGTGTTGCTACTGAATTCTTTTACACGGATTTTAATGCGGAGCATTGTTCCGTTCGACGTGGGAAACGGGATTTGAAAAGCTAGCGGCGATAGGAAATGATTTTGAAATTATTCCGATTTACAAGTGCAAATTTTTAATGACAGGAAAGCGGCGAGTAAAATATTCTATTGATGTTTTCGTTTCTCGGATAAATTGTAAACGAGTGAATTTTTAGTCGATTTTGCTTTGGGTTGGGTTTTTGCGTTGGGTGGGACATTTTGTTCCAATTATTTTTGCCTTAAAATGTATTTTTAAATATTTGAAATGTAGTTCTTTAAAAATATGATAATATTTTTAATTAATTTGATAATAATTTTTATGTTTATGAAACAATTAATCAAAATTTTGAATGTTCTTCAATCACATTTTCATACGTTCTCTTCTTAGATTATAATTGAATATTATTAATTGCATGTTACATGTAACTAATTATAATTACTATACTACAATTTATAATTACATATTATTGCCGAGTTGTAAAATGTAATTTGCAATAACATATTATATCTTCTTAGTTGCAAAATACATACCTCAATTTCACAATACAGAATTACAATTTTTGAACTGTCAGTATACTAATTAAAAATTAATTGCAGTATTATTTGCAATTTATTGTATTATAACTTAGGTACAAATTATAATATTCCAATGCAACTACTTACAAAATAATTTGAATTTGAGGTAAATTATTAATTATAAACAAATGATGACATTGTAAATTTTTTAATTACAGTTTCATATTCAATTATAAAATAATTATAAATATTTATTATTTGAAAATTTTTAAGTATGTCATAAATTTGTTTCGCTGTATCTGAAAAGCATTGAAAAGGTAAAACATGTTCAAAATTATTTAAAAGATACAAAAGGTTGCTTATTTATTTTGTATTTATTGTAAGAAATTATATAGGTATGAGTCAAGTGTATAAATATGAATAACACATAAAGCGGATAGAAAAATGCATTTACAGACAATTTCGAGTTAAATATACCTATATAGAATACAGCAAAATCATATAATTGAAATAAGAAATACACAATCTATAAAATCTTGCATTTGAATCTATTATAAACTCATAAATGAATTTTAAATATCCCTCGATGCGCGCGCAATTGCAAACAATTTCGGCAAGGAGAGTGCGCATGCGCGTAACTCGTTTAGCGAACGAAAATTTATCATAAAAGAATGATTGCGTTTTGGGCAGTTAACATCGCGAGAGTTATAATTTCTGTTTCAAGTGTTGCAAAAAGTATTCGGTATTCTGGCAAAAGATCGTTCCGTTTTTGTATCTCGAAGCGAGTAAAACCGAAAGAAAAAATACGCTCGCAATAAAGATGTAAATTGCGAAAAGAACAAAAAACGCGAACGGGGAGAGAAGAATAAACGGGACTGACATTTGCGTTCAGCTCGAATTACGCGCGACTCGAAAGCAAAGGTGGATCGTAACGAAGACGAGTTAAAAGAAATAAGACGAGAACGAGGGTAAAAGAAAACAAGAGACTCTTCGTGTACAAGAAGGATAAAGAGAGAAGAGAATGAACGATTAGCGAGGTGACGAACGAGAGCAAAAGAGAAAAGAAAGGTCGGCCGTGGCGTACGCGCAGCACGAGCTGCGCACGATACAACAGGAAGACAAAAACATCGTACGAGAAGAAACAGGCTTAGTTAGCAGAGGAAAGTAAAGCGATGGGGCGAAAAAGAGAAATAAAAGAGAAAAAAAGATCACGGAACCCGTGTAGGGAGATAGAACGAGGCAGCCACGAGAAAAGGACGGTTTCTGTCAAGAAAGAAGAGGGAAAGTAGGTGTTTTATCGTTGGCATACGCGTTGCACGAGCTGCTCGTCGTGCAACAGACAAAGAGGGGCTAGCACGTTGAAAGAAGTCGACAGAATACGGGACGGTGAATGAAGAAAAGGACAGCGATCGTCGTGAGACCGAAGAAAGAACTGACAAGAGCGAAACGGACGAGGAACGAAGAAGGGAAATGGGTACTTGGTGGCGCACGCGCAGCACGAGCTGCGCACGGTACGGAGAAAAAGATGCAGACACGATAAAAGGAACAAGGAGAGTGAAAGGAGGATGGAGATCAGGCGAAAAGGCAAAAAGCTGTCGGAGGAAGCAGCGTGAACGATGACGGAGAAAAAGACACGTGGCGGGAGCAAGTAAGAGAAGAAAAGGCCGCTCGTTTCTGGCGTACGCGCAGCACGAGCTGCGCACGGTAGCACTTGGCGCATGCGCGGCACATGCCTGTACTCCGATCAGAGACACGAGTGCGAGAGAAGCACGTAGCGAGCTCGTGCTGAAGCAAGAAAGACGCAGACCCGACATCGAGAAGCAACAAAGGATAGAGAGCGTCCTGTACGAAGGTGAGTGAAAGAGCTGAAATATCTTTGAGAAAGGAACGAGACGGGTAGATACAGTCGTTATAGGGGCACGTCGGTACGTTGAAACGCGAAGGAATTAGGATTAACCAGGAGGGAGAGAGATACGAGGCAATTTGACGAAAGGGTGGGGATAGAAGGATAACTTGTTGCACGGAAGGTCGTATTGCCGCGAACTTAACCTTAGATTCGGATTGGTACACGGAACCTGTATTACGATATATATAACCGTTTTTTTTTTTTACTTTCATTGTGCTACATTTATTGTAGTGATACTCTGCGTTAATTAGCAAAATTTAAGATTATCAATTACATTACTATGCGTAAAATGTAAATCTTATCTCATACCAGTTTGTAATTATTGGGTTTCAATAAATTGATGCTGGAAACTGGAAATCTTATAGACGTGGCTTGTTATACTAGTGTGTACTTCATACTATGCTATGTTACTATATCACTATACTGTCACTAGATTTTGGAATATGAAGATATAGGTATACAGAAATATGGAAATTTACAAATCTAGGGTGGGTGTATAGTGTTACTTCTACAGAATAATCTAGGGATATTGAAGCACAGGATATTTAGGGATATTGCGATAATATCTAGAGTTTAACAATAGAGATATAAATCTAGGTATTTAATAATATACCTCTCGACCACGTACGTTTCACTTTTGCAGTAAAGATTTTATACTCTGATTTTTCTGTCTATATCGGGATAGGTCATCAGCCGTTCGCTAGGCGTGTAATTAAACACATGTAGACTCTTTCTGTTCTGCGAAACGGTCGATTAAAATATATCGAAGCGACGCAAGAAATTCGATTCGATACCCGTACACGATAATGTTGGCGGGAATAGGGAAATGAAAAATGAACAAAGACTGATACACGCATGTAAATAGAAGGCCTCGGGGGCCGGTTGTATTAGACGCGGCCGGTGCGAGAAAACGCGTGAATAATGTTCTTATAGACAGCATTTACCGGCACCAGTTGATTTTACTAAATCGAGCTTCGGGTTACAACCGGTAGCCAGAAGCTATTACATACCACGGTTCGATTAGATTCCGTATCGATGGAATGAGTTGTAAAATGCGCGGATAATCCGTTCGTTTAAGTTGCCCGGTTCGATGGATCGATCATTAACGCTCCGTCGACCTCGACCGCTCTGCGCATGCGCATTTATTTCCAAGATAATTCTTCTCGTTCTTCTATCCTCGATACGATTTTCTAATTATAGTTTTTTTTTCATTATTAAGAAATATACCAGTTTTTGCTTATTTACAAATACTAATTTTCATGGATTAATGATTTGTAATTTATCTATGGTTCAAAGTTAATTGAGGTATTAACGAGAATTAAAATTGACCTTAAATCTTCAATTATATTTCTGTTTATAATTACAATTTCATTAAAAAACGAGTTGGTAAATTCAACTGATGTTTTTAATAGAATTTTTTAATTCTTAATTGATAGAAGTTTTTGGTGATGATTTAAAGTCAGTTGTTAATTAGTGAGGTCCACAATTATAATTGATTTTTAATTTTTAATTTCATAAATTTGTGTAGGAAGTTGACCTTTAATTTCTGAATTTGAGAAATTATACAAGAATTATTTTGTCATGATTAAAGTCAATTATGATTTAATTACAAACTAATTAAGATTAATATATTTATAATTAAATTAATTATTAATTAATTCTATTAATTAAAAATTAATTTAAATGAATTGGGTCACTAAATGAAACGTTAGTATCAATTAACTAATTAAATACATGGATTATATATTTAATTAAATAGGAAAATAATTTTTATTAATCAATACATGTTAATTATTCAACACACAATTCATTGATTATTAATTATGAATTAATAATTATTTAATACATAATTGAAGCATAATTCACTAATTGATTACTTATAGTTCAATAGTGAATTATTACACAATTAAAGTGTTAATTAGTATCTAATTAAGTATTTAATTAAATACGTCATTAACTATCTAAAATCCAGTTATTCTAAATTCATTATACATTTTAAAATTATCACAAATAATTAAACCTTAATTATCTTATGCCTTTCGAATTTGCTCCGTAATTATTTGAAACAAAAATGGCCGCAAGATAAATGGGATCAGGCTGTGTGAATCGCAGGAAAATATGTGTTCTCCTCGAAACGCATCCGTATTTCACTGGCTTGAAATAGCGAGACATGTGAATATAAAGACTTGGAGGAAGGTATTTCGCTAATGGTCGACTCTGTACCAAGATGAATGGGACGCGAAGGGTGGTAAAGGGGTGCAATGGGTCCCCGCAGTCGCAATATTTAGATTCCTGACCAACCGCACGCATCTGTCGGCCCTTCGATATTTCCCTTCCTTTTCCTCCGCGATGCGCGTGCATTTACGCAGAAATGCAAATGAATGCATTTGCACGTTTACCGTGCATACGTGAGCCTCGTCGACGGGCAACTGTTTATGCGAATGCATTTTAAATCAACATCGAATGTACTGTTATTCCATCTACGTTTTATCGGAGTAGAATTATATGAATGAAGATTAAATAAATATTTGCAACAATGGTGTAAGCAGAGAAATTTGAACATGATTCGATAAATGTGAAGAGTATTTTACTATGTGGATGTGTATGTAACTCCCTACTAAAAGTAGTGTATGTGAATCTCCGTAAGAACCCACATCCGCATAAACGTCCCCAATCATTTAATTACAGTATTAAACGCATTAGCATGCGGATCCGAATTAACGGCCCAAAACCCACACGTCTCTTGGTCCCCTGTGTATCTCTATTGATGTTCGGGTACTTGACATTACTAAATCTGAGTATTCCTAAGACCGTGCGTTTTTAAATACTGATATTTCTAAATTACTTTATGTAAAATTCTTACATTCTTTAATTACTACATCACGAATTACTTTATTTCTATGTTACATATTTTCAAATTTTATTTTTATAGGTCGCATATTTCTAAACTTGGCATTCGCAAATTATTGTATTCTCAGAAGTCACATTATTATATATTCTAATAATTGCAAAGTTCACATTCTCTAATTCCATATTAACAATTTTTATGTTCTCAAATTTCCACATTCCCAAATTTCACATTCCGAAATTCCATATTCCCAAATTATACATTCCCAAATTTCTACATTCTCAAATTTCACATTTTCAAATTCCACATTCCCAAGTTCTACATTTCGAAATTTCACATTCCCTAATTCCACGTTCCCCAATTCCACATTTCCTAATTCCACGTTCCCCAATTCCACGTTTCCCAATTCCACATTCCCCAATTCCACATTCCCAAATTCTACATTCCCAAATTTCACATTTTCAAATTCCACATTCCCAAGTTCTACATTTCGAAATTCCACATTCCCTAATTCCACGTTCCCCAATTCCACATTCCCTAATTCCACGTTCCCCAACTCCACATTCCCTAATTCCACGTTCCCCAATTCCACATTTCCTAATTCTACATTCCCAAATTCTGCATTCCCAAATTTCTACATTCCCTAATTCCACATTTCCAAATTCGACATTCCCAAATTTCTACATTCCAAAATTCCACATTTCCAAATTCTACATTTCGAAATTCCACATTCCCTAATTCCACGTTCCCCAATTCCACATTCCCTAATTCCACGTTCCCCAATTCCACATTCCCTAATTCCACGTTCCCCAACTCCACATTCCCTAATTCCACGTTCCCCAATTCCACATTTCCTAATTCCACGTTCCCTAATTCCTTGTTCCCCAATTCCACATTCCCAAATTTCACATTCCCAAATTCTACATTCCCCAATTCCACATTCCCAAGTTCCACATTTCCCAATTTCACATTCTCAAATTCTCACGGTGCCTAATTCTACATTTCAAAATTTCAATATCCCCAAATTTCAATTGAAAAATTTCTATATTCCTCATTCCCGAATTTTTACATTCCCGTAATCTACATTTTCTAATATCCAAGTTCTTAAATGCGAAATCTCAAAGTTCACAAATTTCCTCCAATTTCTAAATTTTCTTGAGTTTCCAAATCGCTAAATCATCAAATTTTACAAATCTTTCAGAATTCCCATATCTTAAAATTTCTTACTCTCGAAATTCCATAAAATTCCAAAACTCTAAATTTCTTAACATTATCAAATCCCCAAATTACAAAATTCTCAAATTCACAAATTTCCAAATTTCTCATGCTTCTACGTTTTGAAATCATGAAATTTTTAAATTCTCTATGTATTAAATTTAGAAATTCTTAAATTTTTCATTCTCCTTTCCCTGAATTCCCAAAAATTTCTCAGTTCTCAAATGTACTATATTTTAAAATTTCTAACTTCTCAAATTGCCTAATTATTAAGTTCATTAATTCATAGAATTCCCAAAGTTCCCAAATTCTCAAAATTCCCAAAACCTCAAACTTTTTATTTTTTCAAATTTATAAATTTTTATATTGCCTAATTATCAAGGCCATTAATTCTCACAATTCCCAAATGTCCCAATTTTGCCAAATTCCCAAAGTTCCCAAAACCTAAAATTTTTCATTTTCCCAAAACTCTAAATTCTCAAATTGCCTAATTATTAAGTCCGTAAATTCTTAAAATTCCCAAAGTTCCCAAAACCTAAAATTCTTCATTTTTCCAAATTTCTAAATTCTCATATTGTCCAATTTTTAAGTCCATCAATTCTTAAAATTCCCAAAGTTCCCAAATTCCCAAAATCTCAAATCTGTCATTTTTCCAAACTCCTTAATTCTCATATTGCCCAATAATTAAGTTCATTAATTCCAAATATTCCCAAAATTCCCAAAATCTGAAAGTTCTCATTTCTCCAAAATTCTAAATTCTCCTATTGCCCACTTATTAAATCCCTTAATTCCTACAATTCTCAAATTTCCCTTAAATTCACAAATTTCCAAAATCCTGAATTCTCAAACTTCAATTACTTACATCAGCAACAAATGCTAAATGTTCAAAATCCCCAATTTCAAAAGTCTCCAAAACTCCCCAAATCTTGAAAATTTCAAATTTCCCGCGCAGCTAAAATTCCAAATTCCCGTACTCCCCATCGGAATCCGCAATCGCCGCGTGCCCGCTCCCCGCGCCCCCTTGTCGCACGCGTTGGGCCGCTAGTCGCGCACCGCTATCTAGCCGGCACTTAGCGCGCGTACACGCGTACGCTTGTGCAGGCAGGCAGGCGAGCAGGCAGGAGCACAAGGTAACGCGCGGGTGCGTTTTTCGAGGGTGTGTTGATCGGCTCGGTTGCCTGGCCATCGGGCCCCAACAGCGTGTGTATATCTGTCGAGCTGGCAGCTGGAGGTTTCGCGCGTGAGAACTCGGTGGCTCGGAGGTTCCCTGGTTTCTCGTCGCCACCTGTCCTCGCGTAGCTCTCTCGAGGCGACCGCCAACCCTCTTTCCATCGTCCTCCTTTTCCTTCGGCTTCTTCCCTCGCCCCCTCGCAACCCTTCGAAGGTAATCACGCCTCGTCCCCGGGATCCCGCCACCCCGGACAAAGTATCGGCATGTTTTGACGTTATGCTAATGCCACGTGTGTCGTTGCACGGAACGGGGTGGATGAATGACGATGCCCATTTGCCAAGGACGAGCGTGTGGCTGAATCGTGCCGATTTTTCGGCGGGAACCGGGCTTTCGGTACCGTGCTTCGATCTGGGAGAAATTTTCTGGTTGTAGAAATTTTTTGATGTGGGATATTTAATTGACATTTATTTGTAGGAAATAATTAAGGATGGTTATTGAACGATTTGTTGTATCACGTTGATTGCCACGTCATGATTTTAGGTAATTGCTTAATATTATGTACATTTTTTAATTTTAGATTATGTTTTACATTGATAGTCAGCCTGACCCCAAATTTCACATTCCAAAATATTATGTTTGTAAATTCAATATTCTGAAATTCCACTTTCCCAAATTCTACATTCTCAAATTTCACATTTCCAAATTCCACATACCCCAATTCCAGATTCCCCACTTCTACATTCCCCATTTCCACATTCCACAATTCCACGTTCAACAATTCCACATTCACCAATTCCACATACCTAAATTCCACATGCCTCAATTCCACATTCCCCAATTCCACACTCCCCTGTTCCACATTCCCTAATTTAACATTCCCCAATTCCACATTCCCCAATTCCACATTCCTAAATTTCACATTCCTAAATTTCAGATTTCCCGATTCCACATTCCCCAATTCCACGTCCCCCAATTCCACATGCCCAAATTCCATATTTCCCAATTCCACATGCCCCAATTTCACATTCCCCAATTCCACATTCCCCAATTCCACGTTCCCCAATTCCACGTTCCCCAATTGTACATTCCCCAATTCCACATTCCCCAATTCCACGTCCCCCAATTCCACATTCCTACATTTCACATTTCCCAATTCCACATGCCCAAATTCCATATTTCCCAATTCCACATGCCCCAATTTCACATTCCCCAATTCCACATTCCCCAATTCCACGTTCCCCAATTCCACGTTCCCCAATTCCACATTCCCAAATTCCACACTCCACAATTCCACATTCCCCAATTCCACATTCCCTAATTTCACATTCTCAAATTCACATAGTCCCTTATTCCACATTCCAAAATTTCAATATTCCCCAATTCCACATTCCAAAATTGCAACATTCCCAAATTTTTATTAAAAGATTTCCATATTCCTCATTCTCAAATTCTTACTCCTCAAATTTTTACATTCTCGCAATGCACATTTCCTAATTTCCAAATTCTTAAATTCTTATATTCCAAATCTGGAAATCCTCAAATCCTGGAAGTTCCCTAATTTCTAAACTTTTGAGTTACCGAATCATCAAATTTTACAGATTTGTCAATATTCCCGTATCTTTCACATTAAATTAAGAAGACATCCGCTTAATAATTGCTCTATCACATGAATTTTGATGACGAGTTGAAAAATATTTATTTTTCAATAGTTTTGATGGTTGAAAAATTGCCTTTGAAAGTGGCCTAAGTCAATCTATTATCGATGATGTCAGAAACTACGGATTTTCAAATGTCCGAAGGCAGTGACGATGGTACAATGAATTAGTTAATGTAATTAATTAGTATTAATACGATATACCACCGAAGCACCGTGACTTCGACTCCCTCTCGCACACACAAAATGTAGAGCAGCAAATTGTTATGTAATTTATGTAGTTAGATTTCCTGAATCGCGTATACGGTGTTTTTCGAGCGTTGCAATGAAATATAAAATAAATCGAATATTGTTTCTTCAATTGGAAGCATTTGAAATTGTATCGAATTGGGCTGTTTCAAATTTCATGAGAAATCCAGTTGTTAATTTTGAAAACTCCTTGGTGAGAGGACGTTCGCTTAATAATTGCTCTGTCGCGTGAATTTTGATGACCAGTTGAAAAGTATATATGGCTGTCAGTGCGCTTAAAAATGAGCGCGGTCATAAATAATAAAATTTTATTAGAAAATGTTATTTATTTCTTCTTTTATTTGAAACCATGCTCGGTTCGGTATTGTCTACTTAATAGAACATTCGACATTTCTGTCCCCGATTGGAATGCGATAGAGGGTTGAACTCTTCGACTCTAAATTCTCAAATTAATTTTCCAAGTTAGAAATCTTCAGAATAGTCAGTCTGTAAACTGGATATTTTGCAGTTCTGAAAATTTACCTATTTATATTCTATACTTTTGTAAGAAGACGATTCGCTCAATAATTGCAAATTAGAAATTTCAAATTTAACTCTCTTAGATACACTTCGAGATACACTGGTATCCTTCTTTATTCAAACGCAAACTTTTACATATTTCAATTTGAAGATCTTTCAGATGAAATATCTCAATATCACTTTCAAAATAAGCGGTTGATATGTCCATAGAAAGTGTCCTCATATGCATACGTGGCACATCCATATTTCTGTTTGACGCTGTCCTGCAGCTTCAGGAATGCAAAACATACTTCTTACTGTCCACACCATTGACGTCAAACGTCTTTTATATATATGTACAATATTCCGCAGTATTTTTCTCAGAGTTACACATAAACACACACAAAACGTTATTTGTTATTCGAAAACTTCTTCGACCGTGACCGTGTTATAATTAGAAAATACTTCCTGCTAAGGTTCTGGGAAAATTAATCATCTGGTGGATTCTGAGTTAAAGAGAAAAGCGTCTGGGAATACCAAATTGGCACCGTTTCGTGCGTAGCTTGTTTTGTTATGCGTAGGTCAACCTTGAGTATTAATTATGCGAAAAAACGAAAGGTAGAATATTCGAAATGACGTCTTTCAACTACCATGTATACGTTGCTTATTATTCGATGCAAGGTCATTTTGAAATTTTAATATTTTTCGGTATGTTTACCAATTGGCTGAATGCTTGAGAAGTTGGAGAGGTTTTGGAAAAATTAAGATTTGGGGTTTTTCGGGAATTCGGAGGAATTGGAGAGTTGGGGATGAAGGCAATTTTCAATAATTAGAGATTTAGGGATTTGGAAAATTAAAAATTTGGGACATTTATAGTATTTGGGGAATTTAGGGATTTGGAGAAGTTAGAAATTTGGGGAATTTAGGGATTTTGAGAAGTTAGGGGCGTGGGAAAGTTTAGGGGTTTGGACAAGTTAGGGATTTGGGAAATTAAAAGTTGGAGAATTTGAGAAATTTGGGACATTTACAGTATTTAGGGATTTAGGGATTTGGTTTGGGGAATTTGGGGATTTGGAGACATTAGAAATGTGAGGAATGTAGGGACTTTGAGAAGTTAGGGACGTGGGAAAGTTTAGGGATTTGGAGAAGTTAGGGATTTAAGAAAGTTTAGGAATTTAAAAAATTAAAAGTTTGAGAATTTGAGAAATTTGGGGCATTTACAGTATTTAGGGATTTAGGGATTTGGAGACGTTAGAAATTTGGGGAATTTAGGGACTTTGAGAAGTTAGGGACGTGGGAAAGTTTAGGGATTTGGAGAAGTTAGGGACGTGGGAAAGTTTAGGGATTTAAGAAAGTCTAAGGATTTGGGAAATTAAAAGTTGGAGAATTTGAGAAATTTGGGGAATTTACAGAATTTAGGGATTTGGAGAAGTTAGAGATTTTGGTAATTTAGGTATTTGGGCAATTTAGGAATTTGGCGAATTTAGAGATTTGGAGAAGTTAGGTATTTGGACAATTTACAGATCCAGAGAATTTAAGAATTTTACAGGAAATTTTGGAAAATTTTACTAGAATTCCAAAAAAAAGTTGCAAATCCCCTAAATTCCTCAAACTCTCTAATTTTTAAATCCCCCAAGTCCTCAAATTCCTAAATCACCCAAATATTTAAAATTTTCCAAATCCCTAACTTCCCCAAAACTCTAAATTTCCCAAATCCCCAAATCCCTAAATTCTCTAAATGTCCCAGATTCCCAAAACTTTAAATTCTCTAAGTGTCCCAAATTCTTCCAAATTCTGAAATTTTTAATTTCTCAAATTACTAAATTCTCTAAATGTCCCAAATTTCAAAAACTCTAAATTCTCTAAGTGTCCCAAATGCATAAAATGTTCTAAATCCCTAATTTCTCCAAATCTGTAAATTACCCACATCCCTAAATTGCCGTATTCTCTAACTTGTCCATATCTCTAAATCCCTAAATACTGTAAATTCCCCAAATTTCTCAAATTCTCAAATTTTGAATTTCCCAAATTCCTAAACTTTCTTATATCCCTAACTTCTCCAAATCCCCAATTTCTCCAAATTTCTAACTTTTCCAAATCCCTAAATTGCCCAAATTTCTAACTTCTCCAAATCCCTAAATCCCTAAATACTGTAAATTCCCCAAATTTCTCAAATTTTGAATTTCCCAAGTTCCTAAACTTTCTTATATCCCTAACTTCTCCAAATCCCTAATTTCTCCAAATTCCTATCTTCTCCGAATCCCTAAATTGCCCAAATTTCTAACTTCTCCAAATCCCTAAATCCCTAAATACTGTAAATTCCCCAAATTTCTCAAATTTTGAATTTCCCAAGTTCCTAAACTTTCTTAAACCCCTAACTTCTCCAAATCCCTAATTTCTCCAAATTCCTATCTTCTCCGAATCCCTAAATTGCCCAAATTTCTAACTTCTCCAAATCCCTAAATCCCTCAATACTGTAAATTCCCCAAATTTCTCAAATTTTGAATTTCCCAAGTTCCTAAACTTTCTTATATCCCTAACTTCTCCAAATCCCTAATCTCTCCAAATTCCTAACTTCTCCAAATCCCTAAATTGCCCAAATTTCTAACTTCTCCAAATCCCTAAATCCCTAAATACTGTAAATTCCCCAAATTTCTCAAATTTTGAATTTCCCAAGTTCCTAAACTTTCTTATATCCCTAACTTCTCCAAATCCCTAATTTCTCCAAATTCCTATCTTCTCCGAATCCCTAAATTGCCCAAATTTCTAACTTCTCCAAATCCCTAAATCCCTAAATACTGTAAATTCCCCAAATTTCTCAAATTTTGAATTTCCCAAGTTCCTAAACTTTCTTAAACCCCTAACTTCTCCAAATCCCTAATTTCTCCAAATTCCTATCTTCTCCGAATCCCTAAATTGCCCAAATTTCTAACTTCTCCAAATCCCTAAATCCCTCAATACTGTAAATTCCCCAAATTTCTCAAATTTTGAATTTCCCAAGTTCCTAAACTTTCTTATATCCCTAACTTCTCCAAATCCCTAATCTCTCCAAATTCCTAACTTCTCCAAATCCCTAAATTGCCCAAATTTCTAACTTCTCCAAATCCCTAAATCCCTAAATACTGTAAATTCCCCAAATTTCTCAAATTTTGAATTTCCCAAGTTCCTAAACTTTCTTATATCCCTAACTTCTCCAAATCCCTAATTTCTCCAAATTCCTAACTTCTCCGAATCCCTAATTTCTCCAAATCCCTAAATTGCAGAAATTCCTAACTTCTCCAAAAGATATCTTTTATAACAATTTTAATTTTCGTTTCTGATTTATTACAGTTATAATCAATTTCCAATATAAACATAGAAAACAACGCGGAAAACGTGTTTATGCACGCCGACCGTTCCCACAGGCTCGTCCCTGAGATGTTTGACTTTCGATGAATCGATGGTGCAAAAAGTCACGATGTTCCTCGAGAGATCGACAGCACCATCTTTCTTTTTCAGCAAATTTTTTTACAACTACCGAACGGATCCTCTTGATCTCCGTCCACGAACCGTGACAAGCGGTTTTTTCCTCCTTTTTTCTTCTTGCTTTTTCGTTTCGTGTCCCGCGTATAAATATTAATGCGATCGCCTGTAACCTAAGCAACGAGTTTTTCGGACCGCGAACGGTATTTATACATCGTGCTCCCTCTTTGTTCTTTTCTTTCTTTGGAAAAAGGACTCTGTTCAAAGTTTGTCCAACGTGGAGCGTGTGCCATGGTGAAACACGTGGTATCCGCGTTCGTGGACGATTTATGGGGTTTTTGGATTGATTGGGGAAATTTAAAATGACTTTTAGGGAATAATATGCTGAATACAGGTGTTAGGAGATTTTTGGATACGCAATTTTAGGAAACTATGATTTTATCGACTTTCCTCAGATTTACAAATTTAACATTTTTCAATTCTTCAATTTTTCAATTTTGTCAATTCTTCCATTTCCAATTCTTCAATTTTTCAATTCTTCAATTCTTCAATTCCTCAATTTTTCAATTTTTCAAACTTTCAATTTTAAAATTTGAAAATTTTGCAATTCTTCAATTGTACAATTTTTCAATTTTGTCAATTCTTCCATTTCCAATTCTTCAATTTTTCAATTTTTCAATTTTTCAATTGTTCAATTCTTCAATTCCTCAATTTTCAGTTCTTCGACTTTCAATTTTTCAATTGTTCAATACTTCAACTTTCAATTCTTTAATTTACAATTCTTTCATTTTCATTTTTTTCAATTCTTCCATTTCCAAAATTCTTTAATTTTTCAATTGTTCAATTCCTTAATTGTTCAATTCTTCAATTCTCAGTTCTTCAGCTTTCAATTTTTCAATTGTTCAATTGTTCAGTTCCTCAATTTCCAGTTCTTCAATTTTCAATTTTTCAACTTTTAGTTCTTTAATTTACAATTCCTCCATTTCCAATTTGTCAATTTTTCAATTCTCTATTTTCCATTCTTCAATTTTCAATTCATCCATTTTTCAATTCTTCAATTTTTCAATTCTCTATTTTCCATTTTTCCATTTTCAATTCATTCATTTTTCAATTCTTCAATTTTTCAATTATTCAATTTCTCAGTTATTCAATTATCAATTTTCAATTTTTCAAATGTACAAATTTACATATGTACAAATGTACAAATTTACAAATGTACAAATGTCCAAGTTTACAAACTTGCACATGTTTAAATACATAAATGTGTAAATTCATATGTGTACAAGTCTCATATGTGTAAATTTATACGTGTAAACTTACATACGTATACATTGACAAATCTACATATGTACAAATTTACAAACTTACAAATGTACAAATGTACAAATTATCAATTATAATTTTAAAACAACACAGTGAACTTCCGAACCTATTTCGAGAATAGTCATATAAAAATATGACTATGATAAAATTGGAAATGGAACAATTGACAAAATTGAAAAATTGAAGAATGGAAAATGAAACGATAAAGATTATATATAATGTAATATAATATAATACAAAAATACAAATATTGGAAAATTCTGAAATTTGAAAAGTCAAAAATCACTAAATTGAAAGAAGGAGGAATCAGTAAATTGGAGAAGGTTCCCTCCAGGAAACTTGCAAACGATTTCGTCGATTCGAGAGATAGACAGACGGAGATTGTAAAAGCAAGGTAAACGCCTACTTTTGCAAGTGCTTTCCTGGCCCGGAATTGTTCTCACGAATTTCTGGGCCTCGTCTCGGGAATAACAAGCAGAGGACAAAACGCACGACGCGCATACGTATGCTACCAGGCATTTTTGTACACTTGTAACGTCCACGTTTCGAGGAATCGTCGATGAACCCCTCTTGTTACTCTTTCATGCCTAGCTTTTTGACTCCGATGCAAACGTACCGTGTCACTAGACCCCTGTATACAAGGTGTTTCCGAAATCGATAAATATCTATCGGATACCTCGGCCGTGTTAGGTCGTTCACCTTAACAGTGATTTCGGAATTTAGAATTCTGGAAAGGTGCTCGATGCAAAATTCGGATATCTGGAAAGTTGGTAGTCTGGGAGGTGGGTGCTGCAAAATTAGGATATTTTTCAAATTTTCAAATTCTCAATTCTCAATGGTTTCATTTTCAATTCTTCAATTTTTCAATTTTTCAATTTTGTCCATTCTTCAATTTTCAATTCTTCAATTCTTCAATACTTCAATTCTTCAATTCTTCAATTCTTCAATTATCAATTCTTCAATTTTCAATTCTTCAATTTTCAATTCTTCAACTTTCAATTCTTTAATTTACCATACAAATCTAGGATATTTGGGGGTTTAGAAGTCTGGGAAGGTGGGTATTGCAGAAGTAGAATATTTGGAGATTTGGGGATATGGACATTTGAATACATATTTGGGAGTTTGGAGATGGAGAGGTGTGAATGTTAGGAAATTTGGATATATGGGAATTTCGATAATGGACTATTTGGGTATTTGTGTAGAGGGACTTTTGGATATTGGGATACTTGCATAATGGGACATTTGGATGTTGGGACAATTAGAGAATGGGACAATTGGAGAATGGGACAATTGGAGAATGGGACAATTGGAGAATGGGACAATTGGAGAATGGGACAATTGGATATTGGGATATTTGGAATTTCGTATATTTGGAAGTTTGTAATTTTGTAATTTTGGATAAGTGAAATTTTGAATATTTTACTTTTGGCTTTTTGGATAATTGGAATTTGTATTCTAATACTATCGTATACTAGTACTATGCTAGTACCATTAGTACTATAATAGTACTAATTATATACTATATTATAGTATACTAGTACACTAGTTCTACTAGTATTCTAATACTATAGTGTATTAGTACTGTACTAGTACTACTAGCATTCTAATACTATTGTAGTATACTAGTACTATACAAGAACTACCCCTATTCTAATACTATAGTATATTAGTACTATACTAGTCCTACTAGTATTCTAATTCTATAGTATACTAGTGCTATACTAGTACTACTACTATTCTAATACTATAGTATACTAGTAGTATACAAGTACTACTAGCATTTTAATACTATAGTGTATTAGTACTATACTAGTCCTACTAGTATTCTAATACTATAGTATACTAATACTATAGTGTACTAGTACTATACTAGTCCTTCCCGTATTCCAATACTATAGTATACTAATACTATACTACTACTATAGTATACTAGTACTATACTAGTACTACCATTATTCTAATACTATAGTATACTAATACTATACTAATAGTACAGTATACTAATACTACAGTATACTAGTACTACTAGTATTCTAGTACTACTGTTTACTAGTTCGAATACTATAGCATAGTATTCTATCAATTACTGCTGTGTATATTTGTACACTAGGTCTACCAAGAATCTTCAAATTCAAATGTATAAAATTTCGAGTACCCACTGTAAACATATAGGTGGAAGAACGAGACGCAGAGATAAAGTCGTTCCAAACGATCGAACGTGTCCGAAACAATCGAAAACGATACCGAACACGATTATTCTCGATTTCACCACGACCGACGTCAACGACGACCAAGTATCGTCGACGATGAGTTACAGAGCTTTTAACGTGCCTCCAGTCGATTCTGCGTGTGAAAAATTATCGAAAACGATACCGAAACACGGTTTTTAGCTCGACGATCGACGTCGACGGGTTCCTGTCTCGCCGCCAAAATCTATACAGCAAATTTAGGCTGTCGCGAGTCCACCCTGAAAATTTCAAGCGAAAAGACGCAAAATTGCGTCCTATAACGTGCAGACAAACGAACAGATGCAGATCGAGTGATAGGAGCCTCACTATGTTCAGTAATTAATTTTATAGACTGTTTTAGAGAGAACGTTTATTTTATCTGTGACTAGCATAAACAGGAAGCTGATTGAGTCTTGTGAACTACTTCTTTCGATGCTTCGTGCAATGTTTATGGGAACGAGATGTTTGGATAGCGCTAATAAAATAATGAAGAATGTTTGTGTGTACAGGTGAGTGAAGATTGATTTATTGCTCAAATGTGATCTTGTTAGAAGATTATTAATACGTTTACGTATTTGGGACACTGAAAGTTTGGGTGCATAGAGTTTGTTCTTAATTTCTAATTAATGTCCTGGGTATGTGATGTTTTATGATTCCACCCTGAAAATTTCAAGTGAAACGTCCCAAAATTGCGTCCTATAACGTGCGAACAGAACAGATGCAGACCGAGTAGTCACAGGAGTCTCCGTAATTAAAATATTTCTTGCTTCTTATCACCATAAAAAGTGAATTCGTGACGGTACAACGAATTAATTTGTCGTACAGCAAATTGCAAAAATTGTGCATGCGACTGCAAGAAGATCTCGCCGGTCCTCGATTCCCACAAAACAGAACCGAATTTCTGAGTGAAATCGTTCGAGACAGTCTCACGATAATCGATTTAACATCGTATTGCCGGAAACCGTTACGAGCTTTCGATTCCCTGTCGATTGCGGTGCGATCTCTCATCAATTTATCGCGATCATCGTGATCGGTAGCGGACCGGTGCGTTTCCTCGATCACTGCACCGCATAGCAACATTGTCGATTACAGGTAATTAACAATAATCGCGCGATTAATGGACTGCGTGCAGATCGGAAACGATACGGAGCGGTAAGATGCTTTCGGATAATTATGTAGGTGAAAGCCGCACGATTTTTCGCAGACGTTCGTGCAAATAAATTAAACGTTGTGAACACTTTGTGGGCAAATTCCGTGTCAGTGGTGCAAACACTTGCCAAAAGTCAATTAAGATATATTAATAACGAATTGTGCCGCCGGTGGAGAAAGCTCCCGATTAAATCGTTGAAATTACACAGGAAGCTGGGAATTCTCGCACGAATTTCAAAATAACTGCACTTTCGGCCAACTGTTTGCTGGGGACAAAAATAACGGTGGTTGCAAACTACAGAAGAAAAAACAATACGGGAAATGATCAATTTGTGTAAACACACGGAAGAGTTTCACATATTTACGCGATTATTTTTTTGTCATTCAGCTGATAATTATCTTTTCAAGTCTATAATAAGACTCAAGTATATAATAAAGATGGCCAAGAACGAGAGCATTCTAAAAAGTTTTACGATTTACAAGAAATTTTTGCAACTAGTCAATTAAATTTATTTCTTTAATGGATATATGGTGGTCCAAAAAAGCCTGAGGTAATTATTCATTAAAAAATAGTCAATTTATGAAACTGAACAACAAAATGAGGAGCTTGCAAATATTTAAAAATATAGTTAGGCTATTTAATGCACTTAGAATTAAACGTACTCACATCACCAATACAAAGTATAACGAACCAATGCAGCTTTCAATTTTGATTCCCTGTTAAAATCACTAATTCGTCAGCACGTAACACAGAGAGACACCCAGTATAAAAAGGACAAAGAAGAAGAAAGCAGAGTTGTGTTTCGTTGAAATGTTTGTTCGTCGGAACGGTCGGTAGGGGTAAGTGGCTTTTAATCGTGAGGTAAATGGTGAATTATTAAAGTGGTCGCATGACCGGTCAGAGCCCCACGAGGAAGTCCCTATCCAGCTGATAGAAATTTCTACTCACGTGCTATGCGATTAGAATCACCGGGGCCGTCACATGACGTATGCCGTCGACGATCAGTGTTGCTCGACACGTGACACACGCAGTCATTCTGAAAATCACGGCCTCCAACGACCTTCTGCACTACTTTTCAACAGCCGTCACTCGTTACGCGACACGATGCGAATACACCGCCATTAATATTCGCGCGTTACGATATTACCCGTTGCTCTATATTCGCGTTCAACTAAATCCTTTACACTCTCTATAATTTATCACCTAAAAGTGCTTCGTTTAAAAATATTACAATTTAAGAATCTCATCCTACATTCTAATAATTAAAACAGATTAATGTCCTTGAATGCGCAGTCGATAACGAAAAGCAATAATCATGCGCAGTAGAGCTGTAACAATAAATGTCTGAAAGCGGAATATGTACAACCTCGCTGCGCATGATTATAATGTACCGTTGTGAACTGCGCATGCGTCCAAGGTTTCTGCAATAAGTACAATAAATTACCGACAGATGTTAACTCTCGTACGGTCGATTTTTGAAACGATATTTCAAATGTAACGACAACGAATCATTGCTCGATGATAAATAAAAGATAATGAACCCGTACGCGAAGGGTGGAAGCGTTGTTTGGCAAAAACACGGTGGCGTACGGAGTCACGTATTGTTTCGGCAATTAACGCGGTACGACGCGTAATACCGTAAAAACAATCCTCGTTGCCAGTGGCCGCCGGTTATCCGTGAAACCGGTTCCATTTTTTGATCGGTCCGTAATCATGCCAATCGACGATCCTTATCTGGCGATTAATTAAAAACTTACTAATCGGTAATCACCGGATGCCGACGGAAATCCGTGATCGCTTTGTCGGTTATTTTCTTTGCCAACCGGCAACAAACCGTGTGTCTTCGTGAATTTAAAAAACTATTCAATAATTACCACGTGTGCCAAGTACGGTACACAGTGTACGACAGTGTCGGAACACCTGCTTAATCCCGCATGAAAATGTGTATTAAAATGTACACTGTAAATTATTTATCAATGTTCCACGAGGAAAATGACTGTCATTTATGCGGATTAATTTGTTAGATCACTTTATGGTTTAATGGAGCATCGTACAATCTACGTTAGTCTGATGTCATTCAAGATAGGAACATTTCAATTTACGAATATGTGAATACAGTGATGGAAAATTCTAGGGATTTAAGGATATGGCGATATACGGATAATGGAATCTAGGGTATATCGAGATTTTAAAATGTCGATCTATAGAGAAACCAAGATCTAGGGAAATCGAGATCTAGGGAGATCACAATCTAAGGAAATTGAGATCTAGAGATATCGGGATACAGGAAAATCGAGATCTAGGGAAATTGAGATCTAGGGACATCGAAATCTAGGGCTATTGGTATATAGGGAAATCGACATCTAGGGATATCGGAATCTAGGGAAATCGAGATCTAGGGATATTGGGATAACGGGATATAGGGAAATCGAGATCTAGGGAAATTTAGATCTAGGGAAATCGTGGCCTAGGGAAATCGAGATCTAGGGAAATTGAGATCTAGGGAAATCGTGACCTAGGGAAATCGAGATCTAGGGATATTGGTATATAGGGAAATCGACATCTGGGGATATCGAAATCTAGGGAAATCGAGATCTCGGGATATAGGGAAATCGAGATCTAGGGAAATTGAGATTCGGAAATCGAGATCTGGGGGAATCGAGATCTAGGGAAATCGCGATATAGGGGAATCGTGATCTAGGGATATCGAAATCTAGGGAGATCGAAATCTAGGGATATAGGGATATAGGGAAATCGAGAGCTAGGGGTATCGGGATATAAGGAAATCGATATCTAGAGATAACAGGATATAGAGATTTAGAAATTGCGAGATCTAGGGATATAAAGATTAAAAAATTTCGGAATTCAGGGAAATCGTGATATGAGATTAACGAAATCTGGGGATATCGAGATCCGGTGAAATCGATATTTAGAAATATCATGATCTAGGGATATCGAGTTCTAGAAATATAGAAATCTAAATATATTGAAATATAGGGATATAAGGATCTTAGGATTTACAGATTTATGAATTTGGCATATAATCCTAAATAGTATATAACAGTTATAATGTGTAATTTAAAGTGCATAATATACTATGTTATTAATACGCGTATTTATAATATCTAATATCAATAATACATAGATTGTGTATGTACATGTATTGCAGATAGCAAATGATGTGTAGGGTATGTAGCATGCAATTCGCAGCACACGTTCGTTTCATACGAAGAAACAGAAGAACAGAAATGTAACAACATCGACAGCAATAATCAATGACTGTTAGAAGTTGCAGCAGGTGCATGGCGCGTATACGCTCATTACTCGAGCAGAGATCCAGCGGAAACAATCGGATCGATCGAGATCGAGGGGAGATCAAGGTTGGCGACGTCGATGGAACACTCCCGAGGACGATCCGAATATTCGACCAGCGTTTTTCTTTATCTTCTTTCTTCTTTTTGTTGCCGGCCGTCTGTCGCAATGTCTCGGTTGACATGAATATGCATCCGGTAGCCGATTTCGAAAGGCGACGACTGGCTGTCCCTCGCTCCCTGATTTCGTCGATTAATGCTCGTCTGTCCGCGGCCCTGTGCCTCTCTTTCGCCATCTTTCTTTTTTTGCCACCGTGCATTCTAATCGAGCCATCTCTCATGGATGGAGTTGTCATGGATGAGAAATTGCATTTGGAAAGCTAATATGCTCTTAATACTTTCTGCATAATTTACGATCTGTTGCCCTCCGCTTTATTTCGCTGCTCTGATTACTTATGTCGCCTCCTCTTCCTTCTGGCCTGTAGCAATGCTTCTGGGGAATTTTTTTCCTTCCTTTATCGGATTTGGCACTTTGGTAGTTACGGACGGTGATGACTTTTAGCGAACGCTGTTTGCGGTGCTTGTGTGCGATTGTATCCGCGATATCTTTCGATTTCTAGGGGATTTCTGATGTTTAGATTTCTCTAGTGCTAGGTGGACATTTGGAGAATTTGGATATTTAGGGAATTTGGAATTTTGGGGAATTTTGGGAATTTGAGAATTGGGATATTTAGGGAATTTAGGAATTTGAAATTTCGGTGAAGTTGGGAATATGAAAATTTGGGGAATTTGAAAATTTGGAGAATTTTGGGATTCGGAAATTTGGGGAATTTAGGAATTTCGAATTTTGGGGAATTTGGGAATGTGAAATTTTGGGGAATTTGGAAATTTAGGGAATTTGGTGATTCAGAAATTTGGAAATTTGGAGAATTTAGGAATTTGGAGAATATGGAAATTTGGTAATTTTAAATTTTGGGGAATCTGGGAATTTGCAATTTTAGGGAATTTGGGGAATTTGAGAATTTGGGAATGTGGGGAATTTTAGAATTTGGAAATTTAGGGAAATTTAGAATTTGGAAATTGGGGAAGTTTGGGGAATTTTAGAATTTGGAAATTGGGGAATTTTAGAATTTGGAAATTTGGGGAATTTGGGAATGTGGGGAATTTTAGAATTTGAAAATTTGGGGAATTTTGAAATTTTGAAATTTGGGGAATTTGGGAGTGTGGGGAATTTTAGAATTTGTAAATTTGGGGAATTTGGGAATTGGTAAGTTTGGGGAATTTTAGAATTTCGTAATTTGTAAATTTGAGGAATTTGAAAATTTGGGGAATTTAAGAATTTTCGCATTTAGGGAATTTAGAAATGTGTAAATTTGGGGAATAAGGAATTCTGAATTGGGAAATTTGGGTGACTTGCGAATTTGCAAATTTTAGTATTTGGGAGACTTGAACGTTTTTCAATTTGACACTTTGAAAGTATGAGATATAGAGATTTGGTGATTTTTATATCGGAGAATCTAGGGATTTATGAATCTAAGGATTGCGAAATTTATAGATCTGAGGATTCGGAGATTCGTGAATTCGACAATTTAAGAATTTGTTAATTTAAGTGTTTCGATGTTTGGAAATTTAAGAACATAGTCTGGGGCACGTTACATGCCAGTGCAATTACAATAAAAGAAAATTGTAATAAGCATTTCTAACTTCACAAAATATATCTACATACAAGATTGACTATACAAAAACCGTTGAATTACATTCCTATCAACATTACATCGTAAACTTTCGTATATTTTAATATTTCAGCTATTTTACAACCTCTGAAAGATCGTCATACGATGGTCTCCATCGATAGTCAAATGATGGTCTCTGTGTAATGTGTCATAAAACACAGTTGAGATCGAAGGTGTTAAAATAGCCAATTTAAATGCTCATCAATTTTATATCTTCCTATTTCGTATATTATGTTTATGCTAGTTTTATGTTTACGTTCAAGCAATTTTACAACTTCTCCAAGATTATCTTTATGAAATGTGTCTTAAAACACAGCTGCTACTGAATCTGTCAAGACGGTCAAATTAGATCCTGGTAAAAATTGCATCTCCCAATTTCATGAGTAACTTCCAAACAAGTTCTGTTTAATCAACTTCGCCTCTCAAAGATCGTCTCCGTGTTATGTGTCAGAAAACACAGTTGGTACCGAACGTGTCAAGGCAGCCAAATTATACCCTCATTGCATCTTCCAATTTTACAGTCTGTTGTACAATGTCTTCTCTAATACGCAATAGCCCTTCAGTTCTCTTAGTATCATTTCTGTCACTGAGAAGTTCAAGTCATTTCGAGATGAGTATACGATTCGAAGTATTCTTGTGCCAACACCCGAAAGGGCCAAAAATGAGTGTTAGAAACGCAACAAAATATCTGCACGAGTCTCGCGAATTTGTAAATAAGTGCAACGTTATAAAGAGACAAATTGTGTCGATGATCTGATCGGGGTTCGAAGCAAGCTACGGAACTTGCGTCGGGGTTTCTTTATGCGTCTTTCCGGATAATTGAAATGCTCGGAAGATGATTAAACTGTACCAAAGGGGTCTCTCAGTATCGTAACATTGGTTTAAAAGAACCAGAGACCATTGGATACTTCAAGAGGACGACTACAAACACCGAAGCCTTTGTACGGAATGGAAAACAGAATGGTGTCAACGTGTTGGATTGGCCATCTCAGTCCCCCGATGCCAATCCGATCGAAAATGTTTGGTCTCTCATGAAGTACAAAGTCCGAGGAAAGCGTATTTTAAAATCGAAGACGCTAGTTTGCCGTATTCGAGAAATATGCAGATCTC
Organism: Megachile lagopoda; assembly: GCA_036983795.1. Classification (NCBI taxonomy): domain Eukaryota; kingdom Metazoa; phylum Arthropoda; class Insecta; order Hymenoptera; family Megachilidae; genus Megachile; species Megachile lagopoda. The sequence goes on along the minus strand of CM072798.1, from coordinate 2,931,875 downwards.
TTCCTGCCTCATACAAAGCTGGTTGAAAGTATGCCCGTTAATCGCTAATGGTGGTAATTGGACACATTATTAAGCAAACGCGTTCTTTAAATTTCCTATACAACCTGTTTACAGAAAAGATTTACTTGCACTCAGATCACGCTCTTGGAACGGACTGTATGTACGCTTTGATTGGTCCGTGTTTTTCCTCAATAATTCAAAAACGAAGCTTCAAACCTCATTTTTGCAAAAGAAAATCTTGTTCGGAACGACGTCCTCTACAACTCCTTTCAGGGACTTACACCTGTCGCGGGACACCCTGTATAACGTTTAAAAACGTTTTAAGCATTTCATCTCTCGAAGATCGTCTCCACATTGCTGCGTCAAAAACCACATTTGGTACTGAACGTGTCAAGACAGCTAAATTACACCCTGATCAAAGTTACGTCTTACATATAAAGTCCCAATAGGTTTAACCCCTTGCACAATGATTTGTAAGGTGCGTCAGTCAGAACGAACCAATCGCAGCTACAATATTAAGACAAAGAAATGTTATGTCAGTCCTGTATTCAGCAATTCTTGACTATGCAAATTATAACTGCACTTGGACATGAAATTGAAGTTCAAAATTCGAGTAAGATTTGTCACAATGCGAGTGCGTCATGCGTCAGACTCGTCAAAATAATGCAAGGGGTTAAAGAATTTAATCTTTGAAGTTGTTAAAATACAGTCGGTATCGAGTGAAGAGACAGATGTCGAAATGCATCGGAATTTTCGGGACAAGCCAATATTTCAATCTCGTGCAGAGTCCCACGATAGGTCAGCGTGTTCCGCGCGGTGTCATTGACGATTAACGCGCCCGCGCGCACACGCTGCCGCGCACACGCACAGGCACGCGCGTAACCGAGCGGGTACCTTCGCCGCGATCACCGACACGATCGAATCGCTCGGCGTACACGCGGCAAATCGGCCGAGCCACGCTTCTGCCGCGGACCCGAGTAGCATGAACCAGAGAGAAGAGAGGCAGAGGGGTCCGCGATGACGTCACGTCCGGCGTGAGGGCAACGAGTGTGGGAACTAGCGGCAGGTGCGCTCGAAGAGTCAGTCAAAGAGTGGAGGAGGGCAGCCCGGGGGACGGGACGAGCAGGCGAAATGGCCAGGGAAGACACACGGCACGGGAGGGAAGAGGGATCGGGAGGGAAGAAGCGGAGAACCGGAGCGGGAAATGGGTGGAAAAGAAACGGAAAAATTTTTAGAGACGATATGGAGAAATGTTTTTAAAGGACGGTTATCGGAGACTCGTTTTCTCCTTTAATTTTGTTATCTTAATAGAGTAGAGGAGTAAATGTATTCGGTGGGCGGCTTGGTAATATTTATTTCTTCGGCAAGTTTACAAATTCTCAGTTGAAATTTTTGAATTTGGATATCAACATTTTTGGAATTTGTGGAAATTTAATGAAAAATTTTTCAAACTTAAATAAACAATTATGAGACTAATCCAACCTCTGACTTAACCTAACCTTGGCTTAACCTTAACCTAACCCAGTACCAAAATAGCCTAACTTAATTTAACCTTGGTGTAACCATAATTAAATCCTAAAACAGTATAACCTAACTGCAACAACCATAAGCTTAAGAAAGATATATTTTTAACCTAACCTAGCCCTAACCATAACTTAACTATAAACTAGTGTAACCCTAACCGAATCATATCGTAATCCTAATCTAACCTAGTAATAATTTAACCATATCTTTATCCTAAACAAATTTTAACCTAATCTCATTGAAAATTTTCTTGGGTTGGTAAAACTAATAACCTAATCTAATCTAACTTGTATTGACGCATCTAATCAACAAAATATTAGCTGACGTATTAGCTAAATTCATCAATGGTTTCCATTAAATTTCATTTCGAAACAATAGAATAACAAATCATTCTTTACACGTTAAAATTACCATATTTCTTAAAATAACAATTATTTCAAATTTCTGGAAGTGATAAATTGCTATAGATTCAATTCTAATTGTATAAGTTTCAAATTCTGTTGTAATTAAAGTAAAGAGAAACAGTAGACAACTTCTGAATAGAAATACGTAATGCGCATGCGCGTGCTAAATTCAGCGCATGCGCATTACGCATCTCTGCTTCACTCAAAATAATTTATTAATCTTCATTTTTTAATTAATTGCTTTCACTTCATTGTGGAAATATAATACTGCATTTAAAGTGTCAATAAATTAAAACTGTACCTCTAAAATTTAATATTATTAAGTTTATCGTTAAGTAAGTATTTATATTACATAATCACTTGTGTATCAACGTAGAAAACTGTGACATGTATTAACCGCAGCAGTGTACCTTAAACTACCTAAAGTAGTGTATCTAAAACTTGTTAGCAAACGCGATCATTGTTTGTTAAGAAAGTTTAATTAAATTTTGAGATTAGAACGAATTATGTGGTTGTAATTTAGTTGTATCTCGTTACATGTTGCTTTATTAATAATTATATGTAATTATTCGTAATACATCTTTCCTGCGGGCCAATTTTCTGTGCTACACCATTTCTCAGACGTTTCACCATTGTGTGACGGTTGCGAGGTTTCCACAAACATGGAACATAACGGAGAGGTACATGAACGACGATAAAAAGGGACCACGAAGAAGGTGTTAAAAATCTGGGGACGAGGAGGGACAGGAAGCGATAAAGGAAAGAGGGAAAACGTGATGTGTGGGAAACGGATGTCGTGAGGAGGAAAAATATCGCGAGTCTTGTACAGAATGGATGCGAAGCAGGAAGGTAAATAACGCGACGATGATAACGGCAGAAAGGTGTATGGCTCGTTGGTGTCTTAGAAAACATACGGGCTATAGCCGGCAAATAATGGCACTGCTTGTTGAACTGAAACAACGTTTTGTACTTGAATGAATAATTGAATACTTTCAGTACACGCTAAAGGGACGTTCTGTTAATTTGTGTCAAAATTAACATTTTAAAATTAATATTACAATTATAATTGAAATTGTTAAAGTACAATTAAAATACAAATTTTTTTTATTAAAATTAAAAATAAAATTAAAATTGCTAGAGTGAAGTTAAAATAAAAATTTTCAAATTAAATTTAAAATTACAATTTTTTAAATTAAGACTAAAATTAAAATTGACAAGATAAAACAAAAATTTCTAAATTGAGATTAAAATTTAAATTAAAGAATTAAACTTAAAGTTCAAATTTCAAAACTGAAATTAAGAAATAAATTTCAAAAATGAAAAGTTACAGAAGATTAAAGTAAATTAAAATTGACGGTGAATTCTTGAGATATAAAAATTCCAGCCACTAATATTTCAGCTTTGTTATGTAAATTAAATTCTGACGCGTTCTAGCGAATATTCGAACCGCTGTAAAATTTCTGCACTCGCAGCGTTCGAATAGAGCTATAGTGCCAGCGAAACAGCCGCACGAATAAAAATCCTAGTGAGATCTTACCGATTTCAGCCGTTCAATTTGTTATACATTATCAAGATGAGAATTTTTCAGGTCTCGTGATTTCCCAGCTGCGCCGGGTAAGTCTCGGGATATCAAAAATGCAATGATTCACTGACTACATACGATTTGCATATAAATCAGCACGTGTGCTCGTCCAGATACATCCAGTTCTCGTGCAATCTACCTTGTATATAAGTACAACATTACGTTTTACCAAAAAAACACAGATACCGCCTTCTCTTTAATGATACCTTCTACGAGTATGACCGTGCGTATGTTCTACAAGCTGTTTCATAAACGGTAACCAAGAAATTTGTTACAAAACTCGTAACAAAATAACAAATTAATATAATCATGATTTATAACATTTCTTACTATGGAAATTATTTCGGTATCATTTCCAATTCATTATAATTACTATGATTCGAGTTCTAGGGATATTAGGATACTGGGATCTAGGAATATTGTGATCTAGGAACATTAGAATGTTCGCATTTGAGAATATTGCGATCTAGGAATATTGAGATATTGAAAACTCGAGATATTATGATCTAGGGATATTAGGATGTACACATCTAGGGATATCCGAACGTTCGGACCTAGGGATTTTGCGATCTAGAGATATTCGGATGTTAGAATCTAGGGACATTTCGATCTAGGGATATTCAGATGTTAAAATCTAGGGACATTTCGATCTAGGGATATTCAGATGTTAGAATCTAGGGATATTTCGATCTAGGGGCATTCGGATTTTAGAATCTAGGGATATTTCGATCTAGGGATATTCGGATTTTAGAATCTAGGGATATTGCGATCTAGGGATATTCGGATGTTAGAATCTAGGAATATTTCGATCTAGGGATATTCCGATGTTAGAATCTAGAGATATTGCGATCTAGGGGTATTACGACGTCCGAGCCTAGGGATATTGCAATCTAGGGATATTAAGATGTTGGGATCTAGGGAAATCACGATCTAGGGATATTATGTTAAAATCTAGGGATATTACGATCTAGGGATATTAGGCTGTTAGAATCTAGGGAAATTGGGATATCGGGGTATTGCAATCTAGGGATATTAAAATATCGAATTTAGGGACGAGTGAGTTTAGCGATATCGGAATCTAAAAATATTGAGATAAATAGATATCGCAATCTAGAAATATTGCGATCTAGGCATATTAGAATCTAGAGCTTGCAGATGTAGAAATCTAGAAATCTGCAAATTCATAAATATAATAATACAGAAATATAAAATTCTAGAGACCCAGAAATATAAAAATATAGAAATTTAGAGATATAGAAACCAAAGAATATAGAGATACAAATATAAAAATGTAGGGTGCAGAAATCTGGAGATGTTGCGCTCTAGTAATACAGATACGTAAATATGCAGAAATCGTGGGATATGAGAATATAGAAATCTAGAAATGTATCTAGAAAATATAGAAATTAATTTATGGATATATAGAGAGATATAGTAATCTATGGATACAGCGATACAGAATGCAAAGATCTAAGGATGTAAAAATGTAAGAATATTCAGCCGAATACAGCAAAAAATCCGTTTCATCATTTTCTTTCCCAATCTTCTTCACCGTCCTCCTACGTTAACCATCGAACGGCCTCCACCGTATAACGGACAACTTTCCAAATGCGGGCCCGTGCATGCAAGCACGACATGCGTCGGACGCCGAAAAAACGAAATCATACAAAATCAACCTTAAAGTGTCAAGAAGGCTCGCGGCGTCGTTCGCATGAAATTATCAGTTTCTCACGACACGAGTGACCGATATAACGAGCCAGTTTTAACGAAATTTGTCCGGAGGCCAGTCGAAGACGAGGCTCGTACTTTTTTCCCGCGCTCACGCAACCATCGTACGACTCGCGTGCCACAGGATACAACTTGTCGCTGTCCGCTGACAAACCAAAAACCTGCCGAACTCCTCTCCCTCGAGAAAAGACGAGGACGGCACCGATTTCGTCGACGCGGCGTTTCGAAGCGAAGAAACGATATTTTCTCGCGGTTTCCTCTCCGAAGTGTTCCTCGCGCGATCACGCGCCGCGGCACAGAGCCCGATTTCGCGATTCGGCCCTCGGAACGCGATCAAAATATATTTTCGTTCTCGATCAAATTTTTCGAGTCGGATCGCGAAATCGGCCCCGGTATCGAGCCGCGTAATCGCGCGAAGAATACTCGGAGAAAGAATGCGCGAGAAAATATCGCCGCGTCGCTCGAAAATGTCGCGTCGACAAAATTCTCGCCGTCCTCGTCTCCCCGCTGCGGAGCGTCGCAAGAGGGACGAGGATCGCCGCACTTTCTCGTATATCGCCGCGCGAGTTTTTCAAAGTCGATTCAGAGTTGGTCCATCGCCTCTTCGGGCTCTTAATGTATGCCGAACGAAGCGTGTTCGTGCGTGTGCGCGGCGTGCGGCCTCCACTTTTTTGCCCTTTCTCCTGCCTATCCTCTCGTTGGCTGCACGGGATCCCGAAGGACGAAGGGCAGGGGCAACTTCATCCTACCGATACTCGTCACCCTTGATTCAGCTTCTTGTCCCTTTCTCTTTTCTTCCTTTTCTTTTAACTCCGGCTTCTACACTCTCTCCTTTAATGGCTCGTTTTTTTCACCGCCTTTTTACGCCGATCTCTTTGTTCCTCGATCCTTCTACTTTTATTAGCTCCAACGTTTTCTTCTTCTACTACTTTCGTTTTATGCTGATTCGATGGCGACCTTTGCGATGGGTTCATGCATGTCAGATTGAGGATTGTGGAATATAGGAAGCATTTGCTCGTAAAGGGATGGGTAGGTATTGGTACGCGTTATATCGCCACGTGTCATATAGTTTTATAGTTCTTTAGAGTCGTATTTGCATTCTAAATATTTGTGCAATTCAGTAGTTAAATTGTTTATCGATGATTCTGATATAAAATGCGTACATCAATTATTTATCGATCATTTTTATATGAAATGCTTAACACTATAGCAAACGACTAGTTTGATAATATACGAAGAACGATACGATTTCACAAAAGCAACTACAGCATGTCAAGTTAATGTAATTATTTAGTATAATAAAGGTACTTAAAGCATTTATCCAATAAATAATTATTTATCACAGTTTCCTGCGATACACATGAATTATCATTCGTAAACAAATAAAAATTTGGATACTGCGCAAGGGTTTCAATTTTAATTTTCTAATTTTCTAATTTTAATTTGTAATTTTTAATTTGTAATTGGTAATTTGTAATTTGTAATTTTTTATTTTCAATTGTACTTTTTAATCTTTAATTTCAATCTTTAAATTTAATCTTTAATTATAATCTTTGATTTTAATCTCTAATTTTAATCTTTAATTTTAATCTTTACATTTAATCTTCAATTTTTACCTTTAATTTTAATCTTTAATTTTAATTTTTAATTTTAAACTTTAATTTCAATATTTAAATTTAATCTTCAATTTCAATCTTTAATTTTAATCCATAATTTTAATTTTTAATTTTAATCTTTAATTTTAAACTTTAATTTTAATCTTTAGGTTCAATCTTTAACTTTAAGTTTGAATATGAATATGAATTTTAATCGTTAATTTCCATTTTTTATTACCGCAATCGCAGCATCCGTAACAACAGAAAGGGCAATCGAAAATGGGGCTATCTTTCATTCACAATCTAAAAAAGAACATATATCCAAGATACCATCGACATTTTGAAGGGACATAAGACATCCCCCAGAAAAAAGAGGAATTCAATTTGAACCAATTAATATGCTCCGTCGAGCAGAACGTATCTCTCGCGGGTCTCTTTTTCACGAGGAGGGATAAACATGAAGAAAACGTCCAAAGTGCTAATTTATATCGACTGGCCCCGGTCCAGCCAATGAAAAGCTCGCTTATATTCTCATTTGAATGCTTAAATCCCCTTATGAACGTCGACTCTTCCAATTAACCGAGGATCAACTCTGAAAAATTCGCGATAATTTCATTTTCAAAAGCCACCTAACACTTTTTGAGTAATCGGCTCTGGAATTTCAACAAAAAATTGCTTTTGAAGACGAAAATGAAACATAAAAAACACCCGAAAGAATAGAATAATAGTACTGAAAGCAAAATAATCTTTAAATAATATAAATGACTTAATATTTGCTTTAAGTTGCATTCTTCTTTATTCCACTGATATAAAGTTTTTGAATTTGGCGCCAAATGTAAAGCATTTAAATGTTGTTATCATAATTCGTGTTTTAGTTGATTAACATAAGATTTTTATGATACATATATTGTTTTTTAAGGCGTTTTTACGAATGTTGTACGTAAATATCAACTCAAGTGATTTTTACAATATGATGAGTTTAATTCAAATTTGGCGCGAAATTTAAAACATTTAAATTTTGTTATACTCAGCGGTCTCATTAATCAACACAAGACTTCTATAGCAAATATATTCTTTTCCAATGCGATTTTCGCATAAATTATTTGTAAAGAAATTAATGATGTAGTTTCCCTCGAATTTGGCGCCAAATTTAAAACATTTAAATGTTGTTATTGCATTCAGCGGTCTCATTAATCAACACAAGACTTCTATAGCAAATAAATTCTTTTCCAATGCGATTTTCGCATAAATTATTTGTAAAGAAATTCAATGACGTAGTTTCCCTCGAATTTGGCGCGAAATTTAAACAATTTAAACGTTGCTACCGCACTTGAACTATAAAAGAATTTTATAGATACCTATTATGAAATCGTACGTTAATTACAAATAACTCCGAGCATATAATTTTCCGGCAAATTTGGCGCCGACAAGGCGCTATCCGCAGATTAAGCAATGATTCAAATTAGCGCATACATTAACTCTCGCGTAACATTGAGCGATAAAACGGTTTTAATTTTATTGTTAAAGGTCAGTAGGTTCAGACAGGTAAATTATACAGAATTACGATCCATTTCAGCAGTGTTATAGAGATCCGCATCGGATTGGGAGCGTTCCTTTTTCGTAGTCGGATTAAAAATGAGAGTGCAACGTGGCTCATCAGCGCTCGTAAAGGCGTCCATGATGGCGTCGATCACCAACAATGGTACACTACCGCCTCGAGGCCTGTAATCATGGAACTTATAATAATCTAGTATCCCCGTTCCCGTTGGCCGACTGTAACGACTCGAAATTACAAGCGATATCAATTTTATACTTGTAACGCAGACAGGTAGTCGGCTAAAGCAGGGATCACTTTCATCGTATAGTCGACCAGCTTGTTTTCTATTAGTTGGTGTCTATTTTTAATTAAGAACGTGCATTTTTTATACATAATCATGTTTTACATAAGGTCTTCCGTATTGCAAAAGCTGAGGGAATTTAAACAAATTTTCACCGAGGGTGAATATTTTTGGGTACATGCGAAAGGTTTGTGCAATGGAGGTAGGGTTGAAGGGTATCGTGCACAAAGGATTGCTGAAATGATTTTATCCTGTGATATATCGTTTAAACGATGTATAGAGTTTAGAGAGATTTTGGAAAAATTTAGTTACAAAATTGATAGAACCGATGAATATCATTAACTAAGTGAAATTGATGAAATTTTAGAAATTCATAAAATTGGTAATATTGATGAAATTGGTGACATAACTAAAATTGAGATTGGAAAAATTTATGAACTTTGAAAAATTAATAGAATTATTAAAATTGATGAAATTGATGAACTTCATAAACTAAATGAAACTGATAAAATTGGTAATATCGATGAAATTTATTAAATTGATGAAATTGGTAAAACTGCTAAAATTGATGAGATTGAAAAAATGTATGAACTTTGAAAAATTAATAGAATTATTAAAATTGATGCAACTGTAAAAATTAACAAAATTGTAAAAATTGATGAAAGTAAGAAAACTAACAAAATTTGAAAACTTGATAAAATTGATGAAATTGTCGAACTTCATAAACAAAATGAAACTGTTGAAATTGATGAACTTGATGAAATTTGAGAAATTCACAAAATTGACAATATCGATGAAATTTGTTAAATTGATGAAATTGGTAAAATTGCTAAAATTTATGAGATTGGAAAAATGTATGAACTTTGAAAAATTAATAGAATTATTAAAATTGATAAAGTTGTCAAAATTGACAAAATTGTAAAAATTGATGAAAGTAAGAAAACTGATGAAATTCGAACAATTGATAAAATTGATAAAACTATTAAAACTGATGAAACTGATACAGTTGTTCAAAGTGATGAAATTGTTTAAATTGATGAAAATAAAACTGACGACATTTATGAAATCGATGAAATTTCAAGATGCAAAAACTTTTGGTTTTCAGATCTCGAAGTTTGTAAATTTTCAGAACTTCAAATTCTCAAATTTAAAAATATGAAAATTTGTTAGCTGGTAACTGGTTAATTTGACAATTTGATAATTCAGAAATTCTTGAGATTCGTCAACCCAGGACACTCGTGTCGTGTACACATGTACTCATCCACACGTGTACACATGCACGTACATGTACACGTGCGTACGTGTATGGTACGTCCTCCGCCAAGACTGTTACGGTTTGTCACGGGGATATAGTTGTAGGTTGAATAGTCCTCCGCAGAGATAATTCCCGTAGGTCAGAGATCGGCAACCTTTCTGTCGTTAAGAGCCATTTCTTCCCGATGTGATATTTTTTTAAAGAGCCAAATATACATACAACGGTATGTATTAGAAAGAATAATATATCTGCTATGAAACATGTATTGATTGCGAAATCAAAACATTCTATTTTGCGTAGTAACAGAACATATAAGTGAACGTATTAAAGAAAACGGAAACACTTTTTGGTTTTGAGTGTGGCGTCGGTGAGTGTGGAGAGCAAGGTTAGCTAAAGCTAGGTTTACATGCATCTGCCGCGCATTTTGATGTGTGTGCAGGATTACATTTGTTTGGCAATTGCAATATTGCAGTTCATTTTTCAATATCTACTATTAAACTACTCGAGAGCCACAAGTATGATTCTACTGAACCACATGCTAGCGAGCCGCAGGTACGACCCCTGCCATAGGTAATGAAATACAAGACGTGGTGTCGGCCGTCACCACATTCGCCCTCACAAGTGAATCCATAAGGTCTTCCTCATGTGAGAAATTATCAGTCTTTCCAAAAAATATTACTGTCTATACAAAAGACTGTTTCTGTCTATACTCTGTCTTCTGTAGAAAAGTGGACTGCACGTGATTCTATGAGAAAAAATCTATGACTCACATCATGAGTCGACCTATTTAATCTCTTCTAAATCAGTAGATGAACAAGTTCATTTCCCAGTCGCCATTTAATCGTCGTCCGCGCACTCTCCCATCATGGGCGTTCCCATTGCCTCCACCCCGCGATCGATCCGTCTAAAATTAACCCCGACGGCGTCGCGACGCCTACGACCTCCACATCGCTTCTGCTTCCCTGCGACAATTCCTCGTCGCAACGACGCTCGTCGCGACGCTCGCAGGAGACGTCGATCCTTTCGAGGCCTGTTGTTCTCCTGGCCCTGGAGGACGTCGCGGCGCGGCCTCTGAGCGTACGCTTCGCCTCGTCTGCTTCTCCGCTCGGAAAGCTTCCCGACACGTGGAAAGCTCGGTGAAAAGCTCCGGCGACTTCCGTGCATCGCGTGCTGCCCTGTTACCGTGGTACGTCAGACGACGTCTTCTGTTTGACGGGCAGCTTCGTCAGACGTCGTTCAGAGCCCGCGTCGCGCTCGTTCATGCTGCCCGGATAAAGCGTCGCGGGCCTAGGGCGCCGCTGAGCTTTCTCAGGGGCGCTTTCTCCGGACATATTTCTTCGATCGCCTCTCAGAACCGTTCAGGGTGCACTTCGATGGATGTGGTTGTTTTATGTTTGTTTTTTTCGATCGCGGCGGTTTTTGTGCTTTTATTTGCGGATTTCGGGAGGGGTTGTATCGGGGTTGCGGAACATGTGTTTGTGTTTCGTTCGATGGGATAGAAAGGGGTCGCGCTTCCGAGAGCGATGGCACAAATACCGTGGCAGGAATTGATCGCAGTTTTTTGGGGGATGGTTTGGGGCTGTTTATTTTTTGAAATGATTTGCAATTTATTGGGGGTGCTTTTCATTTATACGATGATGGATATTTGTGAGTAATAGGGTATTTGTTCGACGGATTGTGGTCCGGTATTTATTTGGAAATTGGAATAGAATGGTTATTGTATTACTGTCGATTATTCATTTATTTTGCTAATTTATTTGCAATTTATCGGGGGTGGTATCGATTTGTACGATGATGGATTTTTGTGAGTAATAGGGTAATTATTTGAGGGCTGATCAATTATTTATTTGGGAATTAATTGTGATAGAATGGTTATTGCATTGCTGTCGATTGTTCATTTATTTTGCTAATTCATTTGCAATTTATTGGGGGTGGTATTGATTTTTTCAGTGTACGGTATTTATTCATAATAGGGTATTTGTTCGAGGGATTGTGGTCAATTATTTATTTGTGATATTTATTTGTACGTTATTTATGGTAAAATGTTTATTACGTTGTTATCAATTATTTATTTACTTTGCTAATTTATTTGCAATTTATTGAGGGTGGTATCGATTCATTCGGTGACTCCATTGTGGTCGATTATTTATTTGAAAAGTAACTATGATAAAATGTTTACTACATTACTATCAATTGTTCATTTATTTTAGTAATTATTTTGAAACTGATTAAGGGTAGTATAGTGATCAGTTCAGTGATAAACTTGTTATAGTATTCATAACATATACTATTACTATATCATTTGTTATATTAATACCTATCCATTGTTGCTCATATCAAAAACATCTGTTTTTATGAATATATATTATTAAATACTTTTATAAATATATTATTAACTGTTATGTACTAAGTTTATCAAAAACACCTTATTTTTCCCAATTAAAATTTTCTCTACTACATTCATATTTCATAAATTTACACCATCACATTAGTTTCCTGAAAATGGAGTTGTAGTGCAGGAAAAAATTCATTTATTATGATTTTGTTATACAATCATTATTGTAATGTATAATTTTGCTATATAGATTTGGTTACAATTTATAATTTTATTATACAGACTCTGTTACAATTCATAATTTTGTTATACAGACTTTGTTACAATTTACAATTTTTTTATACTAATTTTGTTACAATTCATAATTTTGTTATACAGACTTTGTTACAATTCATCATTTTTTTATACAAATTTTGTTATATCTATTTTGTTACAATTTATAATTTTATTATACAAATTCTATCGCAGTTTACAATTTTACTATCCAGATTTTATTCCAATTTACAATTCCATAATATACAAATTTTATTCCACCTCACAATTTTTCACAAATTCCATAATAAATATAAAAAAATATTATTTCCCAAAATTGCAAAAGTGACGCATCAAAGTATTAAACACGCAGTATTATCGATCAGCCGCTCGTTCTATCTTCTCAACAGTCTGCTATCCGAATACAGCGTCGCGACGCCTGAGGACTGGCGCCATGAAGTGTTCCACCCACGCGTATATTCTTCGGCGTCGCGACGCCGGCTTACGATGCTCTTCGGCCATTCTGTTCGCCGGTTCGCGAAGCTCATCGTGACCGAGCCGCGACAAGCAGTGAGCGACAGGTGGGCAGCTTTCATCGAGATCATCGACACGTCGTACTCTTCAAACGATGCACGACGTCGGGACGTCCAGTGACCGCGTCGCGGCGTCCTTCGGTTGTCGAAGCGACGAAGAAAGCGTCGACACACCTGTGCATCCGCGGTTACGCAGGTCGAGAGACGAGCTGGCGCCGCACCAGGCGCCTATCACGCGTCGGCGTCTCGACGCCCGTTCTCAGGACCGTAGCTAGCTTCTCTACAGACCCGTACCCTCAAAATTCAAACGTGTAAACGAGTACCACTGTAAACATGTGAGTGGAAGAACGAGACGCAGAGATAAAGTCGTTCCAAACGATCAAACGTGTCCGAAACAATCGAAAACGATACCGAACACGATTATTCTCGATTTCACCACGACCGACGTCAACGACGACCAAGTATCGTCGACGATGAGTTACAGAGCTTTTAACGTGCCTCCAGTCGATTCTGCGTGTGAAAAATTATCGAAAACGATACCGAAACACGGTTTTTAGCTCGACGATCGACGTCGACGGGTTCCTGTCTCCCCGCCAAAATCTATACAGCAAATTTAGGCTGCCGCGAGTCCACCCTGAAAATTTCAAGCGAAAAGACCCAAAATTGCGTCCTATAACGTGCAGACAAACGAACAGATGCAGATCGAGTTATAGGAGCCTCACTATGTTCACTAATTAATTTTATAGACTGTTTTAGAGAGAACGTTTATTTTATCTGTGACTAGCATAAACAGGAAGCTGATTGAGTCTTGTGAACTACTTCTTTCGATGCTTCGTGCAATGTTTATGGGAACGAGATGTTTGGATAGCGCTAATAAAATAATGAAGAATGTTTGTGTGTACAGGTGAGTGAAGATTGATTTATTGCTCAAATGTGATCTTGTTAGAAGATTATTAATACGTTTACGTATTTGGGACACTGAAAGTTTGAGTGCATAGAGTTTGTACTTAATTTCTAATTTATTTCTTGGGTATGTGATGTCTTCCATCCTTAAAATTTCAAGCGAAAAGACGCAAAATTGCGTCCTATAACAGACAAACGAACAAATGCAGATCAAGTAATGGGGGCCACAAATTATGAATTGTTTAGTTTGGGAATGTAGACGTTTTCAAACTTGCAATTTTAGTTAAACAATGTCAGGTGCATATTCGTCCAATGTAATGCAAATATATTTTAAATTTACTAAGAATGCAATTAGCAGTTGAAAAGATTTTCCATAATTTTAACTTGATACTCAAATTGGTAATTGAATTTTAACATAAACTGTTATTTGAGAAATTTATAAGTACTCCAAATGTTAATTAGGAAATTTGTAAATAGTCAAAGTATCAACTAAGAAATTTATAAGTACATAAATTTAAAAAATTTTGTTAATTGAAAAATTTGTAAGAAAATATTATTGATGAAGTATAATATGAACCGAGGGCAAAATTTTTGCCATTGGCGCCGTTGGTAAGAATTTTTGATCAGGATCGCATAAAATCTGTCCAGGATGAAAGTAGAAAGGGAAAGAATTGTGTTATCGTTTGCGGCAAGCCTTATGAGCTCCTGCCTTTTTGCGGTAACAAAGGATAAAGAGGGCAGTAGAATAAGAACGCCATGATCAGACAGAGCGAAGTAGCTTCTCTCCGTGGGTTTGCAGTAGATATAGTATGTAGTAAGACACAAATACAAGAAATTATGTAACATTCCTAATTTAATATTTTCAATGTAATATTTGAATTATTTATTTTACGTTATTAGTGCAGTTTGTAAATATTGACATTTTTTTTATTAGAGTTAAAAATTTGAAACATTTGATTTGGTAATTTAGGAAATTGGGGACTTGGAAATTTGAACTTTAGTTGTTTGAAATTCGATGATTTAGTAATTTGTAATGGGAAAATTGGAATTGTTAATTTTAGAAATTAGGTATTTGGTAATTGACAAATTTAGAAATTTGTTGAGTCAATGGTTTGAAAATTTAAAAATATCTCCACTTACCTACTTAATAAAAACTCACCTACAACCACAATTACTTATTCCTCAGAACTACCCTAGATACTCCTCACAAATTTCTAATGTGAAAATAATGTGCTCATAAATTTACCTACCCCGGAATTACTCATTCCATACATTTACTACCCCAAATAGTCTTCACAAGACTTCTATAAAAATCTCCAGTTACAATCACCTTCACCCCATATTACCCATTCCACGAAACTACAACTACAACTCTAAACACACTTCTAATATAAAAATGTTCCACTTACAAATTCACCTACACCCCCAATTACTTATTCCTTAAAACTACTATCCTAAATACACTTCTCAAACCACTTCTAATATAAGAATTCCCCACTTACAACTTCACCTACAACCATAATTACCCATTGACCTGAGTAGCTACTCCTCCAAACTAATATCCCAAGTACTCCATATCACAAAATTACCCATTGACCTAAGTAGCCATTCTTCAGACTATCATCCCAAATACTCCGTACCACAGAATGATCCCAATTATCCAACTCCTGAGCATCACAAAATCCCAAACGTTCAAAAACGCACTGAACACATGAAATTCCGATTCATGAGAGCAGCCCTTGCCATTCATCCAGAAGATGGAAATTGGGGTGTCGTTCGGGGCGTGTCGCCGCCTATCAGGAGCGCACGTGGCGCGATATCGGGCCGCCTGCCAATAATAAAACGTAACGAAAGCTTCGAAACGAGAGGGAAAACGGTATGAAGCGGCGCAGGGGTGTGACAAGGCGAGAGTACGTGGGGTGGCAGGGGAGGAACGATACGTTGCGATCACCCTGTGGCATACACGCGTCAGCGGTATCGGTCGATTCGACAGTTTTCGAATGTTTTCGATCGAAAGCGGGGGTGGTTGGATCTTAGCGAAGTCTTCGGGCGGATGCTCCTTCGCGACCCTAAGGAAAAAAGGGAGCAAAAGCCGCGGATTCAGGCGGCTTTCGGTAAGACGAAGCATCCAGGCGGTTGCTTGCGAGCAGCCCCCGTTATCAGGCTGTTAGGAAATGTGATTTGGTCGACGGACGAAAGCTGTCGAACCGTCCGCCGAAAAAGCGCGGGCGTCGCGACGCCCGAACGGGAGAGCAGGAGTTGACGCGAACGACGGATCGAAATAGACCGGGTATTTTTAGGATGGGAAACGATGCCTCAACCTACACACGGTGACTCATGTAGTAGATTCTTCATAATTCTAAATATTTTCCGACATGACTAGCCTCTCATGACATTACACCCCCAAAAATTGTAAGACTGAAGTGTATAAATTTAGTTATTTGAAATAAACAATCAGAGTATGCTAATCTGGCCGACACCACGTTACCACGTGCCCCTGGACGTTCAAACGATAATCGAGCTCATTCCATACATTTTGTAGCATGGTTAATTGTCTGCAGTGCAGCATTGATGCGTTCCTCTAGAGCAGGGGTCGTACCTGCGGCTCGCGAGCATGTGGCTCAGTAGAATCGTACTTGTGGCTCTCGAGTAGTTTAATAGTAGATATTGAAAAATGAACTGCAATATTGCAATTGCCAAACAAATGTAATCCTGCACACACATCAAAATGCGCGGCAGATGCATGTAAACCTAGCTTTAGCTAACCTTGCTCTCCACACTCACCGACGCCACACTCAAAACCAAAAAGTGTTTCCGTTTTCTTTAATACGTTCACTTATATGTTCTGTTAGTACGCAAAATAGAATGTTTTGATTTCGCAATCAATACATGTTTCATAGCAGATATATTATTTTTTCTAATACATACCGTTGTATGTATATTTGGCTCTTTAAAAAGATATCACATCGGGAAAAAATGGTTCTTAACGACAGAAAGGTTGCCGATCTCTGACCTACGGGAATTATCTCTGCGGAGGACTATTCAATCTACAACTATATCCCCGTGACAAACCGTAACAGTCTTGGCGGAGGACGTACCATACACGCACGCACGTGTACATGTACGTGTATGTGTACACGTGTGGATGTTTACATGTGTACATGACACGAGTGTCCCGGGTTGACGAATCTCAAGAATTTCTGAATTATCAAATTGTCAAATTAACCAGTTACCAGCTAACAAATTTTCATATTTTTAAATTTGAGAATTTGAAGTTCTGAAAATTTACAAACTTTGAGATCTGAAAACCAAAAGTTTTTGCATCTTGAAATTTCATCGATTTCATAAATGTCGTCTGTTTTATTTTGATCAATTTAAACAATTTCATCACTTTGAACAACTGTATCAGTTTCATCAGTTTTAATAGCTTTATCAATTTTATCGATTGTTCAAATTTCATCAGTTTTCTTACTTTCATCAATTTTTACAATTTTGTCAATTTTGACAACTTTATCAATTTTAATAATTCTATTAATTTTTCAAAGTTCATACATTTTTCCAATCTCATAAATTTTAGCAATTTTACCAATTTCATCAATTTAATAAATTTCATCGATATTGTCAATTTTATGAATTTCTCAAATTGCATTAAGTTCATCAATTTCATCAATTTCACTTAGTTAATGATGTTAATCAATTTCAGCAATTTTATCAATTTTTCAAATTTTGCTAGTTTTCTTACTTTCATCAATTTTTACAATTTTGTTAATTTTTACAGTTGCATCAATTTTAATAATTCTATTAATTTTTCAAAGTTCATACATTTTTTCAATCTCATCAATTTTAGCAGTTTTACCAATTTCATCAATTTAATAAATTTCATCGATATTACCAATTTTATCAGTTTCATTTAGTTTATGAAGTTCATCAATTTCATCAATTTTAATAATTCTATTAATTTTTCAAAGTTCATAAATTTTTCCAATCTCAATTTTAGTTATGTCACCAATTTCATCAATATTACCAATTTTATGAATTTCTAAAATTTCATCAATTTCACTTAGTTAATGATATTCATCGGTTCTATCAATTTTGTAACTAAATTTTTCCAAAATCTCTCTAAACTCTATACATCGTTTAAACGATATATCACAGGATAAAATCATTTCAGCAATCCTTTGTGCACGATACCCTTCAACCCTACCTCCATTGCACAAACCTTTCGCATGTACCCAAAAATATTCACCCTCGGTGAAAATTTGTTTAAATTCCCTCAGCTTTTGCAATACGGAAGACCTTATGTAAAACATGATTATGTATAAAAAATGCACGTTCTTAATTAAAAATAGACACCAACTAATAGAAAACAAGCTGGTCGACTATACGATGAAAGTGATCCCTGCTTTAGCCGACTACCTGTCTGCGTTACAAGTATAAAATTGATATCGCTTGTAATTTCGAGTCGTTACAGTCGGCCAACGGGAACGGGGATACTAGATTATTATAAGTTCCATGATTACAGGCCTCGAGGCGGTAGTGTACCATTGTTGGTGATCGACGCCATCATGGACGCCTTTACGAGCGCTGATGAGCCACGTTGCACTCTCATTTTTAATCCGACTACGAAAAAGGAACGCTCCCAATCCGATGCGGATCTCTATAACACTGCTGAAATGGATCGTAATTCTGTATAATTTACCTGTCTGAACCTACTGACCTTTAACAATAAAATTAAAACCGTTTTATCGCTCAATGTTACGCGAGAGTTAATGTATGCGCTAATTTGAATCATTGCTTAATCTGCGGATAGCGCCTTGTCGGCGCCAAATTTGCCGGAAAATTATATGCTCGGAGTTATTTGTAATTAACGTACGATTTCATAATAGGTATCTATAAAATTCTTTTATAGTTCAAGTGCGGTAGCAACGTTTAAATTGTTTAAATTTCGCGCCAAATTCGAGGGAAACTACGTCATTGAATTTCTTTACAAATAATTTATGCGAAAATCGCATTGGAAAAGAATTTATTTGCTATAGAAGTCTTGTGTTGATTAATGAGACCGCTGAATGCAATAACAACATTTAAATGTTTTAAATTTGGCGCCAAATTCGAGGGAAACTACATCATTAATTTCTTTACAAATAATTTATGCGAAAATCGCATTGGAAAAGAATATATTTGCTATAGAAGTCTTGTGTTGATTAATGAGACCGCTGAGTATAACAAAATTTAAATGTTTTAAATTTCGCGCCAAATTTGAATTAAACTCATCATATTGTAAAAATCACTTGAGTTGATATTTACGTACAACATTCGTAAAAACGCCTTAAAAAACAATATATGTATCATAAAAATCTTATGTTAATCAACTAAAACACGAATTATGATAACAACATTTAAATGCTTTACATTTGGCGCCAAATTCAAAAACTTTATATCAGTGGAATAAAGAAGAATGCAACTTAAAGCAAATATTAAGTCATTTATATTATTTAAAGATTATTTTGCTTTCAGTACTATTATTCTATTCTTTCGGGTGTTTTTTATGTTTCATTTTCGTCTTCAAAAGCAATTTTTTGTTGAAATTCCAGAGCCGATTACTCAAAAAGTGTTAGGTGGCTTTTGAAAATGAAATTATCGCGAATTTTTCAGAGTTGATCCTCGGTTAATTGGAAGAGTCGACGTTCATAAGGGGATTTAAGCATTCAAATGAGAATATAAGCGAGCTTTTCATTGGCTGGACCGGGGCCAGTCGATATAAATTAGCACTTTGGACGTTTTCTTCATGTTTATCCCTCCTCGTGAAAAAGAGACCCGCGAGAGATACGTTCTGCTCGACGGAGCATATTAATTGGTTCAAATTGAATTCCTCTTTTTTCTGGGGGATGTCTTATGTCCCTTCAAAATGTCGATGGTATCTTGGATATATGTTCTTTTTTAGATTGTGAATGAAAGATAGCCCCATTTTCGATTGCCCTTTCTGTTGTTACGGATGCTGCGATTGCGGTAATAAAAAATGGAAATTAACGATTAAAATTCATATTCATATTCAAACTTAAAGTTAAAGATTGAACCTAAAGATTAAAATTAAAGTTTAAAATTAAAGATTAAAATTAAAAATTAAAATTATGGATTAAAATTAAAGATTGAAATTGAAGATTAAATTTAAATATTGAAATTAAAGTTTAAAATTAAAAATTAAAATTAAAGATTAAAATTAAAGGTAAAAATTGAAGATTAAATGTAAAGATTAAAATTAAAGATTAAAATTAGAGATTAAAATCAAAGATTATAATTAAAGATTAAATTTAAAGATTGAAATTAAAGATTAAAAAGTACAATTGAAAATAAAAAATTACAAATTACAAATTACCAATTACAAATTAAAAATTACAAATTAAAATTAGAAAATTAGAAAATTAAAATTGAAACCCTTGCGCAGTATCCAAATTTTTATTTGTTTACGAATGATAATTCATGTGTATCGCAGGAAACTGTGATAAATAATTATTTATTGGATAAATGCTTTAAGTACCTTTATTATACTAAATAATTACATTAACTTGACATGCTGTAGTTGCTTTTGTGAAATCGTATCGTTCTTCGTATATTATCAAACTAGTCGTTTGCTATAGTGTTAAGCATTTCATATAAAAATGATCGATAAATAATTGATGTACGCATTTTATATCAGAATCATCGATAAACAATTTAACTACTGAATTGCACAAATATTTAGAATGCAAATACGACTCTAAAGAACTATAAAACTATATGACACGTGGCGATATAACGCGTACCAATACCTACCCATCCCTTTACGAGCAAATGCTTCCTATATTCCACAATCCTCAATCTGACATGCATGAACCCATCGCAAAGGTCGCCATCGAATCAGCATAAAACGAAAGTAGTAGAAGAAGAAAACGTTGGAGCTAATAAAAGTAGAAGGATCGAGGAACAAAGAGATCGGCGTAAAAAGGCGGTGAAAAAAACGAGCCATTAAAGGAGAGAGTGTAGAAGCCGGAGTTAAAAGAAAAGGAAGAAAAGAGAAAGGGACAAGAAGCTGAATCAAGGGTGACGAGTATCGGTAGGATGAAGTTGCCCCTGCCCTTCGTCCTTCGGGATCCCGTGCAGCCAACGAGAGGATAGGCAGGAGAAAGGGCAAAAAAGTGGAGGCCGCACGCCGCGCACACGCACGAACACGCTTCGTTCGGCATACATTAAGAGCCCGAAGAGGCGATGGACCAACTCTGAATCGACTTTGAAAAACTCGCGCGGCGATATACGAGAAAGTGCGGCGATCCTCGTCCCTCTTGCGACGCTCCGCAGCGGGGAGACGAGGACGGCGAGAATTTTGTCGACGCGACATTTTCGAGCGACGCGGCGATATTTTCTCGCGCATTCTTTCTCCGAGTATTCTTCGCGCGATTACGCGGCTCGATACCGGGGCCGATTTCGCGATCCGACTCGAAAAATTTGATCGAGAACGAAAATATATTTTGATCGCGTTCCGAGGGCCGAATCGCGAAATCGGGCTCTGTGCCGCGGCGCGTGATCGCGCGAGGAACACTTCGGAGAGGAAACCGCGAGAAAATATCGTTTCTTCGCTTCGAAACGCCGCGTCGACGAAATCGGTGCCGTCCTCGTCTTTTCTCGAGGGAGAGGAGTTCGGCAGGTTTTTGGTTTGTCAGCGGACAGCGACAAGTTGTATCCTGTGGCACGCGAGTCGTACGATGGTTGCGTGAGCGCGGGAAAAAAGTACGAGCCTCGTCTTCGACTGGCCTCCGGACAAATTTCGTTAAAACTGGCTCGTTATATCGGTCACTCGTGTCGTGAGAAACTGATAATTTCATGCGAACGACGCCGCGAGCCTTCTTGACACTTTAAGGTTGATTTTGTATGATTTCGTTTTTTCGGCGTCCGACGCATGTCGTGCTTGCATGCACGGGCCCGCATTTGGAAAGTTGTCCGTTATACGGTGGAGGCCGTTCGATGGTTAACGTAGGAGGACGGTGAAGAAGATTGGGAAAGAAAATGATGAAACGGATTTTTTGCTGTATTCGGCTGAATATTCTTACATTTTTACATCCTTAGATCTTTGCATTCTGTATCGCTGTATCCATAGATTACTATATCTCTCTATATATCCATAAATTAATTTCTATATTTTCTAGATACATTTCTAGATTTCTATATTCTCATATCCCACGATTTCTGCATATTTACGTATCTGTATTACTAGAGCGCAACATCTCCAGATTTCTGCACCCTACATTTTTATATTTGTATCTCTATATTCTTTGGTTTCTATATCTCTAAATTTCTATATTTTTATATTTCTGGGTCTCTAGAATTTTATATTTCTGTATTATTATATTTATGAATTTGCAGATTTCTAGATTTCTACATCTGCAAGCTCTAGATTCTAATATGCCTAGATCGCAATATTTCTAGATTGCGATATCTATTTATCTCAATATTTTTAGATTCCGATATCGCTAAACTCACTCGTCCCTAAATTCGATATTTTAATATCCCTAGATTGCAATACCCCGATATCCCAATTTCCCTAGATTCTAACAGCCTAATATCCCTAGATCGTAATATCCCTAGATTTTAACATAATATCCCTAGATCGTGATTTCCCTAGATCCCAACATCTTAATATCCCTAGATTGCAATATCCCTAGGCTCGGACGTCGTAATACCCCTAGATCGCAATATCTCTAGATTCTAACATCGGAATATCCCTAGATCGAAATATTCCTAGATTCTAACATCCGAATATCCCTAGATCGCAATATCCCTAGATTCTAAAATCCGAATATCCCTAGATCGAAATATCCCTAGATTCTAAAATCCGAATGCCCCTAGATCGAAATATCCCTAGATTCTAACATCTGAATATCCCTAGATCGAAATGTCCCTAGATTTTAACATCTGAATATCCCTAGATCGAAATGTCCCTAGATTCTAACATCCGAATATCTCTAGATCGCAAAATCCCTAGGTCCGAACGTTCGGATATCCCTAGATGTGTACATCCTAATATCCCTAGATCATAATATCTCGAGTTTTCAATATCTCAATATTCCTAGATCGCAATATTCTCAAATGCGAACATTCTAATGTTCCTAGATCACAATATTCCTAGATCCCAGTATCCTAATATCCCTAGAACTCGAATCATAGTAATTATAATGAATTGGAAATGATACCGAAATAATTTCCATAGTAAGAAATGTTATAAATCATGATTATATTAATTTGTTATTTTGTTACGAGTTTTGTAACAAATTTCTTGGTTACCGTTTATGAAACAGCTTGTAGAACATACGCACGGTCATACTCGTAGAAGGTATCATTAAAGAGAAGGCGGTATCTGTGTTTTTTTGGTAAAACGTAATGTTGTACTTATATACAAGGTAGATTGCACGAGAACTGGATGTATCTGGACGAGCACACGTGCTGATTTATATGCAAATCGTATGTAGTCAGTGAATCATTGCATTTTTGATATCCCGAGACTTACCCGGCGCAGCTGGGAAATCACGAGACCTGAAAAATTCTCATCTTGATAATGTATAACAAATTGAACGGCTGAAATCGGTAAGATCTCACTAGGATTTTTATTCGTGCGGCTGTTTCGCTGGCACTATAGCTCTATTCGAACGCTGCGAGTGCAGAAATTTTACAGCGGTTCGAATATTCGCTAGAACGCGTCAGAATTTAATTTACATAACAAAGCTGAAATATTAGTGGCTGGAATTTTTATATCTCAAGAATTCACCGTCAATTTTAATTTACTTTAATCTTCTGTAACTTTTCATTTTTGAAATTTATTTCTTAATTTCAGTTTTGAAATTTGAACTTTAAGTTTAATTCTTTAATTTAAATTTTAATCTCAATTTAGAAATTTTTGTTTTATCTTGTCAATTTTAATTTTAGTCTTAATTTAAAAAATTGTAATTTTAAATTTAATTTGAAAATTTTTATTTTAACTTCACTCTAGCAATTTTAATTTTATTTTTAATTTTAATAAAAAAAATTTGTATTTTAATTGTACTTTAACAATTTCAATTATAATTGTAATATTAATTTTAAAATGTTAATTTTGACACAAATTAACAGAACGTCCCTTTAGCGTGTACTGAAAGTATTCAATTATTCATTCAAGTACAAAACGTTGTTTCAGTTCAACAAGCAGTGCCATTATTTGCCGGCTATAGCCCGTATGTTTTCTAAGACACCAACGAGCCATACACCTTTCTGCCGTTATCATCGTCGCGTTATTTACCTTCCTGCTTCGCATCCATTCTGTACAAGACTCGCGATATTTTTCCTCCTCACGACATCCGTTTCCCACACATCACGTTTTCCCTCTTTCCTTTATCGCTTCCTGTCCCTCCTCGTCCCCAGATTTTTAACACCTTCTTCGTGGTCCCTTTTTATCGTCGTTCATGTACCTCTCCGTTATGTTCCATGTTTGTGGAAACCTCGCAACCGTCACACAATGGTGAAACGTCTGAGAAATGGTGTAGCACAGAAAATTGGCCCGCAGGAAAGATGTATTACGAATAATTACATATAATTATTAATAAAGCAACATGTAACGAGATACAACTAAATTACAACCACATAATTCGTTCTAATCTCAAAATTTAATTAAACTTTCTTAACAAACAATGATCGCGTTTGCTAACAAGTTTTAGATACACTACTTTAGGTAGTTTAAGGTACACTGCTGCGGTTAATACATGTCACAGTTTTCTACGTTGATACACAAGTGATTATGTAATATAAATACTTACTTAACGATAAACTTAATAATATTAAATTTTAGAGGTACAGTTTTAATTTATTGACACTTTAAATGCAGTATTATATTTCCACAATGAAGTGAAAGCAATTAATTAAAAAATGAAGATTAATAAATTATTTTGAGTGAAGCAGAGATGCGTAATGCGCATGCGCTGAATTTAGCACGCGCATGCGCATTACGTATTTCTATTCAGAAGTTGTCTACTGTTTCTCTTTACTTTAATTACAACAGAATTTGAAACTTATACAATTAGAATTGAATCTATAGCAATTTATCACTTCCAGAAATTTGAAATAATTGTTATTTTAAGAAATATGGTAATTTTAACGTGTAAAGAATGATTTGTTATTCTATTGTTTCGAAATGAAATTTAATGGAAACCATTGATGAATTTAGCTAATACGTCAGCTAATATTTTGTTGATTAGATGCGTCAATACAAGTTAGATTAGATTAGGTTATTAGTTTTACCAACCCAAGAAAATTTTCAATGAGATTAGGTTAAAATTTGTTTAGGATAAAGATATGGTTAAATTATTACTAGGTTAGATTAGGATTACGATATGATTCGGTTAGGGTTACACTAGTTTATAGTTAAGTTATGGTTAGGGCTAGGTTAGGTTAAAAATATATCTTTCTTAAGCTTATGGTTGTTGCAGTTAGGTTATACTGTTTTAGGATTTAATTATGGTTACACCAAGGTTAAATTAAGTTAGGCTATTTTGGTACTGGGTTAGGTTAAGGTTAAGCCAAGGTTAGGTTAAGTCAGAGGTTGGATTAGTCTCATAATTGTTTATTTAAGTTTGAAAAATTTTTCATTAAATTTCCACAAATTCCAAAAATGTTGATATCCAAATTCAAAAATTTCAACTGAGAATTTGTAAACTTGCCGAAGAAATAAATATTACCAAGCCGCCCACCGAATACATTTACTCCTCTACTCTATTAAGATAACAAAATTAAAGGAGAAAACGAGTCTCCGATAACCGTCCTTTAAAAACATTTCTCCATATCGTCTCTAAAAATTTTTCCGTTTCTTTTCCACCCATTTCCCGCTCCGGTTCTCCGCTTCTTCCCTCCCGATCCCTCTTCCCTCCCGTGCCGTGTGTCTTCCCTGGCCATTTCGCCTGCTCGTCCCGTCCCCCGGGCTGCCCTCCTCCACTCTTTGACTGACTCTTCGAGCGCACCTGCCGCTAGTTCCCACACTCGTTGCCCTCACGCCGGACGTGACGTCATCGCGGACCCCTCTGCCTCTCTTCTCTCTGGTTCATGCTACTCGGGTCCGCGGCAGAAGCGTGGCTCGGCCGATTTGCCGCGTGTACGCCGAGCGATTCGATCGTGTCGGTGATCGCGGCGAAGGTACCCGCTCGGTTACGCGCGTGCCTGTGCGTGTGCGCGGCAGCGTGTGCGCGCGGGCGCGTTAATCGTCAATGACACCGCGCGGAACACGCTGACCTATCGTGGGACTCTGCACGAGATTGAAATATTGGCTTGTCCCGAAAATTCCGATGCATTTCGACATCTGTCTCTTCACTCGATACCGACTGTATTTTAACAACTTCAAAGATTAAATTCTTTAACCCCTTGCATTATTTTGACGAGTCTGACGCATGACGCACTCGCATTGTGACAAATCTTACTCGAATTTTGAACTTCAATTTCATGTCCAAGTGCAGTTATAATTTGCATAGTCAAGAATTGCTGAATACAGGACTGACATAACATTTCTTTGTCTTAATATTGTAGCTGCGATTGGTTCGTTCTGACTGACGCACCTTACAAATCATTGTGCAAGGGGTTAAACCTATTGGGACTTTATATGTAAGACGTAACTTTGATCAGGGTGTAATTTAGCTGTCTTGACACGTTCAGTACCAAATGTGGTTTTTGACGCAGCAATGTGGAGACGATCTTCGAGAGATGAAATGCTTAAAACGTTTTTAAACGTTATACAGGGTGTCCCGCGACAGGTGTAAGTCCCTGAAAGGAGTTGTAGAGGACGTCGTTCCGAACAAGATTTTCTTTTGCAAAAATGAGGTTTGAAGCTTCGTTTTTGAATTATTGAGGAAAAACACGGACCAATCAAAGCGTACATACAGTCCGTTCCAAGAGCGTGATCTGAGTGCAAGTAAATCTTTTCTGTAAACAGGTTGTATAGGAAATTTAAAGAACGCGTTTGCTTAATAATGTGTCCAATTACCACCATTAGCGATTAACGGGCATACTTTCAACCAGCTTTGTATGAGGCAGGAAGAGATCTGCATATTTCTCGAATACGGCAAACTAGCGTCTTCGATTTTAAAATACGCTTTCCTCGGACTTTGTACTTCATGAGAGACCAAACATTTTCGATCGGATTGGCATCGGGGGACTGAGATGGCCAATCCAACACGTTGACACCATTCTGTTTTCCATTCCGTACAAAGGCTTCGGTGTTTGTAGTCGTCCTCTTGAAGTATCCAATGGTCTCTGGTTCTTTTAAACCAATGTTACGATACTGAGAGACCCCTTTGGTACAGTTTAATCATCTTCCGAGCATTTCAATTATCCGGAAAGACGCATAAAGAAACCCCGACGCAAGTTCCGTAGCTTGCTTCGAACCCCGATCAGATCATCGACACAATTTGTCTCTTTATAACGTTGCACTTATTTACAAATTCGCGAGACTCGTGCAGATATTTTGTTGCGTTTCTAACACTCATTTTTGGCCCTTTCGGGTGTTGGCACAAGAATACTTCGAATCGTATACTCATCTCGAAATGACTTGAACTTCTCAGTGACAGAAATGATACTAAGAGAACTGAAGGGCTATTGCGTATTAGAGAAGACATTGTACAACAGACTGTAAAATTGGAAGATGCAATGAGGGTATAATTTGGCTGCCTTGACACGTTCGGTACCAACTGTGTTTTCTGACACATAACACGGAGACGATCTTTGAGAGGCGAAGTTGATTAAACAGAACTTGTTTGGAAGTTACTCATGAAATTGGGAGATGCAATTTTTACCAGGATCTAATTTGACCGTCTTGACAGATTCAGTAGCAGCTGTGTTTTAAGACACATTTCATAAAGATAATCTTGGAGAAGTTGTAAAATTGCTTGAACGTAAACATAAAACTAGCATAAACATAATATACGAAATAGGAAGATATAAAATTGATGAGCATTTAAATTGGCTATTTTAACACCTTCGATCTCAACTGTGTTTTATGACACATTACACAGAGACCATCATTTGACTATCGATGGAGACCATCGTATGACGATCTTTCAGAGGTTGTAAAATAGCTGAAATATTAAAATATACGAAAGTTTACGATGTAATGTTGATAGGAATGTAATTCAACGGTTTTTGTATAGTCAATCTTGTATGTAGATATATTTTGTGAAGTTAGAAATGCTTATTACAATTTTCTTTTATTGTAATTGCACTGGCATGTAACGTGCCCCAGACTATGTTCTTAAATTTCCAAACATCGAAACACTTAAATTAACAAATTCTTAAATTGTCGAATTCACGAATCTCCGAATCCTCAGATCTATAAATTTCGCAATCCTTAGATTCATAAATCCCTAGATTCTCCGATATAAAAATCACCAAATCTCTATATCTCATACTTTCAAAGTGTCAAATTGAAAAACGTTCAAGTCTCCCAAATACTAAAATTTGCAAATTCGCAAGTCACCCAAATTTCCCAATTCAGAATTCCTTATTCCCCAAATTTACACATTTCTAAATTCCCTAAATGCGAAAATTCTTAAATTCCCCAAATTTTCAAATTCCTCAAATTTACAAATTACGAAATTCTAAAATTCCCCAAACTTACCAATTCCCAAATTCCCCAAATTTACAAATTCTAAAATTCCCCACACTCCCAAATTCCCCAAATTTCAAAATTTCAAAATTCCCCAAATTTTCAAATTCTAAAATTCCCCACATTCCCAAATTCCCCAAATTTCCAAATTCTAAAATTCCCCAATTTCCAAATTCTAAAATTCCCCAAACTTCCCCAATTTCCAAATTCTAAATTTCCCTAAATTTCCAAATTCTAAAATTCCCCACATTCCCAAATTCTCAAATTCCCCAAATTCCCTAAAATTGCAAATTCCCAGATTCCCCAAAATTTAAAATTACCAAATTTCCATATTCTCCAAATTCCTAAATTCTCCAAATTTCCAAATTTCTGAATCACCAAATTCCCTAAATTTCCAAATTCCCCAAAATTTCACATTCCCAAATTCCCCAAAATTCGAAATTCCTAAATTCCCCAAATTTCCGAATCCCAAAATTCTCCAAATTTTCAAATTCCCCAAATTTTCATATTCCCAACTTCACCGAAATTTCAAATTCCTAAATTCCCTAAATATCCCAATTCTCAAATTCCCAAAATTCCCCAAAATTCCAAATTCCCTAAATATCCAAATTCTCCAAATGTCCACCTAGCACTAGAGAAATCTAAACATCAGAAATCCCCTAGAAATCGAAAGATATCGCGGATACAATCGCACACAAGCACCGCAAACAGCGTTCGCTAAAAGTCATCACCGTCCGTAACTACCAAAGTGCCAAATCCGATAAAGGAAGGAAAAAAATTCCCCAGAAGCATTGCTACAGGCCAGAAGGAAGAGGAGGCGACATAAGTAATCAGAGCAGCGAAATAAAGCGGAGGGCAACAGATCGTAAATTATGCAGAAAGTATTAAGAGCATATTAGCTTTCCAAATGCAATTTCTCATCCATGACAACTCCATCCATGAGAGATGGCTCGATTAGAATGCACGGTGGCAAAAAAAGAAAGATGGCGAAAGAGAGGCACAGGGCCGCGGACAGACGAGCATTAATCGACGAAATCAGGGAGCGAGGGACAGCCAGTCGTCGCCTTTCGAAATCGGCTACCGGATGCATATTCATGTCAACCGAGACATTGCGACAGACGGCCGGCAACAAAAAGAAGAAAGAAGATAAAGAAAAACGCTGGTCGAATATTCGGATCGTCCTCGGGAGTGTTCCATCGACGTCGCCAACCTTGATCTCCCCTCGATCTCGATCGATCCGATTGTTTCCGCTGGATCTCTGCTCGAGTAATGAGCGTATACGCGCCATGCACCTGCTGCAACTTCTAACAGTCATTGATTATTGCTGTCGATGTTGTTACATTTCTGTTCTTCTGTTTCTTCGTATGAAACGAACGTGTGCTGCGAATTGCATGCTACATACCCTACACATCATTTGCTATCTGCAATACATGTACATACACAATCTATGTATTATTGATATTAGATATTATAAATACGCGTATTAATAACATAGTATATTATGCACTTTAAATTACACATTATAACTGTTATATACTATTTAGGATTATATGCCAAATTCATAAATCTGTAAATCCTAAGATCCTTATATCCCTATATTTCAATATATTTAGATTTCTATATTTCTAGAACTCGATATCCCTAGATCATGATATTTCTAAATATCGATTTCACCGGATCTCGATATCCCCAGATTTCGTTAATCTCATATCACGATTTCCCTGAATTCCGAAATTTTTTAATCTTTATATCCCTAGATCTCGCAATTTCTAAATCTCTATATCCTGTTATCTCTAGATATCGATTTCCTTATATCCCGATACCCCTAGCTCTCGATTTCCCTATATCCCTATATCCCTAGATTTCGATCTCCCTAGATTTCGATATCCCTAGATCACGATTCCCCTATATCGCGATTTCCCTAGATCTCGATTCCCCCAGATCTCGATTTCCGAATCTCAATTTCCCTAGATCTCGATTTCCCTATATCCCGAGATCTCGATTTCCCTAGATTTCGATATCCCCAGATGTCGATTTCCCTATATACCAATATCCCTAGATCTCGATTTCCCTAGGTCACGATTTCCCTAGATCTCAATTTCCCTAGATCTCGATTTCCCTAGGCCACGATTTCCCTAGATCTAAATTTCCCTAGATCTCGATTTCCCTATATCCCGTTATCCCAATATCCCTAGATCTCGATTTCCCTAGATTCCGATATCCCTAGATGTCGATTTCCCTATATACCAATAGCCCTAGATTTCGATGTCCCTAGATCTCAATTTCCCTAGATCTCGATTTTCCTGTATCCCGATATCTCTAGATCTCAATTTCCTTAGATTGTGATCTCCCTAGATCTCGATTTCCCTAGATCTTGGTTTCTCTATAGATCGACATTTTAAAATCTCGATATACCCTAGATTCCATTATCCGTATATCGCCATATCCTTAAATCCCTAGAATTTTCCATCACTGTATTCACATATTCGTAAATTGAAATGTTCCTATCTTGAATGACATCAGACTAACGTAGATTGTACGATGCTCCATTAAACCATAAAGTGATCTAACAAATTAATCCGCATAAATGACAGTCATTTTCCTCGTGGAACATTGATAAATAATTTACAGTGTACATTTTAATACACATTTTCATGCGGGATTAAGCAGGTGTTCCGACACTGTCGTACACTGTGTACCGTACTTGGCACACGTGGTAATTATTGAATAGTTTTTTAAATTCACGAAGACACACGGTTTGTTGCCGGTTGGCAAAGAAAATAACCGACAAAGCGATCACGGATTTCCGTCGGCATCCGGTGATTACCGATTAGTAAGTTTTTAATTAATCGCCAGATAAGGATCGTCGATTGGCATGATTACGGACCGATCAAAAAATGGAACCGGTTTCACGGATAACCGGCGGCCACTGGCAACGAGGATTGTTTTTACGGTATTACGCGTCGTACCGCGTTAATTGCCGAAACAATACGTGACTCCGTACGCCACCGTGTTTTTGCCAAACAACGCTTCCACCCTTCGCGTACGGGTTCATTATCTTTTATTTATCATCGAGCAATGATTCGTTGTCGTTACATTTGAAATATCGTTTCAAAAATCGACCGTACGAGAGTTAACATCTGTCGGTAATTTATTGTACTTATTGCAGAAACCTTGGACGCATGCGCAGTTCACAACGGTACATTATAATCATGCGCAGCGAGGTTGTACATATTCCGCTTTCAGACATTTATTGTTACAGCTCTACTGCGCATGATTATTGCTTTTCGTTATCGACTGCGCATTCAAGGACATTAATCTGTTTTAATTATTAGAATGTAGGATGAGATTCTTAAATTGTAATATTTTTAAACGAAGCACTTTTAGGTGATAAATTATAGAGAGTGTAAAGGATTTAGTTGAACGCGAATATAGAGCAACGGGTAATATCGTAACGCGCGAATATTAATGGCGGTGTATTCGCATCGTGTCGCGTAACGAGTGACGGCTGTTGAAAAGTAGTGCAGAAGGTCGTTGGAGGCCGTGATTTTCAGAATGACTGCGTGTGTCACGTGTCGAGCAACACTGATCGTCGACGGCATACGTCATGTGACGGCCCCGGTGATTCTAATCGCATAGCACGTGAGTAGAAATTTCTATCAGCTGGATAGGGACTTCCTCGTGGGGCTCTGACCGGTCATGCGACCACTTTAATAATTCACCATTTACCTCACGATTAAAAGCCACTTACCCCTACCGACCGTTCCGACGAACAAACATTTCAACGAAACACAACTCTGCTTTCTTCTTCTTTGTCCTTTTTATACTGGGTGTCTCTCTGTGTTACGTGCTGACGAATTAGTGATTTTAACAGGGAATCAAAATTGAAAGCTGCATTGGTTCGTTATACTTTGTATTGGTGATGTGAGTACGTTTAATTCTAAGTGCATTAAATAGCCTAACTATATTTTTAAATATTTGCAAGCTCCTCATTTTGTTGTTCAGTTTCATAAATTGACTATTTTTTAATGAATAATTACCTCAGGCTTTTTTGGACCACCATATATCCATTAAAGAAATAAATTTAATTGACTAGTTGCAAAAATTTCTTGTAAATCGTAAAACTTTTTAGAATGCTCTCGTTCTTGGCCATCTTTATTATATACTTGAGTCTTATTATAGACTTGAAAAGATAATTATCAGCTGAATGACAAAAAAATAATCGCGTAAATATGTGAAACTCTTCCGTGTGTTTACACAAATTGATCATTTCCCGTATTGTTTTTTCTTCTGTAGTTTGCAACCACCGTTATTTTTGTCCCCAGCAAACAGTTGGCCGAAAGTGCAGTTATTTTGAAATTCGTGCGAGAATTCCCAGCTTCCTGTGTAATTTCAACGATTTAATCGGGAGCTTTCTCCACCGGCGGCACAATTCGTTATTAATATATCTTAATTGACTTTTGGCAAGTGTTTGCACCACTGACACGGAATTTGCCCACAAAGTGTTCACAACGTTTAATTTATTTGCACGAACGTCTGCGAAAAATCGTGCGGCTTTCACCTACATAATTATCCGAAAGCATCTTACCGCTCCGTATCGTTTCCGATCTGCACGCAGTCCATTAATCGCGCGATTATTGTTAATTACCTGTAATCGACAATGTTGCTATGCGGTGCAGTGATCGAGGAAACGCACCGGTCCGCTACCGATCACGATGATCGCGATAAATTGATGAGAGATCGCACCGCAATCGACAGGGAATCGAAAGCTCGTAACGGTTTCCGGCAATACGATGTTAAATCGATTATCGTGAGACTGTCTCGAACGATTTCACTCAGAAATTCGGTTCTGTTTTGTGGGAATCGAGGACCGGCGAGATCTTCTTGCAGTCGCATGCACAATTTTTGCAATTTGCTGTACGACAAATTAATTCGTTGTACCGTCACGAATTCACTTTTTATGGTGATAAGAAGCAAGAAATATTTTAATTACGGAGACTCCTGTGACTACTCGGTCTGCATCTGTTCTGTTCGCACGTTATAGGACGCAATTTTGGGACGTTTCACTTGAAATTTTCAGGGTGGAATCATAAAACATCACATACCCAGGACATTAATTAGAAATTAAGAACAAACTCTATGCACCCAAACTTTCAGTGTCCCAAATACGTAAACGTATTAATAATCTTCTAACAAGATCACATTTGAGCAATAAATCAATCTTCACTCACCTGTACACACAAACATTCTTCATTATTTTATTAGCGCTATCCAAACATCTCGTTCCCATAAACATTGCACGAAGCATCGAAAGAAGTAGTTCACAAGACTCAATCAGCTTCCTGTTTATGCTAGTCACAGATAAAATAAACGTTCTCTCTAAAACAGTCTATAAAATTAATTACTGAACATAGTGAGGCTCCTATCACTCGATCTGCATCTGTTCGTTTGTCTGCACGTTATAGGACGCAATTTTGCGTCTTTTCGCTTGAAATTTTCAGGGTGGACTCGCGACAGCCTAAATTTGCTGTATAGATTTTGGCGGCGAGACAGGAACCCGTCGACGTCGATCGTCGAGCTAAAAACCGTGTTTCGGTATCGTTTTCGATAATTTTTCACACGCAGAATCGACTGGAGGCACGTTAAAAGCTCTGTAACTCATCGTCGACGATACTTGGTCGTCGTTGACGTCGGTCGTGGTGAAATCGAGAATAATCGTGTTCGGTATCGTTTTCGATTGTTTCGGACACGTTCGATCGTTTGGAACGACTTTATCTCTGCGTCTCGTTCTTCCACCTATATGTTTACAGTGGGTACTCGAAATTTTATACATTTGAATTTGAAGATTCTTGGTAGACCTAGTGTACAAATATACACAGCAGTAATTGATAGAATACTATGCTATAGTATTCGAACTAGTAAACAGTAGTACTAGAATACTAGTAGTACTAGTATACTGTAGTATTAGTATACTGTACTATTAGTATAGTATTAGTATACTATAGTATTAGAATAATGGTAGTACTAGTATAGTACTAGTATACTATAGTAGTAGTATAGTATTAGTATACTATAGTATTGGAATACGGGAAGGACTAGTATAGTACTAGTACACTATAGTATTAGTATACTATAGTATTAGAATACTAGTAGGACTAGTATAGTACTAATACACTATAGTATTAAAATGCTAGTAGTACTTGTATACTACTAGTATACTATAGTATTAGAATAGTAGTAGTACTAGTATAGCACTAGTATACTATAGAATTAGAATACTAGTAGGACTAGTATAGTACTAATATACTATAGTATTAGAATAGGGGTAGTTCTTGTATAGTACTAGTATACTACAATAGTATTAGAATGCTAGTAGTACTAGTACAGTACTAATACACTATAGTATTAGAATACTAGTAGAACTAGTGTACTAGTATACTATAATATAGTATATAATTAGTACTATTATAGTACTAATGGTACTAGCATAGTACTAGTATACGATAGTATTAGAATACAAATTCCAATTATCCAAAAAGCCAAAAGTAAAATATTCAAAATTTCACTTATCCAAAATTACAAAATTACAAACTTCCAAATATACGAAATTCCAAATATCCCAATATCCAATTGTCCCATTCTCCAATTGTCCCATTCTCCAATTGTCCCATTCTCCAATTGTCCCATTCTCCAATTGTCCCATTCTCTAATTGTCCCAACATCCAAATGTCCCATTATGCAAGTATCCCAATATCCAAAAGTCCCTCTACACAAATACCCAAATAGTCCATTATCGAAATTCCCATATATCCAAATTTCCTAACATTCACACCTCTCCATCTCCAAACTCCCAAATATGTATTCAAATGTCCATATCCCCAAATCTCCAAATATTCTACTTCTGCAATACCCACCTTCCCAGACTTCTAAACCCCAAATATCCTAGATTTGTATGGTAAATTAAAGAATTGAAAGTTGAAGAATTGAAAATTGAAGAATTGAAAATTGAAGAATTGATAATTGAAGAATTGAAGAATTGAAGAATTGAAGTATTGAAGAATTGAAGAATTGAAAATTGAAGAATGGACAAAATTGAAAAATTGAAAAATTGAAGAATTGAAAATGAAACCATTGAGAATTGAGAATTTGAAAATTTGAAAAATATCCTAATTTTGCAGCACCCACCTCCCAGACTACCAACTTTCCAGATATCCGAATTTTGCATCGAGCACCTTTCCAGAATTCTAAATTCCGAAATCACTGTTAAGGTGAACGACCTAACACGGCCGAGGTATCCGATAGATATTTATCGATTTCGGAAACACCTTGTATACAGGGGTCTAGTGACACGGTACGTTTGCATCGGAGTCAAAAAGCTAGGCATGAAAGAGTAACAAGAGGGGTTCATCGACGATTCCTCGAAACGTGGACGTTACAAGTGTACAAAAATGCCTGGTAGCATACGTATGCGCGTCGTGCGTTTTGTCCTCTGCTTGTTATTCCCGAGACGAGGCCCAGAAATTCGTGAGAACAATTCCGGGCCAGGAAAGCACTTGCAAAAGTAGGCGTTTACCTTGCTTTTACAATCTCCGTCTGTCTATCTCTCGAATCGACGAAATCGTTTGCAAGTTTCCTGGAGGGAACCTTCTCCAATTTACTGATTCCTCCTTCTTTCAATTTAGTGATTTTTGACTTTTCAAATTTCAGAATTTTCCAATATTTGTATTTTTGTATTATATTATATTACATTATATATAATCTTTATCGTTTCATTTTCCATTCTTCAATTTTTCAATTTTGTCAATTGTTCCATTTCCAATTTTATCATAGTCATATTTTTATATGACTATTCTCGAAATAGGTTCGGAAGTTCACTGTGTTGTTTTAAAATTATAATTGATAATTTGTACATTTGTACATTTGTAAGTTTGTAAATTTGTACATATGTAGATTTGTCAATGTATACGTATGTAAGTTTACACGTATAAATTTACACATATGAGACTTGTACACATATGAATTTACACATTTATGTATTTAAACATGTGCAAGTTTGTAAACTTGGACATTTGTACATTTGTAAATTTGTACATTTGTACATATGTAAATTTGTACATTTGAAAAATTGAAAATTGATAATTGAATAACTGAGAAATTGAATAATTGAAAAATTGAAGAATTGAAAAATGAATGAATTGAAAATGGAAAAATGGAAAATAGAGAATTGAAAAATTGAAGAATTGAAAAATGGATGAATTGAAAATTGAAGAATGGAAAATAGAGAATTGAAAAATTGACAAATTGGAAATGGAGGAATTGTAAATTAAAGAACTAAAAGTTGAAAAATTGAAAATTGAAGAACTGGAAATTGAGGAACTGAACAATTGAACAATTGAAAAATTGAAAGCTGAAGAACTGAGAATTGAAGAATTGAACAATTAAGGAATTGAACAATTGAAAAATTAAAGAATTTTGGAAATGGAAGAATTGAAAAAAATGAAAATGAAAGAATTGTAAATTAAAGAATTGAAAGTTGAAGTATTGAACAATTGAAAAATTGAAAGTCGAAGAACTGAAAATTGAGGAATTGAAGAATTGAACAATTGAAAAATTGAAAAATTGAAAAATTGAAGAATTGGAAATGGAAGAATTGACAAAATTGAAAAATTGTACAATTGAAGAATTGCAAAATTTTCAAATTTTAAAATTGAAAGTTTGAAAAATTGAAAAATTGAGGAATTGAAGAATTGAAGAATTGAAAAATTGAAGAATTGGAAATGGAAGAATTGACAAAATTGAAAAATTGAAGAATTGAAAAATGTTAAATTTGTAAATCTGAGGAAAGTCGATAAAATCATAGTTTCCTAAAATTGCGTATCCAAAAATCTCCTAACACCTGTATTCAGCATATTATTCCCTAAAAGTCATTTTAAATTTCCCCAATCAATCCAAAAACCCCATAAATCGTCCACGAACGCGGATACCACGTGTTTCACCATGGCACACGCTCCACGTTGGACAAACTTTGAACAGAGTCCTTTTTCCAAAGAAAGAAAAGAACAAAGAGGGAGCACGATGTATAAATACCGTTCGCGGTCCGAAAAACTCGTTGCTTAGGTTACAGGCGATCGCATTAATATTTATACGCGGGACACGAAACGAAAAAGCAAGAAGAAAAAAGGAGGAAAAAAACCGCTTGTCACGGTTCGTGGACGGAGATCAAGAGGATCCGTTCGGTAGTTGTAAAAAAATTTGCTGAAAAAGAAAGATGGTGCTGTCGATCTCTCGAGGAACATCGTGACTTTTTGCACCATCGATTCATCGAAAGTCAAACATCTCAGGGACGAGCCTGTGGGAACGGTCGGCGTGCATAAACACGTTTTCCGCGTTGTTTTCTATGTTTATATTGGAAATTGATTATAACTGTAATAAATCAGAAACGAAAATTAAAATTGTTATAAAAGATATCTTTTGGAGAAGTTAGGAATTTCTGCAATTTAGGGATTTGGAGAAATTAGGGATTCGGAGAAGTTAGGAATTTGGAGAAATTAGGGATTTGGAGAAGTTAGGGATATAAGAAAGTTTAGGAACTTGGGAAATTCAAAATTTGAGAAATTTGGGGAATTTACAGTATTTAGGGATTTAGGGATTTGGAGAAGTTAGAAATTTGGGCAATTTAGGGATTTGGAGAAGTTAGGAATTTGGAGAGATTAGGGATTTGGAGAAGTTAGGGATATAAGAAAGTTTAGGAACTTGGGAAATTCAAAATTTGAGAAATTTGGGGAATTTACAGTATTGAGGGATTTAGGGATTTGGAGAAGTTAGAAATTTGGGCAATTTAGGGATTCGGAGAAGATAGGAATTTGGAGAAATTAGGGATTTGGAGAAGTTAGGGGTTTAAGAAAGTTTAGGAACTTGGGAAATTCAAAATTTGAGAAATTTGGGGAATTTACAGTATTTAGGGATTTAGGGATTTGGAGAAGTTAGAAATTTGGGCAATTTAGGGATTCGGAGAAGATAGGAATTTGGAGAAATTAGGGATTTGGAGAAGTTAGGGATATAAGAAAGTTTAGGAACTTGGGAAATTCAAAATTTGAGAAATTTGGGGAATTTACAGTATTTAGGGATTTAGGGATTTGGAGAAGTTAGAAATTTGGGCAATTTAGGGATTTGGAGAAGTTAGGAATTTGGAGAGATTAGGGATTTGGAGAAGTTAGGGATATAAGAAAGTTTAGGAACTTGGGAAATTCAAAATTTGAGAAATTTGGGGAATTTACAGTATTGAGGGATTTAGGGATTTGGAGAAGTTAGAAATTTGGGCAATTTAGGGATTCGGAGAAGATAGGAATTTGGAGAAATTAGGGATTTGGAGAAGTTAGGGGTTTAAGAAAGTTTAGGAACTTGGGAAATTCAAAATTTGAGAAATTTGGGGAATTTACAGTATTTAGGGATTTAGGGATTTGGAGAAGTTAGAAATTTGGGCAATTTAGGGATTCGGAGAAGATAGGAATTTGGAGAAATTAGGGATTTGGAGAAGTTAGGGATATAAGAAAGTTTAGGAACTTGGGAAATTCAAAATTTGAGAAATTTGGGGAATTTACAGTATTTAGGGATTTAGGGATTTGGAGAAGTTAGAAATTTGGGCAATTTAGGGATTTGGAAAAGTTAGAAATTTGGAGAAATTGGGGATTTGGAGAAGTTAGGGATATAAGAAAGTTTAGGAATTTGGGAAATTCAAAATTTGAGAATTTGAGAAATTTGGGGAATTTACAGTATTTAGGGATTTAGAGATATGGACAAGTTAGAGAATACGGCAATTTAGGGATGTGGGTAATTTACAGATTTGGAGAAATTAGGGATTTAGAACATTTTATGCATTTGGGACACTTAGAGAATTTAGAGTTTTTGAAATTTGGGACATTTAGAGAATTTAGTAATTTGAGAAATTAAAAATTTCAGAATTTGGAAGAATTTGGGACACTTAGAGAATTTAAAGTTTTGGGAATCTGGGACATTTAGAGAATTTAGGGATTTGGGGATTTGGGAAATTTAGAGTTTTGGGGAAGTTAGGGATTTGGAAAATTTTAAATATTTGGGTGATTTAGGAATTTGAGGACTTGGGGGATTTAAAAATTAGAGAGTTTGAGGAATTTAGGGGATTTGCAACTTTTTTTTGGAATTCTAGTAAAATTTTCCAAAATTTCCTGTAAAATTCTTAAATTCTCTGGATCTGTAAATTGTCCAAATACCTAACTTCTCCAAATCTCTAAATTCGCCAAATTCCTAAATTGCCCAAATACCTAAATTACCAAAATCTCTAACTTCTCCAAATCCCTAAATTCTGTAAATTCCCCAAATTTCTCAAATTCTCCAACTTTTAATTTCCCAAATCCTTAGACTTTCTTAAATCCCTAAACTTTCCCACGTCCCTAACTTCTCCAAATCCCTAAACTTTCCCACGTCCCTAACTTCTCAAAGTCCCTAAATTCCCCAAATTTCTAACGTCTCCAAATCCCTAAATCCCTAAATACTGTAAATGCCCCAAATTTCTCAAATTCTCAAACTTTTAATTTTTTAAATTCCTAAACTTTCTTAAATCCCTAACTTCTCCAAATCCCTAAACTTTCCCAC
Organism: Megachile lagopoda; assembly: GCA_036983795.1. Classification (NCBI taxonomy): domain Eukaryota; kingdom Metazoa; phylum Arthropoda; class Insecta; order Hymenoptera; family Megachilidae; genus Megachile; species Megachile lagopoda. The sequence goes on along the minus strand of CM072798.1, from coordinate 2,891,654 downwards.
GTCCCTAACTTCTCAAAGTCCCTACATTCCTCACATTTCTAATGTCTCCAAATCCCCAAATTCCCCAAACCAAATCCCTAAATCCCTAAATACTGTAAATGTCCCAAATTTCTCAAATTCTCCAACTTTTAATTTCCCAAATCCCTAACTTGTCCAAACCCCTAAACTTTCCCACGCCCCTAACTTCTCAAAATCCCTAAATTCCCCAAATTTCTAACTTCTCCAAATCCCTAAATTCCCCAAATACTATAAATGTCCCAAATTTTTAATTTTCCAAATCCCTAAATCTCTAATTATTGAAAATTGCCTTCATCCCCAACTCTCCAATTCCTCCGAATTCCCGAAAAACCCCAAATCTTAATTTTTCCAAAACCTCTCCAACTTCTCAAGCATTCAGCCAATTGGTAAACATACCGAAAAATATTAAAATTTCAAAATGACCTTGCATCGAATAATAAGCAACGTATACATGGTAGTTGAAAGACGTCATTTCGAATATTCTACCTTTCGTTTTTTCGCATAATTAATACTCAAGGTTGACCTACGCATAACAAAACAAGCTACGCACGAAACGGTGCCAATTTGGTATTCCCAGACGCTTTTCTCTTTAACTCAGAATCCACCAGATGATTAATTTTCCCAGAACCTTAGCAGGAAGTATTTTCTAATTATAACACGGTCACGGTCGAAGAAGTTTTCGAATAACAAATAACGTTTTGTGTGTGTTTATGTGTAACTCTGAGAAAAATACTGCGGAATATTGTACATATATATAAAAGACGTTTGACGTCAATGGTGTGGACAGTAAGAAGTATGTTTTGCATTCCTGAAGCTGCAGGACAGCGTCAAACAGAAATATGGATGTGCCACGTATGCATATGAGGACACTTTCTATGGACATATCAACCGCTTATTTTGAAAGTGATATTGAGATATTTCATCTGAAAGATCTTCAAATTGAAATATGTAAAAGTTTGCGTTTGAATAAAGAAGGATACCAGTGTATCTCGAAGTGTATCTAAGAGAGTTAAATTTGAAATTTCTAATTTGCAATTATTGAGCGAATCGTCTTCTTACAAAAGTATAGAATATAAATAGGTAAATTTTCAGAACTGCAAAATATCAAGTTTACAGATTGACAATTCTGAAGATTTCTAACTTGGAAAATTAATTTGAGAATTTGGAGTTGAAGAGTTCAACCCTCTATCGCATTCCAATCGGGGACAGAAATTTCGAATGTTCTATTAAGTAGACAATACCGAACCGAGCATGGTTCCAAGTAAAAGAAGAAATAAATAACATTTTCTAATAAAATTTTATTATTTATGACCGCGCTCATTTTTAAGCGTACTAACAGCCATATATACTTTTCAACTGGTCATCAAAATTCACGCGACAGAGCAATTATTAAGCGAACGTCCTCTCACCAAGGAGTTTTCAAAATTAACAACTGGATTTCTCATGAAATTTGAAACAGCCCAATTCGATACAATTTCAAATGCTTCCAATTGAAGAAACAATATTCGATTTATTTTATATTTCATTGCAACGCTCGAAAAACACCGTATACGCGATTCAGGAAATCTAACTACATAAATTACATAACAATTTACTGCTCTACATTTTGTGTGTGCGAGAGGGAGTCGAAGTCACGGTGCTTCGGTGGTATATCGTATTAATACTAATTAATTACATTAACTAATTCATTGTACCATCGTCACTGCCTTCGGACATTTGAAAATCCGTAGTTTCTGACATCATCGATAATAGATTGACTTAGGCCACTTTCAAAGGCAATTTTTCAACCATCAAAACTATTGAAAAATAAATATTTTTCAACTCGTCATCAAAATTCATGTGATAGAGCAATTATTAAGTGGATGTCTTCTTAATTTAATGCGAAAGATACGGGAATATTGAAATATTTGTAAAATTTGATGATTCGGTAACTCAAAAGTTTAGAAATTTGGGAATTTCCAGGATTTGAGGATTTCCAGATTTGGAATATAAGAATTTAAGAATTTGGAAATTAGGAAATGTGCATTGCGGGAATGTAAAAATTTGAGGAGTAAGAATTTGAGAATGCGGAATATGGAAATCTTTTAATAAAAATTTGAGAATGTTGCAATTTTGGAATGTGGAATTGGGGAATGTGAAATTTGGGAATGTGGAATTAGGGAATGTAGAATTTTGGACTGTGGAATTGGGGAGTGTGGAATTGGGGAATGTGGAATTGGGGGACGTGGAATTGGGGAATGTGGAATTGGGGCATTTGGAATTGGGGAATGTGGAATTTGGGAATGTGGAATTGGGGAATGTGGAATTGGGGAATGTGGAATTGGGGAATGTGGAATTGGGGAATGTGGAATTGGGGAATGTGAAATTGGGGCATGTGGAATTGGGAAATATGGAATTTGGGCATGTGGAATTGGTAAATGTGAAATTTAGGAATGTGGAATTGGGGGACGTGGAATTGGGGAATGTGGAATTGGGGAATGTGCAATTGAGGGACGTAGAATTGGTGAATGTGGAATTGGGGAAAGTGAAATTTAGGAATGTGGAATTGGGAAATGTGAAATTTAGGTATGTGGAATTGGGAAATGTGAAATTTAGGAATATAAAATTTGGGAATGTGGAATTGGGGAACGTGGAATTGGAGAATGTGAAATTGAAGAATGTGGAATTGATTAATATAGAATTGGGGAATGTGTATAAATATCAGATTTATGAATCGAAAGAGTCAAAAATTTAGAATTTCCAAATTTTCAGAATTTCGACATCATCTTCCACATCAATCTTAACAAATTTTATAATTTTTAAATTTTTTACTGCAGAAATGCACCTTCAAATTTGTTATAATAAGAAATTGAGCAAAGATTTTAGAAAAATCTTTAAATTCAGATATCCGTAAACATATAAATATCAGATACAAAAATTTGAACAGTGAAAATTCTAGAAACTGCAATTTTTCAGAATTTATACATCATCCTCCAAATTTTCAAATCAGTTAATCAGTCTTTCATGTTTAGCCCTACGAATCAGAAACTGTTAGGACAGTTATCAGAAATCTTATTATATATATTTTTTACTATATTTAGAACTAGAAATGAGTGCTTGTTCGAATTGCAAACTTTATTAACACAAAAAGTGAACAAATAGCTTATAAACATAACTCCCGTACCGGATCAAGGAAGCATTGCAGCATCGCTTTTTACCCGTGGCATTATTCAAATCGGCCCACGCTTCTAACAAAAACAAGCTGCTCTCGGAAAAGAGAAAGAGAGAGAAAAGAGAAAGACAGTACGAGCGGAAGGGAAAAGGCAAGGCGAGAGTCAAGGCACGAGCTGCCGCATGGACAATGCCACCATGGGGCTATGGGAACCCGTGGTGTGAAGGCATGTGTTGTTTTCTCGAGGCCGTTGGAGGACGTGTCGCGGCTCGCATCGTCGATTTGCCTGGCAAAAGGAAACCACCATGGTGGACAGGATGCGTGACCAACCGGATTCCCGACGATGCGTGCACGCACGCTTGGAATTTCAGCCTCTAGACTAGCGACCGACTATGAATCCGCTTTAAGAACCTCGGCGATATACGAGAAAGTGCAGCGATTCTCGTCCCTCTTGCGACGCTCCGCAGCGGGGAGACGAGGACGACGAGAATTTCGTCGACGCGACATTTTCGAGCGTCGCGGCGATATTTTCTCGCGCTTTCTTTCTCCGAGTATTCTTCGCGCGATCACGCGGCTCGATACCGAGGCCGATTTCGCGATCCGACTCGAAAAATTTGATCGAGAACGAAAATATATTTTGATCGCGTTCCGAGGGCCGAATCGCGAAATCGGGCTCTGTGCCGCGGCGCGTGATCGCGCGAGGAACACTTCGGAGAGGAAACCGCGAGAAAATATCGTTTCCTCGCTTCGAAACGCCGCGTCGACGAAATCGGTGCCGTCCTCGTCTTTTCTCGAGGGAGTGTGGCAGCTTTTTGATTTTGACGGACGGCGAAAAGTTGTAACAAATCTTTTAATCGGTCGAGCTGATGGGTACTTTGATTCGAACAATCTCGGTTCTAATCCTTTGAGACCCTCGTGACGGGATTATCAGCTCTCTAGACCGCGGTCGCCTTTGATATTGAAGCGCGATAAGGTCTTTTCAACTTGCTCTTTTTATTGGCTCGCTTAACGAGCTAGATTTCGGTGCTGCTTTCGAGGTTCATTTGAATTGATGGAATGTCTGGCAATGGATTATGAACACCGCTGGAATTTCTGGGGATTTTTGGATCTTTCTTATGCTGGTGGTGCATTTTAGAAAATCTTAAAATGTATAAATTAAAAATTTTCAAATTTGAAAACACTAGAATTTTCAAGCTTTTATATATAAAAATTTAATTTACATAATAATGTAGAACTCCAGTAATTTAAAATAAAAGTTCCTAAATTAGAATTTTAAACTTCTGAAAGTTCAAAATGTTTCAGTATTGACCTTTTCGTATTCTGAAATTTAGGTTTATATATTTCATATTTCATTTTATTTTATATATGAATGAACATCGTTTTTTACGGTTCAAAAACTTTCAAGCTATGAAGGTTTCAATTCTTGATATTTTCACTTCCTTCAAAATAGAAATTTGAAAGTTTAATTTGATAATTAATTTCATAAATTTTATATATTTTAATAACTTTTAATATACCATTTAATATATTTTTAATTTACGTGAATAGACTTGAATTTACTTGAATTTACTTGAATTTACTTGAACTTACTTGAATTTACTTGACTTTTACTTGAACTTACTTGAACCTACTTGAATTTACTAGAACTTACTTGAACCTACTTGAATTTACTTGAATTTACTTGACTTTTACTTGAATTTACTTGAATTTACTTGAACTTACTTGAACCTACTTGAATTTACTTGAACTTACTTGAAGTTACTTGAATTTACTTGAATTTACTTGAATTTAGTTATTTTTATATTCACTAATTAAAAATCTCAATGATTTTAATACGATTCTTAAATTTAATAAAAAATATAATAATTTATAAACTTACAACTTTGCTATTTTCAAAATTAATATTCAAAAATGAACCCGACAATTAACTAGTATTATGAATAACATATACTTTCATCCAATCTTTGTTCCATCTCATCTATTAAACCCCGAAATCATGAAAGTAAATACACATCAACAGTACATCAGTCTTCGTTTTCATTAACGCGTAACAGTATTCGCCCGAAAAATGGCACACATAGCTGTTTCACGACGATTTCCAGCAATCATATAGCAATCATACTTTGAAACGGCTTTTCAAATTTATCCAATAACGTACTCTGTAATGAAAAGAAAAGAAGCTTCGCGTTTTAAACATACGTTACATATATGTAATATTGTTATTATTTTAATAAGGTAATCAGATCGAAATTTTAAAGACGTATCGGTCTCCTCGAACCAATTCAAAACGGCTCTTGAAAAGCGATTAAAAACCGGGTCGAGGAAAATTTACAATTTTGCCGAGCTTATTTCGTGGTAAAATGAAATCGTTGTTGAAGTTTATGCTTATGAGAGAGAGCAATAATGGTTAATAAATCATTCGGTGGCTCGTATAGGATATAAGGTTTCACATTGTAATACCGTTGGATTTTTGCAAGGTATACATATTAATTTATCGGAGATTTTATCGATTCTTTTAATCGATCGCGGTGCATTTAAAGCGTCATGCAGCTCCATCATTACGCACGCGAAATGATTGTCAATTAACGGTCGGAGCGGACCGAATAATTTTATAGCTGTTCGTCAGCGAAAATACAAAAGATGAATCGCGTGTCTACGTACAACATTGTAACTGCACATTTTAATTTCACTTCCTGCAAGAAATTCATCATCGAAATCATTCATTAATTTCAGGACCTCCAGGTTCTTGACAATTCTGTTTACGAAATTTTCAAATTAATATGTATTTTTTATATACACATGTGTATATTTATTTCTGCATGTAGGACATATATGTATATATTTATATGTCATACGGTTTTTATATGTACCATATGTGTATATTTGGTATAGTATATTTCATACACGTAGGATATACATCATATGTATATATTTTATACAATATGTCATATGTTTTTCATATGTACCATATGTATATATTTTGTATAGTGCATTTCACACATGTAGGATACATATCATATGTATAAATTTTGTCATATGTTTTTATATGTACCACATGTGTATATTTTGTACAGTTTCTTTCACACATGCAGGATATAGTATATATTTTATATAATATGTCATATATTTTTCATATGTACATATGTGTATATTTTGTATAGTGTATCCCATGCATGTTGCATATATATCATATGTATACGTTTTATGCATATAATATGTAACATGTTTTTCATATGTACCATATGTGTATTTCACACATGTGTATATCATATGTATATATTTCACATGTCATATTTTTTATGTATACCATATCTGTATATTTTATACAATATGTTTTACACGTGTAAGACATATGTAACATGTGTGTATTTTATACAATATATTTTATGTCCATACATATACGTTTATATGCTTCATGAAAACAGTCGACCTTCAATTTAAAAGTACACGATACACATTTAAATAGATCAAAAATCTCGTTTTATTTCATTTCGTATAACACACATACATGTATAATCAGGAAGCAATTTCCGTATGTAATCGATGCAACATCGTGCAAAATTCGCAGCCGTGTATGGGGAACGAATTTTTGCACGACGCGACGAACGTAATTAAATGGACGATGTCCAAGTAATTGCGAAAAGTTATTTATTAAAATGACTATTCAATAAGTTGCATTCATTAAATTGGTTATTCATTGGTGCATTTAATCTTTTGGTGTGCGTGCCGTGTCGCGCTAAAGGAGTGTGTACCTTAAACGCAAGCAAAGTATCTTTATTTAAATTTTTAAGAAAGTTAATAACGACATAATGCGGTGTTATTACTACGTAATACGCTCGGAAAGTTGCATATTATCATCTGGTGTGATCTACCTTGTTCCTGGATCATCGAACACAGCTGGATGCTCTTCCGCTTGAATTTATGTAACCTAAATAATTTCGGTCTGACGTTCATATTCCGTAAATGTCCATATTTATTTCCTCATTCCATTGTTTTTTTATCGTTTTATGTTAGTGGAATTTTATTTCGTTGATTTTGTGCATGAATTCAATCATACATTGTTTTTAATTATAATATAATAAATTCGAAATTTGAAAATTTGTAGATCAAGAAATGTAAAATTGCAAAACCTCCAAGTTCTGAAAGTTTTTAAATAATGGAATATTTACTGTTTACAAAGTTACTATATGTTGTAAAAAAATCCCCTCAAAGATATTGCTGAAAAATTTTTATTTAAGAAGTTGCTGGAAATAGTTTGAAAGTTTACAAAGTGCAATAGAAAATAAAACTTCTTAACCATATTTTTATTTATTTGAAATTATTGACTTTGTGCGCATGCGTGTAGTAGTTGAGTCTTTCTGCGCATGCGCGCAATAGTAGAGGCTTTGTACTCGTACGCGCAATAGAGGCTTCGTGCGCATGCGCGCAACAGAGATATTATACTTTAAATACAAAGTGTTAAAAATGTAATATAAAGTAGTATTACAAGGCACCACTACCTAAAATTTACTTCCTGAAGCAGAATAAGGATATATCTTTTAAATAATTGCGATATTATAGTTTAAATAGTGGAATTGACCAAATTACCAAACCCTCGAATTTCCAGTCGTACATCACAAGATTATTTGTAAGTCTACACATGCGATACAGTTGATGAAGGCGCTGTTTACTTGCGTTTTGCCTTATTCTAAATCTACCAAACTCCTGTCCAAATTACCGAACTAAACCTTTCGAATTTCCGATCGTACATCACAAGATTCCATATTTGTAAGTTCACGCATTCGACGCAGTTGGAAACGACCATGTGCGGTTGTGTTTTGCCTTATTCAGTCTCTCGTGATCACAGCGCAATTGCAACGTATGATTTACGATGCTGCGAACCGTCGTAAGAGGAACAGCGAACGGACAATTGCTCGATCTCGCCCAATTTGCCAGAGAAAATGCAAGGTCTTCACGGATATTTGCATACATTGTATATGCTTATGGTTGCCCGCATCGTATAATAATCCTTCCTTTTTAAATTCTGTACGATGTTTGAAGAAGAATCTTAAACGCGCTAATTTCGAGATGCACGGATAAATCGGTCATCAAATTATTCTTCCGTTGGATTTTCGTTATGGGACGTGTAACTGTTTTGTTGTTGCATAAATTAATGGGGTAATATAGCTGATGCCCTGTTTACAGTTGCTGATCGTCTGTGTGAAGTATTATGGGCATTAAATGGATATGATCTTTGGATAAATAGATAATTTAGTCGTAAATAGGAGGTTCTAACCGCAGGTTTGGTATTTTTATACCTTTGAATTCATAAAGTTGCAGACTCCTATATTTACAAATAACAGTATATAATATTCTATTATTGAAATATTTATGGATTTTGAAATACATAATTTCAAGATTGATATATCTGTTTACAAGTTTGAAAATTTAATATTTGAATTTGAAAATCTGAAAATTTTATATTATTACCAGTACTGTTACAAAATTAGAATTCCCAAAGTTCCTAATTCCCAAGAAACCCAAATTCTAAAATTCAAAATATCCAAATTTCGGATTTCTAAATTCTAAATTCTAAATTCCAAATTATCCAAATTGCAAATTCCCCAAATTGTAAAGTCCCCAAGTTACACATCCTCCAAACGAAAAATTCCACAAATTTCAAATTCCCTAGATTCCAAATTCCTCAAATTTCAAATTCCCCAGGTTCCAAATTCCCCAAATTCCAAATTCCCCAAATTTGAAAATCCCCAAATTCCAAATTCCCCAAATTTGAAACTCCCCAGATTCCAAAATCCCCAGATTCCAATATTCCCAGATTCCAAATTCCCCAGATTCCAAATTCCCCAAGTTCTAAATTCCCCAGATTCCAAAATCCCCAGATTCCAATATCCCCAGATTCCAAATTCCCCAGATTCCAAATTCCCCAAATTTCAAATTCCCCAGATTCCAAAAACCCCAGATTCCAAATTCCCCAAATTTCCAATTCCCCAGATTCCAAATTCCCCAGATTCCAAATTTCCCGGATTCCAAATTCCCCAGATTCCAAATTCCCCAGGTTTCAAATTCCCCAAGTTCCAAATTCACCAGATTCCAAAAGCCCCAGATTCCAATATCCCCAGATTCCAAATTCCCCAAGTGCCAAATTCCCCAGATTCCAAAAACCCCAGATTCCAAATTCCCCAAATTTTAAATTCCCCAGGTTCCAAATTCCCCAGATTCCAAATTCCCCAGGTTTCAAATTCCCCAAGTTCCAAATTCACCAGATTCCAAAAGCCCCAGATTCCAAATTCCCCAGATTCCAAATTCACTAGATTCGAAATTCCCCACATTTCAAATTCTCCACACTGTATATTCCCCAAATTACAAATTTCCCAGATTGCAAATTCCCCAAATTGCAAATTCCCTAAATTCCAAATTGACAAAATCCCAAATTCCAAAAATTCTAAACATCTAAAATTCCTATCTTTCAAATCTCTGTATTTCCTGTTTCTAATTTTGAATTTCCCCAAATCCAAAACGTCAATATTCCAAATTCCAGGCTTTCAAATCTCCAAATTTCCATATATCCAATATTTATCTCTGTAATTTCCAAATTCCAAAACTTCAGATTCTCAAAATTCCAATATTCCTACCTCTAAAATCCTCAGATCTCCAAAATTCCTAATTTCGAAACTGCTAAATTTCCATATCATCAATTTCGAATCTCGCATTCCCTCAAATTCACAAAATTCCCAATATTCCCAATATATCGAGAATTCCAGAAGTCGACCCTCAAGCAACAAGTATTCCCCTCGGCGACCCTGTAACCGACTCGTTCAACACTGTATATTCGTTTCTTGCTACAACCGCGACCATTATTTCCTTTTTTCTCTACTTCTCCTTTAAGCTTCGTTATCGACGATGATTGCGGCCAACAGCAAACAAGCAACGCTCGATCGAGGCGACAAATTTAGCAAGAATGTTGCTTGAAACTCAGGATGTCGGGTGTCGGTAAAATGGATACATGTTGAAACATTCATGGAACGTTGTTACGGTTGGTGGAAATTGCGGGGATCATTAACTTTGACGATACGTCGCATAATGGTTGTTTGATGTTGCCTTTATTTGCTGGACGAGTAACGAGGATTGCTTGTGATAATCATTCCCACTTTTATCGTTCCATAATTTAAATCTTTAATTCCCCAGTTCTCAATCTTTAATTATTTCTGCTTTACGTCTTCTACGAGACTTGTACAGGACTGGGTCATTTGTTTGCGTCGGATATTTGTGTACTTTATGTGTAGCTTCGTACGTGTACTTTATGTGTACTTCGTATGTGTAGCTTTATGTGGATGATTTTTGCTAAAGTTCATTAACCTACCAGTGAACACGGTAAATAATAAATTTTGACGAGTTTTACAAAATTCGTCCAAATGACGCACCTTAGGTCCCTTATTTTAAGCTACAAAAATTAAAGTGTTTTTGTTAAATCAAAGAATTGTCAAAAATGAATTTATCGAAAAATTCGTATCAGTGGAGAATTGTATAAATTAATTTACGTTTGATCCCTTTGATATTTCAAATCCGTAACACCGAGGGGTTGTAAAGCAGTTAACCTCCGCAATCGTCGAGGGATTCGCACCTTTCGTGCCGGCTGCTGTTAAACGATCGTTGTGCCGGGCACAAGGGCAGCACACGAGCAGCACACGAGCAGCACACTTCCCTAAGCACGCACCTTTCGATTTTCGGTCCCGCATCCATCTCGATATCGTCGAGAAAAGAGGCCGACGGAGGCAAACGAGCCCGAGAAGAATGGTTCGATTCAGGGTGGCTACACGAGGGCTTTTCTGCCCTCGCCACGGGGTGGATCGACGAGGGGGAAGGGCAGACCCTTCGAGTGTGCAGCCTCTTCGAAAGACGGGAAGACTCGGATCGAGCTGTTCCCACGAGCAGAGACACCACCTGTGCGTTCGGACGAGGCACAACAGAGCATCGGGCAGAGGGGACGTGTCATGATTTTCGAGCCTAATTTCCGAGATTGGCCAGCCATGAAACCAACGACGCGTCCGTGGTGTTAACGCCCGGTTTACGGCAACTGTCTGACGGATTTCTTATTTTCGCTGGACGTTGTGATGACTCGATTTGTTCGTTCGTTTGTCCAGTTGTCTGTATAGCCTGCGATTTTGGGATTTTTCGGTTGACATTTTGAGGGTGGACTCGGGAGACACGCTAAATTTACTGTATAGATTTTCTATTATTAAATTATTTATAGTATGATAGAATCTAAAATATGATAGAACTGTTTCGTGATACAAAAGTATGATAAAATCTCACATATGTCTATTTAATATACAAAAATGTAATGAAACCTTAAATACGATGCAATTAATCGATACACAAGAATATAACGACATCTTAAATATATTAAATATGAAATTCTACAAGAAAGAAACATGTCAAGGTAGAATGTTAGGGACATGAGGATTTAGGGATTTATGAATTTAGAGATTTGATGATTTGACGATTAATGCATCTGGGAATTTAGGGATTTCGGGGTCTAGGAATTTCAAGATCTAGGGATTTCAGGATCTAGGAATTTTGAAATCGAAGGATTTCGGGAGTCTAGGGATTTTACGATCTAGGGATTGCGCGAGTCTCGGGATTTCTGGATCTAGGAATTTCGGAGCCTAGGGATTTTTGTATTCCGGGGATTTTAAGATCTATGAATTTAACGATCTAGGGATTTCGAGATCTAGGAATTTCGGGGTCTAGGGATTTTGGGATCTGGAAATTTCTGGGTCTAGGGATTTTTGTAATCTAGGAATTTTGGGATCCAGGGACTTTTGTAATCTAGGGATTTTGGGGCCTTGGAATTTCGGGTCTAGGGATTTTTGTAATCTAGGGATTTTGGGGGCTTGGAATTTCGGGTCTAGGGATTTTTGTAATCTAGGGATTTTGGGGTCTAGGAATTTTTTAGATGAAAGAATTTCGGGAATCTAGGGATTTCGGGATAATAGGAATTTTTGGATCTAGGGATTTCGGGATCCAGGATTTTGGGAATTCAGGTATTTTGAAATTTAGAAATCAGAATTTTTTTAAAGTTGGAGACCTGAAGATTTTGAAGTTTGAAGATTTTCTTTAAGTTTCCAAGTTTCCCAAATACCCACATTCTTAAATTCTCAAATTTCCCTAATACCCAAATCCCCCAATTTCAAAAGTCTGAAATTTCTCAAGTTTCCGATTTTACCAAATGTTTCTAAATTTCCAAAATATAACAAAACTGTATATCATACAAAAATAATATTAAATCTATTAATACATGAAAATACAATTGAATTCTAACAGAAGAAAATATTACGATAACCGAGCAATACTTTGATAATTGACTTTACAACCACAAATACCGAAATCCGGTTTAATGTATGCAAAATATCAAAAATCCTGAGAAAATCATGCTGATCCCACGAAACAAAACTTGCCCCGACGAAGAAGTATGCGACCGATAAAGTAACGATGTTAATTAAATACCCACACGTTTTCCGATCATTGCACGAGCATCGATCTCGCAACACGCTCTAACCGTCAATCGATCGTACGATTAATTAATTGCAAATTGGCCGAGGCTGCGATAAAATTTCATGCGAAGCTCGAACCATTCGCGTTACACACGAAACAAGTTGTCCTTCGCCCCTCTCGAGTGCTGTTTCTCCGCGACTCTCATAGAGCGGCTGCCATTCGAGTTTTTCCTCTTTCATTTTTTCCTCTTGTTTCCCGATCAGCGAGCTTTAAGGATTCGATACACCTTTCCGCCGTCCGTAACCAAAAAGCTGCCACACTCCCTCGAGAAAAGACGAGGACGGCACCGATTTCGTCGACGCGGCGTTTCGAAGCGAGGAAACGATATTTTCTCGCGGTTTCCTCTCCGAAGTGTTCATCGCGCGATCACGCGCCGCGGCACAGAGCCCGATTTCGCGATTCGGCCCTCGGAACGCGATCAAAATATATTTTCGTTCTCGATCAAATTTTTCGAGTCGGATCGCGAAATCGGCCCCGGTATCGAGCCGCGTAATCGCGCGAAGAATACTCGGAGAAAGAATGCGCGAGAAAATATCGCCGCGTCGCTCGAAAATGTCGCGTCGACGAAATTCTCGCCGTCCTCGTCTCCCCGCTGCGGAGCGCCGCAAGAGGGACGAGGATCGCCGCACTTTCTCGTATATCGCCGCGCGAGGCTTTCAAAGTCGATTCAAGAGTTGGTTCATCGCCTCTCTGGAGTCTTAAACGAGCGGCGGCTAATTAACAACCGCTACCGGTTAACGTTCCTCGAGGACCATTTCAGCCGCAGGCGTTTCTACACCGAACGATATTTCTCTATTCTCGAACTGCGGACGGCGCCGCCATATTTTCTTTCGTCCTTTTTTACTGCTCGAACACGTCGGCTTCCCTTTCTGGGATCCCCTTATCCGTTAGCGTTTAATTATACCCCGTTTCTTCGTTTTTTCTTCTTTCGTTTCCACATTAAAGCAGCATCCACGCGGACGAGATGGGAGACTTAGTTTTCTTCGGGTTTAAAATCTTGTTGAAGGACTTTTTTTTAATTGGAAGAGGTTTTTAGTGGTCTTGAAGCTGCGGTTAATTTAAGTACATGGAATTTTATTTTATTTTAATGGTTTCGTGGTGGAAGTTTTGCTTGTTGGATTTTGGGGAAAATAAGTATTTTGTTGTTAATTTTAGGAAGTTTTGAATTGCAGTTTTTTTACTTTGTAAATTTTATACATTTTTCGACTTGCAGAGTTTCAAAGGAATGTTAATTAACCTTTGATGTATTTGTAAATTTTTCAATGGATCTTGAATGGATTTTTAGGTTTTTAATAAATTTTTCTTTATTTGTATTTTGTGAATTATGTATTTATAGTATTTCAGATTCTTTAATTAAAAAATTTGAATATTTGCAAATTTACAGCCTCTGAAATATTAAAACCCATTAAAAAAACAGTGTATTAAATAAATTAAATATAATCTAAAACTATAATATAATCAGTACATTAAATAAATGAAATAAATATTTAAATTTGCAATCCTTGAAATATCAGAAACTATAATAAAAACAGTAAATTAAACAGGTTTAAAGAATTACTAAATGTGTACTTTTTAAAGTAAGACTGTAGCATAATACAAATATAGTAGAATTGTATGTAATATATAGTATAGTATAACTGTTATATGTAGTATAGTATAACTAGTATCAGTAGTATATAATACAGTATAACTATAGTGTAACTAGTATAAATAATATATAGTATAATGTAACTACAATACTATGTAGTATAATATAACCAGCATAGCTAGTATAAATTGTATACCATACAACATAACTATAGTACAACTAGTATAAATAATATGCAGTACAATATAGTTATAGTATAACTAGTATAAATATTATACAGTACAACATAACTACAGCATAACTAGTACAAATAGTATAAAATACAATATAACTATAGTATAACTAGTATAAGTATAATATAACAATATAGTATAACTAGTATAAGTCTACAGTATAATATAACTACAGCATAACTAGTATAAATATTGTACAATACAATATAACTATAATATAACTAGTATAAATAGTATACAGTATAATATAACTACAGCATAATTAATATACATAGTATACAATACAATATGACTATAGTATAACTAGTATATATAATGTGCAGTACAATATAACTATAGTATAATTACTATTAATAGTATACAATACAATATAACTATACTATAGATAGTATAAACAGTATACAGTATAATATAACTATACTATAAATATACTACCATGCAAATACTACATATATACTATAAACATACTATACTATTAATACCACAAATATACTATAAAGATGCTATACTATAAATATACTACAAATATTATTAAGTCCACAAATATACTATAAATATGCTATACTATAAATATACTACAAATACTATTAATACCACAAATATACTACAAATATACTATAAATATGATATACTATAAATATACTACAAATACTATTAATACCACAAATATACTATAAATATACTACAAATATTATTAATACCACAAATATACTATAAATATACTACAAATAATATACAATACAATATTACACTATACACTATACTCCAAACTACAACAAAAGTAGCATATAAAAAAAGCAAACCAGTGATACAAGGAAGTAACAAAATATTTTGAAGCGTGAAAGGTTAGGGCCCGTAGAGGCGCATGTCCGGCACTGGTGAAGGTGATCGTTGAAGAAACAGTTACAAATAAAATTCGAACACTGCCCAGCAGGGGACCGTTGTACGAGTAACCTTTCAGTCAGCATCGACGTTAATTCGAATTGGTGTACGCGAAGCAGGTGGCTCCTGGAACCGGGTCCAAGCAAAGGGATGAGACACGATTACCAAGAAATAACGGTACGCGTCTCTGATCAACGAAAAATGCGAACCGTCAAAATTGCAGCCCTCCCTGACCTCTTGGATATCCTCTTTCACGTATTACTGACGTGTGAAATTTTATAATTATACCACTCCGTAAATTCTCTACTTTTAAAGCCATTATACTTTCCGGTTCGTTATACTAAAAATTTGCAAATATACAGAGGATGTTCTTATTACTGTATTTTTAAATTATTGAATTATAGAATATTTTAATTTTCGGACAAAGTATTCTTATGCTTTGAGTTTTGAAATTTTGGATATTGACAATTTCAGAATGGTAATTTTTGAAATATTGAATTAAAAATTTTCAGATCTTTGAGAATCGAAGTCTCAAATTTTGGACTTTGAGTTTTATAAATTTCAGATTTTGAAACTTTCAAAACTCTAGATTCCCCATATTCCTAATGTTGAAATTCTCAATTCTCCACATTCCAAATTTTTAACTTCTCAATTCCCCACATTCCAAATTTTTAACTTCTCAATTCCCTATATTCCAAATATAAAAATTTCCAATTCCCCATATTCTAAATTTGTAAATTTTCAATTCCCTATATTCCAAATTTTTTAATTTTCAATTCCCCACATTCCAAATTTTTAACATCTCAATTCCCTATATTCCAAATTTAAAAATTTCCAATTCCCCATATTCCAAATGTTGTAATCCCCAATTCCCTAAATTTCAAATTTTAGAATTTTCAATCCCCCAAATTTCAAATTACCTATTATCCAATTTTCCAAATTCCACTTTTTTTAACTTTCATTTCCCCAAATTACGACTTTCGAAATTTTCGACACCGCAGGTTTCAAATTCGAAAATTTTCACTTCCCTAATTTTGGAATTTAACAAATTTTAATTCTATACGTTTCAGCTTTTAAAATTTTCTATGTCCCAAATTCCAGATTGCCAAATTTTCAATTCCCCAAATTTCAAGTTGCAAATTTTGAAAGTATCAATTCCCAAATCCCAAATTCTCAATTTCCCAAATAGTCAAATCACCAGATCCTCAAATCTTCGTGCGGTACACGAGAATCGGGAGCAGACAATTATCTGTCCCCTTTCCTCTTCTTAACAGCAGCTGTAATTCTTCGGCTAAACAGGTCACGCGGACGTTTTGATGTTTATCGAACGAAGGGCCTCGCGTGATGCAGCTTCCGATTGAATGAGACCTCCGCAGATATACACGGTGTTCAATTCTTTAACGTAACTTTTTAAAAAAACTTTATCAACATATTCTATTCGTAAAAATAAAAAAGAATGTTATATCTACATAGGTTTTCTCACACTTTAGGAGCACAATAGTACAATGGTATAGTAGTATAGTCGCACTGCAGTATAGTAGGATAATAGTACAATTATATAGTAGTATATTAGTATATTGGTATAGTGGTATAGTGGTATAGTGGTATAGTAGTATAGTAGTATAGTAGTATAGTAGTATAGTAGTATAGTAGTGTAGTAGCATGGTAGTATAGTAGTATAGTTGCACTGCAGTATAGTAGGATAATAGTACAATTATATACTAGTATATTAGTATAGTGGTATAGTGGTATAGTGGTATAGTAGTATAGTGGTGTAGTAGCATAGTAGTATAGTAGTATAGTTGCACTGCACTATACTAGGATAATAGTGTAATTATATAGTAGTACATCAGTAGTATAGTGATACAGTAGTATAGTAGTAGTATAGTGATATAGTAGTACAGTAGTAAAGTAGTAATGGTAGTACAATTATATAGTAATATAGTAGTATAGTTGTATAGTGATATAATAGAATAGTGGTATAGTAATATAGTAGCATAATAGTAGAGTAGGTTAGCAGCATATTATCATAATAGCACAATGGCATAACATAGTATAGTTGTATAGTAGTATAATAACAAAATAATACAGCAGTGTTGCTGTAGTATTGTTGTAGTATAGTAGCACAGTACTACACTACAAGAACGAAATAACAAAATGGTGAAATATTATATAATTACAATAGTAACATAATGAAGCAAATGATGATAGAAACGATAATACTGTAAAATAATAAGAATCGCAAAGTAGTAATTTAGTGAAAAGAGGCACGTGCAACAAAACTTAAACAGTCATTGTCTGAATGACCCGCCATCAGAAGGTTAATGCACCGGGCAATCACTGTTATCAGATCGATATTTCAGATCCATTTGCGTTAGGAATAATATAATCGGCCATTAAATCTGCCTCACCTTCTGTACGAGTCATGAACAGTCTCTTAATCGACATTGCATTAACGTCATCATCGCGTAGCGACACCTGTGAGCGCGAATATAAAAATGAGAGAAAAAAGAACGGGCCTTCACGCGTCTTTAATGGATGTTTATCTTCCAATCGCGATCGAACCTTCTCAAAATTCTTTTTATGTACATCCTATCGAGTCGGTCGTGTGAATAAATATTAATCCAACCGTGAAAGAATTAAATCGTGAAATCTCACGGAGATGGATCTCCGACGGTGAAGGTTGAATATGTCACAGCCGGAATCAACGCGGCGGGCTATTTTAATTTGTAACAGATATCCACCGATCTGTCACGGCTATTCTATTTTTGCTAAGAATGCAACTTGACTGGTTGT
The DNA here is from genome assembly GCA_036983795.1 of Megachile lagopoda. Lineage (NCBI taxonomy): Eukaryota > Metazoa > Arthropoda > Insecta > Hymenoptera > Megachilidae > Megachile > Megachile lagopoda. Next base: position 2,873,431 of record CM072798.1, on the reverse strand, counting down.
TTAATAATGTGATAAATATTTTCGCCTATATTACTGTGTAGACTTTCGAAAATTTGGGAATATAGAGATTTGGGAATTTGCGAATATGACGATTTAAGAGTTTGAAAATTAGGGAAACTTGAAATTTTAGAATGTGGAAATTAGTAAGTTTAGGAATTCAGGAATTTAGGAATGTAGGAATGTAGGAATGTAGGAATTTAAGAATTTAGGGATCTGGGGATTTTGAAATCAAAGGATTCTTGGACCTGGAGATTTTTGAATTTGGGGATTGCTGGATCTGGGGATTTCTAGATCTGGGGATTTTGGAATCTAGGGATTTTGGAATTTAGCATTTTTGAATCTAGGGATTTTGGAATTTAGCGTGTTTGAATCTAGGGATTTTGGAATTTAGCATTTTTGAATCTAGGGATTTTTGGTCTGTTTTTAGATCTAGGGATTTTTAGGTCTAGGGAATTTTTACGTTGAGATTTTTATATGGGGCTTTCTAGATCTGGGGATTTTTTGAATCTAGGGATTTTTGAATTTAGCATTTTGGAATCTAAGGATTTTTTGGATCTGGGGGTTTTATATCTAGGGAATTTTTACTTGGCGATTTTTATATGGGGCTTTCTAGATCTGGGGATTTTGTAATCTGGGGATTTTTCATCTAGGGATTCTGGGACCTGGGAATTTTTGGTCGCCGAGGGATTTTGAGATCTAGTGATTTTTTAATCTAGGGAATTTTTGACTGGGGGACTTTTGGATTTGGGGGTTTTGGTACCTCGTAATTTTGGGATTAGGGGACTTATATTTGGGAATTTATGAACCTAATGTTTTGGGATATAGTGATTTTGAGATTTAGGAAATTCAGAACTATCAAGTGTATTAACTTTGAAATTTTTTAAATTTGAAGACCTGATGTTTGGCAGCTTTCTCTAAATTTTAGAAATTTCCTGAAGTCCCCAAACTTCTAACATTCCCAATTTACAAATGCACCAACTAATCACCTAGTACTTCGTTTTCCACCATATTTAACACATTCACCCCAAGGATGCCAGATTTGCCGTTGAATGTACGGTTACGTAAGGCTTAATCGGCCTCACCTCTCAATCTGGCCACCGGGTGAAAGTCAACGAGGCTCGAACAAGTGAATTCGTCGTCGTCGAAATCGAATGGACGGCCTTTGATAATTAATTCGAGATACGCACGTCATCCCACGGAAGTGGACCGGTTCGATGGATGAAAAATTCTCTACTCGATTCCGATCAACTTCGAACAACATCCGACCGCTTTGAACAACTTTGAAGAATGCTTCGTTTCGATTCTCCTCGCTCGTCATAAAATATGCTACAACCTTGCTACTCCCGTCCAATTATCCCGTTGATGATCAGAATTCTACTTTGATACTAATTAATTAGCATTTCAGGTCTTTACGGATCATTCGTTTAATTTTAAAAAATATTTTAAAATATCCGAAGTTGAAAATCGTGGGATTTGCATTTAAGTGGCTCTTTTTAATTAACTAATATTTTATGTGTATACGATATTTTTTAGTGTACATATATTGATATAAAAATATTAAAAGAATGTCCTGTGAAAGTGAAAAAGGAAATTAATTGATAAGGTTTATCAAGGTGGTTCGTCAGATAAATGTTATCTACCTCAAATAAAATCATGTTTCAGATAAAAGATTTTTATTCCACGTTTTAGATTTATGTTTCTTATAGAATTATTTCCTATCAGATTGTGCCTCCATTCATGCAATATAGACAATTTATTTTTTGTTTAGTCTAAAAACATTTCTCAATAGGAGATATATAGTTTTTCTTTTAGAAATTTATGTATAATAATGCATAAAATTCTGAAAAAAGCTATGTTTCCGGTCGAGAAACAGCTTTTACCATAACAAAATGGCGGAGACAAAACGTAATGGTGTAACAGTGAGTTGTCGATAATTGTGCGGGTATTAAAAGAACGCATGCAAGATCAACATTTTATTCGCCAATTATTTGCACACATTTAACGGACAAATATTTATGCGTCCGGATTATCCAGCTGCCATGATAGCAAGTCCTCGAACACGCGTGCTCACTCGAATCATCTACAAGGAATCTGGTAATTTTCGAAAGCCTTTAAAGATAAAGGACTGCTGCGTATCTCGCTCAGTATGCGGGCACTAATAACCGATACTTATTATAATAATAGAAATTTAGCATTTGTATTGAAAATGAGTAATGCCAGAGACGATTAAATGTAGATCGTACTATTTTCCATTTAGAAGGATTTTTCTATTTCCCGCTCTTATAAGTGCGGATGGTTGGCGCCTCCTAGTTTCCTTTCTTTAGTAGATAGTTTCACGCGTAACCTCTAAAATACATGGCCATCTGACGCACGGTGTTCAACACGCGGTTTTTCGTGACTGTTCTTCCTAAAATAATATATTGTGTTATCGTAAGTAGTGTTAAGTGTATAAATAAATATGTGCTTAATTATTACAACGCTTCTCAATGAATGACAAAACAAGTGCGATGGAGTTTGGATAAGATGTCAGAGGTTAGAATTAGATTGAAGTATCAGTATCTTAAATGTACTTTCATAATATCATCATTTAAACCACTTTCAAGAAAGTTGTTTCCGTGTTAAATAACTGGGTTAAACTTTACTTTGGAGCACACAAAGTTGATGACTTCTCTTTTTACCATTTAATAGTTTTTGATGTCTAGAAAACAAAAATGTAAAGTTGAGCATTTTTAGTTTATTTGACATGTGAGTGTAACATTAACTTCTATCTATAATTTAATTAGGGTACGTTTATGAGCGTTAAAGTGAAGCGATAATGTTGTTTATTTATAAAAAAGAGCAACTGACATCTACTTACAATTAATGATCAGGAAAACATGTTTTACCATTTTAATGGCACTCTGTACCGACCAATGCAGTATGGGTAAAATCCAATATGGCGTCGCAGTAACCTGTCAAATACGCCAAAAGGTGTTCAAGTTAACATACGCATAACTTTTTAAATAAAAACCTATTAAACAGCAAAAAAAAAGTCAATAGTTTTGTGTGTCCCAAAATAAACTTTAGCTAATAACCAAAATAAACCTTTTATCTGTATTAAAAAGTTTCTGTTGCTTAAGTTTTATTCTCTTTAAAGTCGTGTGCGTCGAAGAGTTAATCACAAGCTTATTTCCTTCGAACCTCGTTATATTTTTACATGCTCACGTATGTCCTTATTTTGTCTCCTTCAGATAATAATTTCTGATGGGAAAACGAAGATTTTCAAGGATCCGTGTAACAACGAGCGTCGGACTAATCAGAGGCCCATGAAAAGGTGAACGACGGGATATCATTAAAACCGGGACAATTGATTGTAGTGATTTAACATGTAAAATACGGGTAACGAAAATAATCACCAGGGAATAATCAATTTCCACGTCGCTGGCCAGAGATTCCGTTTATAACCGTTTTCATTTCGAAACGTGTTATTACAGACATTTTGCCCGTGCACGTATACTCCGTTCAGCTCCGATGATAATAAACACCGTGGCGATCCTCTTTTTTATCCAGGGGAATTTTATTTCGTGTTTTATTGCCAGAATTCTTTTAACACCATGAGATACGCGTGACGAGAAGATTATGCTTCGCGCGCAAAAGAAATGAAATAAAACAAGTGTTTTAATGTTAGAACCGAAGATACGACTGGTGTTTGATATTCGTTTTAAAAGTCAACGGAATTTACGGTGGTGTATCTTTTTTTTTCGACGACGTTCGAGAATTGTGATACGCGCGTAATTAAATTAATTCGATTCTGGTTGACGCTTATCGCGTAACTTCTGATACGATTTGATATTTGAAGATGCGGGTTTGATGAAAATTACGCAAATTCGTTAAGGAAATTGAAACGTATATGAGAATTGCGAGAGTTCATGGTCGAATTATATTTGTAATGAATTTAAGTGAACCTGAAAAATTTATTAGTACGAAACTAAGTAAGCTAACAAATTTTTGGGGTTTATTAATTATTCCAATATGTATTATAAATATAATAGTCTTGTAAGATTGAAAATAAATGGAAATAATTGTAAAACGTTGAAAATAATAATTATAATTAATCGAACGAAGAACGTAATAATATTAATTTTATATTTGTTTGTGGTTAGTATTTTAAATTCATTTAAAGTTAAGAATAAATTAATAAGAATAAATAAAATTAGTATGAATAAACAAAATTAATATAAATAAATAATATAAAATTAAATATAATATGTAAAAATTAAATAATGCAGAAAGTAATTAATTCACAAATAACAAAACGTAAAAATGTATAGATCTGAAAATGATAAAATTTGAACGTTGTAAAAATTCAAGAAATTGATTCAAATTTCTCGTGATTGAAAGAGTAAAACACGAAAGTGTTTAGTAGAATCGGTTCCTCCTCGGATAAGAAGGAAGCAGGTATTAATTTAGGGCAACACGAAACTTAATTTCCTGACTGACTACCTCACGTTAGCCATCTGCAGTATTGCATCAAACTTCTACCGGTAGCTCAAATCTGAGATGTTATCGATTACCATTTGCACTCAGGTGCCAACTGGCTTGGCTTTTAAGGGTTCGTGTTACCAACTTTTCCCGTTTCGCACGAAATTTGTTCACTCGTGTACTAACATCATTTTACACTCGCGTAAACTGCGGTGTAAACACGGATACGAAACGAATCATCCAAAACGAGAGAATATTTGTGACCGTTATTTTAGGATTCTTGTTGTACGGGTTAATTATCTTGTCTGCAAATGTAGATACAGATAATATATTTTGATATGTACACAATGTGTTAATGATAATTAATATTTAATATATACATATTTTATGTGTTCAAGAATATATAATAAAACAATTTATATATGAACGTATATAAATTGTCAATTTTCGAAATCCCAATATTTCCAAATTTTCAAATTTCACAAACTTCATAACTTTCCAAATATTCTAATTTTCCTAATTTCCCAAATCCCTAAATTTTGAAAATCACTAAATTTCTAAAATTCTCAAATTTCACCACCTCCAAATTTTGAAATGTTAAAATTTAAAAATTCCCTAGATTTCCTAAATTCCCAAAACTCAAAAATTTTCAAATTTCAAGATTCAAAAATTCCCTAGATTCCGCCCACTCTCCAAATTCCCTAGATTCCACCAATTCTCCAAATTCCCTAGATTCCATCAATTCCCTAAATTTCTGAATTCCAAAAATATCAAATTTCAATATTTCAAAATTCCCTAGATTCCACCAATTCTCCAAATTCCCTAGATTCCCCCAATTCCCTAAATTTCTGAATTCCAAAAATATCAAATTTCAAAATTCCCCAAATTTCAAATTTCGAAATTCCCTAGATTCCCCAAATTCCCTAAATTCCTAAATTTCCGAATTCCAAAAATATTAAATTTTAAAATTCCCCAAATTTCAAGATTTCGAAATCCCCTAGATTCCCCAAATTTCGAAATTTTCGAATTTCAGTAATGCCAAGTTTCGAAAATTTCCCAATTTATAAAATTTCGAAATTCCTAAATTTCTCAAATTTCTCACTTTTCAAATTTTATATATTCTCCGTTCCACAAATTTTCAAAATTTCTGAATGTCCATATTCCCAAATTTCTAAATTCTCAATTTCACAAATGGTAATATGTCCAAACGCCAACTTTCTCAAATCGCACGGTCCTCGGATCCAAAACGTCTCCAAGTTCCCACAGCCCGAAATTTCCAAATCACTAACATCATCCAAAGAGTCATAATAACTCAAAAAACTCCGCCACCCAATTAAAACTTAATTAAATGAGATAATTAATTCCCTGGATCCCCTATTATCCTGCAGCATTGCTCAGCACGTCGTCCGAAGAAATTCGCAGTGATTCATCCAGCGTGAACACGAAGGGTGAGGAAGTTCGGGCAAGACATGGTGTCCCGTAAAAGAAAGGGGATCCACGAAGGGAAAAAGGAGGAAGCAAGGGATATTTGGTGGCGTAGTCGTCTGCAGGGTGCCGATCGAGATGCGGCGAACAATATGGCCCGTGCTCGGTACAATAGCGTCGTATTATGTGCACAACAAGCGGCAATGGGGCCACCGGTAAGGTTACATTGCCGGCCAGGTTGGCTATTCTGCCATACACAAAGAGGACTCACGGCTCGATGCACAATGCGATCGGGACCAGAGTAAACCACGACGCCTCTATGTTCCCACATCAAGACACGTTCTCTCCTGTACACGTGTGTCTATGTGCACACGGGTATACTTGTACGGCGATAGGAAAGTTTTATTGTTATCGATTTTGTTAAGACGTCGATTGCTATGATCATTGGTCCAACGAAAGTTTTAGGACACTTACTGAATTTTGAACAGAATTGCGAACCATTTGAACAGTTTCTGTATGATGGTTGACATCTTGGTCCGCGTGGTTGACATGTTGGTAATTTTGTGTTTAAATTATGGAGGATGATGGTGTTGTGGATTTTGATATGTGGATACGTGTGGAAACTGCAGTGATTCTTCATTGATGGGTTTTCGATTTTGGTCGACATTTGAAAGTTTGAGATTTTTGGTGTTTTGGAAATTTTTGGAAATTTGGGGGATTTAGTAATCTTGAAATTTGGTAATTTTCAAATTTCCGAATTTAGCAACAGTGGAAAGTTTCTAATTTGAAAGTTTGGCAATTTGAAATTTAGGGGATTTGGGGAATTTAGGGAATCTAGGGAATTTAGAAATCTTGAAATTTGATATTTTTGGAATTCGAAAATTTCGGAATTTAGGGAATTGGGGGAATTTAGTGAATCTAGGGAATTTGGAGGGTCTAGGGAATTTGGGGGAATCTAGGGAATTTTGCAACTTGATATTTTTGGTTTTTGAAATTTAGAGAATTTGGGGGATTGAGGAAGTTTAGGGAACGTAGGAAATTTAGAAATCTAGGGAGTTTGGGGAATTTAGGGAGTTATGCGAATATAGGAAATTTAGTAATCTTAAAACTTGGGGAATTTTTTAATTTTTTAATTTGGAGAACTTAAAAATATAGAAAATTAGTGATTTTACAATCTCGGGATTTCAGAATTCGAGAACTTGAGATTTTGAGACAAAAGTTATGATTTTGAAAATTTCAAAATTTGGAAATATTTAAAAATTTTTTAATTCCAATTAAGAAGTCCCAAATTTTCAACTCCCCGAATTTTAAAATAAAAAATTTCGAAATTCTTAGATTTCAAATCCCCAATTTCCTAAATTTCTCAGTCCTTGACTTCTCAAAATCTGAAGTTTTGAAACTTTCTGATTCCCACATATTACAATTCATTAACAGCGCCGACCCTGGTAGTGGTATTACACTTTAGTATCTATTCGTACATCTGACATTAAATGAAAGATACTGTTAATTAACAAATGTAATCGCGATGAAATTCCAGCATGCACGACTCCCGAATCACAAAGAGGTCTGATCACCGAAGCATGAACGTGTGCCCACGATGCATATACGATGATGCAGAATGCACACGCAGAGAAGTTGCAACGCGTGTTCGTTGCATATGGTGGGGACACGAACGGCTTCCAGGCCTGAGAATCTTCCCACGTTTCTCGTAGCACGAGCCACAACACCGTACAGTCGGCTGCAATCTTCGCTTCCTGTGGTTAAACATTAATTTAACATCTTCGTCATTTTTTAATTTATTCATTTACAGTTTTTCAACTTTTCAAATCACCAAATCTCTCAATCTTGAATTTTGCAAATTTTCGTGATGGTACCTTTTTCAAATTTTAATTTTCAATTTTTCAAAAACCATTTTCTCGATTTTTGAATTCCTCAATTTTCAAACCTCTAAGTTTCGAAATTCAAATTCCCACACATAAACATCTCCACAAAAATTGTGTCCCGAATTCCCATTCGTTAAGCACATTTTCACTAGGTAATCCCGATTTGTCGACTAGTACATACGAAACACGTACACATAGATATTTGAAGGGATTTACTTTTCCCGCCTTACGGAGCTGTGCCAATACGTATGCTAGCGTTTTCATTGCCCATTAATTTAGTAGCATCCGATTCGTACAGAAGACACGTAGTGACATTAATATAAATATTACTACTCCTATATTTTTGTTTAATATAAGTACATCTCATTATGTGGTCTGGTACATAACACTATTAATGGTTTATAACAATAATATGTTCAATAGAAAAGATGGTATAAACTTGAGTGTGAATTTACAAAGTGCGAGATTTCCACTGCAACCGCATAACCGCTTGCAGGTTATGTTCCGATCGATCAGGCCGGTCGATACTCGAAACAAACGCCAGTTGCGGACACCGCGCCACAAATTATAATAAATAGTATTCTTTATATCGTGGTATTGAGTGTGAGAAATAATTTCTTCTTTTACTCTTTTCTATTTGAAGTGTATGTGCTATTCTACCAACGCTAATAATGTGACAATCGTGTGTGTTCCTAACCAATAAAAATTGCGTTGTTTTTGTGTACTGTTCTCAAAGATGTTTGGGATGCTCGTAAAATATGAGGGACTAGAATCATCCCGCGGTTATGCCCCATTTTCGATATATACGTACACAGATATATATAAAGCAGGAATTCGGTGGCGGTATCCGTGTTCTGCGCCGAAGAGAACCCGGCGTTGAACCTTTCCGGGGGTTCGCGTGACGAGGACCGACAACCTTTGCAAAGCAGCCAACAGAAAGAGACCTGGCGAGGCTACAACTGTTCGTGAAATCGACGATGAACAGGGATTCGAGGAACAGTGCGGAAGCGTTTCGTATACCGGCACGTTCCGAATTAGCTCAACTGCCTTCTTCCACATTCTCTACCGTGATTCTGTGTCCCGGTTTCATTGTCTCGGTCCAACGAACACAACCGACACAGACATTTTCTTTTCTCTTTTCTTTCGTAAACATGCTTCGGTGCCGTCGTCTGGCCACTGGCTGCGTTCGACGATATTGATTGCCCTTCTTCAGGTAACTTTCTTCGATTCTCTCTGCGCAATCTCGCGTGCATGCGACGTGCTATCTTCCTCCTGCACTTCCTCTTTTATCGCACCGTTTTTTCGATACCTTCGTACGTGTTCGTATGTGGCTGATCACTTGTGTACGTACTTAACTATGATTTATAATACTTAGTTATTTAATTCATATGCATATGTATGCATTGATCTATACATAATAGATATGCATTCGTTTATACATACATAGTGTACATTGATTCATATACGTACATATGTGTGCATTACTTTATATACATATGTGTGTATTGATTTTTATATATACGTAGGTATGCATTGATTCTTTATGCATATGTATACATTGATTTATATGCATATGTATTGATTTATATATATACGTAGGTATGCATTGATTCTGTATACATATGTATGTGTTGATTTATATACATATATAGATGTGCATTGATTCATATACATACATTGATATGCACTGATTTATATACATATATAACTATACATTGATTTATAAATGCATATATATTATTATAGAAATAAACACATATGTATTTATGTGCAGACATATAATCTTACATATCTTTAAAATGAAAATTATAATACTCCAACAATACTTAAAACTAGCATCCACAATTATTTAAAATAATTTTTCCAATTTTGCAAACAAATGAATCAATATCGTGGTCCGCTGTAAAATTCCTGAAACTGAATTTTTTGGAATTAATAACAATTGAACAAGCACTTTTGACGATTTTTTTCACTGGAAAACATAATTTTCATCTGTCATCGTTTATACAATTACAGTGCGATTGCGATCGTCCGCTCGATGAAAGGGTTAAACGTTCCCGACGCGATAAAGCGTGATTTTTTAGCAGGACGACCGGTATAATGTTCGCAGCGCTGAAAACGAGGCATTAGCATCGACGGAGACCGGTAGGATAATTATACTGATTGGTCGTCCGAGCCGGATGCGTTCGCTCGCTTGCACTCGCGAGCGTGTGCTCGCTAACTTGAGCGAAACGAGCGTTATCCGCGCGATGCCACGCTGCTATCGTACCAACACTCCCTGCGTTATTATTAATCGCGTTAACGACCCTGCGCTGTTATTTCTCTGATTGTCCATTCGAATCTTCGCTGATTCTTTTATGTCACTTTTTAACATCCAAATTTCTACATCTTTAATTCGAGAGATTTAAACTTGTCTGATTGTCGATACGAATCTTCTGTAATTTTTTTGTCACTGTCCAACATGACAGTACCTACTTTACCGCGCGAGAAAGAGATGCGCGAACTGCGTGCGCATTAGACAAGTTCGAGATTCTTCTATTTTTTTCCGTTTGTCGGACAGTATGCACATGTGTTATTGCAAATGACATAATAAAATCATTTACAATCAAGAACAGGGAGTTATTTACAACAATTAAAAATATTTAGTATCGAAGTGCTTAATTCAACAATCACTTTTTAATATTCAAATTTCTAAATCTTTAATTTGAATGATTCAGTCTGGAGTGACATTTTATGTCACATTTTAAGATTCAAATTTATTTGTAAAATTTTATAATTTCAAATAATTTAAGATCATCTTAATATAATGTGATGTATAAGAAACAAGTATTATTTTGACTGTTTTGTCACAAAGCTGGAATAAAATTTTTGTAAACAAGAAACATTACGAGTTGGTGCATGAATTATGTAATAAATATTATTATTGTTGCACAAAAATTAGTAAAGGGAATTAGAATAAAATAGTAGTGTAAGGAATTTTATAGGGAAGAAAATTGTAATACAGGGAATTTTATAAGGAATAAAATTGTAATATAGGAAATTTTGTAAAGAATAAAATTGTAATATAGGGAGTTTTATAGGGAATAAAATTATAACATAGACAATTTTATAGGGATTAGAATTGTGACATAGGAAATTTTATACAGAATTTAATATAAGTTTTTGAAAAAAATTTATTTCAATATTGTCTTGTAACATTTAATTTATTATGTTTTAATTTATAATTATGTACAAGATTTCTAAAAAATTGTATTGTCTTAATATTTCTAGCTCTTCCTAAAAATTACATGAAGAATATGGAGTTATTTTATGTAAATTAATTTTGAAAAAATTTGGAATTAGTTAATGAACGTAGGTGTTTTCTATTAGTTACATCGTGCACTTATGTCGAATGAAACTGTCGCAACTTATTCATTTGCTATTTTAAGATATAAATTCGTGTAAAGTCTTACTCATTTGATATCTAAAGATTGAGGTCATTCTCATTCCATTGTGTATCAATCATATGCAACGCAATCATTAATTCACAAATCATCTAATCGCTATAGTTTAACCCGAAGGTTAAGGTAGTTTTAATTTATTTTGAGTAATTGCGGGCCTGAAATTTAAATTCATTAACTATTTAAAATAATTTAATTAAGTACTTCATTAGCTATTTTTAATTGTTCCGTTTAATAATTGATTGACAATTTTTAATAAATTAATTAGTTATTTATTATTTCGAATAGTTTAATTTAATTAAATTTGAACAATTAGTTATTTTATTTCGGCAATTAATTATTTTATTATCTATAATTTGATAATTGATTGACAATTTTGAATCATTTAATTGATCAATTTTCAGACTACATTGATTAGTTTAATTAAATACTTTATTAGCTAATTGGAGTGCTGCAATTATATACTTAATTGGCTATTTTAGATAGTTTATTATCCCCTTCAAACTTCGTATACTTTAATAAAGCAATATATTAATTATCCCGAAATCATCGGCAACGCAACATTGTAACTAAAGTAGATGATATAATAATCTCGATCTCGCATTATAATGTTTTAACAGAGAAACCAATTATCCCGTAATGGGTTCAATAATATCGTAACGACGTATTTTATATGATATTTCACGTGATAAAGAAATCGAAGAAGGTTACATTATAATGTCGCTGCGTATTAAAGTTGATGACACAAAAATACCATGATATGCCCCACTTGTGGCGTATCAATTTCGATTTTTCAGTTGAACGTAAATTACTACATGAACTCTTTATTGAAGCTTTCAATATGAAATGGTTGATTCTCATACATGGAAAGTCTGATAAAATTCAATGATACGAGACTACCGCAAAATAGCACTTGCACATTAATACGATGCTTGAGGGCTGATTAAAATTGCTACGTACACGTTTTCTCGGTATTCTTGATACAAAGTGACCGTATCTTAATTACAGAAGCAATCACTCAATTTATATGGTAAAATTAGTTTATTAACGAAGCGTTCAATTTTTAATTGACTATTTGCTGTCTTTCGTTGTTTTCCATTATTTCGTTGCTTTTCGTTTCTTTTTGTTTTGTTGTTTGTCGTTGTTTCGTTGTTCTTCGTTTTTTCATTGCTTTTCGTTGTTTCGTTGTTCTCGATATATGGTCGTTTCCGTCTTGTTGTGTTGTTCTGTTGTTCTCCGTTGTTTTCGGTGTATATTTTCTTCTCGTTGTTTGTTGTTGTTTCAATGTTCATCTTTGTTTCGTTGTTTCTCCTTCTTTTTCGATGTTTCTTGCTGTCCCGTTGTTTTTCGTTCTTTTCGGTCGCATCTCATTGCTTTTTGTTGTTGTTATGTTGTTTCTCGTTGTTTTTTTTTCTTGTTTCTCGTTGTTTTATTGTTTTTCGTTGTTTCTTATTGTGCCTCATTGTTTTTCGTTGTTTCTCGTTATTTTTCTTTGTTTTTTATCGTATTTCATTGTTTTGTTGTTTTTCATTGTTTTACGTTCTTTTTCGTTGTTTTCTGTTGTTTCTTGTTGTTTGTCGTTGTTTTGTTGTTTTTCATTGTTTTACGTTGTTTCTCATTATTTTTCGTTGTTTCTCGTTGTTTTCCGTTGTTTCTTGTTGTTTGTCGTTGTTTTGTTGTGTTTCATTGTTTTACGTTGTTTCTCGTTGTTTTTCGATGTTTCTCGTTGTTTTCCGTTGTTTCTTGTTGTTTGTTGTTTTTCGTTGTTTTTCGTTGTTTTACGTTGTTTCTCGTTGTTTTCTGTTGTTTCTTATTGTATTTCGTTGTTTTGTTGTTTTTCATTGTTTTACTTCGTTTCTCGTTATTTTTCTTTGTTTTTTATTGTATTTTGTTGTTTTTCATTGTTTTACGTTGTTTTTCGTTGTTTCTTATTGCATCTTGTTGTATTTCAATGTTTTTCATTGTTCACCATTGTTTTTCGTTTTTTTACGTTCTTTTTTTTATTGTTCATCCTTGTTTCTCGTTGTTTTTCACTTTTCCCTTTTCTTTCGTTGTATCATTTCATAATTATATCACTTCTTCGTTGTTTCATAATTTCATCTTTTCAATCCTTCGTTCCGTTACATCACCGTTTTGTTCTTTCATCCTTTCGTTATATTGCCATTCATTACATTCACCTTTGCCATTCATCGCATTCATTCAATTCCCCACTTCATTCTCCCAGGTTCACAAAAATGTATTCAAAACATATCGAAAGAAATGTCACTTTTAACTTTAAGTAATTTTAACTTCTGTAAAAATCGAAATCCGCGTTTTGGTAGATTGTACAGATAGTATTCGAAGGTGCACAATGTTTGTCGCTCGTGCACGAGACGCAGGTCGACGAAAGAGCTCGTCATCGCGCGTCGTCGCAGATCTCGCTTTATGGCCGAATAACGCGATTTCGTCCGGCTGATATTAATTGCTCAATCGGTGGCGATCATCGATGCGCCGGCATTAATAATAAATGGATGACACATCAGTATGCACGCTGACGAAATTATTTCAACGTAACCGAGGAGGCCGGCACAATGCCAAAACGAACGCGAAAATATATTGTGGCGGCTCCGGCACAATTGTATCGAAGTAGCTAGCGTCTCATAGATAATAGAGTGCAAGATAGAGAGCCGATGCGAGCCGTACATGTTCGATTATCGTTCAACGCGATCGCGTTCGGCCAAGTGTGCTCTACACGTTCGTCTGTGTTTGTGACTATAAACGTTACTGTTCACCAGAGATTATAGAACATTTCGTATCTTTTTCTACCTGTTGTTTGTTGTTTGTGGTCGGAGCTGCTGCTCGGAGAACACGGAGACCAGGTAAAAATATCGTCTCGAAAATGTTACACTTTCGTAACGGTGTTTAGCTGGTGTGATTGATTTAAAAAAAAAAATTAGGTTTAATGTAATTGGTGATGTTTGTGGAGATGTGGTTATTTATTGCTTATTGTGATTTTATAATAGTCGCTTTTTATTTTATACTTTTATGTGTGGATTCATTTTTAAGGAATAATTTATTTATTTAAGAGATAGTTAGTTTCTTTTTGGTACAATTGTTGATTCTATTATTTGTGAAATTATGGTTAATTGCTGGAGTAATTAATTATTTACTCTAGATAAGTATATAGGTTATATATGCATTAATTGTTAACAAGGAATAATTAATTTATTTAGGAGCAAAATTATTTTCTTTGTTATGAATTTTGGTGATTCAGGTGTTTATGAAAATATGGTTAATTACTGTGGTAATTATTGCAGATAATTATATAGATAAATTTATAGTTTGTTATATATGCATTAATAGTTCATAAGGGATAGTTAATTTATTTAAAAGAATACTCGTTTTTCCTTTTTATGAATTTGTTAATTTAGCTGTTTATAAAAATATGATTAATTACTGTGGTAATTATTGTAGATAATTATGTAGATAAATTTATAGTTTGTTATACGTGCATTAATAGTTCATAAGGGATAATTAATTTATTTAAAAGAATACTCGTTTTTCCTTTTTATGAATTTGTTAATTTAGCTGTTTATAAAAATATGATTAATTACTGTGGTAATTATTGCAGATAATTATATAGATAAATTTATAGCTTGTTATATATGCATTAATAGTTCATAAGGGATAATTAATTTATTTAAAAGAATACTCGTTTTTCCTTTTTATGAATTTGTTAATTTAGCTGTTTATAAAAATATGATTAATTACTGTGGTAATTATTGCAGATAATTATGTAGATAAATTTATAGTTTGTTATATATGCATTAATAGTTCATAAGGGATAATTAATTTATTTAAAAGAAAATTATTTTTTTTTAAATAAAATTGTTGATTGAGTTGATTATGAGAATATAATTAATTACTGTGACAATAAATTATTTATTGTAAATGATTTTATAGTTTTTCACATATGTATTAATATTTAATAAGAGAATCAATTTTTTAAAGCAAAATTAATTATACTAATAATTGCCATGCTAACAGATAATTGTTAAAAGAGAACAATTTGTATTACATTTTGTCAAAAATAGAAGATAGCAGATTTATACTAAAAAATTTAATGATTATTATAATTTTGTATTTTGTGGTGGCCAACTTATTTCATTCACTTTTCTTTTATTTAAAAATTTAAACCTAACCTTGTATTAAGAAATGAAAAGCAGTTTAATTTACAGATTGAGTGAGGTTAGGTTTGATTTCGTCGTACTTAATCTGGTTAGGTTAGATTTGATGCAGTGAGGTTAGGTTAGGTTTGGTTTGTATTTGATTAGGTCTGATTTCATCAGATTTAATTTGGTTAGGTTAGATTTGATGAGGTGAGGTTAGGTTTAGTTTACATTTGAAGGATTTTGTCAGGCAATGGCCAACAAACAATTTAATCAACAATAAATAACCTAAACAAGCAACCAGCAATAAATAACTAAACCCTTAATAACTAACAAATAACCTAACCAAAGCTGCAGCAATAAATAACCAAAAGAACCAACAATAAATAACCCAAACAAGCAACCAGCAATAAATAACCTTGACAACAAACAGTAACCTAACCAACTCTCCAACGAATACCCAAAAAAATCAGCCACCAGTAAACAACCCTTCAGCAATAAATAAGTTAAACCGTCAATAAACATAAAAGCCAAACACGTCTGAAAGTATAATTATATAAAAAAATATTGTCAAAGAAATGCAGTACTTCCAAAATACCCCAACCACTATTTCGCCAAAAATTCCAATCAAGCCCGCAACGAAAGAGGTCCCGAAATGTCGGTCGGAGAAGTTGAATTTCGAGGTCGGGAAGAGAGACATAAAACGGTGAGTGAGCCGCCTGCGAGCACAATTATAACGCCATCTAAATAAATTCCACACGGTAGTCTCATCGATGGTATCGGTTGCTATTGGAAGGCCATAATCAACGTCGCCGAAAAAGGCTCGCGGTTCGATGGTATCGTGATGGCTGTTCCTTTAAAGAGACATCAGGCGATGGTGGTGGTTTGTAGTCGAACAATCCGGAGATTTCTCGGTAACACGTTTGCCCCTAGGCGCGCCACTACGATCGCCGATCGTAAAAGAGAAGCCGATCGGTAGTTAAGGGCGTTCATATACCGAAACGATCGAATTCTTTAATGAAAGGGACACATCGTTGGCCAGGTCCGGCCAGTTTAGCCCCGGAGCATCGTAAATACTCGGCCCGGCCCACTGCGGACCCTTGTTTGCCCTATCTGCTTCCAAAAGGGCTAAACACCTCGTTAAGTCCCGCAAAGCGAAACCTGTCTGACGCGGGGATGCCTGGACCCCATTACCCTTAAGGGTTTAGTGGGCCGAATTTTCGGGCGAACCAGAAAACCGAGACGAGGCTCCTCGCTTGTGCGGGAGAAGAGAACGACAACGATTTTGGTGACATTGGGAGGATTTTGGATCTGGGGAATTTAGAATTTGGGGAGTTTGCAATCTAGGGAATTTTGTATTTAGAGAATTTGGCATTTGGGGACTTCGACATTTGAGGAATTTGGAATTCGGGGGACTTGAAATTTGGGGAATTTGGCATCTAGGGAATTTAGAATTTGGAATTTGCGGAATTTGGGGGATTTGGCATCTGGGGAACTTGGAATTTGGGGAATTTGGCATCTAGGAATTTAGAATTTGAGAAATTTGGAATTTGGGGAATATGGCATCTGGGGAACTTGGAATTTGGGGAATTTGGAGTTTTAGGAATTTAGAATTTTGGGAATTTGGCATCTAGGGAATTTAGAATTTGGGAAATTTGGAATTTGAGGAAATTGTAATTTGGTGGATTTGGAATTTGGGGAATTTGGCATTTGGGGTATTTGGAGTTTGAGGAATTTAGAATTTGGGGAATTTGACATCTAGGGAATTTAAGGAATTTGGAATTTGGGGAAATAGGAATTTGGAAAATTTGGAATTTGCGAAATTTGGAATTTGCAAAATTTGGAATTTGGGGAATTTAGATTTTGGGAACTTAGAATTTAGGGGATTTGGCATCTGGGGAGTTTAGAATTTGGGGAATTTGGCATCTAGGGAATTTAGAATTTGGGAAATTTGGAATTTGGGGAATTTAGAATTTGGGAAATTTGGCATCTGGGGAATTTAGAATTTGGGGTATTTGGAAATTGGGGAATTTGGAGTTTGAGGAATTCAGAATTTGGGGAATTAGACATCTAGGGAATTTGGAATTTGGGGAAATTTGAATTTAGGGAATTTCGGAATTTGAATAAGTTTTGAGAATCTTGAGAATGTAAGAATTCGGATATTTGAAGAAAACTTAATCTAAGAACTCACAAATTAAGAAATTTAGAAACTTCATTTCAAATATTAAAAAAACAATTAATTTCTCCATCACAAATTTAAATTATTTATGTTCTATAAAGTCTACTTTCAACCAAATAAGTTACATTAATTTTCATTTGCCAATAGTTAATATAAATTAGATAAATTACAAAGTTGAACAAAAAGCAAAAATTTAAAAAAAATTTGAATTTAACAAATTACAAAATTAAGCAAGATTTCAAAATAATGAGTCAAAAATTAAATTTAACGAGTTATAAAATTAAATAAAAATTCATACATCAAACAAAATTAAATTACATCACAGACAGATGGGATAAATTAAACAAATTGCAGAGTTAAACCAAAATTAAAACTAATTAAGCAGAAATTAAATTAAATTACAAAATTAAACTACAGTACAATTAGATAAGATACATTATGAATTAAAATTAAATAACACTACAAATATACAAAATTACAAACAAACAAAATAAATCAAATTGAACAAATTAAGGTAGAAGCTTAAGTTCCACATGTACCTGATATTCACTCAACCTCCCATCACTTCACCACACAAAAATCTCCCAAATAGCAATCCAAAGATAAACTGAAGTTCCGCAAAAAAACCATTCCTGTTACTTTATCTCGCACTTCATATCTCACAAGGAACCAGCCTCTTACGTTAGTGTCACAATTACAAGCAGACTCCGTATAATCAGCGAGGCACCCGCTTACCTACCTCAAACCGCAACCACCACCACCAATCTCGTGTATTTTCGTCAAACGTCTGTCTTAAAAGAGGACGGTGTATCGCGCTATTTCAATTGTTCCACATTCATGAGAACAGCGTTAAACTGACTATTCAACCCAGATAAACAGAATCAATATCAGAGTGTAACACTTTAATTTATTTTATTTAAACAAACTAAAGAAGATGTACAGTGTGTCAATAGAAAATGGGTTTGAAACAGAGGAGGGAAAAAACATTAGCTTTTCCTTTGCGAAGAAAACAGGACAAGCATCCACAAGAGCGTGGACGCGATATCTGAGTGCAAGTCAATCTTTTCTGTAAAAAGGTTGTATAGTTGGTTGTAATAATGTGTCCAATCACCGCCATTAGCGATTAATGGGCATACTTTCAACCAGCTTTGTATGAGACAGGAAGAGATCTGGATATTTCTCGAATACGGCAAACTAGCGTCTTCGATTTTAAAATACGCTTTCCTCGGAGTTTGTACTTCGTGAGAGACCAAACATTTTCGATCGGATTGGCATCGGGGGACTAAGATGGCCAATCCAACACGTTGACACCATTCTGTTTTCCATTCCGTACAAAGGCTTCGGTGTTTGTAGTCGTCCTCTTGAAGTATCCAATGGTCTCTGGTTCTTTTAAACCAATGTTACGATACTAAGAGACCCCTTTGGTACAGTTTAATCATCTTCCGAGCATTTCAATTATCCGGAAAGACGCATAAAGAAACCCCGACGCAAGTTCCGTAGCTTGCTTCGAACCCCGATCAGGTCATCGACACAATTTGTCTCTTTATAACGTTGCACTTATTTACAAATTCGCGAGACTCGAGACTTTTAAACATCTGCAAAATCCAACTACTTGTTCTGAATATAATAACTTATCAAAAACATGGTACACATGTCAACCCACACCAAACTCATACGATTTAGGTTATGTCTGAACAGTAACGTGCGTCACGAGTGCGTCTCAATATTATAAGAGAGTTAAAGAGTCCAAGAGTTAATTATCCCTAGATCAATTCTTAGATCATTCTTTGAACATCCCACATACTGATGTCAACCCACGCGTTGGCGCGTGAGCTGTGACGTACTCGTGACGCACTAATGACGCACTCGCGACACACGCGTGACGCACTAATGACGCACTCGCGACACACTCGTGACGCACTCGCGACACACGCGTGACGCACTAATGACGCACTCGCGACACACTCGTGACGCACTAATGACGCACTAAAGACGCACTCATGACGCACTAATGACGCACTCATGACATACTCGTGACGCACTAATGACGCACTCGCGACACACGCGCGACGCACTAATGACGCACTCATGACATACACGTGACGTACTCGTGACACAATCGTGACGCACTTGCGGCACACTCGTGACGCACTAATAACGCACTCGCGACACACGCGTGACGCACTAATGACGCACTCATTACATACACGCGACGCACTCGTGACGCACTAACGACGCACTCGTGACGCACTCACACTCGAAAAATCCAAATACTTGTTCTAACATTTGGACCACAAGTCGTAGTTATACCACACTGTGAAAGGGCTAATATTGTAGCCGTTATTAGTCAATTCTGACTGACGCACAAATATAGTGCAAGAAATAACACTTCATGTGATTCAATTTTGTGTTAACCCCTTAACCTACAATTTTCTGTACACTTGTTTTATTCACATCTTATTCCTACAACGTGAAGACATCTGAAGCACGTTCAAATGTTAGATACATTCAGTGGTTCTTGATTACCGATATCATAAACAAAATTGAACGAAAAATTCAATAACAGTGAAAATACGAATGTAATTTGTCAGATTCGAATTGTAGTGCGTGTCAAGGGTGTGACACGTTATTGTAGGACAAGGGGTTAAAAAATGACGAGGGAACACAGGTGCTCAGAATTGCGTCGGTGAATCAACAAGTGTCCGATGGGTTTGGGTGCACAAGTCCCGGATTCCAATAAACCGGTCAAAGCGGACCCGGGGGTTCACTGGCGAAAGGTTGAGGGAAGAACTTGTTCCTTATCGCAAATTCGATGACGAGACTTTAAGACTGGGTTACACGCGCCCTTTAACTTCTTGTTTGGGGGCACGGGGCAAATTTTATTTCGTTTGGAGCCCGAGGGAATGGACCAACTGTGAATGCTACACACCTCTTGCATTCTTTGCAAATTACTGAATTTTTGAATTCTTGAATTCCTAAATTTTCAAATTCGAGATTTAAAAATATCTGAACTTTCAAGGTTTCTGGTTATGTAGATTCTGAATATTCTGAAAATTATCAGAGTTGTCAGAATTTTTAAACGTTCAAATTTTTCAACTTCAAATGTTCAAATTCTAGCTCCTCAAATTGTACGATGTTAAAATTTACAAAATTCTTGAAGTTTGTTCATGTAATCAAACTACTCAAATTTTACAAATTGTCGAGTTGTTAAAATTCACGGAATTCTTGAAATTCTGAATATTTTAAAACTTTCTTCCAGTTCTCCAATTCTCAAGACGTCAAATTGCTCAAATTTACAAGTTTTCTACGTTTCTACAGATTTTCAAATTTCAAATTCACAAACTTATGTTCTCAAATTTTTTTAAGATTCTCAAACTACTCAAATTTACAAAATTTTGAAATTTTCATACATCTAAAAACTGCTCAAATTTACAAGTTCTTACAATGCTCAAATTTACAGTATTCTCAAACTCACAATATTTTCTCAAATTCTCAAACTACTCAAATTTACAAAATTCTTAAATTCTCATAAATCTCAAAACTGCTCAAATTTGCAAGTTCTCAAACTGCTCAAATTTACAGTATTCTCAAACTCACAATATTTTCTCAAATTCTCAAACTACTCAAATTTACAAAATTCTTAAATTCTCAAAGATCTCAAAACTGCTCGAATTTACAAGTTCTTACAATGCTCAAATTTACAGTATTCTCAAACTCACAATATTTTCTCAAATTCTCAAACTACTCAAATTTACAAAATTCTTAAATTCTCGAAGATCTCAAAACTACTCAAATTTGCAAAATACTAAAATTCTCAAAGATCTCAAAACTGCTCAAATTTATAAATTTTTACAGTGCTCAAATTTACAATATTTTTTTAATTCTCAAACTGCTCCAATTTACAGTATTTTCAAATTCTCGAAATTCTCAACATTTTCTCAAATTCTCAAACTGCTCAAATTTACAAGTTCTCAAATTGCTCAAATTCCCCGTATTCTCGAATTTTCAAATATTTCAACAGCTCAAATTTACAAAATTCTTAAATTCTCAAAACTTTCTCAAATTCTCAAACTGCTCAAATTTTATAAATTCTCAAATTACTCAAATTAACAATATTTTTAAATTTTCAAATTCTCAAACTTCTCACAATTTTTCCAAATTTTCTCAAACTGCTCAAATTTGACAAATTCTCATTCTCTCAATTTTAGAAATTACTATAATTCGAAATTTCTCCAAATTCTCCAACTTCTGATCATTTTATTGCTCAAATTTCCAAATTTCCAAAGTTGTTATCAGACACGGAAATCCAATAATCTAGAGATCTAAAGATACAGAAATCTATAAATTTGGTGATCTCAAGATGGCAATCTAAAGATCCATAAATCAACGTTCATAGAAATCTAACAATCTGGAGATCTACAGATATAAAGGTCGAAAAAATGTAGGACTCTAAAAATCCAGAAATCTAAAGATATACAAATCTAAAAATATAAAAATCTGAATATCCAAAAATCTGGATACATGGAGACCCAATAACCCAGAGATCCGAAGATCGCCAGTCCCAAGATTTTCGAGCGACAAATAAAAACGTCCATTGATCGACGTAATTATCTCGCAACGAACACCCGCTCCGAGCAATATATAAATTATAAAGTCTCGTATTTATCAACGGCCGTATCTGTTCGCGTCGATCGATAAGCTATTCGACGAGTTAATTATTGTGGACGCAGTCGAAGGAAAGTGTCCCATGCGACGATACGTAACGACGATATGAAAATTTTTTAATTAACTTCATCGGCGAAAGCGTTTTCGTGAAAGTCACGAAAAATTGCCCATTATTTTTCTGCGATCCAATCAATTTGCGTACTGTTCAAGGATTCATTTAACATCGACTTGTTTATTCGTTACACAGTTACAATTTTAATGCAACTTGTTTCTGACCGATCAATTTCTTTCCGCGACAGTCCGTAAAAATCGTTGCGAACGAGGGTGACGTTCGCGTGTGACACGCGCTCGTGTCACTGCGACTGTTCAGTTATCAGATTCAGCACGCGGAAAAAGATGCGTTTCGCAAGTTTCTCTCGGGAGAATATGGAGACGGCATGTTTTATTCATGCGATCTCAAAAATAACGCTAGTCAATTTCGAACTTTCCACTCATGTACGCTGATAGTCGCAATAGTCGGTATTTAGTCACAGTTGTGATTATTTAGTCACAGGTACACTATTTCATACACTATTTAGTAGTGCAATGACACTACTTTATTACAGTTACTTCATAGTCACTATTCAGTCACAATTGTGACTATTCGGTAACAATTACACTAATTGGTAGTGTAGGTACACTACTTCATTACAATATTTAGTAGTGTAATTACACTACTTCATTCGACTCTACAGTAATTACACTACTTCATTACACTTACCTCATAGTCACTATTCAGTCACAATTACACTATTTAATTACACTACTTTATTACATTATTTAGTAGTGTAACTACACTACTTCATTACAATATTTAGTAGTGTAATTACACTACTCCATTCGACTCTACAGTAATTACACTACTTCATTACACTTACCTCATAGTCACTATTCAGTCACAATTACACTATTTAATTACACTACTTTATTACACTATCTAGTAGTGTAACTACACTACTTCATTACAATATTTAGTAGTGTAATTACACTACTCCATTCGACTCTACAGTGGAGTAATTACACTACTTCATTATACTTAATTCATAGTCACTATTCAGTCACAATTACACTATTTAATTACACTATTTAATTACACTAGTACATTACACTCTACTGTAGAGTAATTACACTACTTCATTACACTTAATTCATAGTCACTATTCAGTCACAATTACACTATTTAATAACACTACTTTATTGCACTATCTAGTAGTGTAATTACACTACTTCATTACACTATTTAGTAGTGTAAGTACAATACTTCATTGCACTATTTAGTAGTGTAATTACACTACTTCATTACACTATTTTGTGGTGTAGTTATTCTACTTCATTACACTTACTTCGTATTCACTACTGAGTTACAATAACACTACTTTATCACACTATTTAGTAGTGTGATTACAGTACTTTATTACACTATCTAGTAGTGTAATTACACTACCCCATTACACTATTTAGCAGTGTAATTACACTACTTAATTACACTCTTTACTAGTATAAGTACACTACTTCATTGCACTATTCAGTAGTGTAACTACACTACAAGTTTTGCACTTTTGGGTAAATTTTCAAGTATTATATTCCTGAGAATATGGAGAAAGACATTTGTATCCTCCTCCACTATTCTCACTACTCTGACTCGTGACGCACGAGTGCGTCAGCGGTGTTCAATTTGAC
Organism: Megachile lagopoda; assembly: GCA_036983795.1. Lineage (NCBI taxonomy): Eukaryota > Metazoa > Arthropoda > Insecta > Hymenoptera > Megachilidae > Megachile > Megachile lagopoda. The sequence goes on along the minus strand of CM072798.1, from coordinate 2,849,511 downwards.
TCGAATTTTGAATACGCTTCAGTTTGGAGTTCAAGTCCACTGTGCATAGTCAGTGATTGCATAATACCAAATTGACGTAATATTTTAACTTTCTTTGTCTGTTTTAATATTGTAGCTGTGATTAGTTGTGATTAAATATAGTGCAAGGTGTTGACACACTGAATGGCACAACTGTTGGAAATTGCATTAGGTATTTTCATTTTTGACAAATCTTGCCAAATGTAGTTACAGTAGATTGTTATATTTATTTTTCATAGTTACAAGAGGCTGGTACGAATATTTGCAATTGGATAAGAGAATAAATTCTCAGTATATAGATCTGTGTGAAAACGGGGACTCTCCCTGCGAAGTCCCCTTTAAGACTCAAACACCAGAAAGGTTAAATAAATCAAAATTACATCCCCAAAATCAAACCTCAACCAGAATCCTCAATACAATATTTCAGTCTTCTAAAACCCCCGAAAAATCTAATAATTCATAATAAATTCATCCCCGAATAGACGACGAAACACTAATTAAAACGATGAAAAAATTGCCATAAGATCATCGAAGAACCGGTGTGAAAACGCAGAAGAATCTCCGAGCGAAGTGGTTAAAAGAGACGAAGCGGAAGAGAGTGTAACGCGCGCGTCTCGTCGCGTATTGCGCGGGTCGTCCTCGTGCTGGTCGCGCGTCATGGCGTGTGCTGGCCGCTTCTTTTTTCCCGTGTGTTCCCTTCGCCCCGCTCTATCTGTCCGCTACATCCGAAGGGAGTAGGCAGGGATAGTAGCCGCTTCGGCAGCGGGAGCAGCATCGCGATCCCCATTCTGGTTTCGTGCAGGTGTGCACGAAAAGGTCCTCTCCCGCGCGCCGACACCAGCGAAGGGGGCCCCCTGCGCCACTCGTTCGAGCACACACACTCGTACGGAACCTGTGCCGGGCCCGAACAGGCCCCCGATCTGTGGGAACTGTTCGGCCCGCGAGCTTCCCACGATACGCTCCGGCTGCTGGCTGGCTAAGCGGGGTTCACTCGTGCGTCTCCGTCCCCCTTCGTCCCCCGTCGTTCGCCGACACCCTTCTCGTCCGTACCGCGGCGGGGTGGGGGGTCCCCCTGGAAGGTATAAGTAGCCGGTCGGTCCCCACCAGGGACCAGAACCGTCGCATACACGGTGGCGAACGCAGTCTCGGCACTCCGAGTACCAAACGCTTCTAAATAACTTCGCGTCGTGTCCACTCGATTCCCTTGTGACTAGTGGCTAGTGTGGACCGTATATCGTCCCCGTAATGGCACCGCAGACCAGTTACGCGCCTGTGGCCGGTATGGAATACGAAGAGCCGGTGTCCAGGACGTACCAGTACAGGAAGGTGATGAAGCCGATGCTGGAGCGGAAGAGGCGAGCGAGGATCAACCGCTGCCTCGACGAGCTCAAGGACCTGATGGTGACGGCTCTTCAGGCCGAGGGCGAGAACGTGGCCAAATTGGAGAAGGCCGATATCCTCGAATTGACTGTACGTCATCTGCACACCCTCCGAGCCGCGAGAAGACTCACGTTGACCCCGGAGAACAGCTACGCGGACAGATTCAGAGAAGGATTCACGCAATGCGCGCAGGAAGTGTCCTCGTTTCTGTCCACTCCTGTGGCCGCTGCCGTTCATCCCGCTGCCGGTGCACAATTGATGAGACATCTTGGGGGATGTTTGAGAAGGCTCGAGGGACCGGCGGCGAACAATTCGTCCGGGAATCCGACGAAGGCTCCTGTTAGTCCTGCGACGAACGTGATGGTCAACGTGCCGCAGAATGTTTACACGCCGCCGCAGAGTCCTGTCAGTGTCGCCAGCTCCTCGGGAGAGTCCACCGAGTCGAACGCTGTATGGAGACCTTGGTGATGAAGAGGTGTTTGTTCGAATATTTGGACGTACCATTCCTTCCTGGTGAAACGCAGATGATTGGGGGGAAAACGACGAATCATTGTCTTCCATACGTTGAATAATTGTTGAGTCTCGAGAGAGGGACGACAGTTTGTACATTCGCGTTGTTCTACTTCCTTTTTCTCATTATTCTATGTAAATAATAGGTGATGAAGCTTTAAGTGACCGTCTGTGATAGGGTTCAATTCCGTACCTGAGATAACTATGTTCTCGTAATGTAAGATGATTATTATTATATAGATTATAACTTGTTATGTTTAAGAGACAGTTTTCCATTTTTTTTTTTTTTTAGACGTAAAGATACATTCGGTGTTTTTTGTTAAAACCGAGAGCGCGTCGTATTCAATAAACGGATTGTTTTAATACTAGAATTTTTGTTTTCCTGGTTTTATTTCCTTTCCATTTCCTGATTATTTATATTATTATTGTTGAGTCTGTATTTGGAATTAGTGACAAGTTCTTTGTGAAGCGAGGTTCAAGAAATTAAGTTGCTAAGTAGATTTTAGATATAGTAAAACTTTATTTGTGTCGTTTTATTGAATAGATTTCTTTTTGCATTTTAGCCTATTCAGTAAAGTTTTTTCTAAATTTTATTTTGTTGAGTAAATTTTTATGGATTTTATTTTTTATTCTTATTTTTGTTTTATTGATACGTTTGTAGATTTTATTGAGTAGGTTTCACGTTGTTTTCAGTACAAGTATGAAAATTAGTAAAAATGTGTTGCTATAATTAGTCGTTTTTTGTAACAATCAACAAGTGGTTTGTACTTTCCAAAGTCATCCAAACTGATTCAAATTTATTAAAATTTATTCAGACTCATTCAAATTTATTAATACTTGTGAAAAATCACTTACATAGATTTAACAGTGTATTTTTAAGTATATATAATACTCAAAATAGGAAATTTTACTAGTTGTAGGTATTTTTATTAAGAGTCGACTAAAAGAACGCGAAAAATGTAATTATTAAGAATGAATAACAGTTTTATTGAAAATACAAATAATTATTTATGAATATTTATATACATATCACTGTATAATGTTTAAATTTTAAATATTATATACATATATATATATTTTTGTAAGAAATAGTGCAATTTTTGAAAAATAAAAAGAGAGGTTTATTTTTGTAATAGTATCAAAGTATTTTATTTAATTAGTAGTAGTCTTGAATGAACTTAATATTTTTATTTAAAATTTTACAATTTAGGTATTAGTGATAATTTAATATTGTAGTACATACATGTAACAGCATAACACATATATTATAATATTAATCTAATAATATAAATTAAATTATATTATAATATATAAATAATACATATTGTAATAATAATATAAAAATAATAATAATAATAATAATGGGCATTTAAAAATATAGAAATTTAAGTATATGAATCTAGGGAGATAGAGATGTAAGTATATAATGATCTAGGGAAATAGAAGTCGAATAAGAGATCTAAAAATCTAGGAATCTAGGGATATGGAAATCCAAGAATCTAGGGATCTGATCTAGACATCTAAAAATCTAGAAATCTGAAGATATAAAAATTTTAAATTCTAGCCTTACAGAAATCTAAAAATACAAAAATGTGAGATTAACATTTCAAAGATAAAAAAATCTAACAATCCAGAATTCTAAAAATTTAAAAATCCACAAATTTAACAATCCATAAATCTAAAATTCTTATAATCTAGAAATCCATAAATCTAAAAATCTAAAAATCCAGAAATCTAACAATCGAGAAATTTAAAAATCTAGAAATCTAAAAATCTAAAAATCCATAAATCTAAAAATCTAGAAATCCATAAATTTAAAAATCCAGAAATCTAACAATCCAGAAATCTAAAAATCTAGAAATCTAGAAATCCATAAATTTAAAAATCTAGAAATCTAAAAATCTAAAAATCTAGAAATCTAAAAATCCATAAATCTAAAAATCCATAAATCTAAAAATCTAAAAATCTAAAAATCTAGAAATCCATCAATTTAAAAATCTATAAATCTAAATATCCAGAAATCTAACAATCTAGAAATCTAGAAATCCATAAATTTAAAAATCTATAAATCTAAAAATCTAGAAATCTAGAAATCTAAAAATCCATAAATCTAAAAATCCATAAATCTAAAAATCTAAAAATCTAAAAATCTAGAAATCCATAAATTTAAAAATCTAGAAATCTAAATATCCAGAAATCTAACAATCTAGAAATCTAGAAATCCATAAATTTAAAAATCTAGAAATCAAAAAATTGACAAACCTAAAAATCCAAAAATCTATAAATCCATAAATCTACTACTCTACAAATCTAAACCCCCCCAAATCCACGAATCCAAACATGCGCACCTCCATAAAACCCAGAACCCACCAACCTCGAAACCTTCAAAGATTTCCGACAGACAATCACGTCAGACCACGTTCCACGAAGTTTGCTGAAAATTTCTCGGACTCGACTGATAATTCGAAAGCATGCGCTTGCATTACGCGGCGTTAAATCGTTGTTCGTTCGCGCCATAAATTGCCGGTCACCCGTTGCATCGTGATCGGTCGATCAAAAACCGTAATAACGCGCGCAGCTGTTTTTTCTGGCGAAGGAAAAGATCGGCGTCGTATGATTGCGCCACCTCGAATTTGCAAGCAATCATCAGAGGTTTATTCGTTAACGTCGATCGATCAAAAGCCTCTCCAAGACACTTTCGTACTTCCTTCTTCGTTTCTTTTTATTTCTTCATCGAGCTTTCCCGCAACAACGACGATGCTTTTTTTACGTAACTGGAACGTACCGGTACGTGCCACGGAAGTCGACATGACCACGCTTCTTTTTCTACACCGCTGTCGCTTTTTATCGCCGTCTCTGTCCGTGATCGATCATTTAACGCGACTCCGATCACGATTCGATCCTATCGGCGGAACATTAACCCCTCCGATTCGGTTCCCAGAAATTCTTTTACGCTTCGAGGCGTATTTATTTTTTCGTGCTTGCAGGCAAATTTACTACTCTAGGGATATATGTACTTTTCATACTGTTATTGAAAATCATCTTCTGTAAGCTTGTTGGGAAATTTTTTTTTTATCACTGCAGGGAAAGTTATTTTTTTAAGCTTGCAGGGACATTTATTCTTATCATTCTAGGGAAATTTATTTCACTAAGCTTGTAGGAAAATTTATTTTTATTAAGCTTGCAGGGAAATTTCTATTTTTTAAGCTTGCAGGGAAATTTATTATTATCACTCTAGGAAAATTTATATCTTTAAGCTGGTAGGAAAGTTTAGTTGTTTTAAGCTTACAGGGAAAATTATATTTTTTAAGCTTGCAGGGACATTTATTCTTATCATTCTAGGGAAATTTATTTCACTAAGCTCGTAGGAAAATTTATTTTTATTAAGCTTGCAGGGAAATTTCTATTTTTTAAGCTTGCAGGGAAATTTATTATTATCACTCTAGGAAAATTTATATCTTTAAGCTGGTAGGAAAGTTTAGTTGTTTTAAGCTTACAGGGAAAATTACATTTTTTAAGCTTGCAGGGAAATTTATTATTATTATTATAGGGAAATTTATTTCACTAAGCTTGTAGGAAAATTTATTTTTATTAAGCTTACAGGGAAATTTCTATTTTCTAAGCTTGCAGGAAAATTTATTCTCTTTAAGCTTGCAGGGAAATTTATTATTATCAGTGTAAGGAAATTTATTTCTTTAAGCTGGTAGGAAAGTTTAGTTGTTTTAAGCTTACAGGGAAAATTATATTTTTTAAGCTTGCAGGGACATTTATTATTATCATTCTCGGGAAATTTATTTCTCCAAGTTTTTAGGAAAATTTATTTTTATTAAGCTTACAGGGAAATTTCTATTTTTTAAGCTTGCAGGAAAATTTATTCTCTTTAAGCTTGCAGGGAAATTTATTATTATCAGTGTAAGGAAATTTATTTCATTAAGCTGGTAGGAAAATTTAGTTGTTTTAAGCTTACAGAGAAAATTATATTTTTTAAGCTTGCAGGAACATTTATTATTATCATTTTAGGGAAATTTATTTCTCTAAGCTTGTAGGAAAATTTATTTTTATTATGCTTACAGAGAAAATTGTATTTTTTAAGCTTGCAGAGAAATTTATTTTTTTTATGCTTCCAGGGAAATTTATTATTATCACTCTAGGGAAATTAATTTCTTGAAGCTTGTAGGAAAATTTATTTTTATTAAGCTTACAGGGAAAATTATCTTTTCCAAGCTTGCAGGGAAATTCTTTTTTTTAAGCTAGCAGGGTAATTTACTTCCATTAATATAAAAATTAATATATATAAAAATTAATTTAATAATTTTCAAAATAGAAAATTAAAAAATTGTAAAACTTCACAGTTCAAAATACTAAAAACCTTATGCAAATCTAAAAATTTACAAATTTACAAATTTTTACATCCGTTACTTAAAAAATGTAAAAACCTAAAAGTATAGAAATTACAAAAAATTAAAGAAATATTAAAATATGCATATTTAAAAACTCAGAAATTTCTCACGCTTAAACGCAAAAAAAAAATTGAAAACCCGCTCTCAGTTATCAAACTCAATCACCCGTGCTCATAATAATTAATCATCTTAATTACCACAGCACCCGACGTCTCCTACATTAAACCAGACATGCAAATCACCGTAACACTTGACGTGTAAAAATATCTGCTTGCACAATCGTAATTTTCATCTTGTAACATAATCCTCGACATTGATCTCGTTTAATTCTTGAAATTACCCATGAAATGATTGATTTCTGTTGCAGGTAGCGTGACGTCGATCACAGGATGCTGACAGCTGCCGTTCGCATAATTTAAATAGGTATGTGGTCATGCAGAAAATTTGTCCGACGCGATAACGAGTCGCATTTAGGTTGTTTGGACTTTTATAAATAATTACGCGACGTGCTCCTTATACCCAGTGCATTTTATTAAATGCCTCTATTTAACTGCAATCGCCGATTAATGATATTACACGCTGCGATTTCAACAGCGTCGTTTCGCGAAAACGATGTCGGCACATGTCCGCTAAAGGAAATCGTTTAACTAATGGATTTCAAAAGTAGGCTGAAAAGAATCAAAAAAACACTTTCAACCCATCCATTCAACTTTCAATATTCCGTTTTACACCCCCAAAAAATATTATACCTTTCACCTAAAAAATGTTCAAAACCACAGAAACTCATAGGTAGCTATCTTTAATGGTTTACCAGAATCCACATCAATATATACATTCAACTTTTAATATTTCATTTTATAAACTCCCCCAAAAATATTAGACAGTTTACCTAAAAAATGTGTAAAACCAAAGAAACAGGTATCTTTGATAACCTAAGAATCCACATGAAAGTGGTCGATTTTGAAAAGTTTCGATATCTCGAGAAGTCCCCTAACCCGAAGATGCACGACAAAAGTAATGAAATGATCGTAAATGCATCGGTGAAACCGTGCGCGAAGAGTAATCCATCACGTCTAAACGCGGTAATATTTGCTGGCAGATGTTACAGAGTGTCCGGGATGGACTTAATCGCGTACAATCATCGCGAGATCGCGAGCATGTCGAGCAGCGTCGACGACGAGGACGACGAGGTTGAGAAGATCCTGCCGTACATCAACATCGAGCAACGCTTGTTGACGATCGAGCAGCTGGTATCCGGTGGCGACAAGAGATGCAAAATGCCGTTCAGGAGTAGCCTATTCTCGAACGTGCCGCCTTACATCATGTTCCAGTCGTTCGACAGCAAAGGGCCGATACTGCCGTACGAAGTAACCAGACACCTGAAATGGCGTTTGAGCACGATCACACCGTTAATCGTACGTCGTACCTTGATCAACTCAGGTTATCGTCTGATGAAGAAGTGCCAGGAGTGGGGCGGCACCTGGGGCAAGTACATGAAGTCGGTGTGCTTCAAGGAGCTGAAGGAGACGCAGAAGATCAATCACTTCCCGGGCGCGTTCCAGATCGGCCGGAAGGACAAGCTGTGGCGCAACCTCAGCAGGATGATGCTGAAGCACGAGGTCAGGGAGTTCGACTTCGTCCCGATGACCTACGTGCTGCCGCAGGACCTCTTCTATTTCCGCCAAGTGTGGAAGAAGTCCGGCCACAAGGAGAAGTGGATACTGAAGCCGCCCGCGTCGGCTAGAGGCAGCGGGATCAAGGTGGTGCACCGCTGGTCCCAGATACCAAAGAAACGCGCCGTGATCGTGCAACGGTACCTGTCCAGGCCCAGACTGATCAGCGGGGCCAAGTTCGACCTGCGACTCTACGTCCTGGTCACCAGCTTCAACCCGCTCAAGGTGTACATCTACCCGGACGGGCTGGTGCGGTTCGCCTCCGTCAAGTACAACGACGACATCAACTACCTCAGCGACCGTTTCATGCACCTGACCAACTACAGCATCAACAAGACCAACTCCACGTACACCAACAACGACTGCGTGGACGCGTGCTCGGGTCACAAGTGGTCCCTGAAGTCCCTGTGGTCTTATCTGGAGAGGGAGCACGTGAACGTGTCGCACCTGTGGGCGTCCATGAAGGACATCGTCGTGAAGACGATCATAGCTGGTGAATCCTCCATCAACAGCCTGACCACTGCCAACGTGATGTCCCGTTACTGTTGCTACGAGCTCTTCGGCTTCGACATACTCCTGGACGAGGACCTGAAGCCTTGGCTGCTGGAGGTGAACATCTCGCCCTCGCTGCAGACGTCCTCGCCGCTGGACACCGCGATCAAGGGACCACTCATCAGGAACGTGTTCAACATGGCGGGCTTTCAGCTGCCGAACACCTTGTCCAGCGAGGATACCGAGAAGGTGGCGAAGAGCTACCAGCTGAACAGGGTGTGTCACGATTGCAGGCTGTACAGGACCGCGCTCAGCCTTCAGGAATGGGACAAGCAGTCCTTGTACGCTAACCTCAGGGACAGGGACGAGTATCTGGAGGACATCATCGAGGATCTGACACCCGATGATGTTAGACAACTGATTCTCTACGAGGATGAGCTGACGCAGATGGATAGGTTCGAGAAAATATTTCCTACGTCCACTAGCCACAAGTACCTGCAGTACTTTGAGATTCCAAGGTACTACAACATGCTGTTCGACGCGTGGGAGATGCAGTATGGGGAGAATAGGGAAAAGGGGATATCCAGGTTGCAGGAACTGTGCGAGAGCAAGTTTCATCTGGAGCCGTAGGTTCGTTTCATCCTGGATTTCGGGACCTAAGCGATCGATCAAAGCGTGAAGCCTTTCTTCATCTTTTTTTTTCTTTTGTATACAATTGTACACCGTATATGAGATGTCGGGTTTCTCCTGCCGCACCGAGGTTGTGAGATGCGTCATTGTATGGAACGTTTTGGACTAATAAATCAGTTTACAACGAGCGTTTTATATTTTTTGTTGGTTAAGTTGAAATTATGTTTGATTATTTGACATGGTATTTTGTTTGTTAACACTTTTGTCGTCACATATTTTGTGCATTTTGGATTTTGCAACTTTTGTGCTTGGTAACATACTAATTCTTTAATTTTCTGGTAAACTTGAATAAATGTTGAATAGTACAAAATGTTATAGAAATTATGAATATGTGACACCTTGTGTTCAAATTTGTGCTAGTACTATTTCGTTTGGAATTTCATTTATTGATGTATCGATTTTAGTGGAAATTGATAGATTGCTTTTGTTTGAAATTGATGAGTTGATTTAGTTTAATATTGGTACATTGATTTAATTCAAAATTGGTATATTGGTTTAGTTTAAAATTGGTAATTTGATTTTCCACAAATTGGTAAATTGATATCATTTGTAATTGATAAATTGATTTATTTTAAAATTGATGCATTGATTTTCTACAAAATTGATACTTTCATTGATATATAATTTAAAATTGATAGATTGATTTAATTCATAATTGATGCATTGATATAATTTAAAATTGATGGATTGATTTTATACAAAATTGATACTTTCATTGATATATAATTTTAAATTGATAGATTGATATAATTCATAATTGATGCATTGATATAATTTAAAATTGATGGATTGATATAATACAAAATTGATGCATTGATTTTCTACAAAATTGATACTTTCATTGATATATAATTTAAAATTGATAGATTGATTTAATTCATAATTGATGCATTGATATAATTTAAAATTGATGGATTGATTTTATACAAAATTGATACTTTCATTGATATATAATTTAAAATTGGTAGATTGATACATTGATTTAATTTAAGAATTCATAGATTGATTTAATTTAATAATTGATAGATTGATAAAATTAAAAATTGATCCATGATAATTTAAAATTGATACATTAATATAAATAAAAATGAAAAAATTGATACATTGATTTTATTAATATTTTGACCATTGATTAATTTTTTTGTTTAGATTAAAATTGTAGAATTTTTTCCACGAAATGCATATTTGTCTATAATCAAATACCTTTGTATTATTTACCCAAATTTTGTACAAATATTAATTCTTTTGAAAATAATTTGTAAGAATTTGTGCGGCAGCGATGACGTCGAGGAATAAGAATATAATTAAAAGACAGGTTAGAATGATACAGTGTTTATTAAAATTTGTTGTTGCTAAAATTTGATAAACACTTGAAGGACGTATAATTTAAGGAAATAGGTATATATGAAATGATAGTTAATAACCATTGTTCCTGTATGAAATTAATAATAACTGTTATCAAACAACGATGCCTTATGTACAATATAAATTGATGAATATGTATAATGACTGGAGCCAAGGATACTTTAAACTGGAAATGTATTGTTCCATTATTTGTCAAAAATGTAATCGAAAATGCAACTTTTTTTTGTTGCTAGTGTGTAACGTTTATTATAAAATGTTTGCTATATAAAGCGATTTTCTAACTGTTTTTTAACAGTGTATTTCTTTATATTTTTTCAATCCCTCGAAAATGAAATAAAAGTGAAGAATTTATGGAAAAATGTATGTTTTTTTTTTCTTTTTAATATTTTTCAGTTATTTTTTTTTTTTTATGAATTGGTAATGAAAAATAAAGTTTTCTTAATACATTATTTGCTGCTGGAGAAGACTGTTATGTGTAATAATAAAAAATTGTTATTTCTAATGTCACTAATAAAGAAGAAAAATTGTGAAAGGTGGAATATTTAATCTCGACTTGTTAATTATTATTATTTAATGTTATTTATCCTATAAAATTAAAGTATTAGAATACCTTTCAAATTTCAAGTCTATCTATTCACAATATAATCAATTTAAAGTCTCAGCAATAACAAGCTTCAAAATTGGCAAAGATCGGTGCAAAAATCAACATCAGCCTTCAAACATAATCCAACAGGAGCCAACTTCTTGTACACTTCACCTCTTCATCCTTAACCTCTCCATTTTCGGTCCAACCCTTCAAATTCCAAGTTCATACCTTTACAAACCTTAAAATCAGCAAAGCTCAACACGAAATCAGCGTCAAACCAGCCTTCAGACTTGATCCACAATAGCTAACTTCTCGAATCACCCAAAACCGCAAACTTCACCACTTTATCCTTAACCTCTCCCACATTTTCGGCTCAACCCTTCAAATTCCAAGTCCGTCCGTACTCAGTAATGACAAATCTCGAAATCGACAAGTACGATGCAAGTATCAGCACGAAAACAGCGGCAAAATTGATCCACATCAACTTCTCGAATTAACCAGAAAACTTCGCCTCTAACCTCTCCCACGATTTCGGCCCAACCTATCAAATTCCAAGTGCATGCTACAAGTCTGGAACATCCTACAATGACGAATCTCTAAATGAACAATGCAAGAATAAATATGAAATTATCATCGAACCACTCTTCAGACTTGATCCACAATAGCTAACTTCTCGAATCACCCAAAACCGCAAACTTCACCTCTTTATCCTTAACCTCTCCCACATTTTCGGCTCAACCCTTCAAATTCCAAGTCCGTCCGTACTCAGTAATGACAAATCTCGAAATCGACAAGTACGATGCAAGTATCAGCACGAAAACAGCGGCAAAATTGATCCACATCAGCTTCTCGAATTAACCAGAAAACTTCACCTCTAACCTCTCCCACGATTTCGGCCCAACCTATCAAATTCTAAGTGCATGCTACAAGTCTGGAACATCCTACAATGACGAATCTCTAAATGAACAATGCAAGAATAAATATGAAATTATCATCGAACCAGTCTTCAGACTTGATCCACAATAGCTAACTTCTCGAATCACCCAAAACCGCAAACTTCACCTCTTTATCCTTAACCTTTCCCACATTTTCGGCTTAACCCTTCAAATTCCAAGTCCGTCCGTACTCAGTAATGACAAATCTCGAAATCGACAAGTACGATGCAAGTATCAGCACGAAAACAGCGGCAAAATTGATCCACATCAACTTCTCGAATTAACCAGAAAACTTCGCCTCTAACCTCTCCCACGATTTCGGCCCAACCTATCAAATTCTAAGTGCATGCTACAAGTCTGGAACATCATACAATGACGAATCTGCGATTCAACAAGAACGTAAAAATGAGTGCAAATATAAAGAGGAGACACGACGCCAGTGCAGGTACGAGTTGCAGCACACTGTCATCGGGCGATTACCGGAAGAGCGACGAAATGTACGAATACACCGAGATGACCGAGCATTTATTGTCCATAAAGACGCGTTTACGTTTGAGGACGGGGACGAAAGTGTCGGAGATCGTGGAGAAAAAGTGGAAGCTGCCGGTACGTAAGAGCCTGTTCGCCCACGTACCGCCGTTCATTATTTTCCAGAACCAGGACGGCTCGAAATTGCCGGCAGAAATCTCCAGACACTTGTTATGGTTGCGTACCGGTAATTACACGCCGCGTATCATCGCGTCGACGGTGCTGAAATCGGGATTCAGAACGATCGGTAGATCGACGGGTAATTGGTGCGGCACCTGGTGCAGCAATCGGACGTACTCGAAGCTGAAGAGCACCAAGGCGTTCTCGAAGGTGAGCTGTTTCCCTAGCTGCGTGCAGTTGGGCGACAAGATAGCGATGTGGACGAACTTTCGGAGGATGAAGACGAAACACGGCGGCAAGAGTTTTGATTACATGCCGGTGACTTTTGTGCTGCCCGAGGAGAGGAACAGCTTGAGGAAATTTATGAGGAGGAATGATGGGATTTGGATCGTTAAACCGCCGGCAGGATGTGCCGGTAGCGGCATCAAGCTGGTCACTCGATTGCAGGACATTCCCGAACGGAAACCGCTTGTTGCGCAGCGTTATATTTCCAGGTGCGATAATTAGTCCGTTAGCGGTGCACGGCTTTCTTGGACTTTTTTTGAGGCGTGTGTTTGGGGATTCTTTGTTTGGAGATGCTAAGCTGTGGAGATGGCTTGTTATTTGGGAGGACGGGTGTTGGGTTGAATTGCAGGTTTTGTAATTGAATTATTTGCTTCGGGACGTTTCTTTGTTTGTGCAGGAATTTTATTTGTTAATAGGTTTTTTACGTTTCTATTCTTCAATTTCTCAGTGCTATTTTTCTATTTTCCCACTTCTCGTTTTTTAATTTTAACAGTGTTCAGTTTCTCAAATTTTTACGTTTCTATTCTTCAATTTCTCAGTGCTATTTTTCTATTCTCCCACTTCTCGTTTTTCAATTTTAACAGTGTTCAATTTCTCAATTTTTCCATTTTTCAACTTTGTCGTTTTCAGTTTCTGTATTTTTCAATTTTGCAGTTCTTCAATTCTTCGAATTAACAGTTCATCAACTTCTCTATTTTCCCATTTTTCATTTTTCAACTTTTCAATTATTCCATTTACAATTATACCATTTTTCAATTCTTCGATTATTCAATTTTTCAATTCTTCAATTTTTCAATTCTACAATTTTCCAATTCTTCAATTTTTCAATTCTACAATTTTTCAATTCTTCAATTCTTCAATTTTTCAATTCTTCAATTTTTCAATTCTTCAATTCTTCAATTTTTCAATTCTTCAATTTTTCAATTTTTCAATTCTTCAATTCTTCAATTTTTCAATTCTACAATTTTTCAATTCTTCAATTCTTCAATTTTTCAATTATTCAATTTTTCAATTTTTCAATTCTTCAATTATTCCATTTTCAATTATACCATTTTTCAATTCTTCAATTTTTCAACTTTTCAATTTCTCAATTTTTCAATTATTCAGTTTTCCAATTTCAACTTTACAATCTTTCTTGCAGAAATGTAGAAAGTTATAAAGCTGTAAGTTAGAAAATGAATTATCTTAGGAATTTATAAACTCAAAAATTGAAAATTTAGGAATAGAGAAATTTAGAGACGGGGCAGTTTAAAACATGTTTAAAATTAAATTATTTGGCACCTGAAACTTTTCGAAGTTTGAAATTTGAAAATTTGGAAATTTTTCAATTTATGATTTCGGCAAATAGGTAATTTGATAGTCGGAAATGAAAAAATGTATAATTTCAGAAATAAGGTGTCTTAGAAATTTACTAATTTTCTAATTTGTTATTAACTTACTAATTTTCTAATTTAGAAATTGTCTAATTTGGAAAATTTTTGATCCATAAATTCATAATTTCAGAAAATACGTAGCTTAAAAATTGTCTAATTTGACACTTTGCTAAGTCACTAATTTGCTAATTTGTTAATTTCCAAATTTTCTAATTCACAAATCACTTCATTTATAAACTTGAAAATCCATAAATTCATAATTTAAGAAATTAGGTAGCTTGAAAGTTTGGAGATTTGCTAATCTACTAATTCGTTAATTCGTTAAGTGACTGATTTACTAATTAATTTGAAAACTTGAGGATCCGTAAACTTATAACATCAGAAATTAGCTAGCTTGAAAATTTGCCAATTTGCTAATTTGTTAATTTTGAAACCTTGATGACCCACAAATAAAATCACTCAAACTGTATAACAAACTCTAAATATTCTATCAATCACTATCACACACACTAAACAAACCCATTCAGTTTGCAGAATAGCCTAATATTCTACCACTTATCATTCAACCTCCCAAACAAACCCATTTAAATCAGAAAATATCCTAATATTCCACCACCTACCCCCAAACAAATGTATTCAAAGTGCAGAACATCCTTATATTCCACCACCTACCATTAAACACCCCAAACAAATTCATTCAAATTGTAGAATATCCTTATATTCCACCATCTACCTTAGAATCCCCAAACAAAGTCATTCAAAGTGTAGAATAACCAAATATTCCACCACCTACCATAAAACACCCCAAACAAATTCATTCAAATAGCAGAATAATTTAATATTCTACCACCTACCATTAACCCCTTGCACTATTTTGACGAGTCTGACTCGTGACGCACTGGTACTTGAGTTAGGATCAATTTTACTCGAATTTTGAATATGCTTCAATTTGGAGTTCAAGTCCAATTATAATTTGCATAGTCAACGATTGCATAATACCACGTTGTCATAACATTTCGACATTCTTTGTCTGTTTTAATATTGTAGCTGTGTTTAATTAGTTCTGACTGACGCACCTGACAAATGGGTCATAGTGCAAGGGGTTAAACCCCCCCAAAAAATTCATTCAAATAGCAGACTAACATTCTACCACCATTAAACCAAATCTTCAATCTAAACAATAAACTCTACCACATCAGTCTACTAAATTCCTTCACAAATTACACCAACCCTAAAAACCTCCCCTCCCTTCCAGACCGCACCTCCTCGACGGAATAAAATTCGACATCCGCCTGTACGTGCTGCTAACCAGCATCGACCCTCTCCGCATCTACCTCTACAAAGAGGGCCTAGTCCGCCTGGCCACCGTGAAGTACGCGAACGACGTCGCAACCCTGTCCAACCGATTCATGCACTTGACAAACACCAGCGTGAACAAATTCAGCCCTAATTTCCAGCCGAACGACGACCCCGACTCGTGCAAGGGCAACATGTGGACCCTGCGATCTCTGTGGAAGTACTTATCCAGCATGGAGAACGTGAACACCCTGGAACTGTGGAGCAGAATCCGCGATATCGCGATAAAGACGGTGATATCCGCCGAGGCGGCCATGTTTACCGCCTGGAAGAAGACGTCGATGTCGCCGTACAACTTTTATCAGCTGTTCGGTTTTGACGTCCTTCTGGACAAGCAATATCGACCCTGGCTGCTGGAGGTGAACGATTTCCCGTCGATGGAGCCCGACACTCCGCTGTGCGAGCTGGTGAAGGGTCAACTGGCCAAGGACTATTTGAACCTGGTCGGCTTCCACGTGCCCGACCTGCTGAGCGACAAGGAGCTCAGGGTGCTTAGGCTTATTTGCAAGCAGCATGGTGTCTGCTACAATCGGCAACTGTATCCTGGTGTGCTGTCGTGGAAGGACAGACAGAAGCAGTATGTTCACTCGAAGATGAAGAGGAAGGAGTATATGAGGACCATTCTGAAGAAGCTGACGCCGGATGATGTGAGGGTGCTGATCAGACACGAGGACGAGGTGGCGCAGACGGGGAATTTTGAGAGGATCTTCCCGACACCTGACAGTTTTAGGTATTTGGGATTCTTTGGCAAGGTTAGGTATTATAATTTGCTGATGGACGCCTGGGAAACGCAGTATGGGTACAATAGGAGTGCGGGGATTGAGAAGTTGAGGAAACTTTGCAAGAGGAAGTATCATTTGTCTTGATGGGATTTGGGTGGGTTGGAGGTGCAGTCACTTGGTTTGGTGAGCTGAGTTGCAATCTCTTGGTGGTTTGGTAGAGGTGGGTTTTAGTATCTCTTGGTAGATTGGTAGAGATGGGTTGCAGTCTCTTGGTGGTTTGGTAGAGCTGGGTTTTAGTATCTCGTGGTAGATTGGTAGAGCTGGGTTGCAGTCTCTTGGTGGTTTGGTAGAGCTGAGTTTTAGTATCTCTTGGTAGATTGATAGAGCTGGGATGCAATATCTTGGTGGATTGGTAAAGTTGGGTTGTAGTCTCTTGGTGGTTTGCAGTCTGCTGGTGGGTTGATACAGCTGGGTTGTAGTCCCTTGGTGATTTGGTAGAGCTGGGTTTTAGTATCTCTTGGTAGATTGATAGAGCTGGGTTGCAATATCTTGGTGGATTGGTAAAGTTGGGTTGTAGTCTCTTGGTGGGTTGATAGAGCTGAGTTGCAATCTCTTGGTGGTTTGGTAGAGCTGTGTTTTAGTATCTCTTGGTAGATTGGTAGAGCTGGGTTGCAATATCTTGGTGGATTGGTAAAGTTGGGTTGTAGTCACTTGGTGGGTTGATAGAGCTGAGTTGCAATCTCTTGGTGGTTTGGTAGAGCTGGGTTTTAGTATCTCTTGGTAGATTGGTAGAGATGGGTTGCAGTCTCTTGGTGGTTTGGTAGAGCTGGGTTTTAGTATCTCGTGGTAGATTGGTAGAGCTGGGTTTTAGTATCTCGTGGTAGATTGGTAGAGCTGGGTTGCAGTCTCTTGGTGGTTTGGTAGAGCTGGGTTTTAGTATCTCTTGGTAGATTGATAGAGCTGGGATGCAATCTCTTGGTGGTTTGGTAGAGCTGTGTTTTAGTATCTCTTGGTAGATTGGTAGAGCTGGGTTGCAATATCTTGGTGGATTGGTAAAGTTGGGTTGTAGTCACTTGGTGGGTTGATAGAGCTGAGTTGCAATCTCTTGGTGGTTTGGTAGAGCTGGGTTTTAGTATCTCTTGGTAGATTGGTAGAGATGGGTTGCAGTCTCTTGGTGGTTTGGTAGAGCTGAGTTTTAGTATCTCTTGGTAGATTGCTAGAGCTGGGTTGCAATATCTTGGTGGATTGGTAAAGTTGGGCTGTAGTCTCTTGGTGGGTTGATAGAGCTGAGTTGCAATCTCTTGGTGGTTTGGTAGCAGCTGGGTTTTAGTATCTCGTGGTAGATTGGTAGAGCTGGGTTTTAGTATCTCGTGGTAGATTGGTAGAGCTGGGTTGCAGTCTCTTGGTGGTTTGGTAGAGCTGGGTTTTAGTATCTCTTGGTAGATTGATAGAGCTGGGATGCAATATCTTGGTGGATTGGTAAAGTTGGGTTGTAGTCTCTTGGTGGTTTGCAGTCTGCTGGTGGGTTGATACAGCTGGGTTGTAGTCTCTTGGTGGTTTGGTAGAGCTGGGTTTTAGTATCTCTTGGTAGATTGGTAGAGCTGGGTTGCATTGCATCTTGGTAGATTGATAGAGCTGGGTTGCAGTATTTTGGTAGATTGGTAGAGCTGGTTTGCAGTCTCTTGGTGATTTGTAGTCTTTTGGTGGATTGATAGAGCTGGGTTGCACTATCTCTTGGTAGATTTGTAGTGCTGGGTTGCAGTACATCTTGGTAGATTGATAGAGCTGGGTTGCAGTATCTTGATAGATTGGTAGGGCTGGTTTGCGGTCTCTTGGTGATTTGTAGTCTTTTGGTGGATTGATAGAGCTGGGTTGCAGTATCTCTTGGTAGATTTGTAGTGCTGGTTTGCAGTACATCTTGGTAGATTGATAGTGAAGGGTTGCAGTACATCTTGGTAGATTGATAGAGTTAGGTTGCAGTATCTTGGTAGATTGGTAGAGCTGGTTTGCAGTCTCTTGGTGATTTGTAGTCTTTTGGTGCATTGATAGAGCTGAGTTGCAGTATCTCTTGGTAGATTGATAGTGCTGGGTTGCATTACATCTTGGTAGATTGATAGAGCTGGGTTGCAGTATCTTGGTAGTTTGATAGAGCTGGGTTTCAGTATCTTGGTCCTTTGCATCCTTTTGGCGAATTGATAGAGCTGGATTGCACTACTCCTTGGTAGATTGGTAGATCTTGGTTGCAAACTCTTGGTGGTTGGTGCAGCTGTTTTGCAGTCTTTTGGTGATTTGGTGGTGCTGGGTTACAGTATCTATTGGTGGCTTGATGAAGGTGGATTGCAGTATCTATTGGTGATTGTTTGGAGGTGGGTTGCAGTATCTATTGATGGTTTCGTGGATCTAGGTTGCAGTATCTCTTACTGGTTTGGTGGACCTAAGTTGCAGTATCTGTTGGTGGTTTGGTGAAGCTGCCTTGCATCTTTTGGCGAGGTGGTCAGAAAATTATGTTAAGAACAAGGCGAATGTTCTTGGTCAGAACATTTTCATATGCTTCTTCATGTTTTGAATTATACTTGGCTGAAAATTTTGTGGTACGTTAACATCTTGTCATATTGATTTATATTTTAATCATCGTTTTTTATAATATCTTTACATCTCGACATCGAACATCTTAATATATTAAATTATATTTTGATCCAATTTTTTTGGCATGTTAACATCTTGAGGTATATTTCAATTAAAGTATTCGATCGTCTTGATATACTGAATGATGTTTTGATCAAATATTATGGATACTTTATCATCATGATTTATATTTTAATTAAAGTTTGTACCATCTTGACTTCTTGAATTATGTTTTGATCAAAGTTGCTTGATATCTTATCATCGTGATTTATATTTTGATTAAACTTTCCATCATATAGGCATCTTGAATAATGTTTTAATTAAGGTATTTTATCATCTTGATATCTTGGATTATATTTCGATCAATGTTGACATCCTGATATCTTGATTTATGTTCCAATTTAAGTATTTTATCATCTTGATATCTTGAATCGTATATTGATCGATGTTAACATCTTGATATCCTGAATTTTATATTAATTAAAGTATTTTATCATCTTGATGTCTGGAAATATATTTTGATCAGAGTTCCTTAACATCTTAATATCTCGAAATATATTTTCAAGTATCTTAACTCGGTGATTGTTATTAAATTACATTTTAATCAAAGCCTTCATTCTTAATTATATTTTAATTACAATTTATTGATAATTAGAATCTAATAGTGAAGAGTGAATATTAATTACATCAAGTATATACATGTAAACAAATTCGGAATTTGAAGATTTGGAAATTTAAAAATCCACAAATTTGTATTTCTCCACGTGTGTACATTTATGAATTCACATATGAAATTTAAGAATTTACAAATCCATGAATTTTGAAAATTGGGATTTGGAAATTTAAGAATCCGTAAATTCGTCTTTCTCTACATGTGTATATTTATGAATTCACATATGAAATTTAAGAATTTGCAAATCCATGAATTTTGAAAATTGGAAATTTGAAAACTTGCTAATTTAAAAATGTGAAAATTCGATCACTTTCAAATTTATAATTTTGCAAACTTGAAAATTTACGAATCTGGAAATTTGAGAAATTGTAAATTTGTAAATTAGGAAACCAAAAAGGCCATAAATTCGTAAATTTCTCTATTCGTAAATTTGCAAACTTAAAAAATGTGAAAACTTGATTTATAATTGTAAAAAATCAAATTAAAAATTAAAACACTTGAAAATGCAAAAATTCCCAAAAACCTCCATCATTTTTATCATAATTCCCAGAAACATCCACCCAAATCAACTTTCCCTGAATTCATTATAATCATCACCAGGCATTTTCTATGCAGGCATCGAAGTCTCCGCAAACTCGCACACCTTCGTTAAAAGTCCATACCAAGTTCCAAGTTCTGTTTAATCAACTTCACCTCTCAAAGATCGTCTCCGTGTTATATATCAAAAAAACACAGTTGGTATCGAACGTGTCAAGGCAGCCAAATGATACCCTCATTGCATCTTCCAATTTTACAATCTGTTCCACAATGTCTTCTCTAATACGCAATAGCCCCTCAGTTCTCTTAGTATCATTTCTGTCACTGAGAAGTTCAAGCCATTTCGAGATGAGTATACGGTAAACGATTCGAAGTATTCTTGTGCCAACACCCGAAAGGGCCAAAAATGAGTGTTAGAAACGCAGCAAAATATCTGCACGAGTCTCGCGAATTTGTAAATAAGTGCAACGTTATAAAGAGACAAATTGTGTCGATGATCTGATCGGGGTTCGAAGCAAGCTACGGAACTTGCGTCGGGGTTTCTTTATGCGTCTTTCCGGATAATTGAAATGCTCGGAAGATGATTAAACTGTACCAAAGGGGTCTCTCAGTATCGTAACATTGGTTTAAAAGAACCAGAGACCATTGGATACTTCAAGAGGACGACTACAAACACCGAAGCCTTTGTACGGAATGGAAAACAGAATGGTGTGAACGTGTTGGATTGGCCATCTCAGTCCCCCGATGCCAATCCGATCGAAAATGTTTGGTCTCTCACGAAGTACAAACTCCGAGGAAAGCGTATTTTAAAATCGAAGACGCTAGTTTGCCGTATTCGAGAAATATGCAGATCTCTTCCTGTCTCATACAAAGCTGCTTGAAAGTACCCATTAATCGCTAATGGTGGTGATTGGACACATTATTAAACGCGTATTAGTTCTTTAAATTTCCTATCTTTTCACAGAAAATATTTACTTGTCTTCAGATCACGCTCTTGTGGGACTGTATTTACCATTACTATTTTCGTTCCTCTCTGAAATTTCTCGAGAACTTGTTTAAAGATATATTGTCATTCGGTAGGTAAAATGAAGTAGATTCTAATTAAGATGTTGATACTGTATGTTGTTATAGTATTTGGAGGTCCTAAAAATCGCGAAAAATACTCGGAGTACTTGACCCTTAAAGAAATGTTAGAATCGAAAGGTTTCACGGTTATAAAAGCGGCGGGTTTAATAAATCCGTACTGACGATTTAATGTCTCTATTGTGACCGCGACGGTAGCGGCAACTGAACTTGATTAGGTTAATACGAAAGGGGACCAGATTTCTTCGCTTCCGCCCTTTAAATTCAATTACCAGACCGCCGGTTTAAACATCGTGTATCAGTTTTGTCCGGAGGAAGTGCGATCTGTGATGAGTCGACGGAATCAATTATGAGAAACGGGTGACTCCTTCGTGAGCTTTTTCTGATCGAGAACATCGCCTGGCAAATTTATCTACGTGTCATCTTGTCGACGGGGTGGTCGTGTTATACACTGTGATTCGGTTTTGGAGTTTATGCTCTAGGGAATGGTCTTTAGGTTCAATAGTGATAATGTTTGGGAAATTGATAGAATTTGTTATATTGATGAGGTTTGTAACATTTATAACATTTTTAGTAATGATAATGTTTGCAACGTTTATGACATTTTTAATAGTGACAACGTTTGTAAAACTTATGACATTTGTAACATTGATAATGTTTATAAAATTGATAATATTTGCAACATTTATAATATTTATAAAATTGATAACATTCATAACGTTGATAACGTTTATATTATAGATAACATTTGTAACATGGATAACGATTATAATGTTTATAACAATGGAAAATATAATAATAATGACGTAACAATGTAGTTGTGAGAATTATGATAATTATTATAATGTTAGTAGTCGTATCAATTACAACAATCATAATAGTCTTAACAATAGTAACAATCATGAAAATAATATTTGTGATAATGATCATAAAAACTATAACAATAATATAGTGATAATATACAACAAATTTCTTTTCTAATTTTTTTTTAAATAAAAAATCCACCAATCCTTTAAGAATAAATAATTCACCAGTTCTTCAAAAATAAATAATTCACTGATCTTTTAAAAATAAATAAGTCAACCAATCCTTGAAAAATAAATAATTCACTAATCCTTAGAAAATAAATACTCCATTAATCCTCCAAAAATAAATAGTTCACAAATTCTTCGAAAATAAATAATTCACCAATCGTCCAAAAAATAAATAATAATCCACCAATCCTCCAAAAACAAATCATCCACCAATTCTTCAAAAATAAATACTCTACCAATCGTCAAAAAATAAATAATAATTCACCAATCCTCCAAAAACAAATCCTCCACCAATCGTCAAAAAATAAATAATAATCCACCAATCCTCCACCAATTCTTCAAAAATAAATACTCCACCGATCCTCCAAAAAATAAATAATAATCCACCAGTCCTCCAAAAACAAATCCTCCAGCAATTCTTCTCAAATACTCCACGAATCCTCCAAAAAATAAATACCCCACCGATCCTTAAAAAATAAATCTACAAAATGTGACTACATTCGAGCGTCCAGCACAGGAGAACGAGTCCAATTCATAAAGACAGAAAAAAACGAATAAAAGAAAAAACAAATAAGACAAAAAAGAAGAGAGAAGAGTAACGTGCCATGTCAAACACGAGCAGGCAACAGTCGTTTGAAGACAATGGGCTCGCACAGTGCCACGACAGTCAATGAATTGATATCGTTATTGTAACAACATAATAGACATATTTTCTTATTGAGATTGCAGCCCACTGTACATATGTACGTGTAACATGCGCGCCGCCTTTATGAATGCATTCATTCATGCGAGCCGCGCGTATGTGTTAGGCAGCGTCCACATTATGCCAGTAACTGACGCCAGTAGCCTTGCCAGTAGTCGAATTTTTCTTGCTTTCCCTATACCAGGTGGAGAAAGAAGACAGGAAAGAAAAGAAACTATTTTAGGGACTTTTGGGTATTTCAGAATTTCGGGGTGTGGAAATATAGAGAAATGGGGGTTTAGGAATTTGACAATTTGTTTGAGGATTTAACGATTTGAGAGTTTACGGATTGGATTTGGAGACTTGGAGGCTTCAAGAGGATTCTGGGAATCTAGGAATTTGGGGATGTAGGAATATTAGGATTTAGGAATTTGGGAACCTGTCAATTTGGGAATTTAGCTATTTAGGGACTAGAGATTAGGGGATGTAGGGACTTGGGGATGTAGAGATTTCGGAATGTAGGGATTTGGGGGACTAGAGACTTGAGGATGTAGAGATTTGAGAATGTAGGGATTTGGGGGTGTAGGAATTTGGGGGTCCAGAGATTTAGGGGTCTAGAGATTTGGAGATGTAGGAATTTGCGGGTCTAGAGATTTGGGGGTGTAGGGATTTGGGGATGCAGGAATTTGGGGGTGTAGAGATTTGGGGGTGCAGGGATTTGGGGGTGCAGGGATTTGGGGGTGCAGGGATTTGGGGATGTAGGAATTTGGGGGTCTAGAGATTGGGGGGTGTAGGGATTTGGGGATGTAGAAATTTGGGGATCTAGTAGAGATTTGGGAATGTAGGTATTTGGGGGTCTAGCGATTTGGGGATGTAGGAATTTGGGGGTCCAGAGATTTGTGGGTGTAGGAATTTGGGGATGTAGGAATTTGGGGATGTAGGAATTTGGGGGTGCAGGGATTTGGGGGTGCAGGGATTTGGGGATGTAGGAATTGGGGGGTATAGAGATTGGGGGATGTAGGGATTTGGGGATGTAGAAATTTGGGGGTCTAGTAGAGATTTGGGGATGTAGAGATTTGGGAATGTAGGTATTTGGGGGTCTAGCGATTTGGGGGTGTAGGGATTTGGGAATGTAGGAATATGGAGGTCTAGAGATTGGGGGGTGTAGAGATTTGGGGATGTAGGAATTTGGGGGTCTAGGGATTGGGGGGTGTAGGGACTTGGGGATGTAGGAATTTTGGGGGTTTAGCGATTTGGGGGTGTAGAGATTTGGGAATGTAGGTATTTGGAGGTCTAGAGATTTGGGGATGTAGAGATTTGGGAATGTAGGTATTTGGGGGTCTAGCGATTTGGGGGTGTAGGGATTTGGGAATGTAGGAATATGGGGGTCTAGAGATTTGGGGATGTAGAGATTTGGGAATGTAGGAATATGGGGGTCTAGAGATTTGGGGATGTAGAAATTTGGGAATGTAGGTATTTGGGGGTTTAGCGATCGGGGGGTATAGAAATTTGGGGATGCAGAAATTTGAGAATGAAGGTATTTGGGGATAAAAATACCTAGATCCCCCAATTTCTACGTCTCCGAATCCCTATGTTCTGAAATTTCTACCTCTCCAAATTCCTACGTTCCCAAATGTCTACGTCTGCAAATCCCTAGATCCCCTTTCCACGCTTCCGCATTTCTTCCTAAATTTGTGCACCCGCAAATTTCTATCTTCCCAAATTCCCATATCCACAAATTTCTGCGTCTCCGAATCTCCATATCCCCAAATCCCTAGATCCCCAATTAATTAAGAATAGTACTTAGAGATAGTGAACTTATTTGATGATTGAATATTGTTACAAATACATTTAATTGTGTCATGGATTATTTAAGTAGGCAGAAGTAAAATACAATTTTCATAAGTTTACAATAAATGCCCATCTCTTAAAAATAAAAATACACATTTCCTTAAACAAACATAAAAATAATTCTTTCCTTCAGAAATATCTTAAATTCGTATTCGAATATTTTTTAATTGAAATATTTCATGAATATGTCAATCCTTCATCTTCCTCTATTAATCCTCTAATCTTCTTCAACATTGGTTGTGTAAAAAACCTTTCATTGCGACCGTTATAAAAATGCTTTTAACATTATTTTCAGCGGATCCCTCGAAATATAATAATTTCGTCGATCCATTAGTTGGGACGCCTTCTAATGCGTCTACGATCGCGCTTTGTCACTTGCTCAAATTGACCCAATGAGCGGTCATTAAATGAAAGTTGATTTCGTGGAAGACGAGACAAAAGAACACTGACCGGTCTAATTCGCTGTCGGAATTACACGTCGTTGAATGTTAATAATAGACAAGATATACTAGTGGCTCTACCAGTTGCCTTCGAATTCGAATGTGTCAAATTTCGAGCACCCATCGTAAACATATAGGTGAAAGAACGAGACGCAGAGATAAAGTCGTTCCAAACGATCAAACGTGTCCGAAACAATCGAAAACGATACCGAACACGATTATTCTCGATTTCACCACGACCGACGTCAACGACGACCAAGTATCGTCGACGATGAGTTACAGAGCTTTTAACGCGCCTCCAGTCGATTCTACGTGTGAAAAATTATCGAATACGATACCGAAACACGGTTTTTAGCTCGACGATCGACGTCGACGGGTTCCTGTCTCGCCGCCAAAATCTATACAGCAAATTTAGGCTGTCGCGAGTCCACCCTGAAAATTTCAAGCGAAAAGACCCAAAATTGTGTCCTATAACGTGCAGACAAACGAACAGATGCAGATCGAGTTATAGGAGCCTCACTATGTTCAGTAATTAATTTTATAGACTGTTTTAGAGAGAACGTTTATTTTATCTGTGACTAGCATAAACAGAAAGCTGATTGAGTCTTGATAACAGCAGATCGAGTGATAACAGGAACCTATGATTAAAAGGAATAATAAAGATCGTTGTCCACTACTTCTATTATTTTTTTAAAAAATCGTTCAAGGTTTCATTGTTAAATATTACTTGGTGATTTATGTTCAATATTGAATAAATATTTCTTGTAGGAAATATTACACTTTCTACAAACTTCTAAATTTCTAAATCTGAGAATTTCCAAATTTCCAATTTCTAAATCCAAAAATTTCAAAATTTGCAAATTCCTAAATCTGAACATTCGCAAATTTTTAAATTTGTGGATCTAAAAATTCCAAATTTCCAAACTTACAATTTACCCAAATTTCTCAATCTGAAAATTTGCAAATGTCTAAATTTTCAAATTCTTAAATGTCTAAATATCTAAACCTTTAAATTCCAAACTTCCAAATTTCTAAACCTTAAAATTCCAAATTTGTAAATTTCTAGGTCTAACAATTTCAAATTTCCAAATTTGTAGATTCCAAAATCTGAAAATTCGAAAATTTCTAAATTTTAAGACCTAAAAACTCCAAATTTCCAAATTCACAAATTTTTCAACCTGAAACTTTGCAAATGTCCATATTTAAAAATTCCAAATTTCAAAATTTCAAAACCTTAAAATTCCAAGCTTTTAAATTTCTAAACCTAAAAATAACAAATTTAAAAATTTCAAAACTAAAATTCCAAATTTCTAAATTTTAAAACCTTAAAATTCCAAACTTTTGAATTTGTAAATTCCTAAATCTGAAAATTTGCAAATTCCTAAATTTTTAAATCTGAAAATTCCAAATTTCCAAATTTCAAAACCTTAAAATTCCAAACTTCTAAATTTCAAAACCATAAAATTCCAAATTTCTAAATTTCTGAACCTTAAAATTCCAAACTTCTAAATTTCAAAACCATAAAATTCCAAACTTCTAAATTTCAAAACCATAAAATTCCAAATTTCTAAATTTCTAAACCTTAAAATTCCAAACTTCTAAATTTCAAAACCTTAGAATTCCAAATTCCTAAATTTTTAAATCTTAAAATTCCAAATTTCCAAATTTTTCAATCTGAAAATTTCCAAATGCCCACATTTTCAAATTCCAAATTTCTAAATTTGTAAATTCCTAAACCTATAAATTCGCAAATTCCTAAATTTCTAGATTTCAAAATTCAAAATTTCCAAATTTTCCAATCTGGAAATTTGCAAATGTCTAAATTTTCAAATTCCTAAATTTCTAAATTTCTAAACCTTAAAATTCCAAATTTCTAAATTTCCGAATATGTAACTTCTATTTTAAAATACTATAGTGTAAATTAAAGTATCACATTACATTAAAGAACACACAGTACACTCATGTTTCACACGTGCTTTCTACATTCCAGTACAACATACCAGCCTTAACATTCGCAATTCGCTAATGAATATGAATATCTCTCATTAGTCCGTAAAAAATGGTTTCCTGTAGTAGCAGATTTTTCAATTGGAACGAGTTCTTAAATAAATAGCTCTCAGAACCGATAAATCAGTCTCTTTCAAGAAACTCTTTCACAGTTCGTAAATAATGTTCTCAGTGCGTGGTTGTACACCAACGAATAATATAAATATTATCTTATGCACGCACCAATCGAAAATATATCTGACCGAAATTTTATTTTACGACACAATTCGAAGAAAATTATTTATCAGATATAACTTTCTACGTGCATTTTCACGAATATATGTGTCATCCCCATTATTAACCTCTCGTTATATTACATTGTAAATATCGTTCATTAAATGTGCAATTAATACTTTGTCATTTGTTAATAAATTTACTTCCTGTAATTATTCGCAATATTTTTCCTGCTTAAATGGGTCACAGTGTTTACCACTTAATTTTATTTTTAATATTGTTAAATTTATTAAATTTTGTAATTATATACAATTTTTATTTTTAGTGAATAAATTTTAAACATTATTGATAGATACAAAAGTATTTTATATAATATTAATAGCTTATTAATGATTATATATATTAATAATTCCTTGTAAATTAATATAATGATCTGTATATATATATAATTATATATTTGTTCATATTTAAATGTATTACATATATATGTATGTATAAACATCTAATAATATATTTTGTCAATTAGTTATATGTATTAATTTATATACATTTATATATTTAAATATAAATGTCTAAATAGTTTTATATAGAAACACTGTTATATTATTAACATGATACAATTACATCGAAACGTCCAAAAGTGTTCAAAAATACTAATTATTATTTCCAATACCACACTCAAATTCCCTAACCTCAATCATCAAAAATAAAACCAAACACTTTTTCACTAACACTTCAACTGCTTAACACAAACGACTGCCCAGTATAATAACAGTTATTTCAAACACAATCACAATTTTTCAATAAAACATATCTCCATCTTCCAAAATACCGGATCACGCGATTTAAATAATATTCCCCCAATCATTCGATTATATAAAATCCAGAGTGCCGCGTACTTAATTAAATAAAACGCATAAAAATCTAATAAAACGAAATGACATATTAACCGCTATATGTATTTTGACCAGAAGTTTAATATCGGCTTTGAAAAAAAATGTATTAAAAGAAGAGTAACGGGAAGCAGTCGTTCGAGAGGCATTTTGATCGCGGAGTCATCGATTTCTACGATTCGTTTAAAGTCACAAGTTAACGTCAGTTTATGGCCACACGGCGGCCATTTGTTGAGTTTCTTTACGCACGGAATGAAATTCCGCGGTAGCGTTTAATTCTGCGCTCCTGTAATCTACGTCCCTCATCTGGTTTCATTAAAAATCGTTTTACGCACCGAGGAAAGGGATTAATGTTGTATTCTCGTTCGCGCGAACCATAAATTTCGTTTCAAAGTGTGCCGTTTGCCGGCAAAAAAACACGCTTTCCCCGGCTACGAGGACCAGCCACGTAATTGATCGCAAACGCGTTAATTCGACCGGTGACAATAATCGTGTGTGTATTACGGGCAACATGTTACTGCACGAAAATCCTCCTGCGAGTGTTATGAACGAATTTCAGTGTTAAAGTATAAGCGAAAATGATTTATACGACACAATAAAGTCTAGAGACTAGTCTCGTATTCCGACATGGACCGAAGTTTGCCGAACGGCGAGCGACGGAAACTTTCGAACGATCGAACATAAAAAAATAGTAACAATTTCGGTAAGACAATTCTAAAACACTTCTATTTCTGATTTTTTTGTTATGAAACTTTCACCAACTCATTTGTGACATTTTCCTGTGTAAAGTGAGGCTAAACACGACGATATTCAAAACGTATTTATTTCAAGAGTTTCATTTATATTGTGTAATTCCGATATTAACCGAAGTTTACCGAACGTAGAGAAGAACAGTGAGCAACGTAAACGTACGAAGGTAAATAAACAAGGATAAATCTTTTATTTATGACTCTTTGTTATGAAAACCTTACCGGCATATTTGTGGCAATTTTCCGATTAAAATGAGACCAAACACGACGTAATTCGAAACATATTTACTCGTAATTGCAATAGTTTTGTTTATATCGATGCTTTACTGTAGTATTTGCGGTAAACGGATGAGTAATGACATGTCGGGTAATTTCGTTGTTCTTCGGTGCTATTCGGATAATCACGTGATACGTCTGACGGTCGAAATCGTAGACTTCTATGGCTTTATGTCTTCGAAGACTACTTCTATAAGTTATTACAAGTAAATATGGCTTGAATTGCATCGTGTTTGGTCTCATTTTAATCAGGAAACTGTCACAAATATATTGGTAAAAGTTGTATAAGAAAAGAACTGAAAATGAAAAAGTTAACAACGCATTAGTACTGCAGACAATATAACAGGCTCTTTGATCTTCCTCGAATGCCATAATTGCAACGTCTTTCTTTTTTACTCTATTTTACTTAATATTTTACTAATATTATCGTCGTTTGCTGTGAAACTTTTACCGATAGATTTTTGACATTTTTCTTACTAAAATTTTTAAACTTCTTCAAATTCCCTTAATTCCTTTAAACAAGTCAAGTCTCCAAAATGTTTGCAGCCAGATTTGCTCGTGACTGTACGTATTCGTTCGCCTTAAAGTGTACGCTCTTTATGCACGCGTCGATGTCAGCTGTAGATCCAAGCATCGTGATGCATTTCTCAATGGATTTTACGACCGTCATCGTCGTAATATTTCTGCGCCAGATAGATCGGATAACAAGAATATTGATCTCCAGTGGATTTCTGTGAAACCCGATACGCATCTAACAGAGGACGCTTTTGAACCACGGTAATGTTCACTCTCGACCAAAAAGTGGTATTAATGTAAATTGAGATGTGAAAACAAATTAAATTCCGAACGAGCGCTTCTGGTGATATAAAAGCAGCTGCGTGGTTATACTGTTAACTCGTTATATATGGGAGATGTAAATAGCGTTTTCCGTTTTTGGAATACATTCGAGATAAGAGACAACAGTTTATAATGTGTTCGGTACGCTCTGAAAATTCCTAGATGCAGACTGATATAGTGGAAAATAAAATTCTGTTGATGATTTTTACTATGATTGAGGTATGTACCTAGGCAGATGTTTACAGTGTTGTATTGCCTAAATATAGATGTGGAGTCCTGTAAATACCTAGATCTCAAGATAACTAGATCTCCAAATATCTACAGTCCTAGGTAAGTATCTAGATTTTCAATTACACTTTCTAGGGATCTAGATTTCTAAATATTTAGATATCCCAGATACCTAGGTTTTCAACTATTTAGATTCCTAGATAGCTAGATCTCCAAATACCTAGATCCCTAGATATCTAGATCTCCAAATAGATTCCTAGATATCTAGGTATCTAAATACATTGGCTGCTAAATACCTAGATCTCCAAATATTTAGACCTCTAGGTATCTACTTCTCCAAATATTTAAATTCCTAGATATCAACTTCTCCAAATACTTACAACCCTAGATATCTAGTTCTCCACTTTTACATTCTTAGATATCTAAATGTCCAAATATCTAGGCCCCAGTTACCTAGACCACTATATCTAGATCTCTAAATACTTAAATCCCTAGATACCTAGATCTCCAAATAATTAGATTCCTAGATATCTAAATCTCCAAATACCTAAATCCCCAGATTCCTAAATCATCTGATATGTACATCTTCAAATTCCTAAATCCCCAGATACTTGAATTCCCTAAATCTTCAGATATTTTTATC
The DNA here is from genome assembly GCA_036983795.1 of Megachile lagopoda. NCBI lineage: Eukaryota > Metazoa > Arthropoda > Insecta > Hymenoptera > Megachilidae > Megachile > Megachile lagopoda. Next base: position 2,818,307 of record CM072798.1, on the reverse strand, counting down.
TCCAGGTGCCCAACCCAGCTATCTATGCCTAGATGCCTGTCTCCCTATACGCAACTTCTGGCTTATGGTTAACCTTCACTGGAGTATGCCTAACCTTGTAGACTAGGTTATGGTCTGGGTCTCATGAAAAATGCTCCTTAGTGCTTATTCCCCTCAAACTGAACAGCAACAATTATATTGATAATTATATTGAACCTAATATTGGTTCTAAAATAACCTTGGCCGTGACCTTCCTGACCTTCATGACCTTCTTAGGAGACAGCAGGCAACTCCACTGGACTTGTTACTTATACATAAATTAAATCTCTCCAGAATATCAATTTTCAAGGACATATGTCGGCCCTCTGAAGGTCAAGGCTCTATTGGACATCAGAAAATTTTCCTAATCTGTTCACAGATCCGTACACTTATGGTGTCAGCCAGAATTTCGTCCGAAAAAGATTAGTAAACACAGAGGGGGTAAGTGTATATGAAGAAGCTCGAGAGAGCAATCGTCGAAGGAGAAGAAGAAAGTCGACGCGGAATTCGGCGGCGTGCGGGGGCGTGCTGTGGGCTGGGTAACGACTTAATAAACCGTTCGGTCGGTTAGGTGTGGGCGCTCGGTTCCGGTGCGGCTGTTAGGTGGAGGGGGGCGGTTAGGCACGTGTACAGCGCGCGGTTGCGGGCAGGGCAGGGCAGGGCACGGGGGGCACCGCGGGTAGTCAGGTGCGTCGCGTGCCCCCTACTCTTGGCACGCAGTTAGCTCGTGTTTTGTTTTGAGAAGGCTTAACGGCGTCCGTTCCCACGCTTCCGCGCAGCCCCACGTCCGACCATTTCGAATTCGTTGCGCGCCACGGATTTCGCGCTCGAACGTGCCCCGTGATGTATTCCTCGTGCACGCGGACGCGATCAACGTCACCGACGACGAGTCGCGTTTCCATCGTACCTCTGGAAATTGCACTCGGCGACTTGACAGTCTGATGGGTTTCGCGATCGCGTGCTGCACTGTGGTATGGCAGACGTAATACCGCTGGCGAATCTGGTGATATTCCACTGACGAATTGCAATATCACTGGATTCTTCGGTAACTTTAAACATATATATATATATATATAGATTCACATATCTCTATATATGTATATGTACATTCACATATCTCTATATATGTACATGTATATTCACATATCTCTATATGTATATGTACATTCACATATCTCTACATCTTCTAATCTGTACTTATCTATACTATTAGAATCTTCAGATAATCAGTACCATTGGAATCTTACAAGAATCTTAAATCTCTAGATTACTAGGTTCCTAGATAATCAGATCCTTGGATCCCTTAGATCTTGAGAACGATAGTACACTAGATCTCCAGATACTTAACTATCAAGATCCCTAGATTTACAGTTCTCGAGATTCTTAGATTCTAAGAGGCCAATATCCCTAGATACGTAGGTTCGTAGATCTCTAGATCCCTAAATGCTTTGATATTTAGATCTCTGCATTGTTAAATCCCTATACTCCTAGATTTGAAATTAATCCCTATATTTCTAGACTTCTGCATTATTAAATCCCTAGATTCCTAGAGTTCTTGATAACTAGAATCCTATATTCCTAGACCTCTACATTCTTAAATCCCTAGATTCCTAGATTCCTTGACAACTAGATTCCTGGTCACTAGATTTCTACATTTTTAAATATCTACATTCCTAGATTTCTTGATAACTAAATACCGAGATTACTAAATTCCTAGATCTCTACATTCTAAAATTCCTACATTCGTCGATTTCTTGATAACTATATCCCTAGGTCCCTAGATTGCTAGATCTCTTACATCCTTAAATAACTAAATTCCTAAGCCCTTAGGTTCTTAGATCCGTAGATCCCCAAGTATCTGGATGTTTAGGTCTCAGTATTCTTAAATCCCTAGACCACTAGATCCCTAGATATCAATGTACCCAAATACCTAAATCCCTAGATCCCCAAATCTCCACATTCTTAAATGTATCTATGCGTCTACAACCCCATATCCCTAGATTTCTAACTTTCTGTGTCTCTAAATCCCTATATCTCTAACTGTGTCCCTAAATCCCTATATCTCTAACTGTATCCCTAAATCCCAATATATTAACTGTATCCCGAAATCCCTATATCTCCTACTATATCCCTAAATCCCTGTATCTCTAACTGTATCCCTAAATCCCTATATCTCTAACTGTATCCCTAAATCCCAATATATTAACTGTATCCCGAAATCCCTATATCTCCTACTATATCCCTAAATCCCTGTATCTCTAACTGTATCCCTAAATCCCTATATCTCTAACTATATCCCTAAATCCCTATATCTGTAACTATATCCCTAGATCCCTATATCTCCTACTATATCCCTAAATCCCTAAATCTCTAACTGTATCCCTAAATCCCTATATCTCTAACTGTATCCCTAAATCCCTGTATCTCTAACTATATCCCTAGATCCCGAAATGTCTATCCACTGAATCTCAAGAAGTGAACATCCCAGAAGTTGTAATAATTGTAACTAGAACTGCGACGATTTGATCAGTGTAGGTTCTTGAAATTTAGGGATATTACTCTGACTCGAACAGTTCGAACGTCAGATTGATGTCCCGAGCTGTTCGAACGTTCGAGTTGGTGCAGTACGATGGCAAACGGTAACGCGATAACTTTTGCGAGCGTGTGTACACGAGATTCGCGCGTGCACGCGGCGCTCGTGCGACACGGCACGCTCTCCCCCATAACAGCGCAGCGTTCCTCTACATACAGAGTGGGCCATTGTTTCAGCATTACAATAATCCCGCTCCCGACTTCTTGCCTCCTATTTCCCTTTCTCGTTTTTCTCTTTTGTTCTCCGGTTCCTTGCTCGTGCACCTTACTTCCCGCCTCTTCTCAGTACGTATACCTCCGCGTACGCTATGCACCCTTGCCTCCGTCCTTTTTATCGCTTCATATTCTTCTGCTTCTTGTTTCTTGCGAGTACTCTGCTTTGTTCTTTCCTTCATCGCACTTCTTTTCCTTTTATCTCGCTGTTTTCTTTTTTTTTTTTCTTGTTTCATGCTTGTTACCTGGTGTTTCTTTCTATTATGTTATTTAGTGAGATTTATTTTTTATTATTGTGCAATTTTTTTTTTATTTGTTGTTAGGTATTGGTTATTATTTGATAGTTATTAGTTACTAGTTATTAGTTGCTATTTATTAGGTACTATTTGTTAGTTACTAGTTATTAGTTACTAGTTATTAGTTACTAGTCATTAGTTACTAGTCATTAGTTACTAGTCATTAGTTACTAGTCATTAGTTACTAGTCATTAGTTACTAGTCATTAGTTACTAGTCATTAGTTACTAGTCATTAGTTACTAGTCATTAGTTACTAGTCATTAGTTACTAGTCATTAGTTACTAGTCATTAGTTACTAGTCATTAGTTACTAGTCATTAGTTACTAGTTATTAGTTACTAGACATTAGTTACTAGTCATTAGTTACTAGTCATTAGTTACTAGTCATTAGTTACTAGTCATTAGTTACTAGTCATTAGTTACTAGTCATTAGTTACTAGTCATTAGTTACTAGTCATTAGTTACTAGTCATTTGTTACTAGTCATTAGTTACTAGTCATTAGTTACTAGTCATTAGTTACTAGTCATTAGTTACTAGTTATTAGTTACTAGTTATTAGTTACTAGTTATTAGTTATTATTTATTTGTTACTAGTTATTAGTTATTAGTCATTAGTTACTAGTTATTAGTTACTAGTTATTTGTTACTAGTTGTTACTAGTAGTTACTGCCTTCTAGTTACTAGTTACTAATTAGTAGTTCCTAGCAAATATTTTATTATTAACCATTAGCTACCAGTCACTACTTACTAGCTATTAGTCACTAATTAGTATTTAGTAATTACTAATTACCAGTTAATAGTTATTACTTACTAGTTACTAGTTAGTAGTTGTTACGTGTTACTAGGTACTATGTACTAGTTACTAAGTAGAGCTACTAGTAAACATTTAGTTACTAATCAATAGTTACTAGTTGCTAATTACTAGTTTGTAAAACATTGTACAACATTGTAGAAGCTTGCCCAAGTTTGTACAATCTTATCTAACTTTGTTCAGGTTTTCACTGGATTGTATATGTTTGTATAACATTCCTCAGGTTTATACAAATGTTTGTATTGCATACAAATGTATGATAGTATCACGATACACAAACGTATGATAACATCATTATCTACAAACGTATGATAATATCATAATATACAAATGTATGATAATGTCATGACATTCGATTATATGGTAGTATGATAACATTCAAATTTATGATAGGGCTATAGTATAGAAATATATGATAGCATCATAATGTACGGATGTGTCATAACATTGTGATATACAAATATATGATACTACCATAACATTACATTATATGATAGTAGCATAACATTCAAATTTATGATAATATCACAGTATACAAATCTGTGATAGCATCATAATATACGAATGTATGCTATTATCATACCATAAAAATCTGTGATAGCATCATAATATACGAATATATGATAGTATCATAATACACAAATCTTTAATAGTATCATACTATACAAATGTATGATAATATGATGACATTCGATTATATGGTAGTATCATAACATTCAAATTTATGATAGTATCATAGTATACAAATCTATGATAGTATCATAATATACGAATGCATGCTATTAGCATAGTATAAAAATCTGTGATAGCATCATAATATACAAATCTTGAATAGTATGATAATACACAAATCTTGAATAGTATCATACTATATAAATGTATGATAATATCATAGCGTACAAATGTATGATAATATTATAATATACAAAATGTATATAGATGATTCTATAGGTACGTTCAAGTTTATACATGTTCATGTAAATTTCACCGAATTCACACATGGTACAAATTTATAACACGAATCTACCTAATTGCAAGTGTATCGAAATACAATTTAATCTGCATATTCATTTTTTCCACAAACAAGTTTCGAATTTCGATATTCAAATGAGTCTCAAGTAGCAACGAGTTTATAGACAGATAGAATACATAATCGATATGAAACGAGTTTCGTCACGTTTCGTGTCAAATCAAGATTTTCGGAGAGGAAGCGATTCGCTGAAGACATTTTGCGGCAGCTGCTCGACGCGAATGGTCTTCTCTTGAGAAGTAAATGTCCCTAATCTTCGATAAAAGTGATAGCGAACTGGTTCCACTAGCGTACGAAATTTATACGTATACCTCGGATCACGGGCAATAACTCGATCCGGGAAAGTATATGCAAAATAGATCTGATAACGAAGAGCGCGATTCGCTGGGTGCTGATCTCATTTATCCTTCTCTCGCGTGTTTCTGCATTTGAATATAAATGGCGAAACACGGTTGCACCGTTTACGTTCGCTACAAAATAGAGGTTCTCGCGTCGTTATGCGATCGTCAACTTCTGCTGATCATCGTATGCCACAAATTCAATCAAGTGCTCGTCATGGATACATTAATATTATTATCATTTTTCATATTTTTATACCTTCTGTATATTCTGATATTAGACATTTGTGTATTGCAATATTGTCATGCATTGGAACGCTAGGATACTATCATACATTTGAATGTTATGATATTATCAAAAATTCATATGCTATGATACTACCATAAGCTCGTATACTATGATACTATCACATATTTGTGTACTATGATACTATCACGCATTCCTATAAACTGATACTGTCATATACTCGTGTATTATGATACTATCATACATTTAGATGTTATGATATTACCATAGATTTATTCATTATGATACTATCATACAATTGAATTTTGTGAAACTATCATACATTGGAATTTTTGTGATACTATCATACATTTGAATGTTATGACACTGCCATATATTTGAATGTTAATATACTACCATACATTTGAACGTTATGGTATTATCATAGATTTATTCATTATGATACTATCGGACATTTGAATTTTTGTGAAACTATCATACATTTGAATATTATAATATTATTGCACAGTTTAAACATTATGATACTATCAAACATGTGAATGTTCTGATACTGTCATATATATTTGAATGTTATGATACTATCATACGTTTGAATTTTTGTGATACTATCATACATTTGAATGTGATCACACTGTCGTATATTTGAATGTTCTGATTTGAACGTTCTCCCATCATCATACATTTCAATTTTGTGATACTGTCATACATTTTTACATTATGCTACTATCATACATTTGTATATTATGATACTATCATATATCATACATTTGAATTTTGTAATAATATTATACGTTTCTATATTATAATACCATTGCACATATAAATGTTATGATACTGTCATACATTTTTACGTTATGCTACTATCATACATTTGTATATTATGATACTGTCATATATTTAAATATTATGATACTATCATACATTTGAATTTTGTAATAATATTATACGTTTCTATATTATAATACCATTGCACATATAAATGTTATGATACTGTCATACATTTTTTCGTTATGCTACTATCATACATTTGTATATTACGATACTATCATACATTTAAATATTATGATACTATCATACATTTGAATTTTGTAATAATATTATACATTTCTATATTATAATACCATTGCACATATAAATGTTATGATACTGTCATACATTTTTACGTTATGCTACTATCATACATTTGTATATTATGATACTGTCATAAATTTTTATAATATGATAATGTAATATCATGACATTATTATATATTTGAGTATAATGATATTGGAGTGCTGAGATCTCGTTCGAATATTATTTATAACATCGCCCGTTATTATTTGCCTGATTGTCATAAGAGTGTTCCAAAGAAGTTGGACACTACTTCGAATCGTAATGGACTTGCTACATACTTTCACGCGGCATACTCGCTCATAAACCATCTCTCGTTTTGTCGGCTGGGCCGGTGAATATTGTCACGCACGATATTCCCATGTGTGTACACTCGGGTGCAGACTTCATGTGCCTTCGATTTTGGAGAATGACATTTTTCGAATTTGCCGGACGATATCGGGGGTCGGCAACCTGCTCAGTAGAACTTCTCAGTATCCCGTGACAATCATGGTAAGGCGTTCAAACTGTTTAGTCCACCTACACAGTATGTCTGAAAAGTAACGGAACTTTTTAAATTCAAGGAAAACTACTAGCACCATCTATTAAAACAATATGCTATCTGAAAACAGTATTCCTTCCCTACAAAACAAAACAATCGTTATTGGAATCGAGCAACGAATTGTAAACTTATAGCGTTTAAAGCGACAGAACCTTTCGTCACCGTGTCACAAAATCACGATGGAGTAAAGAGGGAATATTAAATTCTGCTCGGTAAAGCTCGGTAAAACTTTTACAGAAACATTTGAATTAATGAAAAATGTTTATGGCGACGATGTTTATCCCGTACACGCGTGTTCGAGTGGTATAAGCGATTCCAGGATGGTCGTGATACTTTGGAAGACGACCCAAAGCCAGGTTTCGAGTTTTTCTAAATTCTAAACGATTCTAAAGGTATTATACTTCGGGAGTTCGTTCCACAGGGACAAAATGTTAATGGCGAATGTTATCTGGGTGTTATGGAACGTTTGTGGAAAAGAATCGTTCGCGTGAGGCCCGAATATCGATCGCCAGGGAGTTGGTTTCTGTTGCATGATAACGCACCATGTCACAGAACTGTCGCAGTTCGTGAATTTTTGGCGAAAAAACAAGTCTGTGTGCTCCAACATCCTCCATATTCGCCCGACTTATCTCCATGCGATTACATCCTTTTTCCAAAATTGAAATTAGCCATGAAAGGAACGTTCTATGACACTGTTACACAAGTCCAAGCAGCTGTGACAAGGGTGATTTGATTCCGCAAAACGACATAAAGAAATCTATGTTAACATTGCCTGAGCGTGCCCAGCGGGATGCGGAAGGGATGTATTTTGAATAAAAAAAATTAATTTTTGCAAAATAACTAATACTTTTTTTTATTTTAACTCCAGAAAGGTTACCGACCCCTGTCCTATATGATTTACCATTTTTAACAAAATTCTAAAAGGAAAGAAAAATAACTTTCTGACCATAACCGTAGGTAATATTGATTCCATAAAAAAGGGTGAAAACTGAAATTGAGGAGCGATTAAAGATAGCCCCACAAGCGCACCCTGGACGCGTGTGCATCGAGAAAGTTAGAAGATTCCTACAGTTTTGTCGGTTCCCACGAGCCAGGGTGCGTCAGGTGGCTAGCGTGGGGTGCGTGCATCCCCCTTGCTTCTTCACCCCTCGGAATAGATGTAAACCTCATCGTGAACCCCCTGGCGCCGTCCGTGATACTATTTTCAACACGCAGCTTTCGTGTGTGTCTACACGCATATCTGTACACATACAGCCAACGGCTAATCTCGTTTTCTCTGAGCAAACTTAGGATGTGTAGATATTTCGAGATTATGAAATCTGAAAGCTGAGATTAGAATTAGATTAGATTCTTGGATTAGAATGGTAAAATATGGGAGTGTAGGGATTTGTGAGTGTTGGAATTGGGGAGTGTAGGAATTTGAGAGTGTAAGAATGACTGGATAATGGTATTGATTTGTGAATGTTGAAGTTCGAGAATGCAGGAATTTATGAATATTAGAATTCGGAAATTTAAGGATTTGGAAGTGTGTTGGGACTTGGGAATTAAGAGATTTGGGGACTTAGGGATTTAGAAGTTTAGGAATTTAGGAATTAGAGATGTTAGAATTTAAATATTTTTCGCTTGGAAAATTGGGAAATCTAGGGATTTCTGAATGTTAAAATTTGCAAATATAGGGATTTGAGAATTTAGATATTTAAGAATTTGAAGATTTGGAAGTTTAGGGATTTGGGGATGTAGAGACTTAGAAATTTAGAAATCTGGGAATTTAAATATTTTCCACTTGGAAAATTGGGAAATCTAGGGATTTGTGAATGTTCTTCCAATCATTAGTCAGATCAATCGTTAATTATTAATCAAGAATTAATCAATCAGAACGTGTCTGGATCGATTAAACAAGTTTCTCCTACAAAATGTATGTATAAAAAGTAAGTGTGTATTTAATAGAAAAAAAAACGATTACTAAAATAATAGTTTTATTTTGTCTGAACATTTCGGTCGTCGCAGACATGTTTTTGCCAAAGAATCGCGCGGCTACACTGTGGGGGAGCGTTCCCACGAAACAACAATTAGCATTCAAAGAAATTCGACTGTGAGCTTACGTCGTTTCATTCTTTCCTTCCTTTTTCTCTCCTTGGTGACGTCATTGACCTGCTTTTTTAGCCTTTCAACCGATTCCCGCATTTTAAATCGAGAAGATAAGTTTCAAGGTTTAGAGGATTTGGTGACTTGAGAATTTGGGGATTTAGGGATATAGAAATTTAGGGATATTGGAATTTGGGGATATGGGAATTTAGGGATATAGAAATATAGGGATACAGGAATTTAGCTATACAGGAATTTGGGGATTTTGGGGATATTGGGGATATAGGAATTTGGGGATATAGTAATTTAGGGATATTGAAATTTGGAGATATGGGAGTTTAGGGATATAGGAATTTAACTATACAGGAATTTGGGGATATAGAAATTTAGGGATATTGGAATTTGGGGATATGGGAATTTAGGGATATAGGAATTTAACTATACAGGAATTTGGGTATATAGGAATTTTGGGATATAGAAATTTAGGGATATTGGAATTTGGAGATATGGGAATTTAGGGATGTAGAAATATAGGGATATAGGAATTTAGGGATATTGGAATTTGGGGATATAGACATTTAGGGATATTGGAATTTGGAGATATGGGAATTTAGGGATATTGAAATATAGGGATATAGGAATTTAACTATACAGGAATTTGGGGATATAGAAATTTAGGGATATTGGAATTTGGAGATATGGGAATTTAGGGATATAGAAATATAGGGATATAGGAATTTAGGGATATTGGAATTTGGGGATATAGAAATTTAGGGATATTGGAATTTGGAGATATGGGAATTTTGGGATATAGAAATATAGGGATATAGGAATTTAGGGCTATTGGAATTTGGGGATATAGAAATTTAGGGATATTGGAATTTGGAGATATGGGAATTTAGGGATATAGAAATATAGGGATATAGGAATTTAACTATACAGGAATTTGGGGATTTTGGGGATATAGGAATTTTGGGATATAGAAATTTGGGGATATAGAAATTTGGAGATATAGGAATTTGGGGATATAGCAATATAGGGATATAGGAATTTAGGAATTTGGGGATTTGGAGAATTGGGAATTTGAGAATTTAGGAATTTGATAATTTGGGAGTTTGGAAGTTTAAAAAATTTGGAAATTTGGAGATTTTTAAATTTAAGAATGTGGCAATTTAGAAGTGTGTAAATTTTTAAATTTTTAAATTTGTAAATTTATATCTTTATGAATTTGTAAGTTTGTAAGTTTGTTAGTTTGTTAGTTTGCTAGTTTGTTAGTTTGTTAGTTTGTTAGTTTGTTAATTTGTGAATTTATGAATTTTTTATGAGTTTGTTAGTTTATTAATTTATGAACTTTTATGAGTTTGTTAATTTGTTAATTTGTGAATTTTGGAATTTCTTATGAGTTTGTTAGTTTGTTAATTTATGAACTTTTATGAGTTTGTTAGTTTGTTAATTTGTGAATTTTGGAATTTCTTATGAGTTTGTTAGTTTGTTAATTTATGAACTTTTATGAGTTTGTTAGTTTGTTAATTTGTGAATTTGTGAATTTTTTATCAGTTTGTTAGCTTGTTAATTTGTTAATTTTTTAGGAGTTTGTTTGTTAATTTGTTAATTTGTGAATTTTTTATGAGTTTGTTACTTTGTTAGTTAGTAAATTTTTGAATTTGTGAATTTATGAATTTGTTAATTTGTGAATTTATGAATTTTTTATGAGTTTGTTAATTTGTTACTTTCTTAGTTTGTAAATTTATGAATATATGAATTTGTAAATTCGTAAATTTATAAATGTATAAATATGTAAATTTATAAACCCCATACAAATCGCGATAGATCGAATTTCCAAAGAGTTCTCCCGTTCATTTTCCGCCTGAAATTTAGGCCATCCAATGTTAATTTCGTCTTAGGTCCGTTGGCAGGTTTATAGAGGCGTATTTGTAGTAGGTAAAAAAGGAAGGGAAGAAAAGCAGGAAAAAAAAGGTAGGGGATAGGGTCGGATAGCACAGGCACGAGATCCTTCCCACGTCGACGAAACGTGCTGAAAGCGTGCTACTCGCGTGGCCGTTAGAGCAGCACGCTGAAGAGGAGGGGCTTTGGTGCATCGAGCCGGAATCTTTCTCACGGACAAGAAGGACGTCAGGTGCAGGACCTCCTTCAGGAAGTACAACGGTTCCTTACAAGGATTCGCGACTTCTGCCTTCCCACGCTCCTCCAGTTGTAACGGCCAGATTCGACTCTCTTCCCCTACTTTCTGCTCCCGTCACCTTCTCTTCCTTTTTTATTCCAGCCACGATGATTTACGCTCGACATTGCTACCTTAGGATCGTTTCACGGACTTCAATCATTATTTTTTCGGTATTCTTAATCGTTGTAACCTACTCCATCTATTACTTCTTTTTTTACTACCTCGATGATTTATGTTCGTTGACATTGCTTAGGAACAATTCACGAACTTCAATCATTTCTTCGTCGATTTTAATAGTTGTAAACGTTTGATCGAGAAATAGAGAATGGAACTGTTCCCATCACCTCTTCCTTCTTTTTTTATTCTAACATCCATGTATTTAATAATTTTAAATTCTGTACAACACGTTATTTGTTATTTTTAATTAAATAGTTGATCAAAAATTAGTAATATGTAGTACATAATACGCAAATATATGAATATGTCAATTCAAGTCACTAATATATGTAAGGAGAATATTAAAATGGTATACGTTGCGCAGTAATTGTGCGCAGTAGTCTGCGTAGTAATCGTAAGCAACAGTCATGCGCAGTAATTGTGCGCAGTAGTCTGCGTAGTAATAGTAAGCAACAGTCATGCGCAGTAATTGTGCGCAGTAGTCTGCGTAGTAATAGTAAGCAACAGTCATGCGCAGTAATTGTGCGCAGTAGTCTGCGTAGTAATCGTAAGCAACAGTCATGCGCAGTAATTGTGCGCAGTAGTCTGCGTAGTAATCGTAAGCAACAGTCATGCGCAGTAATTATGCGCAGTAGTCTACGTAGTAATCGTAAGCAACAGTCATGCGCAGTAATTGTGCGCAGTAGTCTACGTAGTAATCGTAAGCAACAGTCATGCGCAGTAATTGTGCGCAGTAGTCTGCGTAGTAATTGTGCGCAGTAGTCTGCGTAGTAATCGTAAGCAACAGTCATGCGCAGTAATTGTGCGCGGTAGTCATGCGCAGTAATCATGCGCAGTAACTATGTGCAGTTGTCGTACCTAGTAATCGTGCGCATTACCACCTTAATTGAAGAAATTCTTATTTAGTACTACACGATTATGTTTTAAGAATATTAATTGAGTCAATTTGAGTTCCTTTTGATTTAGCACAAGTGACGCTTAAATTTTTACTGGAATCTGTCACATATATTATTAAGAATTAGTACGTTAATAGAAAATACTCATATTAACTACTTGAAATTTTGGACAATAAAAACAAAATATTGTGAATATATTTGATTTGTTTAATGAACAAATGTGACAATTGAAAGAAAATTATTAGTTTCTGTTGCTACAATTTTTCTATAATTTCCACAAAGGAATCTACAAGTATTTTATTTGCAAGTAATCTGTTTTAACTTTGATTATTTATTATTAATATTAATTTGATTTCACGTGTAATTATTTGAGTCCGTGTGAATTCGTTATGACGAGTTAATATAATATTAGAAAGTCTCTAAACTCTTTCACCATCGGCTCTATTTTATTATCTGTTACCTGGTGCTGATTTACGAGCGGTTCGAAGCGTGGCCGACACGTGGAAGACATTTCTGATCGCTCGTTTCTAGCCCGGAGACGTTTGACCGCAACGTGGTAATGGACTGATGATGGTCGGGTTCGAGAAAGGGAGTCGATCTGACTGCTAGTTCCAACCTTTATGGAGGCAACTTATGCTTGTTCCCAAACCTAATGGGATCCTTTCACTGCTTACTTGAACACTGTATCGTTTGTCAGAATATTTTCCATTCATCTTGCAATACCTTTGCTGTTTTATGCCAATGTGACTTTTGTACTTTGCAAATTATTTTGATGTTATATTTAGACTCCTTTTCACCATACCGTTCATTCTTTTATACAAATATTTATTGTAACATAATTAATTATTTTATAGTCACATGTCATATGTGCATACATGGCTCACATGTCCCCACATTGTCCCCACTTTGACTGCCACTATAAAATATAGCAATGAGAATAATATAGTTTTAGGTATTATATGTAACTGTATGAAATTCAGAATTGAAACACTTAAAAATACAAAACATACAGAAGCGTAAAAATAAATAATCTATAAAACATAAAAGCGTAAAAATACAGAATACATAAAAAAGTGAAAATAACGATAAAAGGTGGTGAAAATAAAGTACCTCGCTATATGGCACACCTTTATACGATGCATTACACCGAAGATTACGGTTAACGGGCAAAAATTTGTTTACCCGTCCAAGGTAGCCTAACGGGTGCATGCTGTAATGGCGAGCGTGTCGGTCGCGTGGACAACAAGTGGGACGAATCCCGAAATCCGCCTGTTGGCTCGTGAGTCGAATTTCTGATCCAGCTTTCGAAAGATTCCCACGATCCGGTAACGAGCCACTTGACTTTGAGGCGTGATCTGAGTGCTGGCCAGTCGCGTGGTCCTTTCGTTTCGTTTCTGGAAAATCCAGGTGTTCGGATTCGACCCCATACTCCAGATTTTTCCCATGCCGAGAAATCGCAAGCGCTCTCGTTTCGTTCCATTGTTAAAACTTCCTTTCTTCTATTCGGTTTACTTAATACTTCTTGGACAGAAAATATTTCTTCGTCAGAAATGTCATTTGTACTTTTGATAAAGCATGATTCGTAAACGAACCTGTAGGACTCTTCGCTATAAGTACTTGCTATAATCAAATTTATGATGTACCATGGGTATGGTGTAGTCTATTCGCGTATAGGTATGGTCCACTTAATTGATGAATTATAGTCACTATATTTAGTGAATTTATTGATTTAGTGAATTATTTAGTATATATATCTATAGTGACTATATATCTATAATCACTATGTATCTATAGTGACTATAATCTAATAGTAACTATATCTACATAGTCTATAGTGACTATATAGTGACTACATAGTGACTATATAGTGACTATAATTCACTATAGATATATGATATCTATAATTCAATACTATGCTACTATAATTCAGTATAAATATATCTACAGTGACTATATCACTATATATCTATAGTGTCTACAGTCTAATAGTGACTATATCTACATAGTCTATAGTGACTATAATTCACTATAGATATATGATATCTATAATTTACTACTATGCTACTATAATTCAGTATAGAGATATCTACAATGACTATATCACTATATATCTATAGTGACTATATACCTATAATCACTATATATCTATAGCGACTACAGTCTAATAGTGACTATATCTACATAGTCTATAGTGACTATAATAATCTATAATCTATACACTATATATCTATAGTGACTATATAGTGACTATATAGTGACTATAATTCACTATAGATATCTATAATTCACTACTATACTACTATAATTCAGTATAGACATCTACAGTGACTATATCACTATATATCTATGGTGATTATAATCTAATAGTAACTATATCTACATAGTCTATAGTGAATATAATAATCTATAATCTATACACTATATATCTATAGTGACTATAATTCACTATAGATATATATCTATTATTCACTACTATACTACTATAATTCACTATAGACATATCTATAGTGACTATATCACTATATATCTGTAGTGACTATAATTCAGTTGCTATAATAGTACCCATACCATAGGTACCATAGTCAGCCATAGTTATGGGTGCCACTTAAGTTTCTATACAGATCTAACATCTGTATTATTTAAAATTTGTTCACCTTCCGAACTATAAATACTTGCATCACTTGGAACTTTGCAATAAGAAATATAATCCACAAGATATAGTACTATAGGTATGGAACCTACAGTTATGGGTGTCGCCATCTTGACCAAAACAACTCATGTGTACATTTTATAAAGCAGTCATGATTTGTAAATGATGCGTCACCTGTACGACTCTTTGCAATAAGAAATATTAACTTATACCAAATCAAATAGTGTACTATGTACTATACAATAGGTATGGTACCTACAATTATGGGTGTCGCCATCTTGACTAAAAAAAATCATGTGTCCATTAAATAAAAAAGATGTGTAAGTGCTTCGTCACTTATAAGACTCTTTGCTATAAGAAATATTAACTTATACCAAATCAAATGGCGTAGTACTACACGGCATAGTCCCTACAGTTATGGGTGTCACTCATATGTGGATGACATCTGAATGATTAAAAATCTGTTCACTTCCCTAACTATACCTACAT
The DNA here is from genome assembly GCA_036983795.1 of Megachile lagopoda. NCBI lineage: Eukaryota > Metazoa > Arthropoda > Insecta > Hymenoptera > Megachilidae > Megachile > Megachile lagopoda. The sequence goes on along the minus strand of CM072798.1, from coordinate 2,802,632 downwards.
TAGAACTATAAAAAATAGATATTGCAAAAATGGTAAGTTAAAAATGGAAGTACCTAATGCAATTGTTAATTACATCAGCGTGGCAATTAGTGTGATAATTCAATAGTCTGAGTAGTTCTCACTGCCGGACGGAGTCATGGCCATATATCCGGACATCAGGGTCAGATCAAGGAGGTGGGGTCTAGGGGGGTATAGCCCCAGGCCTCTTGCCGAGGTTTTACATAACTATTTCAAAGGACTTCAGTCCATACTGAATCTCACGTAGAAACGTAACAGTTTTTGGATGTGACACAAAAATTATCTTATGCTCCAAAGTATAACTACAATTCGATCTTCATCGCATACATCAGACTCACTGCAATTTTGGGTTCAGTTCTGATTATAATTTACAGGATCAAGGATTACAATACAATGACAATATAAGCTAAATACAATAAATACTATTAGAATAATATAACCTATATAATGCTGTATATAATGTACCTAACACGTCAACTTCCTCCAAGAATAATGGCCTAACTGTGAATGACTGTCCAAAAAATAGTAGGTAAGGGCCGACATGGCTTTATTACCATAAAGTGTTGAATTAGAAACGAATAAAATGTATCGATATCGATCGAGGAGCATTCCCATCGCTATCCGCTCGGATCAGCTCGCGTCTGCCGACGCGTGTAGCGGGAGGGCAGGGATCATGAGCCCGTGGGAACGAAGCGGCCGTCCGCGCTGAAGCGTTTCAGGAAGCTGACGATGTTCCGCTCCCGCGGTCACCAGGGCGTCCTTAACAGCTCCGTGCCTCCGTCCCGACGCCCCGACGCTTCTTCGTCGCTTCGGGTCGAGTGCCTCGACGACGCCCACGCTCCAATCGGCTTCCTGATCGGCCACCGGGAAAATGGGAGCCGTCTTGCCCGACAACCTCTCGCTACGTGCTTCTAATGTCGCTCGGTTAGTCTCGCGGCGCACGTTAATTAGATACCCTTCGTCCTTGATTCTATCGTCCGACAGCTTTTAAAAATTTATGGATACCGGCTCTTGTTTGGATACTGGTCGTATCATAATTGGTGCATCGCTGTTGTACGAGCTTTAACGTACTCGGTTCTTAGGTTGATGTATCCGATTTTAGATTTTTTGATTCGTAGGATTTTGTGTTTTGAAATTTAGTTTGATATTTTTGGATTTTTACGCTCTCGGGTTCGGGAATTTGGAAATTTTTTAGTTTAGTGGCTTTCAAGTTTAGAAATTTTCTGTTCGTCGAATTTAGATGAGAGATTTTCGAATTTAGAAATTTTAAGTTTGGAAATTTTTGTATACTCAAGGAATTGAAAAATTTTCATATGTTCAAGTGTAGAAGTTAAAAAGTGTTTATGTGTGCAAGTATATAAGTCAAAATATTTTTATACAAATATAAAAAAATATGTATATTCAAATATGGAAGTTAAAAAATTTGTATAAGTTCAAGTGCACAAATGAAAAATTTTCATATGGTCAAGTTTAAAAATTTTCATATATTCAAGTTTAACAATTAAAAATTTTCATATGTTCAAAAAATTGTGCTTATGTTTAAAAATAAAAAAATTGTTAAAGTACGCAAATTTAAAAATCAAAAAATTTTCACCTTCGCGAATTCGCATGTCTATAAACTGTCTCGCGTGCCAACACGTTTAACAGCGCTACATGAAAAAGGAGAATAAACGAAGCGTGTATGCCACGCGAGGACAGTGATCTTCTTATAATTACGCGCACGCCGATGAAGCACGCAAAATCATGCAATTACGCATAATTACTTGCCGTATAACGTTCTCATTACGTGGTACGTTGGAAAATTTGCAATTCAAAATGCGGCTCGCGTAATCCCATCTGATAATCCTTTCGTTACAGTTCAGTACAATTGAAAGAAAACATGAAGAGTATGTGAAAAACTTATCACGATAAATCTCAGACTTTCATAATACGTCAGTTACTATGACGGTTATTTATGATCGGTATTATAAATTTAATTGAGTCGAATCGTTAAAAGAAAGAACGTTCTAAATATACTTCTCAATAATATTGGTTTTATTATATCACTGTATTAAACTTGATATCTTTTGATAATAATGCAAAATTAATTAACAGTTAACTTTATTTCATAAGTTAAACAATTTTCAAACTGTAAACCTTAATACTTTACTGCTACGTAGGTACTTTATTAAAAGATTAATCTATAAAGTAGTAAATATAATAGTTCAAACTTCAATACTTAAAAATTCTGACCAACAGATTAATTAATTTGTTATTTTTAACAAAATAATCGATCACAAATGAGTAATATATAGTACGTAATACGCAAATACGATCGTTGCGCAGTAATCGTGCGCAGTAGTCATGTGTAGTAATCGTGCACAGTAGACCTGCGCAGTAATCGTGCGCAATAGTCACACGTATTAACCGTACGCATTACTCGTGCGTAGTAATGGTGCGCAGTAGTCATGCGCAGTAATCGTGCGCAGTAGACCTGTGCAGTAATCGTGCGCAATAGTCACACGTATCAACCGTACGCATTACTTATGCGTTGTAATTATGCGCAGTAGTCATGCGTAGTAATCGTGCGCAGTAGTCATGCGCAGTAATCGTGCGCAATAGTCACACGTATCAACTGTACGCATTACTCATGCGTCGTAACGGTGCGCAGTAGTCATGCGCAGTAATCGTGCGCAGTAGATCTGTACAGTAATCGTGCGCAATAGTCACACGTATCAACCGCACGCATTACTCATGCGTAGTAATTATGCGCAGTAGTCATGCGTAGTAATCGTGCGCAGTAGACCTGTGCAGTAATCATGCGCAATAATGATACATTAACCATACGCATTACTCATGCGTAGTAACGGTGCGCAGTAGTCATGCGCAGTAATCGTGTGCAGTAGATCTGTGCAGTAATCGTGCGCAATAGTCACACGTATCAACCGTACGCATTACTCATGCGTAGTAATCGTGCGCAGTAGTCATGCGCAGTAATCATGCGCAGTAGACCTGTGCAGTAATCGTGCGCAATGATACATTAACCATACGCATTACTCATGCGTAGTAATTGTGCGCAGTAGTCATGCGCAGTGATCATGCGCACCAACGCACTTCGTCACGTCAGATAATATCAAAATGTAAATGGCTTTAATTACCGAATGATAATTAATTTGAGAATAAATCATACGCGTCATTCTTCTACCGCATACCTCAGTCGAAGCACAAACAGCGTTTCTCGAAAACGAGCTTCTTGAAACGACCGTTCGCGAATAAGTTACGATCTCGAATGTGTACCGGATGCGCAAAGGGGTATCGCAGAAGTTGATGTATGATCCTTTAGCGACGTGCACCTGCCGGTTCGTGGTCGGCACTTTGACGGAAATCATGGAGGGTCGACGATGGCCAAAGATCCCGGGAACATTACGAACCAGTACGAAAGATGACCGGGGCCGAAATTTATTTTCCGCCGGACGAGTAACGTACGCGATCGCCATAGATCTTTGTTAAGAAGCGTAACGATCAACGGTGAAAGTCGCGAAATTAACCGTGAACGGTAATCATTGAAATTACTCCGCTTTCTTATCTTCCTATGGTTCGGTTAATAAATTAACGGTTTCAGATTCGGATAATCGCTTTCCTGGACCGAGGTCATTGATGCCTGTCTCTTCCTCCATTGTTCTGACCGATCGATGAAAAAAATCCTAAATTCGTATATTAGAGGATTTGAAGTTAGGTTATAATTCCTCCACGTCTGTTCGGTATAATTTCGGTGGCACCAGTAATTTGCATGATCAAAATAAGGAACACGAATGGTGAAATAAAGCGTAAGAGAAAAGATTTACACACGTAGCTGTCCGTAATTACACCTGCCAGGTCCCCATGAAAAGAGGACCACCCTAACCGAGCGACGCGTCGTTATCGCAAACATGCGAACGGTGATTTAATATTTCTTCCCTTCCGCGTTGACTTTTTCCTGTTTACTCGTCCATTCACGAGGATGAAATTATGGCGAATCAAGGGGTGGCTGGCGATGAATTGCCACGGGGAGGGTCGGCCACTTTGTGTAGTCGATTCATGAATGAAACGTGTACGCACGGACCAGGAAGAAAGGGAAGCTACCAGGATATAAGCCATGTGCTCCTGGGCCAAATCCAATTTCATTGTTGTTTCATAAATATGCATGAACGTCTGTTGAATGAGTCCACGTGTTCTCTGATCGTGGGAATTCCGAAACGGAAAGTCGGCTTACAGGTGGCCGTTCCTTTCGAAAAATCTCACTCTTTATGGATTTATTATCACTTGCGATTGATTTATGCTTCTCGTTGATTTACTAACATTTCTTTCGATACATTCTCGGGTATTCTCTACATAAATTATAATGAGTTTTTAATGTGCTTTTGGTTATTCAAAATAAATTGCCACTGTCGAGTTTTAGCAATAATAATAGTGTTAACCTCACTCTGCTTTCATATCTTTCAAATGTATATCAATGTCCTCATAAATTCCATAAGATAAATGTTTATCGTGTTAATAACGTACTTTTGGTTATTAAAAATAAATTGCCGGGGTCCAATTATTTTAGCAATAATAAAATAAGTGTTTACCGCTACTTTCGTTTCTTTCAAATGGTTTTTAATATTCGTTTCAAATGTATTTTGTACTTCAAGTATACTCTTCATAAATTCGGTAAGATAATAAATGTTTATTGTGTTAATAATGTACTTTTGGTTATTAAAAATAAAATTGCCAATGTTCAATTATTTTAGTTATGATGAAATAATAACAGTATCGATGACAAACGAGTAAGAGCACGAACCAACGGAATTCTTTTCATTCATTGACACTGGAATGAAAAGGAACACGGCACTCAATTGCGAGCCTCGGTCCGTGACCAGGTCGTCTTTTTCGCGACTTGCCAGACCGGAAATTGAAATTTCGCGTGAGAATATGCACTCCTTTCAGACCTGGCTCTCAATTTCGGACGTCTGTTCATGGAAGTGTTTTCAATACACGCATTTAAATCATCGAATCGCACGGTGCGTGGAATGATCGAATCTTCCAATCGATAAACCTTCTATTTTCAAACTCAAAATCTTCTAAATCCCTAAATACGTAAATTCTCAAATTACAAAATTGTCAAATCTTCAAATTCTCTAAATCTCTAATTTCCTAAATCACTAAATCAAAAATCACTAGGTTACTAGATCACTAGATCATTAAATCACTAGATCACTAGATCACTAGATCACTAGATCACTAGATCACTAGATCACTAAATCTCCAAATCACTAAATCCCCAAATCCCCAAATCTTCAAATCACTAGTTCACAAAATCACTAAACCACTAGATCACTAGATCACTAAATCCCCAAATCTTCAAATCACTAGTTCACAAAATTACTAAACCACTAGATCACTAGATCATTAGCTCACTAGATCACTAAATTACTAAATCTCCAAATCCCTAAATTCTCAAATTGCAAGATCCCCATATTCACAACTTCTACAAATCTCCAATTTCTTATTCCCTAATTCCAAATTCCCCATATCCCTAACTCTCTAAATTCGCAAATTCCAAAATTGCAAAGTTCCTAAATTTCTACATTCCCAAATTCCTAAACCCCGAAATCCCCGAATTCCCAAATTCTCTAATTGTAAAATCCTCAAATTTTCAAATTCTCCAAATCTCTAATTTCTGAAATTTCCTGATCCTAAATTCCTAAATTTCCCAAATCCCTAAATTTTCAAATTCCCAAATTGCAAAATCACTATATCACTACATTCTCGAATTTCCAAATTCTCATGTCCCTAAATTCCTGAGTCTCCAACGCCCTTAATCCCCTAATTACCTAATTCTCAAATCCCTAATTCCCCCATTTCTCAATTCCCCAAATTGAAAAGTCCTCAAATCTCCAAATTCTCCATATCTCCATTTTCTCAAACTTCCCAATTCCAAATCCCCAAATTCCCGAAATTTCTAAATCTCCAAATCCCCAAATTCCCGAAATTTCTAAATCTCCAAATTCGCAAATTCCCCAATCACAAAATCTCCACATCCTTAAATTCCCAAATTCTCAAATTTACGAAATCCCTGATTTCCAACAAATCCCCAGTTGACCATAATTCCCATAAAATAATGATGCCAATAAAACAACAGTTATAATAATCGCTAAAATTTCAGATCATCACCCTCTACGGAACACCATACGCGCAGATACACATGCGCAATAATCTCAATTGCGCAAGTACGCGCATAAACGCATAAAAGATGCTACGTGAGACGTAGCGAGATGAAGATACGCGAGGGAAAGCTGCCATAACATTTTCTTAACGGACCGTCACAACGCGTATATTTTCAGGTATACGCGTTCTTCCAATATTTTATGGCTTAATTGGTCTGACTCGTTCGTAGATAAGCGACTGGCATCGAAGATTGGCAGTCATGTCGACCGGATTTACATGGTGAAAAGGTTTTTGTGTAATGTGGCTCGTTCTTAAACGATCCTGCTTCATGGTTCACCATCGATCACCGGGCAACTGTAACGGGAACTGCATCGCATCTGCCTGCATCTTTCGACAAATTCGTTTCACGATGGAACGTTTCACGTTCAATTATAATTAATAATTACTCGCTCGTTCGGATATTTCAGAACATTTCTTAGCATCAGACATTTTTTTGCTTGGTTTATGTTTTAGGTGGGTGTTCATATTTTAATGTTTGGTTAAAATATCTTAATATACAGTGCAAATATTTTATTAGTGTGGTAGTATTTTAGTCAGTGTTAATATTTAATGTGTATTTGTATTTTGATAGTGTTAATATTTTAGAAATATGTTTGTGTTTTAATAAGTGTTAATATTTTGACAGTTAGTGTTAATATTTTAACTGTGTATATATACTTTAATGATTGATATTAATATTTTAACAGTCATTGTTAGTATTTTAACTGTGGTTTTATATTTTAACAGACAATACTAAAATTTCAATAACGCGGTAGTAATTTAACAGTAAATATCAATATTGTAATAGTCAGCGTTAATATTTAAATAGCGTACTAATGTTTTCACAGTAAATATTAATATTGTAATAATCAGTGTTAAAATTTAAATACTGTGGTAACGTTTGGACAGTAAATATTAATATTGTAATATTCAACGTTAATATTTAAATAGTGTGCTAATGTTTTGACAGTACATATTAATATTCCAATAGTCAGCGTTAATACTCAAACAGTATGCTAATATTGTAACAATAAACGTTAATACTGTAATAGTCAGTGTTAATATTTTAATAGTATGTTAGTATTTTAACAATAAATATCAATATTCTAACAATGTTAATATGTTAACACTCAATATTAATATTCCAACAGTCAAGTTAATGTCTTAAGATATTAAGATAATTTAAAAATGTTATTGTCTCCTGTTAACTAATTTTGGTTGCTACATCTATTCAAGAGATTTTCCAGAATACTTGTTTACAGAAAGTAACTTAACAATTTCACAAAGTCTAGCTAATTACAAATACTTTAAGAGCTCGCTGTACCAATTAAATTAAATACTCAATTTTCTGTCCAGCATCTGCAACTCGCTAAATCTGTAAATACCGATGAAGAAATTGCGAATAACACCGTTTCTATCCCGAAGATGAAGCATAAAAACAGAAGAGTAACCTGTAAATCGTGTCGCAGTAGGACGCGTGCTTGGCACGGTACGCACGCGCTTGGTTGCACGCGAGCGTATCGCGCGTCCGCAAAGAAAAGAGGAAGAATCGGTTCACAGTCGGCTGAAGAAGCAACGAGTGCTATGGGCCTGGTAGCCCGAGGGGGGGCAGGTGGGGCGGGGGCCTATCGGAGGCTACCGTGAGAACGAGGCAAGGCCTTATGTCCCAGACGGACCCCTCGACCGGCACGGGGTCCAGGATCGCCGCGTTTCACGACGGGGAGGGGGCAGAACGACAGGTCGGGCCCCGGCCACAGGGCAGCCATTCGGGGCCCGTGCTCGCGACAGAGACAAACATAGGCGCGAGCCTCACACGCGACTAGCACACGTCCTCGTCCCGAGCCAAGCGAGCGCAAACCGCGCTTCTTTTTTTTTTCTCCTCTGAACTAGCTTGCTCTTTCTTCCTTTACCGCCATCTTTCCGATACTTCGCGAGGGAATGATTGATGCGACTTCTTCTGGCGAGGACCACGTTAATTGATGCCTGGTGTCGCCTACCGCGACGTTGCGAAGTGGCACTTTCTGGTTGTGATGCTTTTGCGGACTAGGAGCCACTAGCTTTTAGGATCACTAGTCCACAGAACTAACATAACTAGACCCATTTTGAAAATAGGTCCATTTCTGAAAAAAATGAAGATAAGAGATAAAACTTAATAAGCTGTGAGCAATCTATAGTGAAAATAATTGAAATTCCCTGATATTTGGGAAATGGTTTAGGTGATATTGGAAGATGTTTATTAAGAAAATTCATTTTTGTAAAAATTAGTTGACTACGTTAAATCATAATCTATAAGATAATCAATATATGTAATTACAGATTATAATTTATAACATTATTAACTAACTATATTAAATAATTCTTAATTATAGTTTATAATACAATCAATTAATTATACTACATAATTACTGATAATTTATGGTGTAATAAATTAACTACATTAGATAATTCTTATAATTAAGAAATAATAATACAATTGATTTTATTTATAATGTTTAAATAATAAAGATTCCATTGTTATAATGTAGGATGTAGATGTACATTGCATACATCTGTATATTCATATGTTATCTGCATAATTAAATATATGTTGTACATATGCAACATATTTAATATTACATATTTACAATTATATTTTAGTAAACATTTTAATTATGGAAATTTAAAATTTTTCAATTGCATCATGCTCAGATATTTATGTAATAGTAAATTAAATTAGAATTGAACTCAAAACATTATTTAGGTTATGTATCTTAAGTTACACTATTACAAATGCAAACAAAATGTAATATGCAAATACGTACAAATATTACATTCTTAATTTCAATAATAAATTAACCACATAATAAATACTTTATTTGCTACAATTGTATCACTTACTCTCATAAAATTTTTTCTTGCTATAATTTTCATAAATATACAAATTTAATAATAACAGTGATTAAAATTAAAATGTATTTAAAATTAATACTAAATGCGTTAGTGAATTACGAAAAAAGAATTGTTGGCCAAAAATAACACGGTTCTATTATTTATATTGCAATTGAATTTTCAATTTCCCTCCCTTCACATAACCTACCGCATGCAATCACGGTAACAGCGTGAAATTCTCTGTAAACAAATTCAGCGTTGAATCAAGCTTATTTAATTTGAAATAAACCGAATACACAAATAAACAGCGAAATAAAGTGCCCTTAAAATACCTCAGATATCTTCTCACTTTTTCGTACGATTCGACACACCTCTTGCATTTTTAACGCATACCATCGGCTCGGAGAGCAGAAAATTATTGTCAACCAATTTCTTGCGGCATACTTTCTCCGACACGAACAATGCTATACGGTGATGCAATTTACCGGAATGTCCTCTTCTTGGCCGGTGGTGGACGCTATTTTGCATGTTCCAAAGGGTATTTACCGAAAGGTACCACACGTGTTTTCCCCCCGCAGGAGCAGAGGTGGAAAGGGCATCCGGATTCGCGTATTATAAAATCTTGCACGGGGTCCTGGCCCCGCAATCAACTGCAATAAAACATGAAAAAAGAAACGAAGGAAACCCGGCTGCCTCTTTTTACGTGCACGCGAGCGAGACTTCGCTCGTAAAATCGTTCGAGTGGCCGGGGAGAAAGGAAACGAGCACCGATTTTTGCACCCATTCGTACGCGGGGAGTGAACTTTCAAAAGGCCCGAAAAGAACACGATCGTGAAATCTTGTTTGTCAAATTACAGACCCGATTTCGATCCGAGCTTCGTTATACACGGTGCTCGGAAAAAAAACATTCGGTATTTACAACATGTCCGGATATATAACCGTGAGTGTATCTATTTATATAACTCCGAGCTATACCCAAAAACAAACTGTTGAATTACCGAACAAACAAAATATATTTTTAGGTTATTATATTGACAGGATGCTTAAGATTTATACGATCAAAATGACTATTTTGTCAGTCTATTACTGCTGTTATAGTTAACATGACTGTATTAATTTCAGTACTAATTTCGAATAAATATTTAATTGAACAAGTGATTTTGATATCAATGGTATGTATGCACATTCTAGGTTAGTGTGCATTCAGAGGTTAATATTAACAAAAATAAAAATAGGAAGAATGATAACAGTAGATTTATGATAAAAATAATAAAAGATAATATTGATATAAAAGATTACCGTCTAATATAATAAAATAAACAGGGTAAATATAGAAGATCCGTGACAGAATGTGAAGTGAAACTTTAGAGACGAAATCATGTTTTTTATGAATGAGAGAGTTTACACAAAACTAAACGCAGAGGGCACCACCATACCTTAACAACAATAAAATTAATTAAAATTGTAAATAAATCTATTATCAAAATACCTTGTATATTGCATAGAACGATTATAAATGAAATGCAACGATTATCGCGATAATTTCGATCGTTCATAAAACGTACCCAAAATGTCTGTGATACACGATCGTGGCGTCGCAGGTGGCAATAAGTTGCATTTCAACTTCGCCATTAAAATCACTGCGTTGATTGTTATGCAGTCTCACAGTTCTCGCGTGTCTTTTCGAGGTACCAAGCGTATTACCAGGAAGGAAAACAATAATCAATGATGTCACTGACGGGCAGAAAACCGGCGTGGTATCGCGATAGTTTATCGTTTGTGCCAGCACGCAAGACTGTTATCAACGAAACGAAACGTAGCGGCTCGAAGCGTGCGAATGTTTACGACTCGTGTCCGATCTTTGATATCGTCAATGAAGCCGAGAGACACGTTCGTCAGCCAACTCTCGTTATATGACATTGCACACTCGTATTCTATTGATAAGCACACGTTCTGACCTCGTTGCAGGCTCGCTTTGAATGATCCGTTGAGTGATTTTCATTCTTTTCTGTTGGAAGCAGTTTGGTCGGAATTTGAGAATTGGAGATTTTACGGTTTGCAAATGTACATATTTATATGTTCAGATATTCAAAAGTGTATTAACCTATAAATTAAAAATTTCAGATATATGAAGATTGTTGACATTTGAAAATTTATTCTATGGAACTATTGTAAATGTAGAAATTTGGAGATTTGAGACTCAAATTCCCTGAATTAGGTGCTTGGGTGTTTTAGATTAAAAAATTTAAGAATTTAGAACAATTTTATTAAAACCATGCAATGAACATCCTATACACAGTATTCTACAGATCTATTCCAATCGTTTAGATTGGTTTCTCTTTATCCCGCAAATCATTGGAATCAGAGTTAAGTAACATTTTACAATTTACGTAACGGCAGCTACCGTAAGAACAATTTTAATTCGAAATAAATGATCCGTTATTTTCGCTCGCGCCAGTGACTGGAGTTATGCGCAAACCTTTGCATTTCGTAATCACCGAAGGTGTCAACGTCATCGGCGAAGTATGAACGCTGGCACGTGTGCGAATAAGTTCGTCCAATTAATTATGGCGGAGCAACGAACCAACTCTGAATCGACATCGATAACCCCCTGCTGTAAAACATGACACTCTTGCAATTTAATAAATTTTACTTCCAAAAACTCCAGAATTTAACTGTTTAAAAATTTGACTATCAAAATTTGTAAAAAGAAATTTAAAATTCTCAAATTAGAAGGTTTAAAAGTTTCAAAATCCACTTTAGATATTTAATAATTTTTTAACATCAATAATTATTATTTTTATAATTTATAATTGTACAATTTTTATCTTAGAATTATGGAAGATGTGACAGTTTTAATATTAGTAAATTTGCAAATTTATATACTTAGAAATATCTAAATATAAATTATAAAATTAATTTATTTCTCCTAATCTATTTTAACTTATATTTTCCTTTCTGTGCAACATTTTCATATACCTCTGGGTAAATTTTTATTTTAACCCGGTAAGTTACAACAAACATAATATCAAGATTTTACATGATCTTTACATAATTTTTCTTCTTATCTTGATTCAGAGATTGCAACGTACAGTATCAAGTTTAACCACGCGTATTTAATGTTAATTATGCAATGCTGAACCGAACGAAAAGGACTCGACCTTTATCGAGATACGATAATATATGATAACACACTAAACTGTTGATTATACAACACGTAAGAAGCAATACAAACGTACAGATTTCGGCTAATGAGCGACAAAAATTGCTCTCAACTGGAAATTTAAGTGGAAAGAAGAGTTTTCAAAGGGCACTTCAAGCTTGCTGATTACAACCTGTCGAGTTTTGTGCCATGATTGTCCCGAAAGAAGTCCTTTAACGTGTCTCGTTTGGTCCTTAATGGCGTTTAAGTCGAGTACCAAACTAACAGGTTAAGATCTTCCGACAGGTTAACTGATTTTAACGGGATTTTAAAAATGTCTTGTTAACATAATATTCGTGCATCGATGCTTCCCCTGTACGTTAATTAAACATTAAAGCTCACGTAAGATAATTTTTCATTTTTGTGTTTCTGAATGTTGTATTTTTAATTAATTAACTGGTGCAAATTTTTAATTTTCTTAAAACTACTTGACTTTCTTTTGATAGTTACTTTTATGGTATAAATTAAATCAATTTTAGTTTATTATTATTATTAATTAAAATAATTAATTTTGGAAGATTGTATCTTTGGAATTGTTATTTTATAACTAAAATTTTATTTACAGATTGGAAAAAAAGTTTGATGCCCCTCCATCAATTTTCTACATAAATATGGTAAATCTAACAATTTAACAGTTGAAAAACTTAAAAGTTTAATTTCACAAATTCTAAAATCTCGAGACCAAAATTTTTTAATTCTCAATTATAAGATTTAATCAATACTCAAATTCTAAAAAGCAAAGAAATTTTTTAATTTATAAATGTCTAAGATTAAATTTTACAATTTACTATGAATAAACAAATAACTACTATAAAATAATAATAAATAAATAATTTTCTACAAACAGTAACAAATAAATAATTTGCTATAAATAATAATAAATAAATAATTTGCTATAAATGGTAATAAATAAATAATTAGCTACAAATATTAATGAATAAATAATTGACTATAAAACAGTAAAATAAATATAAATTCAATAAATAATTATAATTATAAAATCATAGTACCAAATCAAACATTTACAAAATGAAAATATCCAAAAATAAACGTACATATTTAAAAAATTTGTTATTTAAATTGTATGTATATTAAAAATTGAAGATCCGTGCATCTTATATCTTTATTTCTTCGGGAAGCATTTGCGTAAACATCTGCATTTAATGTGTGACACAACATTGTCGAGCGAGAAGTTTGAAACTCTAAATGGTTCGACGACGTTAAACGTAACAAGCTCGAAGAGCAAACATCGAATTCCTTTTTTTTGAAGGACTTTCGTGGACAAGTGGTCCTAGGAGACGAAACGAGAGTCGATTCGATTAGCAGACGCGTCGGGACTCGATGAGATTGAACGGGGCCCTTTGTGAAGTCTCTCGAGAATCTGGTTCCTTTATCGTTGGATTTTCGAGCGGTCCTCTTCGGGCCGCGATAAAACGGCAGACGAATCCCTCCATTAACATTATCTCTTGTCAACCGACCAGATACAGCCACGTGAGCTACGCAGATGTAGCTCTCTGCTTGGAATTGGTAGAAGGATCCGCTCCGAGCCGCTCGAGAGAGTGCTAAGTAGAAGATATAAGCGTGTTCGCGACTTGACGGCTTCTTTGATACTCGTCGAAATGTGGGAAGCGAACGTATTCTCCGAATATTTTGTTCGTTCGTTTGAATTAGTGAAAATATATGTTTCCGAATTATTAAAAATTCTTTTTATTATACTCGTATCATTATTGAAATTTATTATCAGTTATTCGGGTTTTGTATTTTGATATTTGAGGTTAGGGATTAAATGAAGTCACGAGTCTTATACTATGTGCTGTTTTATTATTTTACTGTATTAGTACTTTAGTATTTCAATGTATTAATATACTAGTACTTTGTTATTTTAATATAGCACTATACTGGTATTTTAGTATTTCAGTTATATTACTATATTAGTATTTTATTATTTTAATATATTACTAAACTAATAGTTTTCTATTTTAGTATATTACTATACTTGTATTTTAATATTTCAACATGTTACTATACTAGTATTTTACTACTTCAATATATTACTATTCCAGTAACTCTAAAACCATAACACTTTATTATTATTTTCTCACTTCATTATAATACCTTTCTACTATTCTATTATTTTACTAATTTGCTATATTAGTATTCCATTGTTTCACCATTAGTGGTACAATAACAGAATAAAGTAGTAGAATAAAATCACAAAATTATCAGAATAGTAGTTAAGTAAAATAACAAAATTATAAGTTATTAAAATAGTAATATGGTAAAATAATACAAGTATAGTATAGTGAAGTGGTAGTGTAACAGAATTAGCAAAATAGAGATAAAGTGACATAGTGAAATAGCAAAGTAGTATAATAGTATAGTGAAATAATACAATAGTATGTTGGTAGAATAGTAGAAATATAATAGTTTAGGGAAATGGTGGTACAGTGACATAGTGCAAGAGTGAAATAAATGCTCTGATTTATAGTGAGTTAGTAGAATAGTAAAAAAAGTAGAAAGCAGAATGATACTATAGTAAAACAGTAGTATAGTACAGTAGCACTTATAGTAGAATATTGAAACAGTAGTGTAGTTAAACAGTACAATATTGAAATTGCACAATAATGAAATAATGAAAGAGTAAAATAGTGAATTAGTAGAATACTAAAATAGTAGAATAGTAGAATGTCAGGATGGTACAATGACAGAATAGTAGAAGAATAGGGTAATAATATAATATAAAAGTAGAATAATAGAATAATACACCAATAGTAACATTCAATAGCAACATAGTAAATGCTAAAATAGTAGTTACGTAAAATATTAAAATTACAGAATAATGAAATAGTGATACAGCGAAAGTATAAATTAGTATAATAGTGATATACTAACATACTAAACTAGCAGAGTAGTGATACTAGAAGAACAAAATACTGAAACAATATAGTAGAATATTGCAATACTAGTATAATCCATCACTAAAGTATCAAAATTGTAAAATAATGAAATTGTAATATGATAAAACAGTAAAACAGTATATTAGTATAGGAGTAGAATAATAAAGTAACGACACAGTTCAATCTACTAGTTATCTTTTAAAGAAGATGGCATTTAGGTTGTGTACTCTATATCGCCAAATAATAATACAACAAATAAATAAAACTGTAAGACATATAATTGACAATTTAAATTTTAGTTGCAATGGTCATTATAAAACTGCTAGGCACGCACACCATCGATCCACGACAAAAACAGCACTCTATAATGCAATAAACCTACAAATATATGGGGCACAAGGCCCTATTACATTTGATTACAAAACAGAATTCGAATGGCCACCACTGTGAACGTATATCGAAGCGTAGAAAAGTTGCATGTAGGTGTAGGCGCTACAAACACAATGAAAGCATTTTCGAGCGACCTTCTGCTGGAGAAGTAGCTTCTGCAGAGGGTTCGATGTTGGTGAGGGTAGCTGCCGGTTGAATGGCAGCGGAGAGTCAGTTTGTTCAGGGACTGCACGCGGTGCGTTCGCTTGTTTAATGTCAGTGAATTTCATGCCTTACTGTCACCATTTAACTCACGTTTCTCACGTCAACGTGCACGGAAAGTGTTCAAGTTTCCCCTTGCTTTCTTTGTTTCATGCCATGTGACTACGTTTCGTTCGCTTCCGCGTATGGTTTACGAGTTTCGAGACGTATCGACAATAACAAGGTAGGAATACTCGTTTTACCTATCTAAGTGTAGAGCAGATTTGTTCAATTTTATTGCTCATTTGATTTACTCTTGAAAACTTCTTTCATGACGTGATTGGCGAAAAGTTTTAGAGGATAATTTTTTATTTCGTTCGTTGACATACAGTTTGTAGTAATTTTTGTTTAGTGATTTAATCTTGGTTTCTTTCATAACGCGATTGACGAGGAATGAATCAAAGGAGTTTTAGAGGCTAATTTTTTATTTTGTCCATTGTGATTGTGACATAAAGTTTGCAGTAATTTTTGTTTATTGAATTACTCTTATTTATTGTGTAATAAATATTACTATACTTTTGTTTCGGTTGTTATTGATTGTTGTTTTGCATATTTCATTTTAAAAAGATTGACATAGGCAAAATTTTACTTCGATTAAATAATTGTTAAATTCAGTGATCATGAGAGATATAAATCTTTCTTTTTACTTTTAATTGATTGTGGTGAAATTATTAAATGATAATTTTTAATATGACAATATTGTTTCTTGGTTAATATCGAGAGTTTCTTTTAATTTTTTTTCTGAAGATGTTTAATAAATCTTGAAAACGAAAAGTTGGGACTAAATAATTTATTAGATTTCAAACTTTGTGACTTTTGATCTTGAATGTAATTGTGAAATATTTATGCAATGTAAATGAAATAAACAAAGATAAGTAAATTAATAACAAAGATGTTTTGTAATTTTGAATTGTAATTTATATGATTTGACGTTTATGTGGTTTAATGAATTAATAAAGTTTGTGAATTATTAGTTGTTATTTAACCTTTATTTAACCTTGACGCAAATATAATAGAAATCCTTGCAATTTTTATCATGCGATTAATTTTTTTTAAATATTAAAATATACAACTGTTAGATTTAACTATCAATTACGATTGCAACATTGTGTTAACTCTATTGCTATTTTTTATACTTTTTTGTTACATACATTCTTTCTTATACATCAGGTGTAAAGTACTTTAGCTTGTCAAAAGTTGAAAAGACATTGCAACACGTGCAATGATGTCATACGAATACCCTCATCCGGTTTCCAGGACGTATCAGTATAAAAAAGTGAGTAAAATAAAATAGACAAACAAGTAGCAATTTTTATAACAATTACTATATATTAAAATTTCATTATATTTATTTACTAATTAAATTTATTAAAATCGTAACTAAAATACATGAATAATATAACCTTCTTTATTTAAAAATATCAGTTTTTTATTTTTTTATTAATTAATCATTGATACAATTTTCTTCTCTGTTTATATTAGATAACGAAACCATTGTTGGAAAGAAAACGACGTGCACGAATAAACAAATGCCTTGATGAGCTGAAAAATCTTATGATAGATGCTTTAGAGGTAAGTATTGTATTAATTAATATTTTAACAAAAATTGTAGAAATTTTAGAAATTAGGTAAACATTTTAGAAACGGAAATTGTAGAAATTATTAAAAAATTTCAGAATATAATCATAAATATTTGTATTATAATTCATTTTATACATTCAATTTTCATAAGTTTTTGTAAAATAATTTATATGACTGTTATATCATACAAATTATATAGTTATTTATCTACATATGTTTAGCTTTATGAATATATTTAACTATATTATAAATAATAAATTACTATGAAGTACGTAGTATTCACATGAAAGTAATCTTATAATTAATTTAGTAAGACACTATAAAATATTAGAGTATATACAGGGTGTCTCCAAAAACATATAATAAATAATGAATTTTTTTCAATTGTTAAACATTGCTTCATTAAAAATGTTCACATTTTTAAATTTCCTTGAGTTTAAGTCCTTCAATTTTGAAATCTCTAATTTCTCAAATTTCCAATTTTCCAAATTCTTAAATTACAGTTTTCATATTCACAAATTTTTCAATCTCCCACCTTCTGTATTTTCAAATTTCTGTTACCAAATTTATACTTCTCTAACCTTAAAAATTTATGTAGTTTGAAAATTGTATATCCCTATATTTTTAAACTTTCAATCTTCCAAATATTTCTGTCAATCTATATTTCTACATCTCTGATGTTGTAAATATAATAATTTAAAAATTATCATCCCCCACTTCCCACATTTTCCCAAATGTTCCAATTTTCCTAGTTCTCTAACATCCTAACCTGCTATTTAAACTTTCATCTCCAAAAATCTGTACTGGAACCTAAAAACATGTACGAATATAAAAGCCGACACCTACAAAATGGCAAGGGAGGGGCATCGTGCTCGTCCGTTAAAAAGCAAAATGCTTAGGTCAATTATAAGATTCGAGGTGAGTCCAGGATGGCGCGAGTAACAAGAACACGTAGAATTTATCTGTATCCCCGATCGAGCTCATCTCTGTACTTTCCATCGGCATTATCGGTCAGAAGACATCGCAATTATGCCACGCACCGGTGGTAATGAGCACGTTAAGGCTACAGCTTTCATAATTGCACGGTGTTCGCGTTTGACACTCACCGGAGAGCCGGTTCCCACGGTCTAGGAATATTTTAACCACCAAATCGATTGCACGGCTAGTTGCGGCCCGAGAATGCGTTTCCTGCTGCTCGTGAAATTACATTGCAGGGGAAACGTGTTGGTATCGCAAAACGCGGCTCGCCTTGTAAGCCGAGCAAGAAACCGTGGCTTCCTTTTGCTAAGGTTTCGCCGTTCAACCGGCCGAGAGAAAAAAAAAGCATAGCACGTGCTCGTTCGAGCAGTGTAAACTTGATTTACCCACCGACGGATCGAGCTAGTAACCTTTACACTGCTCTCTATGGCGCAGCGCGCGGAGTGTCTTTATTTTCGTCCTTCGATCTCTTAACGACCGTGTTCGGTGTTATTGTTCCGTGGAGAAACGTTGGAAGATTGTGTTTGTGCTTTTTTGTCGTTTCGAGGTGTTATACTGTGACAAAGTTTGTTTAGTGACGCTGTTCGGCGGATGCGGGGGAAGTACGGTTGTTTCAGATAGTGACGGTGGATGTTTGGGTAGGCGAGTAGGGAATTTTGAAATTTGGAGAGTGGAAAATTGGGAATTTATGGGTTTAGGGATTTAGGGGATTTTGGAATTTAGAGATGTGTGATTTTGAAATTTGGAAGTAGGGGATTTAGAGATTTGAGGAATTTGAGATTCATGAGATCTAGGGAATTCGGAAGTTGGGAGATTTTGGGATTTGGGGAATTTGGGAATTATGAGACTTGGGGAATTTAGAAATTTAGAAATGTGGAGATTTTGCAATTTGGGAATGTAGGATTGGAAAATTTAGGGATTCTTTAATTTGGACATTTGGGACTAGGCGATTTGGGCATTTAGGGATTCTGTAATTTGGAAATTTGGGACTAGGGAATTTAGGTATTGAGGGATTCTGTCATTTATAAATTTGGGAGTAGGGGATTTAGCTATTTAGGGATTCTGTCATTTATAGATTTGGGACTAGAGGATTTAGACATTTATGGGTTCTGTCATTTGGGAATTTTGGGACTAGGGTATTTAGGGATTCTGTCATTTGGAAATTTGGAACTAGGGGATTTAGGGGTTTAGGGAAATAAGAAATTTTGGGATATGGAGATTTTGTAATTTGGGAATTAGAAAATTTAGGTATTCTGTAATATGGAAATTTGGGAATTTTGGAATTTGAGGATTATGAGGTTTGAGGATTTAGGGAACTTGGAAATTTAGGGATATGGAGATTTTGCAATTTGGAAATTTGAGTGTTAGGATATTTAGGAATTTGGGAAATTTGTAAGTTTGAAAATTTAGGGAATGTAAAGAATTCAAAAAGTGAGAAATTTAGAAATTCAAGAATTTAGGAATTTAGTAATTTAGTAATTTGGGAATTTAGGAATTTAGGAATTTAGAAAATTAGGAAATTAGGAAATTAGAAATTTGGAAATTTGGAATATATGGAATTTGAAAAATTGCAAAATTACAAAGTAGCAAAATTACAGAATTGCATAATTATAAAATTACAAAATTGTAAAAATTTAAAAATAACATAATTACAAAACTACAAAATTTGAAAACGAAAAAATACAGATTTTTTAAATTTACTACATACATATCATCAATTATTCAAATAATCATTTTCAAGTATATTTTTCAATATGGTTTACCTCGAACTACAAATAAAAATTTTAGTCAAATAAAGTTGAAACAGTATCAGTTACATTTGAATAATATATCGATAGGCACACCATAGTCCCACGCGATTGCAATTTACATATCTAAGTTCTACTTTATATCGATAATTTTATTATAACAGCTAACTCATGTAAATATACGGTACAGTGATTACGTTCGTGAAAATCCTTCGAGCATGAAAACTCATGCAACTGTTTTCTTTCCATTTTGTAATTATATCGAGCTGTTATCTTAAATGCTCAAACCTGTACTCACATTTTTCAGTCATATATCTGGCATTTTACTACAATTTTATCGTCAATGGAATTTTTTATCGAATTTAACTCATGGTATAGTAAAATGTAAGATATGTGTCTGCAGTTTTAGTGATATATGAACTTTGAAATCATTAAATTGAAATATACAATCGTTACAATTATTATATTTCAATAGTTACTACATAAACCTTAATTTTAATAATCAATATATGACCTTAATTAGATTCTACAAATTAATTAATTAAGTAATATGCAAAATATGAAATAAATTACTTGCAATTAAATACGGAAAATAAAATGTGTAACAACAATATAAATTATGGTTGTGAGTCCTCTGTAGCCAATGTATGGAAACTTTATACTAACGCACTGACGTTCTACTTTACCATCAAACGATACACATCACCATAGAAAAAATCTAGGAAATAATTCTAAAAATCTGCAAATATTATCAATATAATTTTACTCGCATAATATTTTCATTATACTTGTACAAATTATTATTTTAGAACGAGTCTTACAAGATTTAGAACAAGTTAATACTATATATTTTATTAACTGTAATTTCGTGTAATATTATGAATAATTTAAAATCCCTATATCTCTAAATCTGGATATCGCTGGATCTCTTCATTTTTAAATCACCATATCTCTAGATTCTGATATCCCCAGATTTTGATAATGCTAGATTGCGTTACTTATAGATTTCAATATTTCTAGACTCTGATATCGCTAAATTTCAATATCCCTAGATTCGAATTTTTCTAGATTCTGAATATCCCTAGATTATAATTTTTCCGAAATTCAATATACCTAGATTTCAATATCTCTCAGTTTCGATATCCCTAGATTCTAGTAACACTAGAGCCTAAATATCCCTGGATTTATATTTCCCTAGATTTCCATTTTCCTATATTCCGATATCCCTAGATTCCCGATATCCCTAGATTCCATATATCCCTAGATTCCCTATATCCCTAGATTTCCGATGTCACTAGATTCTCGATATCCCCAGATTCCGATGTCACTAGTTCCTGATATTCTTAGATTCCGATATTCCTAGATTCCCGATATCCCTAGATTCTCGATGTCCCTAGATGATCGATATCCCTAGATTCTCGATGTCCCTAGATTCTCGATATCCTTAGATTCCCGATATCCCTAGATTCCGTTATCACTAGATCCCAATATCCCTATATTCCGATTCCGCTAGATTCTAGATATCCCTAGATTCCGATATCACTAGCTTCTCGATATCCCTAGATTTCGCTGTTTCTAGATTCCGTTATCCCTAGATCCTGATATCCGTACATCTCGATAGCCCTAGATGTCGATGTCCCTGGATAACGATATCCCTAGATGCCTATATTCCTATATTTCGCTATCTCAAGATTACAATACTCCTGGATTGTAATATCCCTAATTTCCTACATTTGTTGATTTCTAAATCCCTTGATATTCGAATCTCAATATCCGTAGATTTGATATTACTTAGATTTTTTTTCGAGATAAAGTACCTTAAAATACTCTAAAGAAAAATTAAAGCGTTGCCACGTAAATTGAGTAGATATCATCTAGTCACGCACATGTGACGACCGCAATATCGTTGTTTTTCAAGCACCGATCGGGAAAAAAGTGGAGTAATATCAAAGAACGGTGTTATTAATGAACTAACAATGCGAAAGAAAACATGGTTTAGTGGCCATGGTGCCGGGTCAATCAGATTCCTCGTTGATCGTTCCATGGAATCACGAAGCGTGAAATGTACACGCTCAGACGCCTACGTGCTCCCCTTTGAAATTCAAATTCGTCTCGGTTCTTCTGTCGGTACGATCGCGTTAAACAAATACATTTTCTCCTTTTTGCCTCGATCGTGAGATAGCTCCTCGCTTTGATAATACATCGTGCCTTCAGTTGTCCATCAACGGGCCTCCTCAGGTGGAAGAAGTCTGGGAAAATCGGTGTGAAGCTATACTAATTTACTTCTTACTCGTTTGAAGAATGTTTGATCAACTATCTCCGATTCGATGGGCCGGTGAAACGTACAATCTGATGAAGCGAAAAACCAACAGTTTTAAATGGATTCGCGTTAAATGGTTCGGGTAGCTCGTTTAGGCTGAAAATATTAGAGAGGTATTATTCAGTCGGTAATCGAGGTTATTTTAGACGTTACTGAAACTAAATTTAAATAATTCACAAGTTTATTCAATTTTATAGACATATTACTTATGAATAATTACTATATTTACTGTATTTAAAAAATGCAAGAAAATTGCTAAACATTAATTTATGGAAATTACTAAATTTAAGTGGTTATTAAAATTGTAATATTTAAATCATTTGCTAAAATTACTCAATTTTATTAATCACCTGAAATTACTCAATCTGAATAATTTACTGAAATTGCTCAATTTTAGTGATTTCATAAAATTACTGAATTTAAATATTATATTAAAATCACAAAATTTAAATAATTTTCTAAAATTACTAAATTTAAATAATTTTCTAAAATTACTAAATTTAAATAAATTTACTATACTTACTAAATTTTAATAACTATTAAAATTATCATATTCTACTAATTTCTTTAAAATTACTCAATTTCAATAATTTATTAAAATTACTAAATTCAAATGTTTCACCAAAATTACTAAATTTAAATAATTACTGAACTGCTAAATTTGAACCATTTATTGTAGTGCAAATAATTTAGAGATGTTACTAGATTTAAGTAATTTGCAAAATAGCAGTAACGCAAAATCAATTGACAGCATCGACGACGTTAATAACAATTCTTTTCGGGAGATGTTGATAGCAAGAACGTTGAATGGAAGATTTGTCACGAAACGAACAGGTGTGTCCAATCGTGATAAATGAGAAAGCAAAAATTGCAGCTTCGATTTCATTCACGATGCTCGGCCATGCCATTTTTCCTGTCACGTTCATGCGGTGTGTTTATCGATAATAAATTTGAACGAAGTAGGTAATTACACATCGCGTTTACCCTCAAATTTTGTATCAGTCATGAATCGTCGACCACCAGGAATTTTGCTCGAAATATTGAACCCAAATTTCATTCTTGAGTAAACACGGCCTGGCAAATTTTTGTTGAGCCAATTTCCATATAAAATGCTCGAGAAATTATTTAAATATAGAGCAGGAATTGGCTGAGTACGTGCCTGATGAAAACAGGGTCATTCGGATGCACGGTGCGTCTGTTGATATCTATGAGAGATCTATGGAAATTTTTAATATGCAGATTTAGTTCATTCTGAAATTTGGTTATTGGAGAAATTTAAGATTTATAAATTGCATGCTTGAAACTTCTGATATTTACATTGTAAGAGTGGAAATGTAGGAATACAGAAAAATAGGATTATCGCGTCTTTAAATTTACAGAAATAAAGAATTTCTAGTAACGAAATTTAGAAATTTACTATTTTACTCATTTACCAGTTTATTATTCTACTGTTTCACTAATTTTCTACTTTACTAACTTACTAGTTCAGTAGTTTACTAATGTATCAAAACTTCTACGCCTCTCCAACTACACAAGCTTCAAACCATGATTTTTCCATCCCAAGCCCACCCAATATACCACTTAATTACATCTATATCACCTACCTCAATACAAGGTTAATCCAATTTGCAAGGTGTTACATTAATTTTCTCCATCAATATTCGATGTTGAACACATTTTTCATTTCTCTCACGAAGCTCTTATCATAAGCTGAAAATGAGAGAAATATATTAACGTCTCGAGAGATCAGGTTTCCCCCGTAAATTCGTTGGCGCATGCGCATAACTCAAAACGACGTTGCGCGCGTAACTCAAAATGACGTTGTGCGCATAATACAAAACAATGTTGCACGCATTACACGAAACAACGTTGTGCGCATGAGCTAAATACGGCGTTGCGCGCATGGCTCGAGACGATGTTATGCGCTCGCCATAAAACAACATTGTGCGTATGACCCAAAAATCATGTTCGAACGGTGTGAAGAGAATCAAAGAAGATTTATTGTCCGCAGACGGAAGGGGAGGACATCAGTAAACTGGAGAAAGCGGACATTCTGGAGCTGACTGTGCGCCATTTACAAAGGCTACAAGGATCGCAGCCTTCCGTGTTACCGGCCACGATGGCGAATAACGAAGAGGTGTCGGCCGAAAGTCGGTGGCTGTCCGGTTTCGGCCACTGTGCAGCTGAGGCGTACAGATTTCTCTCGGCTCTTCCAGGTGAAGGTGCGGAAAGGTTAGCCAGACACCTCGCAGCTGGTCTTCAGAAGAGCCGACAAACGAATTCATCGGTAATTATCTCTTCATCGATGATCCGGAGACAATGAAGCGAAAGTTCTTGTTACCGCGGCGTCACCGAGATTCGATCGCGCCTTCTTTGCATTCACGCGCTCATTCCGGTTTCTTTAACCCTCTTTAATCGTTTACGCTATGCACGATGCATGTTCGTACACAACGTGGATTTTGTTTAAATACGGAAACGTGTGTGAATTTGATATCTGAAGCCTGAAATTTTTGTGTCTGGGAATTTGCAAATGTTTCAGTTTCCAAGTACACAAGTTTCTAGGTTTTTAGCTATCTAAGTTTTAGACTTCTTAAATTTCTGAGTTTCCTAAATATTCTAAATTCACAGAAATTCTCTAGATTTAAAATTTCCTAAATTCCTAGATCAGAAACTCCATTTCCCTAGATCCAAAAATCCCTAGAACCAAAAATTTCTAAATATAAAAATTGCAAGATCACAAAATCCCTAGAGCCAAAATCTCGAGATCAAAAAACCTAAAATACAAAAAACCCTAAATTCCAAAATCTATAGATCCCAAAGTCCCTAGATGAAAAATCCCTAGATCTAAGAGTCTCAAAATACAAAAATCCTTAATCCAAAAAGTTGCTAAATCCCAAAACCTCTTCATCACAAATTCAATAATAATTCAATAATATGATTTGATAATATTTTTATGATTTAATCTTAAAGAAAGGTATTTCTTTATTTTCAGCTGAAAACGAACCTGTTGACTCAGATTTTGGCGAACTTGAACCTCAAAGTTGACTTGGCGTCGTCCGCCCTCGTGAATCCTACGATCGAAGACAATAGGGTGACATCCACCACTCAAAACGTGATTACTTATGCAAATGCAACTATCGAAACAACGACCTTGAACCTCTCCACTCGTCGTAATTCAACGACAATGATCGAGGATATTGAAACAGTAGAGAAGGATGGTTGTCGAATAAAGGATTCGAGAGAACAACGCGCAGCGAAGAGAGTGAAAACGGAAATGAAAGTCGAAGATGACGAAGAAATCGACGTGGAACGAGTTGACGAAGCTGATCCCATGTGGAGACCGTGGTAGCTGCGGGCACAAATTTTAACCCTTTGTAATATTTTGTAATGTAAATCTTTCTACTGGGGATGTGACTTTCGGTCACAACTTGATTCGGGAATCAATTTGAGAAGTTCAGAAACAGTGGGTGATAAAAAAATTGAAGGATCTGAAAATTTAGGACTATGAAAGTTTTGAAAATTAGAAATTGGGAAATATAAAAACGAAGATTAAGGATTTGACAATTTGGATTCGAAAAGTTAGAAATTTAAAAACTTGGAAATTTGAGAATTTGGAAAATTAGAAATTTGTAAATTTGAAGAATTAGAAATTTGGTAACTCGGCAATTTAGAAAGTTGGAGAAAAAAATGTGAAAAGTCAGAAAATTAAAAATTTCGAAATCTGCAGCTACAAAAATTATAAAGTTAGAATCTCTGTAACTTAAAAATCCAAAAGTGTAAAATTTCAAATTTTCTAAGACTCAAATTATCAAATTGAGAACAGTAATACATCTTCATGCTCAGGGGCATATCTAGAGGGATGCAAAGTTACAAAAAGATACAACAGAATATCTTCTAAATGTTAAATATTACAGATAGACATACGATCATTTATTATAAAAATGAAGCTTTACATGGAGTGTGATACGTGCGATAAATATCGAGTTTAACAAATGGATAATATATTTATATTTTTGATAATTTAGTATTACATAACATGTATGCCTATAACATACATAACATAAGTATCTATTAAATACCACTGTCTTTCAAGTGCACCTAACGATTTGTTAATAGATGTTAATAAAAATATTGTATCTTGCAGCAAGGTATTTAAAGCTGCTTAGTATTATTGAAAGTATTTGGTATTATTCATATATTCCTTAATATTATTGCAAGAAACGATATACGTAAAACAACAACAATGTACGTATTGTTTTTAACAATTATATTATAATTTATAATAATAACAGTATACATATGGTTTGTAACATTTTGGCAAGATCGAACATAATTTACACTTTACAAAATTTCACTTAATTTTGATTTACACTTACGATTCCCAAGATTAGAGATTATTATCTAATATGTAGTATTTTATGAATTATTTGTTCATATCAATTATTACTGCGTTATTAATTATGATTATCTTGATGGTTTCTTAATCGATACAGAACTGTTTTGTAATATGTAAAATTATTTTTACATATTTTCTAAAATATGTATTTGTACTGAAGTGTTATTATTAATTTTATGCATTTTTTATTCCTGAACAATCTCATACTGATATAGTTTGTGAAGTATTTTTTAAATGAAAGGTATTGAACAAAATAATTGTTTTAAATAGTTGCAATTTAAAAATTGATGATAACACTTCAACTATTATTAAATTAATTAATATTAAATATTGTTAGAAGAAACATTAAATATTAACGTTAAAATTTGTTAAAAGTAATGAATGAAAAGAAATGAAATACAACTATGGATAATCAGAACATTAATTAAATACAAATTTTTCTGTGGATTAGTTATTTTTGCATTGTTTCGATTTGGTCAACTGACTTATTGTTATCGATATATGTATTACAGTTATCCTAAATAATTTTAATATTTAAAAATCGGTATTTTTCATACGTAAGAATAAAAGTAATTTATGTACAAGTATGAAAAGTACGATAATGATATGTTACTGTATTACTATTAACTATATTTGTATGTTATTTCTTTGTATATTTCTATGTTTTTATATCTTAAATATGAATCATTCATGAAACTGAAATAAATAAACTTTTTGATATTTAAGTTTGTCATTATTAATTAAGTTTAGTGTATAATTAGTTTAGTACATTATACTATTAGTTTAGTTAATAACTTCAATTTACAAAAAAAAATAAATAATATTTGATTATGAAATTCTGTAGTCAATTACAATTTTTGAACTTATCTACTTGACCTGTCAAAATAAAAACATTCTGAAGACAATTAGTGTCACATCTCGACGCAATTTGACGCAGATTATAGTTTATTAAAAAATCAATAATTGGGTAAAGTCAAAACGTTCCGAATTAGTCTTGCACTCCGATGTAATTCGGTGCACATTATACTAAATTAAGCCGATAAAATCAACATTAATTGAATTTTCACAAAAATTGAACAAGTGGCGCCATCTCTCCGGCGAACAGGGTGAACTACACACTTTTGAAACTGTAGTTTCATTAGTTCCCACACGCTGCCGCTAAATGGCGCCACGTGTATCATTTTCAGTTCAATCAATATAGTAGATTTTATTAGCTTAATTGACTATAATATGAATCGAATTACATCGGAGTGCAAGACAAATTAACATCGAATTGTTTTCACTTTACCAAACTATTATCAATTTTTAACCATTCGTAATCCTATTTACCCTAAGAGTTTCTGGCTAAACTTCCGAAAACCTCCGTGCTCCATGACTGAAATTTGGGGAATTTCTTTTTAATAAAAATAATGATACCGAGAAGGATTTCTGACGACTTGAGAAAAAATTTCTTATCATTTGGGTGTCATTCTCTATTTTATCGACGTAGTATTTGTATCTACTGATATCTAAGCTTTCTACAATGGCCACCCCAACAGTTAACCTAACCTAATTATATATATATAGTACTACTCTTGATACCTTTTAAAAAGAATTGAAAATAGCAGATTTCATAACATCAGAATCGCCTTCAAATCTGCCTCAAGTATTCCTGCCGGTAATAATTGCGTCGGTAAAGTAGGGAGTGACATCTTCAATCCAAAACATTTTCACAGAGTAAACCAGAGGCGACACGCTCTGTCGGCACCTTTGATCTCTCGAAAACGCTGTCCCTTTAAGGGGGGCAATACCTTTAGATAGATGAAAATAAGCTGATATTTGTGAATTTTTTTGTATAGGATATCTTCGTCTTGTATTTTCGAAATTTCAGGTATACTTTATTATAACTATTGCCTATTACCACATATTTTCTTTTTTTAAAAATATTTAAAAATGGCGGAATTATGATAGTCTTTCCTGGAAGTGTTTCTGCGCGTCTCGTTAAACGCCGTGACTTCTAGCTTTAGTTACATTGGTCTGAAACAAGTTTACAAACGACGTTTCGATTATTAACATTCACGGTTAGTAGATGAACCTAAGAAATGTGAAAAATATGGAAAATAGAAGAGATGGCGCGCTTTTAAAGAAAAACTTTGAATTTTACTGAAAATTTTCGCAATATTTTGCAATAAAAAAGGACTTTAATATTAAATTTATTTCGTACATTTAGGTTCATATGTTAGATAGTATTGTCGTGGATATGTGCGAAAAATTTGAGCGCGATTGATAAACTAGTTTTTGAGTTATCAGTCACGCCAATTTTAAAAATGTAGATTTGAGAAAAATGCGTTTAAAGTTTCGATAAGTAAAACCTGAATAATTTCAATGATTTACCAACTAATCTGCGATTCCTGCGCCATGTAATAATCCTTCGGCTTACTCGTAAAGTTGATATTTCTCCATAAGCTCATTCTCCGTAAAAATACAAAATTTCAAACACAGCAATGGCATGATAATAACAAATCTGCTACATAGTCCTCCGCACCGAGCGCGTGAATATCTGCGGCGCGATACCAGACATGAGTCACGATAATCGGCCATAACATCGAAAGGGCTCCGTATTACGCTTTAAAATTTTGAGACTATATTTTTGAGATGTTGCACTAACATTTTATAGAAAAAAAAAATTTTGCAATTTTTTAAGATTCTAAAGGTATTGCCCCCCTTAAACTGGTTGTACAAACCAGCGGGAAATTTAAATCAAGCAAATCTACGCTCATGTCAACCTCTAATAATTTCGAATATATTTGCAATAAATTTTCTGTATATGTCTTTTGAGGTATTTGCATCATTACGACGTTCAGAAGTTGAAAAACAAAAGAATATACGAAAATGATTGTTTTACAAAGTGAAGAATATGTATTACGGAAATGATTATTACAAATAACTTATAGGAAAATGAAAAACTGTCACAAGAAATTACAGATGAACGTGTTACAGAGATATGACAAAATATTTATTACAAATTACTGGTGAATGTGTAGGTTTAAACTATTCTTTGACCGCCATCTCCGATTCATTTGACTTGGCTATTTAAATTGGTCCTCTGTAAATTAAACTATGATATATATCAAATTATATTATTTAATTTATATACTACAAATTATAATTTATAAATCGTAGCTCTTAGCTCGATATCGTTTTCGTGAAAAATATTTAGAAAACGATATCGATTACCAGGTCACACCACGTGGAGGTGGCTACGTCGTGACCCACCCTACACTCCAAATCCCATCCACCCACCATTTGCAAATAGCTCATTTATCGGAAGGATAAATGAGTTCTAACTCTACTTAGCCCGTAGGCTCTGTACAAGTTCTTTACTACAAAATAGCAAAGAACTTGCACCGCACGCACGCTACAACTTAAAAAATACGCTCGCATTCTAAGATTGCACCCGTGTTATCTAAAAACGGTAATAAAAAGCAAAGGGCAGAGAAAGTTAGAAGAACTTTCTACTAAAAAATAAGAAAGTTAGAAGAACTTTCTACTGAAAACTAAGAAAGTTAGAAGAACTTTCTACTAAAAACTAAGAAAGTTAGAAGAACTTTCGCAAAAAGGTGGAGCAGCATTCTCTATCAAGTGAACCTCGCCTTCATGGGTCAAATGGTAGTCGAATAGTGGCTTACGTGAACCACGAGACCGAATTGAACCGAAAACACTGATAAGAACGAGTGACACATCCGCGAAGGGTTTCCCATTTCTCCCCGCTCCCGTTGAAAGGGAGGCTAACAGCAGAGAGGATACCCGCAAATCGAGATGGGACATCAATCAAAATGCCTCGCAGAGATGTGTCCCAGGCGCTACACCAGCGTTTGCAGCTCAACCCTGCCGCGTGTTCACAGCACTACCAACCCCAAATGATCCACTTGGGTCTGGACCAATCGACAGAGAATTACCGATTAATACTACACTCTAACGCGCAAAAAATTCACGTATTGTGAAAATGGGTGCAAGTTAGAATTGTAAGCGCTCGCTTATAAACTTAATACTAATGTGGGATCCCACACGCACACTCTGTTCTAAAATTGCACTCGCATCATGTGAAATGAAACGCTAAACGAGAGAGAAAGAAAGGAAGAGAGGAACTAATACTATTAACGCGGAAAAAGTTCACGAATTAAAATGAGTGCAATTTAAAACAGTACTCGCATACGCACACGCTTATTAACATACTTATTCTAAACGCCGCACGCGTACCTCTTATTCTAAGATTGCACTCGTATGATCTATAACGATGTGAAAAAGCAAGGGAAGGGAAGAAAGTTAGAAGAACTTTCTACTAGAAGATAAGAAAGTTAGAAGAACTTTCTACTAAAAGGTGGAACAGTATTTTTGGCCAAGTGAACCTCGCCTTCATGGGTCAAAGGGTAGTCGAATAGTGGCTTACGTGAACCACGAGACCGAATTGAACCGAAAACACTGATAAGAACGAGTGACACATCCGCGAAGGGTTTCCCATTTCTCCCCGCTCCCGTTGAAAGGGAGGCTAACAGCAGAGAGGATACCCGCAAATCGAGATGGGACATCAATCAAAATGCCTCGCAGAGATGTGTCCCAGGCGCTACACCAGTGTTTGCAGCTCAACCCTGCCGCGTGTTCACAGCACTACCAACCCCCAATGATCCACTTGGGTTCGGACCAATTGACAAAAAATAACTGGGTATACTACAATCTAACGCGTAAAAAGTTCACCAATTGTGAAGATGAGTGCAAGTTAGAATTAGAGGCACTTACAAGGACCCACCCACCCTCCCACGAGATTACAATTAACTTAGAACGCACGCATCCCTCGATGATCCCTCGATGATATCTTCAAGTTTCGTATAAAAGCATTTCACGCATGCACTCATACTACAATATTACAATATACGCAACTTAAAATTAACTTAAAATTAGCGCATCGTCGATGAAATCCTTCCAAGTCTTCAATGATTACCTATGCAATAATTATCTGGAATAAAAAACATATGCAGAGAAGCAAATTAGTAACGTTATAATGTATGTACATTTAGGCATGCATAATTCGTACTTTCCGTTTTTGTGGGAAGATGATTTGCTTCGGTTGTAGCTTCTTCTTTCTTCATGTAAAACACTCACAACACTCACTCGCGAAACATTCGATAAATAAGTCGAATGTTTAACATTTTCGGAAAAAAGTCAAATAAAACTCGAGTCGACTCGAAAAAATATGGGCAAATAAAATAATATATGTGTGAAATATTCAATTACTTACTCAAAATCAAAATCTGAAACATACAAATATAAATCTTGAAATTAAAACCTGAAACATAGAAATGTAATTAAGACACATGTGAAACATTAAATTACTTACTTGAAATAAAAATCTGAAACCTACAAATGTAATTAAGACACATGTGAAAGATTGAATTACTTACTTGAAATAAAAATCTGAAACCTACAAATGTAATTAAGACACATGTGAAAGATTGAATTACTTACTTGAAATAAAAAGCTGAAACATACAAATGTAATTAAGACAAATATGGAATATTGAATTACTTACTTGAAATAAAAAGCTGAAACATACAAATGTAATTAAGACACATGTGAAACATTGAAATACTTACTTGAAACAAAAAGCTGAAACATACAAATGTAATTAAGACACATGTGAAACATTGAAATACTTACTTGAAATAAAAATCTGAAACCTACAAATGTAATTAAGACACATGTGAAAGATTGAATTACTTACTTGAAATAAAAATCTGAAACCTACAAATGTAATTAAGACACATGTGAAACATTGAAATACTTACTTGAAATAAAAAGCTGAAACATACAAATGTAATTAAGACACATGTGAAAGATTGAATTACTTACTTGAAATAAAAATCTGAAATCTACAAATGTAATTAAGACACATGTGAAAGATTGAATTACTTACTTGAAATAAAAATCTGAAACCTACAAATGTAATTAAGACACATGTGAAAGATTAAATTACTTACTTGAAATAAGAAGCTGAAACATACAAATGTAATTAAGACAAATATGGAATATTGAATTACTTACTTGAAATAAAAAGCTGAAACATACAAATGTAATTAAGACACATGTGAAACATTGAAATACTTACTTGAAACAAAAAGCTGAAACATACAAATGTAATTAAGACACATGTGAAAGATTAAATTACTTACTTGAAATAAAAATCTGAAACGTACAAATGTAATTAAGACACATGTGAAACATTGAATTACTTACTTGAAATAAAAATCTGAAACCTACAAATGTAATTAAGACACATGTGAAAGATTGAATTACTTACTTGAAATAAAAATCTGAAACCTACAAATGTAATTAAGACACATGTGAAACATTGAATTACTTACTTGAAATAAAAAGCTGAAACATACAAATGTAATTAAGACACATGTGAAACATTGAATTACTTACTTGAAATAAAAATCTGAAATCTACAAATGTAATTAAGACACATGTGAAAGATTGAATTACTTACTTGAAATAAATAGCTGAAACATACAAATGTAATATTAAAACAAATATGAAACATTGAATTACTTACTTGAAATAAAAATCTGAAACATACAACTATAATTAAAATAGAAAATTGAACGACAAAGAATGAAATCTTTCTTCATTCGAAACAAAACTCTTAGAAAATCGAAATCGAGTTGAAATAACGAAAAATCCGAAATGAAATTACGAAGAGATTCAGAAACCTCAAAACTCGTAAAACCACGATGAGTTTTAAAAATCTCAAACACGAAATAAATTCCTGAAAAGCTTAAAAAACTCAAAACCAAATTAAAATCACGAGGAGATCCAAAATCCCCGAAGCTCGATCTAAAATTCACACATGAAATGAAGGTACAACACGTATTAGGAAACCAATCAAAGAATAAAATAATAAAAAAGAAAGAAAATAGGGAAAAGATCTGAAAACTTCGAAGCTAGAAATAAAATCAGAGTTTCAGAAATCCTATGATCCCACGACGATTCAACGAAACGAATGTGAGTACAGGATACAGGATACATTCTCACACACGCATACTACAATACATATTCTAAAAACGTACCTTTTGTTCTAAAATTGCACTCGTGTAAACTACAAGTTTGTAAAAAGCAAAACAAGAAGACAGGAGAGAAAGTTGGAAGAACTTTCTCTTAAGTTTGTTGTAATTAATAATAAAAATGTGAAGCTACTACTACAGTCTAATATATAAGAAGTTAAAAAATTGTCGCAAAGATGAGTGCAAGTTAGAACAAAAGGCACTTACAATTTGCGCAAGCTTTTCGTCATGGGGTGACGAAAAACCTGCGCCCGAGCCCACCCTTCCTCCCACAAGCTCGGAATTAATGTGAAACTAATGCAATAAATAAAAACTTACCAAAAAGTGAAAGCTGAAAACATACAAAAATTTATTAACATAGAAAATTATAGGAAGGGGAGCAAAATTTTACTTTATTCCATACAAACATTTCGAAAAATAAAAATCGCAATGAAAATTGCGGATTTGAGAAGAGAGAACAATGTAACTTACCGAGAATCAAATACTGAAATATACAAAAATTGATTAACATAGAAAATTATAAGAAGGGGAGTGAAATTTTACCTTACTTGATGCAAAAATTTGGAGAAATAGAAAACGCAATGAAAATTGCGGATTTGAGAAGAGAACCTACCAAAAATCAAGTACTGAAACATACAAAAATTTATTAACATAGAAAATTGTAGGAAGGGGAGCAAAATTTTACTTTATTCCATACAAAAATTTCGAAAAATAGAGATCGCAATGAAAATTGCGGATTTGAGAAGAGAGAACAATGTAACTTACCAAGAATCAAATACTGAAATATACAAAAATTGATTAACATAGAAAATTATAAGAAGGGGAGTGAAATTTTACCTTACTTGATGCAAAAATTTAGAGAAATAGAAAACGCAATGAAAATTGCGGATTTGAGAAGAGAACCTACCAAAAATCAAGTACTGAAACATACAAAAATTTATTAACATAGAAAATTGTAGGAAGGGGAGCAAAATTTTACTTTATTCCATACAAAAATTTCGAAAAATAGAGATCGCAATGAAAATTGCGGATTTGAGAAGAGAGAACAATGTAACTTACCGAGAATCAAATACTGAAATATACAAAAATTGATTAACATAGAAAATTATAGGAAGGGGAGTGAAATTTTACCTTACTTGATGTAAAAATTTGGAGAAATAGAAAACGCAATGAAAATTGAGAAGAGAACCTACCAAAAATCAAGTACTGAAACATACAAAAATTTATTAACATAGAAAATTGTAGGAAGGGGAGCAAAATTTTACTTTATTTCATACAAAAATTTCGAAAAATAGAGATCGCAATGAAAATTGCGGATTTGAGAAGAGAGAACAATGTAACTTACCAAGAATCAAATACTGAAATATACAAAAATTGATTAACATAGAAAATTATAGGAAGGGGAGTGAAATTTTACCTTACTTGATGCAAAAATTTGGAGAAATAGAAAACGCAATGAAAATTGCGGATTTGAGAAGAGAACCTACCAAAAATCAAGTACTGAAACATACAAAAATTTATTAACATAGAAAATTGTAGGAAGGGGAGCAAAATTTTACTTTATTCCATACAAACATTTCGAAAAATAGAGATCGCAATGAAAATTACGGATTTGAGAAGAGAGAACAATGTAACTTACCGAGAATCAAATACTGAAATATACAAAAATTGATTAACATAGAAAATTATAAGAAGGGGAGTGAAATTTTACCTTACTTGATGCAAAAATTTGGAGAAATAGAAAACGCAATGAAAATTGCGGATTTGAGAAGAGAACCTACCAAAAATCAAGTACTGAAACATACAAAAATTTATTAACATAGAAAATTGTAGGAAGGGGAGCAAAATTTGATTTTATTTCGTACAAAAATTTCGAAAAATAGAGATCGCAATGAAAATTGCGGATTTGAGAAGAGAGAACAATGTAACTTACCGAGAATCAAATACTGAAATATACAAAAATTGATTAACATAGAAAATTATAAGAAGGGGAGTGAAATTTTACCTTACTTGATGCAAAAAATTGGAGAAATAGAAAACGCAATGAAAATTGAGAAGAGAACCTACCAAAAATCAAGTACTGAAACATACAAAAATTTATTAACATAAAATTGTGCAAATGTGAGTGAAATATAACATGAAATATTAAAAATAGAAAACACAATAAAATGTGAAAATCGCGAAACGATCGTGAGCTCGATTCGAGCAAAACGCGTTGAACGATACTTTTCGTACCGTAAAAAGCACATGTAAAATATAAAAAAATAGCGAGCATAGTGACAGAATGACTCTCCATCCTAAGATGGACAGCCATTAATAGTTCCCCTCTTCTTTGGCAACTTTTGCCGGGGCTCTTCGGCATATAGCCTCTTCTCTCTTCGGTACATAACCTCACAAAATCACTCGCGAAATTTTACGGTAACTCGGATATTCTTTGCTTTCATAAACTTTCAATTTCGGTATCGATCTCCGCAAACAGATAGACAATTTTATAGAAATAAAACTGAACTATCCATTTGCTTTGACCAATAATGAAATCAAAAGTACATATAACAAATCACAAAAAACTCTTGTAAGACAGAAAATACTCTTGTAATAAAGAAAATTCTTTATGTAAGAAAGAATAAAATTCTCGAAATGAAAAATTATTTAATTAAAAGTTAAAAAATATACGACCAGCGATTCTCAGAATGCGCTGTCCGTAAAAGAATATCCGAGCAGAATATTTAAAGCACTTCACTTCACTTCACTTCACTGTATACTTCATTTTTGCAATCGGGTCTAGTACCACGACTGCGACTTACAAACTAAAAGGCCTGGCCTTACGAACAATCGAGTTCAAGAGAATATTAAATAGAATAAATTCATATTTAGATTTTCTCTTCTCGATTTTTCGTTAACCCCCCAGATGCAAGCATCTCACGTGTGTTTGACGGAGGACAGAGAAACATGAAAGCTTGCTCTGGCCCTACCTACTTAAAACTAACTCAATCACACCAGAAGTAAGCTACCTGCCTGCCTGACGCTATATTTAAAAAATTGCAAAGTCCATTCTCACAAAAACACACTCCACGGTTCTCACACACGCCACCCGGGTGCAAAAAAGCCTACTCCTAGGGAGTACGTCCCGGGACGTCTCCGTCACCCGAGTTCAATACAACATTCACACTCTAAGTTCATACCTTTTTGCTGAAATCGATCGACAATCGACAGTGAACATTTACATATTTCATTTTCTTATTCTTTCGAATATTCAATGTAATATGCGCATGTAATAATTTTGTAACTAATCATAATTGTAACTACAATTTTCTAATTCTTTATATAATTTAAAAATTACTCGACTTGCATTTTGTATGCATCAAATTTTGCAAAATTTTTACAATAAATAGTTTGTAATCGACACAAGGTCCACGACCTAACCACACACACACGTGTAACTTGTGTCGCATAATTCACTGTCAAATTGTCGATCGCCAAAATAACTTAAAACTAAACCGTGCCCACCTGCCCTAACTCATGCGAGTAGCATCTAAGCACGCGTATGAGTTTAGAGCATAAAAATGAACACGGCCAACAATATTTTCACCTACCAGCTTTCTTCATGTGTGCTGAAAATCCTGAGCTAAAAAACGTGATTAATAACATGCTAATAAAGTGTCTCTTCCAACAAAAATTTACTCTAAAGTTTCAAAATGGAAAATGGAAGAACACTTTGCAAAAATCTAAGTATATCGATTGTTTCATTTCTAACAGATTTTTAATATCAAAGTAAATTCACTAAATGACAAACATTCATAATTAACTTTGATATCAAAATCTGTTTCTCGCGATACTTTCTTGTACATATTTGAAAATAGTTCGCGATACTATTGAAAAGAGTTTATAAAACTTTGTATTTGAAAGAAAGTTTGTAAAACTTTGTATTTGAACAAAATTTGTGAAACTTTGTACTTGAAAAATATTTGATATTTTGAATGATTTCATGAAAAATTGAAAGTGAATCGATAAACTACCGTGAAATCGGAGGGTCATCCGACTTCTATGTAGCTTTTTTATCGATTCGTAAAAGAAACGCGATGTACAAGAAAACCCTGACCTGATCTAATAAATGAAATACAGTTTGTACGAATATTGCACGATCGTACAGTCGTGGTCACTATGCTCGCTCAAAAATAGAAAAATACAACCAGTTCCCGTGCCGTTTCGGACCATTCGTCCTACGACATGATGGGAACCGGAGGAACCGTAAAGCATGCGACTCACCGATCGCTGACTTGCATCACTGCGATCGTTTTACCGGCAAAGCATCTGAGGAACGGCATATCTGATTGGCTGGCTGCTTGGTTGATTGTCTGCTTGATTGATTGGCTGCTTTCGTCAGATCTGGATTTGGCGGTTTGTCAGTTGGTGTGACCTTCTGTAATCATAAAAGAACCACAACGGTTAATCAACTGTGTTTATCGATTTGCATTTTGATCAACATACACATTCTTTACTTGTGCAAACATTTAATAAGCTTTTGAGGGGTACAAACACATAGACATGCATGCAGAACTAGGTACAATAACTACATTACGGAATTCGGTTATAAATTTGCAAACGTTTATCAATACACAATATTGTCAAAGATTTCGAAATTAATTTTAGAACACTTGGGTGATTACTTTGTAGAATATGTTAGAACGTTTGCAAAAATATACCGGAACACGTAGGTTACCACATCATAAATCTCACTAAATGTTCACAATAATTTGTAAAAACACGTAGGTAGTAACACCGTAAAACCCAGTAAAATATTTGTAAAATAACGGTAAAACACTTGTACAATTACACAGTAAATTGCACTAAAGCACTTGCACCAGTATGTCAAAACACGTAGGTAACCACACCGTAAATATCACTAAATGTCCACAATAATTTGTAAAAACACTTATGTAATAACACCGTAAAACCCAGTAAAATATTTGTAAAATAACGGTAAAACACTTGTACAATTACACAGTAAATTGCACTGAAGCACTTGCACCAGTATGTCAAAACACGTAGGTAACCACACCGTAAAACCCAGTAAATGATTTGTAAAATAACGGTAAAACACTTGTATAACTACACAGTAAATTGCACTAAAGCACTTGCACCAATATGTCAAAACACGTAGGTAACCACACCGTAAATATCACTAAATGTCCACAATAATTTGTAAAAACACTTATGTAATAACACCGTAAAACCCAGTAAAATATTTGTAAAATAACGGTAAAACACTTGTATAACTACACAGTAAATTACACTAAAGCACTTGCACCAGTATGTCAAAACACGTAGGTAACCACACCGTAAATATCACTAAATGTCCACAATAATTTGTAAAAACACTTATGTAATAACACCGTGAAACTCAGTAAAACATTTGTAAAATAACGGTAAAACACTTGTACAATAGCACTATAAAACACACTAACGTATTCGTATACACACGCACAATTATAAATTAAAACACCTCAGTAAGCACTTTGACACATAACCTAACCACTCCATAAATCGCGTTAATACACTCCCGTATTTATTAAAAAACACTTGATAAAACACACTAGACACTTGCACTAGTACATTAGGTAACACAGAAATGAACAGGTAATCCGTTAACTGAAAACTTGACTCGTACCGGTGAGTGTTGATGAGGTTGATCCGAACTCCTTGGCAGTCACGATAAAACTGACTAGATGTGACCTCTTGGATTTGCAAACCGGTAAAAATAATAGGTGATTCAGGACCCAATCAGGTGATGTCCAATCAGGTAACATCTGATGCACCAATACCGTGCTACCTCGACTCGAAGTTGATTGGCGTAATAATTGAATAAATTTTAAATAATTTTTAACTTTCTAATTGTTTATTAACTAATTTATTGTTTATAACTATTAAAATTTATTACTTTTTTTAACTTCCTCTCACAGATATTTTGCAAAATGATTGTTAATTAATATATCACGATACATTTTATTGTAATTATTAATTTTTCAATTTATTTATAAAATTATCGTTGTAACTATTCGAATTTATCGTTTTTTTTAACTTCCTCTAACAGATATTTTGCAAAATGACTGTTAATTAATACACCACGATATATTTTATAGTAATTATTAATTTTTCTATTATTTATTTATAAAATTATTGTTGCAACTATTCGAATTTATCATTTTTTTAACTTCCTCTAACAGATATTTTGCAAAATGACTGTTAATTAATATACCACGATATATTTTATAGTAATTATTAATTTTTCTATTATTTATTTATAAAATTATCGTTGTAACTATTCGAATTTATCGTTTTTTTTAACTTCCTCTAACAGATATTTTGCAAAATGACTGTTAATTAATACACCACGATATATTTTATAGTAATTATTAATTTTTCTATTATTTATTTATAAAATTATTGTTGCAACTATTCGAATTTATCATTTTTTTAACTTCCTCTAACAGATATTTTGCAAAATGACTGTTAATTAATACACCACGATATATTTTATAGTAATTATTAATTTTTCTATTATTTATTTATAAAATTATCGTTGTAACTATTCGAATTTATCATTTTTTTAACTTCCTCTAACAGATATGTTACGAAATGCTTGTTAGTTAATATATCACGATATATTTTATTGTTATTAATAACTTTCCAATTATTTATTTATCAAATTTTTTTATTTCCAAAATTTTCTTTCGAGTCACCAAATACAATTTTTACAGATATCTTCTTTTGCAAAAAGGAGCTTATTTACAAAATTCGGTCGATATCGGAGCATGACGGTTTTTTAAAGTTTCGCAGAAATTATTTTTCTAAGGCGAGTAGATTATTTTACGATCTTGATACAAATAAAAGAACCGTATAGTGTGTCAGAAAAGAAAATGAAAAAAATTGCAATTTATGGACGTGAAATGTCCCAGTAATTTAGTACTGAAACGCAAGAACTAATGCAAATAAACTTCGAAAATAATTTGAGCACTTATCAAGTTTTTGGACTTATAAACATTTTTAATTCGATTTAAAATATATTAATATTGCATTTATGAAGCATATTATCACCTCTTAAATAGAAAATGATTAATATTTAACATATTAGCTCAAAATCGGTACTATTGAGAAAAGCACTACTGGCGCCATCTAGTGGGCGGTGCTCCGAAGCTACTGGTGGTATCAGGATCGCAGAAAAATAAAGGAGGTATGCGGAGTAAGAGGTATCCCGCGCAGCCGGCGCGCATGCGCAATAGCGACGCGTCTCGGTATATTCAATAACATTATTATACAAAAATCGTTAATTACACGTTATCCGAAGATAATTTACGCACTTTTATGACTGAAGAATGATCAGTGATTCCTTAACTACTTTCTCATACCAGATTTGTTCAGATTTTTATTGAATGTAATTAGTTATTAATTAATAACCCACTGCAAACCGCTCTGATATGCGGCACATATGAGCTCATTTCGAATATATAATTACACATTTTCTGAGCATAATTTATGGATTTTTATGATTTAAGAATAATCAGTGATTCACTAGCTGCTTTCTCATACCACATTTGTTCAGATTTGTATTGAAATTAATTAGTTATTCAGTGATAAGCCATCGCGAGTCGACGCGTCACGTGGCACATACATGAGGTTTTAAAATAAATTAATAACTAATTATTTACAATAAATATGTGCGCAAATGTGGTACGAGGAAATAGCTAATGAATCACTGATCATTCTCCAGTCATAAAAGTGCATAAATTATTTTAAAAAAATGCATAAATAATTATCCTAAGTAATCTCATGTTTACTGAATGACACGCTGACTTGCAATGCAATATTACGTAATAATTAATTACTTTCAATGAAAATCTAAACAAATTTAGTATGAGAAAATAGCTAATGAATCACTGATCATTCCTAGAACATAAAAGTGCATAAATTGTGTTCAGAAAATGAGTAATTAATTTTTGTTTGTATAGTATATAATCTTGTGCGTCGTAACAATAGTTCTACTGCGCATGCGCGCTGGGTGTGTGGGATACCTGTCACTTCGCATACCTCCTTTACCAAATAACTAATTAATTTCGATGAAAATCTGAACAAATGCGGTGTCAGAAAGCAGCTTATGAATCACAAATCATTCTTCAATCATAAAAGTGCATAAATTGTGTTCAGAAAATGAGTAATTAA
The DNA here is from genome assembly GCA_036983795.1 of Megachile lagopoda. Taxonomy (NCBI): domain Eukaryota; kingdom Metazoa; phylum Arthropoda; class Insecta; order Hymenoptera; family Megachilidae; genus Megachile; species Megachile lagopoda. Next base: position 2,760,473 of record CM072798.1, on the reverse strand, counting down.
TTTTATTTTGTATAGCATATAATCGTCTACATCGTGACAATAGCATTACTGCGCATGCGCGCCAGCTGTGTGGGATACCTGTCACTCCGCATACCTCCTTTACTAAATAACTAATTAGTTTCAATACAAATCTGAACAAATGTGGTACGAGAATGCAGCTAGTGAACCACTGATCATTCTTCAATCATAAAAATTCATAAATTATACTCAGAACACGTGTAATTATATATTCGAAATGAGCTCATGCGTACCCTGTATCGGAGCGCCTTGCAGTGGGTTATTAATTAATAACTAATTACATTCAATAAAAATCTAAACAAATTTGGTATGAGAAAGTAGCTAGGGAATCACTGATCATTCTTCAGTCATAAAAGTGCGTAAATTATCTTCGGATAACGTGTAATTAACGATTTTTGTATACATAATAATGTTATTGAATATACCGAGAGACGCGTAGCTACTGCGCATGCGCGCCGGCTGCGCGGGATACCTCTTACTCCGCATACCTCCTTTACTTTTCTGCGATCCTGATACCAGGAGTAGCGTCCGAACCCCGTTCGCTAGATGGCGCTAGTAGTACTTTTCTCAATAGTACCGATTTTGAGCTAATATGTTAAATATTAATCATTTTCCATTTAAGAGGCGATAATATGCTTCATAAATGCTATATCAATATATTTAATCACGATTTAAAAATGCCCAGCAGTTCGAAAAATTGGTAAATGCAAAAATTATTTTCGAAAAGTTCTATTAGTTACCACCATTGTACGTCAGATGTTTAGGCCATTTGTCGATAAAGAGTACTACTTTCCATTTTCTTTTCTGACGCTTTTAGCAAACTATGACGACGTTTTTTCAGTTGTTTTGAGATTGTAGAACAGTCAAATTATTTCAGGAAAGCTAAAAAAATTTTAATTTCGAAGTAAATCGTGATTTTCTATTTAACAGTTTCCGTCGCTCGCTGTTAGATGGCGCATATGTACCGTTTCCCAGAATTTCACTAATATTCATTTTTTTATGTTAATTGAGAACAATATTGGTCAAAATGTATCCAAACTGTATACTAATTTATTTTCGAACATTATTAATATGTTAACACTGCCAAAAAGACAGTAAATGTAAAAATTGTATTGTGGAAGTTGGTTCCATTAGTTTCCACTGTTCACTGCTACATGGTTAAGCCTGTCGTGATCCGTGAAATATAAATTTCTCAACTTTCAATTCGGAATCTTGTAATTAATTTTAATGGCACTTCTCCGTTCTATTGAGACCGTAGAATATTATAGTCATCTCGGAAATGTATAAAAATTAATACCGTTAGAGAAAAGTACAATTTTGTGCGTGACGTAGTACCATCCTTCACCGCTATGTGACGTGAGCAGTTCTATTTTAATTAAATTTAAAAATTAATTTATATGTATGAGGCTGTCAAAACATTCTAAACTCTTTGGAACACACTAATATTTTTTATATCTTTTTTACAAATCAAGTCGCCATAATACTTTAATTAAGAATACAAACTTAAATATGTAATTGTATTACAATGGAACGTTAATTTACACAAATTTAAGTTAGGTAATTCGTATGCTGCTGTAAGTTCTAAAATCACTTTATTGAGACCTAAAGTAAATAACAAAAAAGTTTCATAATATTATCAACAATAATTTTTTATCCAGTGACAAGTAGTCTTATTAAACGATTGTTATATTAAATATATAAATTGAGGTTAAATTGATTAGGATCGTCTCGTACCCCACTACGACTGTTAAAGGTTAATACACTTATTGAACTACCACTGAAATTTATTTTTATCGAATAATAAAAAAATCTTATTGTAAATATCTATGTATGATGTGAATTCATACACTCTTGTAAAGTACAATAAATGTGTCACAAGAAGTTACACCTAGTTTCGTTCAATTATTTGAACCTTGGTCCAGATTCTCTCGCTTCCGCGTTACTCGATAAATTGTACGCATTATGCGAATATGGAACGAATCCATTTACACAACGTTGAAAAGAGCTTGCATTATTAAAGCACGAACGTGTACGTGATTCATATTCTCACTGAATGGGATTTGAGGAGATTAAACGTGTCGCAACGGTGATATACAATGGTTTCAGTTTCTTAGTAAAATGTACTTACGTGTTTTACGAACACATAAATATTTACGATTTCGCAAAAATTATAATACCGATATTAATTATCGACGTGTGCTCGAATGAGATATTGTTAAGATATATATTGCTGAATAGTAAATCAATTTTTTTAAATATTCTTTTGACTATGAATAGAAAATGTGTGGTTAGAAATATCTATTTAATGCAGGGACGTACCTAGAATGGGGGGTAAGGGCCCCTGGTAGTTTTTAAAGAAAACGGAAAATATATGTTGGAAAATTTTGTATAAATCTTTAATTAATATTAATTAGAGAAGTACTATTTATGTATTACATATTTACACTGCTATTTATACTGTAATATATATTTACACTATTATTGATACTATTGTAATATATATTTATACTATTATATTATATATCTGCACTGTTATTTGTACTGTTATATTATATATTTATACTATTATTTAAACTACTATATTCTATATTTGTCCATTTTTAAAGTTAATCATTTTGAATATTTTATTACATACACTAATCTCACTTTTGTTATTCTAATTTCATTTTTCATTAAAACTAACAATATGTACATTTACATTAAACAAATATTGTCTTATTTTATTACATAAACATGTACTTACCTTACTTCTTTGATTGGCTCATCTTTCTTCAAGGATGGAGAGGTAATCAAAAAAAGAACATGTGCAATAAAAATTAATAAAATATTTTCTTTACACTTATTTCAAAAGTATTTCTTACATCGGTATTAAAAATATATTATATACATTGATTTATTTACAAAATATAGAAAATTCAATAGCGAAATTCTTTAATATAAATATATCTTTTATCTAATTATTGAGCATCTGTATTCTGAACGAATAACTGATCTTAATCTTCTCATTGCATTCAATATTTTCGCAACTTAATTTAAACGTTAATTACAGCGAAACCGTTACAATTTTAATAAATAATTTCTAGCTCTTGTTTATTGAAAAATTAATAATACTGTTACAGAAGTATTGGAAGGCAATTATGGAACACGAAGGGAATTTTATTTATTACATTTGTGAAAGACAAAAGAACTACTTTCATATTTATGTGGCTTGTCTCAAACATAAATTATTAACATTTTATAAAATATAGCAATTTCAAAATAGATTTTCATAGCAACACATCTTTTCAATTTTTGTAACATTAATGTTTCTGCAAGTCATTTTCATTCACTGATCAAACTTTTACTAATTACTGAAAATTTTATCAATTATTATTGAAAATTTCATGACTTATTGATTATTGAAAATTGTTAATATCTAATTTTTATTTAAACTAAAGAAATGTTTTCATCATCCTCAGATACATAAGTATCTAATATAGATATATTACCCGTGAACACTTATAAAAAGTATTCAACATGAAAATAAATTGTACAAATTTACACCATGTCAAGCTCACTAATAATTTAAAATGCATTTAAACAAAGAAAAAAAAATGAAATTAATCGATTGAGATTTGAACTCACGAACAAAAAATGTTGTAATCATAACCAACGTTTAACCAAATGCTCCAAAGCTACATTACCAAAAATACATTTTACAAACAGTACAAATGGGTCGTATAGAAACTCAAACATTAAATAAACTATTAATCGTTTACGTTTAAAATCATATACAGAGTGATTTGTAATAATATTATTTACAAATTTGCAAAAAGCTCGTAGTCAAGTGTTACACAAAGATTCTGTATACAGTAGTATTATTAATTGTGTGAAAAATATTATTTAAAGATTATTGCTCCTAATTTCGCGACAAGCCACATAGATGATGAAAGTTCGTTCGATGACTTTTCTCTAATGTTAGTTCAATCATCGTTAAAATATTCCACCCACGCTTCGATGATAGTTCAACTGAGCGTGTTGAGAATAATCGTAGCCCTGGTCGTACCATTCCGACGTCGATGCAGAATTCCCGGTACCAGAAGACAGTGTGCCATGACTCCCGTGCGAAGAATGTTGATGACTCGAATGACTCGACGTGTACTCACTTTGAAAGTGATTGAATTGTCCCCAACCGATCTGCGGTCTGGACCAGTCCGTATTCCCTGAATTAGACAAATTCATCATTAATTTTCAACTGTGAATTCATACAAGTATTGCAAGTTTCAATCTCTTACAAAACACAAGTCTCAAATATACAATTCATCTAATTCTCAAAATTCCCAAATTTCTGAATTTTTAAATATTGTAATTTGTAATTTCTAAATTTTCTAAATCTCTAATTCCCTAAATCCCTAAGCCTCAAAATTCCTAAATCCCTCAATTCATAAATCCCTAGAGCCCACAATCCCTAAATCCCTAGGGTCCTAAATCCCTAAGTCCCTATATCCCAAAGTCCCTAAATCTCTAAGTCTCTAAATCCCTAAGTCCCTAAATCCCTAAGTCCCTAAAACCTAAGTCCATAAATCTCTAGATACCTAACTCCCTATATTCCTAAATCCTTAAGTCCCAAAATCCCTAAGTCCCAAATTCATTATATTTAATATAACCTAAATTATATATAACAGAAAATAGCTTGAAAATGAAGTTAGAGAAGTATCATACCTAATGTACATATTTAGCTTGTTAGGTTACGGTGCACGTAACATTTTTACGAAGTCCAATTCGAATTCATTAACACTACATGTAGCATGCTAATTGACGCCTTTACCGTTTAATGGACAATATGTGAGAAGAATTAGGTAAGTTTCTGATTTCATGACTTGTGTGTGATATGTGCAAGGGAAACTGTACGTATATGGCTATTACGTATGCTGAATCTACGTATTATTATTAAACAATACTTTTATAAATTTTTAGTCTTATAAGAGAACAATTGAAAGTTCAAGTACAATGTAAGGTATAGGTTAAATTATATCCATTTTTCTTACACTGCTATTTTAAATATACAAACTTGAAATTAGTAAGCTTCTGAGTTTTCGTGTTTTGCATTGAACGTAACAATGCATACTATTCTTTGCAGTGCGAGAAAGGGGAGATGCGCGAACTGCGTGCGCATTAGACCAAGTACGTTCTACTTTTTCGTACGTCGGAAAAGTGCACGCACGTGGTATAACAAACTGCATAATAAAATTAGTTACAAATAATTACAGGGAGTTATTAGTTACAACAAGCAAAAACATTTCGTGTGCTGGAGTGTTAAACACAAATATTCTCACAATATCTTGTTACATTATTCACAGTTCCAAACAGGTTAGGAAGTATTTTCTATTAGGTTAGTGTACAACGACATAGTGTACTCAACGACATATTTGACGAATTGTATGAAAATTTTAGCGTCACCCATGTACAAATAACGTGGCAGTTAAAGTGTTAATAAACTAGTTAATAAACAACCCACTAACCTGTATTATGTGAGATCGTAGTAGGTGCACCATGAGCCGCGGGTGGTTGAATCGTCGGAACCTGTCCGATCTGCACCGCGTGTCCCGGTAACGAGCTCAAATGACCCGAAATCGATACAGTGTGTCCCGGAAGAGAGCTACCGATCGTCACCGGTACCTGGGCTATGGTGGTGGTCGTCGTGATTTGTGTACCGGGTATCGGATGAACGCTGACAGTGTTCGATTGTTGCAGCGTCGTTGGACTGTGGTGCAAGCTTGTTGGCACTTGTGGAATCCCAGCCGGCATCTGAGGTACCTGCGGTATTTGGCCTAATTCGTGCCCGCTCGCATACTGACAGGGTGTTAATGGCAGACCCGCTACCGAATGCGCTATGCTACCTGCGTGCTTTCGTAACCGTGCTCTTCGATTGCTAAACCATACCTGAAACAAAACAATACCGAATTTTGACTTCGGTGTAACTTACGATTCTTTATATATATTAGGGTGGCTTCATAAAATTTTCTTTCTTTCATCCTCTTTAGAGGGTTTTTGTTGGGTCAAATAAATCTTCTCAAAGTTTCAACTACAAAAATTTTAATTTAGGTCAATCAAAGCAGTTTAAAAGTTTATGAAATTAAATTGAAAGCGAAATTTTTTAATCAATTTTTTTACTTATTTAGAATTGTTTATCAGTAGTTGCTCTTATCCTGGATTCTCAAATCTCTATGTCTCTAACTTTTTAGATTCCTAAATTTCTAACTTCTGAAATTACTAGATACTCAAACTTCTATATTTCCAAGTCCCTAGATCCTCAAATTTCTGTGTCCCTGATTTCCTAGATACACAAACCTATGTTTCTAAATTCTTACATCTTCAAATTTCAACGTTTCCAAATCCTAGACCCCCAAATTTTATGTTCCTAAATCTCCAGATCCCCAAATTCCTCCGTCCTCGAATCTTCATTCCCCAAAATTCTGAATAACTAAATTTCTATATTTCCAAGTCCCTACATCCCCAAATGTCTGTCCCTAAATCTTAGATCCTCAAATCCCTGGGTCCACAAATTTCTACGTCTCCGAATCCCTATGCCCCCAAATTTCTATGTCCTCGAATCCCTACATCCCCAAATTTCTGGGTCCCCAAATTCTTATCTTTCCAAATACCTAGATCCCCAAATTTGTACGTTTCCAAATCTCTAGGTCCCCAAATTTCTATCTTCCCAAATTCTCAGATTCCAAAATTCCTACGTTTCCAAATCCCTAGATCCCCAAATTTCTAAGTCTCTAATTTCCTAGAGCTCCAAATTTCTGTTTCCAAATCCCTAGGTCCCCAAATTTCTATCTTCCCAAATTCCTACGTTTCAAAATCCCTAGATCCTCAAATTTCTAAGTCCCTAAATTCCTAGGTTTCAAAATTCCTACGTTTCCAAATCCCTAGATCCCCAAATTCCTACATTCAAAATCCCTAGATCCTCAAATTTCTAAGTCCCTAAATTCCTAGGTTTCAAAATTCCTACGTTTCCAAATCCCTAGATCCCCAAATTCCTACATTCAAAATCCCCAGATCCCCAAATTTCTAAGTCCCTAAATTCCTAGATCCCATTTCTATCTTTCCAAATCCCTAGATCCTCAAATTTCTACATACTCAAATCCCTAGATCCCCAAATTTCTACATACCCAAATCCCTAGATCCCCAAATCCCCAGATTAACCTTCTCCCTCCCCATTTAATTGATTTCTGCGTCCACAATTTTTGAGAGGCAACTAGTTGAAAGTAATTATCATTCAATAGGTAATTAATTCAACGAAGAAACGATATCTACTTGAATTCTGGCTTCCGTAAGGCCTGTCCTTTGAGCCAATTCCTCTCTAGCGTAGACATCGGGATACTGAGCTCTCTGGAACGCCGTCTCCAGTTGCTCCAGCTGTTCTCCGGTGAACGTGGTCCTGCTTCTGCGTTGCTTTCGCTTCAGAGGAATGCCAGGTTCGCTTTCCGTGTCGGACTCGTCGCCACAACGACCTGTAGATCATAAAATCAGTCGGTTAATGTGTTTACTTTGCGGTCGTTCGGCTTCGTTTGAGCCGCGATGCTGTTTGCCGGTTAATTAATCTCATTCCCTGACAATGGACCGAATGCACCGCAGTGATTTGTTCAACGTGCCTTTAAACTATCGCTATTTTATGAACTCGCTTAATGGACTGGATCACTTTACGATTCCGGCGTTGCTCGTGAATAATTCACGCAATATTTTAACCGACTAACGTGTTAAGTAATTTTGTCACGTGCGATGTGGCCTTGAGATGCTGGATGTGCATTGGCAATATTGGTTTTAATTGTGAAGTTTATGTGAAGAGGTGAAGTGCATATGTGAATAGAAAATACTGGGTGTCATCGTTTATTGTGATATGACATTTTTGGGTTACAAATAGTGGATGCATAGGAATGATTGGTCCAAGTATCATAATTTATACTAATGTGTGATACATTATTATCACATACATAGTGATACTTATCAAAACATTTGATACATATCAAAATTTGTGATGTGTGATACATTATGTGATGAGTGACACATGTAGTGTAGCACAATCATGTCATGTGTGACACATCATCACTATGAACAAGAGTGCATGTGTGCACAGAATATAGTCCAACTACCAAAACTTGTTCTGATGACTGACATCATCTCTATGAACAAGAGAGTGCATGTGTGCACAGAATATAGTCCAACTACCAAAACTTGTTCTGATGAGTGCCATATGATTCCTATGAACAAGAGAGTGCATGTGTGCACAGAATATAGTCCAACTACCAAAACTTGTTCTGATGAGTGCCATATGATTTCTATGAACAAGAGAGTGCATGTGTACACAGAATATAGTCCAACTACCAAAACTTGTTCTGATGAGTGCCATATGATTTCTATGAACAAGAGAGTGCATGTGTACACAGAATATAGTCCAACTACCAAAACTTGTTCTGATGAGTAACATATGATTTCTATGAACAAGAGAGTGTATGTGTGCACAGAATATAGTCCAACTACCAAAACTTGTTCTGATGACTGACATCATCTCTATGAACAAGAGAGTGCATGTGTGCACAGAATATAGTCCAACTACCAAAACTTGTTCTGATGAGTGACATATGATTCCTATGAACAAGATAGTGCATGTATGCACAAAAAACATGTGATATATCACATCTGAGAAGCGGGTAGCAAATGTATAACAAAAAAAATGTTACTCCAAATGTGCAGACCGCAAATTCTTTACAGTGATACGTTCAAAACGTATTATAACAACCAAACACAAAAGTTCGTAATTTTCCAGGAACATTTCCTGTACAATAGGAAGCCCCCCAAATACCCATTGACCAGTGTCTTTCGGATTCCCCATTCAAACCCCATACAACGTTTAATATCCTGCTCGTTGCAGCGCATTTAAAGCTATCATTCGAGAACAATTTTTCCCTTCGTGCTTGACGAAGAAGACATGCTCGTCCATTTTCCTCCAGCAAGAAGGGAAAGACAACAATAACAGCCTTAAAATAAGCCACTAGGATGACCAGTGCGATCGTTCGCGAACGAAGCTAAGTCTCCTGCATTGTCCCATTTGTGTCCTATTATCGTCCAATCGAGCATCCATCCCATTGTGAGATGCACGAGGATAGCTTTCTGGAGATGCGCTTTTCCTGGACGTTCAACAATCGATGAATCGAAAGCATCACGCTCGATTTGACGAAGATTCTTGACGCGTCTCGCGTGCACTTTTCGCTGTTTGGACGAGCAAGATGTCTGTTATGACAGCGAACTATTCAGGGTTGTTAGACATTTGCTTTGAAACGCCTGCGGATCTCGTGATGTGGAATTAAGTGGCGCAAAAGATGTTGTACAAACGTTTGATTGTTTGGATGCGACTTAGGAGTGCATTCAAGGTGGACCTTTTGGTTGGTAGAGAAATGAGATTTAAATAGGATAATAGTGAATTTACTACTAGAGAGTCAGTATAAAATACTAGTCTACAGACCTGCAAATTTCAAGTATCCACCACAAATATATAATGTAAAATTCAAATATATCTAAGTATGCCATTTAAAATCCCAGTATACATAAGTATATGTGATATAAAATCCCAACATACACTGATATAAAATATAAAATTCTCAATATACTTAAATATAGAATATAAAATTCTCAGTATACATAAATATATAATATAAAATTCCTAGTATGTATAAATATACAGTATAAAATCCTAGTAAACATAAATATATAACATACAACATAAAAGCCCACTTTACATAAATATACAAATAAAAAATTATCAGTCTACATAAATATACAATATAAAATTTATCAATATACATAAATATATAATATGAAATTCGTAGTATGTATAAATATACAGTATAAAATCCTAGTAAACATAAATATATAACATACAACATAAAAGCCCACTTTACACAAATATACAAATATAAAATTGTCAGTCTACATAAATATACAATTTAAAATTCCTAGTATATATAAATATACAATATAAAAATGTACTATACATAAATAAATAAAGTTCCAATAAACCTAAACACATAATACAAAAAGCAAGAAACTATTAATCGACAGTGACTCTTAAAAATTACCACAAAAGGTAAATAGTGTCACTACAGTAATTTTATTTGCAGTATATTCTCCGTTTCCTTTTATCCACTTTACTCCACTAAATCTTCCGAAAGAAAACATGAACGCAACCATAAAGGCGGCGACGTTGTGTCATCGGGTGAAAAGAGTCCTTTTTCGTGAAGGAAAACGACGGTGGGTCATGTTTTGCTCTTGGACAGTAAAACCTGCTTTAACATCGTTTCTCTGCAATGAAGAACACCCTCTTTTCCTGCGGTTTTCACTTTGTGCGAGAAAGCGGCAAGCGACAGAAGTGTGCAATTTGCCTGTCGAATTCTCAGCGGCGGTCCTTTGAACCGACTCCACTTTCCGTCGGTCCCGTCACATTTGTCAAAATCTCATCGTTTCTCTTACGAAATAGCCCGAGGAATTTTCGATCGAGTATATTGCAACATTTTACGGCGCAGAAATTTGGAGAGAAATCCGCTCTCGTCGATAACTAACGGGATTTTATTGAACAAGCGCAATACAGTTTTAAAGATTATTTTAATGACCTCTTATTCTGCATCTTTTATTATTATTTTAGTAATTATTATATTAGTATGCATTTTTTATAATTACTTCAGTAATTGTTGTCAATTTTTTATAATTATTTTATTAATTACTGCATTGTTGTAGATTTTTCACAATTACCCTAATAATTCTTATATTATTATAGAATTCTTATAATCATTTCAATAATTTTTGAATTATTATGAATTTTTCATAATTACTTTAATAATCATTGGATTACTGCAGACTTTTCACATCCTTTTTAATAATAATACTACATTATGAACTATCTTCATAATTATTTTGCAGTTATAATATATTATGATCTATTCTTCCTTATATCATTTCATCATGCCTTGCCAGCAACCTTGAATATTAAAGAGACGCACAGTCCATTATTAAAAATAATAAATATGCACATTAACTTTATGATTACACTCATGGTATTTACATCATACACTCATAACTGTGCATAAATATCAATCACCATTATGTACTACGCACAGATATCATTTACATATTTTATAACATGGTGTTTGAGGTGATTGGTTGATAAAGTCATTAAAAAATATTTAATTGTACCTAATTATTTGCCCTACAGGCAAGTACAGACCATTTTAGTACTAATAAGTAATAAACGAATGCTTACAAATTTATGAAGTTAATAATGTAAGTAAATTTACTTATATTATAGAGGTCTACAAATTGTAACAAAGTTTTATATTACAGAGATTAATATAACTATTTCATTTAGTAGTCCATGTATTAAATGATTTACTAACCATTTTATCATTTAATAGCCCGTGTATTAAATAATTTACATTTATTTTGCAGACTGCTATAATCTGCAAGTTGATAATTAACCTCCCCCATAAAATATTGCGTCGACTTTGCGCGCGAAGTTCAAACGTAACAAACCAATCTCATATTTTTCCTTCAATCAAATTGTTCAATTCTAATCATAATCTGCATAATCAAGCATCGCTAAATGCAAAATGTATTTAACACTTTGACCTTCTTCATTTGTTCCAACGTTGTAGCAATCCATTTAAGTGCCTACAAAATTGTAAATCGAGGTTAAATAATTCCGAACCATTCAAAATAAATTTCCGAAATTTATCTATTTCATAGAAAATATATTTTGTATTATACAAGTGTCGTACTTATTGCTTAGTGTAAAAGGAAGAGATCTGGCGTTCGACGATCGTGGTAGCTCGAAGACGGTCGTGAAATATCGACGAACATTTTTCGGGCTGTCCGAGTGGTCCGCGGTGTCCGCCACGAGGTGACAGGAATTTAAACCGACTGTCCGTCGGCTTTATTGTAAATGCAACTTGTCTCCGAAGCATTCTTCCATTCTTCCGTTTGTCATAGGAGAAACGCAGACGGGTCGGCAAAGGTGCCGCCAAAGGGATCGTCGGGGATTCACTGTCGTTCGTGTCTACCGCGGGAAATTTTACTCGTTAAAACCTACCGAACGGTAGGCCCGAGATCGGCCATTCAACGAGCATTTTTTTAAACGAAATCCGTTCGTTGTATGAATCGACCGCGTTACACGGCTCTGCACGGTTTGTTACATGCACTTTTTCAACTTGCCTCAAAGCAACGTTTCGGCAATTCTCTCTGCGAAGAAGCAAGGTCGAGAGATTTTGCTTGAGAGCGATAGGTTTTAGAAATAATAAAACAGACACATTTGGTACCCATAGACAGACATACTTAATAAGCACAGACACACTTAATAAGCACGGACACACTTAATAAACATAGATACACTTAATAAATACAGACAACGTTACGTTTATGCGATATTTAATAAAGATTCACCGCGTGGTAGAGTAACGCGTGTTACACTGCGACACACGCGTGAAGTACGCAACGCGTAAACAAAGTAGAGCAACCGACACTAGAAAGGCGCGAAATACAAATGTGCATTGCGAAGCGCCACGAGCCTCTGTATTACTACGCGATGTTTTAGGAACACGCAACAACATTCTAATAGAGAGGAAAACAAATGTGTAACACTGCAACCATGTATAGTTCAATGACTGTATTCTTTGGGTAATATGAATATACCTCAAGCGCCATCTTCCACGAGAAGTAAAGAATTAAATAAATAAATAAATGTGTAGTTTAGCTTGGTATTTTCCTGCCACAGGGAAGATGGCGTTCATGTGTAATTTACTTGTACGAGTCTGACACAGTTACGGTTCAAACAGAAATCTTACTTGAATTTTTAATACAGTTCAAAATGAAGGTTAAGTCTAATTATAATTTGCATAGTCAAGGAACGCTAAAATAAGCATAACGTTTTAACGTTCTTTATTTGTTTTAATAATGCAGCAGTGAATTTCTCATTGACGCATCTGACAAATCATACGGTAAGGTTATTGTGCGTTGCGTAAATATACTGTTCGTCATAGGACATTATTAATCTGGAACTAAAACTTCGTTCACGTTAGACGTAACGTGATCAACATAACCAACATAAGAATTACAAGGAGAATAGTTTTATTTGATACATGAAGGATTTTCAAATTTAATAAACTTGAAAATTGAATAAATTTAATAAATGTGAAGATTTAATAAATTGAACAAACTTAAAAATGTAATAAATTTAAAAACTTGAAAACTCAATGCATTTAATAAACTTTAAAATTGAATAAATTCAATAAACTTAAAAATATAATAAACTTATTAAACTTAAAAATTGAATAAATTGAATAAACTTGAAAACTTAATACACTTAATAAACTTAAAAATTTAATAAATTCAATAAACTTGAAAATTTAATAAATTTAATGAACTTAAAAATACATAAAAATGATAGTAATTTGAATTTAAACAAGTCAGTGGTCCCATCTGAGGAGTGGGCGAGCACAAAGGGCAACACCTTGTAAAGAGCAGGGCTAGAAATCGGGTGTGATCGTTTAACTGCCCCTCCATATGTTGAAGATATAACGAGAGAACGAGAGGCACAAGAAGGCGGGCACTCGATGAAATGCTTTATAGATTACCTTCTCGTTCACGCCATTGTTTCCAGCCGTACTGGCCTGTTAGCGTGTCGATCTTTCTGAAAGATTCGTTATATCCTTGTAGAAGGTATCCCTCTACTCTTTGTCGAAATTAAAATTTATATACGTGACGGTAATTACTTGTTAAATAAAATAAGTTTATTGTCTATTGAACCACTCAGGATACACTGGGGTGTTGGAGCAGTGAGACACTCAGACATTGAGACAGTGAGAAATAGTGACTTTAAGACATTGAGACACTGAGACAGTGGGACATAGTGACTTTGAGACACTGAGACACTCAGATATTGGGATACTGAGACTCTGAGGCATTGGAACACTGGACACTCATTGGGGCGTAGAGACATATTGACATTGAGACACTGAGACATTGAGACATTGAGACACTGAGACAGTCAAATTTTGGGACACTGAGACTCTGAGATATTGCGACACTGGGACACTCAGACATTGAGACACTGAGACATTGAGACATTGAAACATTGAGACACTGAGACATTGAGACACTGAGACATGGAGACACAATAATTTTTAGATGAGGAGGATTATATTTGTAATACTTTAAAGTCTACTATGCACTCTATAATTACAAATTAGTATAGAATTTGTACTTTAGCTAAAAATTAGCTAGTCCAGCTACACTATTCAACCGGAAACGACATATTTTAACCGTAAACGAAATATCTTTACCAGATATGCTCTATCTATTGAAAGTAACCTTAAAAATGAACCTTAACTCTGAACCTTAACTGTAAATACGGAATGACCGGTACGGCCGATTTACGTAGGTTATAATCGGAAGCTGATGTACGACGTTCGTTGACACAGGACAAATGCCCGGGCAGTGAATTACCCGCTTCACACGGGGCGATCTCCGGCTGTCGGGCAGGTTTGCTCGTTGATAGGCACAATCAATATCGGCCTCTCGGAGATGAAAAGAGAGGCGATCGACTGAATAGAACGCGTGAAAAGATGCGTGTAATCAATTAGAGAGGGACCGCGGAGTCGAGAGCAAATATCTCTTTCGAAGCAACGTCATCCTGAAATGTGCTGGTCAGCATCCCCGCTGAGCAAAGTCCTGTACGTTTACATATGAACGAGGCTCTAGCATTGATGTAATGTGGCCGAAGCACCTATGGGGATACTCTGCGAACAGTCGTAAATGGCTAAGTGCTTGTGACGTGCACGTGGTACACACGTATCTCGTGGCTACAGCATAAAATCGGTGATTTCAGATTTTATTTTCTACCCGAGGTCGCCTCTTTCATGCCGTACACCTTTATTTTCGACGTAAACTCGCGTTCTCTTCTCTTTGCGACTTTCGTATTTTATTTCGACCGACGTCATCGGACCGAAGCCTCGATTTTCGACGTCAATCGGTTTTGTGATTTCAGAAATTTGGTTGACGACCTGTGGAGAGTAAGTTTTGCTTTTCGAATAATGTGGGAGAAGGTGGAAATTAATTTGAATAACATTTTGATTCACACATAGAGAAAAATAGTTGATAACCACGGATGTACGATCAAGAGCAAATTTGGCTCCTCTGGGGAAAATATTGCGATTGAGAGGGAGGAGATCTTTCGCTTGATGATTTATAGTTCATAGGGATTTTTGGAGGATTGACAATGTAGGCGGATGGGTCAAAAATTTAGGGATATAAGGATTTGGTGATCTACGAATATGAGAATCTAGGGATTTTGTGCTTTAGTAACTTTGAAAGTTAGAAATTTGAAATTCCGGGGATTTAGTAACTTTGGGAGTTAGAAGTTTAGGAATTTAGGGATTTTGGGGGCTAGGGATTTGGGAATTTAGGGTTTTCGTGGTTTAGTAACTTTGGAACTTAGAAATTAGGGATTCTAGGGATATTGTAGTTCAGTAATTTTGATAGTAAAAAATTTAGGTATCTAGGGATTTTGTGCTTTAAGAATTTTCAGAGATCGGGATTTGGGAATCTAGAGATTTTGGGGTTTAGGAATTTTGGGAGGTAGGGATTTGGGAATCTAGGGATTTTACAGCTTAGAAATTTGGGAGTCTAGGGATTTTGCGGCTTAGGAATATTGGGAGTTAGAAATTTGGGGGCGTAGAGAGTGTCAAGTTTATGAATATAGGGAATTGGCAATTGGGGAATCTAAGGAAGTTTGTGTTTACAAATTTGAAAATATAGGAGTTTTAACAAAATTAGTATTTGGGGATTTTTGGATTGTTGATCTAAGGAAATGAGAATCTAGGGATTTGTTAGTCCTGTAATTTGGGACATGGATAACTAAAGAACTTGGGATTTGGAGAGTTTTGGATTTGATGATTCACAAATACTGAAATCTAGGGATTTTACTATTTAGGTATTTGTTGATCTATGAATATAAAAGTCTAGGGATTTATTGATTTATATATATGGTACTCTAGATTTGATGTGCTAGGAACTTGGATGGTTTAGTATTTGTAAATTTATAAATCTAGGTTTTTAGTAATTTGGGAATTTCCCAATTAGAAAATTCTAAGACTTCAAGCTTTCAACATTTTCGAATAGGAAAGTTCGGAAATTGCAAAATTTTCAAGTTTACATAAATGTATTTACTTATACAGTACTAAAAAGTACTAAACAATGTCAAATATTACTAGATAATATCAAACAATATAAAACAGTACGAAATAGTACTAAATAATGACAAACAATACCAAAATATTCACCAGATGGCGCCAGCGTCGATCAAACTATTAAACCAACTTAGGCTAAGCAATAAAATAAATAACTGTGTTCCATTCCTGAAAAAATCCAACAAAAACTAGAATGCTCAGCCACGTTACGTGCATAGGAGTTCTCGAGAGTATTTAAAAAACGAGAAACGTGTAGCAGATTGCCATAACCGCATTTCCTTTTCTGTCTCTGTCGGGTGCGGTGGGAGCGTTGACAGGAAAATAAAACGCGCTCTCGGATGTCAACCGCTTCGCGGCTCATTGTTGGCATTTTCAAGACATTTGTTACCATTTAGGGGACCTCACACACGCTCTAAGACCCCCTAGGACCCGTTGGAGAAGAGAAAGGTGGGACAGGGAGGGCCCGGCTAGATTTATAACCTACGAAGGTGCGGCACCTTTTCCACCATTCAGACTGCGATTCGACATGCGGAAAGCAAAAGGGAGGCGTAGGAAAGCGGCGGATTCTCCTTACGACACAACGGATGCAACACAGGAACTAGAGTTGTTTGTGTACACACGATCCCCCTATTTTTATAGGGGGAACCGCGTTTGAATCCTGTATCACGATTTTCACGTTGTCGGACGTTGCTTTGATTCATTTGCATCGAGAGCACTTTATTTTTGCGCGGTTCGTTTTGGTATGGTAAATTATTTGTATTTATTTTGCTACCGATATGTTTGTATGTATATAATTACTGACAGTATTAATATGGTACTATACATATTATTAATTTTGATTTTAATAGGTTGCTGACAGTTATATGTTGTATGTTGCTATTAATGGTAACAATATACATATATCTATATGTATAATTATTGGTAGCAATATTATGTATGTACATAGCTTGTTATCGATAGTAATAATATGTACTATTATACAATTACTGACAGCAAGAATATGTACCTATACAATATACATTATTATTGACAGTAAGAATATGTACTTATACATATATTATTATTAACAACAAGAATGTGCTTCTGTTATTAATATATGTTATATGTTACTATTTTAGAAATAGTATGTATGTATGTTAGTACTGACAGTGATAATACGCATCTCTGTTCAGTGCTGTTGACAATAATATGTGTCTACGTATGTTATTATTGATAGTAATAATATGTGTCTCTATATGTTACTTGTAATACTAATAATATATTTTTATGTATTTTGCTATTGACAATAATAAGATGTATCAATATATATATTATTATTAGTGGAAATAGTATGTATCTACTGTGTATATTATTGACAGTAATAATATGTATCTACGTATGATATTATTGACTGTAATAATATGTGTCTACGTATGTTATTATTGATAGTAGCAATATGAATCTCAATATGTTACTAGTAATACTAATAATATGTTTCTATGTATTTTGCTATTGACAGTAATAATATGCATCTACGTATGGTACTATTGACAACACTGATATATTTCCATACATGTTACTATTAGTACTAATAGTATATTTATATATGTTTTTGTTAAATAATAATAATATGTATTTGTATATATTGTTATTGGTATGTATCTATCTATATTATTATTAATAATAATATATATCTATACATATTACTATTAATAGCAATAATATATATCAATATGAGCTACTATTGATAGTAATATTGATAGTATATACAAATTGTTTGAAATAATATTTCAAAATAACAAAACCTCTAGAAATTTGAACTTCCTAAAAACAAGATAGTAAAAAACTTTAAAAACTTGACAACCAGTTATAAATATAAATTTCTAAATCCTCAAACTTTCAAATTAAGAAGCCCCAAACAATTTCAAAATTTCACCATTGCATAAACCTTGCACACTCTCTCCGGCGGGCACACATCCCAGCGTTCTGAAATGTCAGTTATAAACCCAAATCCCTAGGCCAATAAAATTATTTCCCCACCAACATAAATTCCCCTGAAAGACAAAATCCACAGCTGCAATGCAAAATGTAGGCAGTGAATAAACATTCGTAGAAAAGGTGTCGGTATTTTTCACGCAAACCGAACCGAAACGAAGGAAGTTTATCCGGGAAGCGCATCAAACTGCGAAAAATGATTGAGGAAGCGTGAACGACATAGGTCGTCGTAATTTATCTTGCTGTCAGCGTTGTTGCAGGGAAAGAAAGCGGAGGACAAGCTGGGACAAGACTGTCAACAGGAACGACAATTTCTGGCGGTGTTAGCGAGTTGACCGACCACTATAATGCACTTCTTAAGTACAAATCAGGGCACGTAGGTACTCTTCGGAATTGTAAAGAAGTCACCGCCCAAGGATCATTAACCGCGAGCTTGGTGGTCTCCGAGGCTGAAAATCGCACGGGAGAATTTTAAGCTTCGATCTGGGGATTACGTTGGACCGTTTCCATCTTCCGTAAAAGAAGTCAACGAATCTGTTAATGTTATTCGAATATCGACCGAATTCTCGTATATTAATATTAGAGGAATTCTTTCACTGGTTATTAGATTTTTATATATTCTGTTTTTTTTTAATATCCAATCTTTATAATTTCTATTTAAATTCAACGTTTATTTAACTCTCGGGATTTTCTGACAAAGAATTTTGATATTCAGGTTTTTCAATTTCTAGTTAGGTTATATTTTAGGTTAGGTTGTAATACTGTCAAGTGTTCTGCACCGAAACAAATTTTTCAGTTACAATGATATAATTAATATATTTATTCTAGAAAAATTAGTTTAAATTATGAATTGTTACAGAAATAATTTTGAATTTATTTATCTTACAGACAGTAATGGAAATTATATAATATATATGTTGTATAGATGAGTTTGACTAGAATTTTTGACATGTACAACATGAGATATTTGTAACAGTGTATTCGTTATTTTTGAACAGATTAATTTTGCGTGTTCTAAGGCTTTATTTGTGCGATTTTCCAGTGCAGTGTCAAGCAATGAAATACCGAAATTAAAAGAGCAACTAGCAAATGAAGAAGATGGTACGAGGGTGTCAGAAGTTGAAAAGAAACGATGTCAAAGAAGAGGAGCAGCCTGTCCAGGATGATATCAAGCCGTGCATCTAATATGTTACGCTGCAAGCTGCCGCAGTCCTTGTCACGCGAGCATATAATCCCTTCGAGATTGAGAATATACTGGGTGAACCATGTAATGGTTCGCATCCGATTATAATCTATAAACGGTACCTCATGAGAATGCTATACTAACGGAGATTGTCGCTGCAAGATGAAAACGCAGCGTTTATGTTAAAACGAGGAAAACAACGCTGTGTAAAACGCTTGCGATGTCCGTGGAAATTTTCAATCGCCGTTTGCGCGGGAAATTTGAAATTTGTTTCCTTGTTCATTAAATTATACGATCATTTATGCACATATATGTATAATTTATATAATTCGTTTATTCACATAAATTTCTATTTATGAATCATTTATTTTAATATTATTTATATTATTAAATTATCAACAATATATTTTATGTACTCAAAACTAAATTTTTAACTATTTAATATGATTTATATAATTAAATTATTAATAGTATATTTTATATAGTCAAATAAAATTTAATTTTTGGTTATGGAATTATTTATCTATTTATTCAAAGATTATTTATATAATTCACTTATCAACAATCTGTTTCATATACTCAAACAAAACATAACATTTAATTATAGAATAATACATTATTCATACAAATAATTTCTCAACAATCTATTTCACGTTGTAAATTACAATTAATTAAATAAAACATCATCAGCAGTACATACTGATATTGTAAACTGAGACTATAAGGCACTTTTGCCATGAAGGCAAAAAATTCCAATTAAATTAAAGCTAACCTCTGAACGGTCCTCCAAACAAACAAAAAGATCATTTCGACAAACAGAACAATGACGTAAGTCGAATGAAAAGGAAGGTATCTATATATTAAGGGGTTAAATCAATGTCGACGATTCTGAGCGTGCACGTCGATCGTCGATACAATCAATAAGGCCGATTGTGAATCACTTAGCGGCGTTGTTCATCGGGTCTGGCCAGTCGCCGATTATGTAGGAGGTCGAAGGTGGTGTAAAGGATCAGAATATGGATATACATATAACACACGCGGCGAGGAATGAGAGGGGTGGGCAGGACCCATTAGGCTAATCCCTCGTCGGCGGCCTCGGCCAAAGGAACGGAATGAGAAGGAATGAGAAAGCCACAGGCTACGTGTCATTCCTGCTCGCCTGCCGACACCTATACTCGACCGACACCTTCGTGATCATGCTACGAGTATATCCGCTCAGAGGTGCTCCCTATCACGACTGCCCTCTTGCATTTTCATCGTTTCTTATCCTACGACTCTTTCAGATGCTACGTTTTGGTTTTTGGATGTTTAGGAGTTGACGAGTTGGGCATCTACGGATTTGGGGATTTAGGAAGTTGGGGTTCTGCGGATTTGGGGAGTTGGGGTTCTGGAGATTTTGGGATGTAGAGGGTTGGGATTCTGGGGATTTAGGGAGTTGGGGTTCAGGGGCATTTGGGGATTTAGGGAGTTGGGGTTCTGGGGATTTAGGGATTTAGGGAATTGGGGTTCTGGAGATTTGGGGATATAGAGAGTTGGGGTTCTGGGGATTTTAAGATTTAGGGAGTTGGGGTTCTGAGAATTTGGGGATTTAGAGAGTTGGGGTTCAGGGGCATTTGGGGATTTAGGGAGTTGGGGTTCTGGAGATTTGGGGATATAGAGAGTTGGGGTTCTGGGGATTTGGAGATTTAGGGAGTTGGGATTCTGGGAATTTGAGAATTTAGGGAGTTGGGGTTCAGGGACATTTGGGGATTTAGGGAGTTGGGGTTCTGGGGATTTAGGGATATAGAGAGTTGGGGTTCTGGGGATTTGGAAATTTAGGGAGTTGGGGATTTGAGAATTTTGGGACTTGGGAATTTGAGGATTTGGAAGTTTGGGAATTTGGGACTTAAGTGATCTGAGGATTTAGGGATTTGAAGATTTAGAGACTTGAGGGTGTAGGAGATTTGAAGTTTAGTAATTTGTAAATTTGTGAATTTGAAAAATTCAGAATTTGGAAGCTAGGAAATTTGGAGATTTAGGAATCTGGAGATTTAGAGCCATTGAAATTTGAAGATTTGGTAATTTAAAAAAGAATCAGTTAAAATTGTATTGCATTCCAAAACCAAGACACAATGAAGAGTTCTGAAATCTCCAAAGTGGTTTTCCATCAAATATTCACCACAAAACCTAATTTAAAAATAAATTTACTATAACTCGATAAATGAACAAAAATTTATAGAAATCTATTATTCTAAAGATCTGCCATTGCATATCATATCAGTTATCATAAATCAGTACATCCTGATTCGTCCTATTGCGTTCGTGTATAAAGGTACGTATATTTAGGTACAATTATCGTTCAACATCGCAGCCACGATTAAAAGCGATAATTACAAGGATCCCTTTACGAGCGCGAACAAGGAAATAAAAGAAGCGTTTGATGGATTAAGTTTTAATTAAAAGGTATTAACCATTAACGATGGTCATTTACAGGGCTGATGAACGCTCGAGCAAAAGCTGCCCGATGGATATCTCTAATTGAGGGTTTCAGTTTTAAAGTGGTCCGCAATATTTCTTTGGACGATCTAAGATCGAGTGTTCGATGTTTTTGCACCTCTTGTCGCATTCGATTAACATTTATTCATTGATATCTTGCGTGATATGATTACCTGATGTCCTTTAAACGTTCACTCGAAAATGTTTGCTATAGCATTATATTTTATTTTTATCGTTTGCACATGCGTTTGGCGATATCTTAATCACTGTATTTATTCGATACGGGTATTTTTATAATTATGATACTGTCGTCTTGTAGTTTATTGATATTGTTATTGGTCATTTAGTGAAATTTTCAATGTTCGTTTTGTTATTCAATCATTAAACTAGTTCCACTGATTTAGTTTATTATTTGTTATATATTATAAAATCATTGGTGACCATGGTACATAGCTACATTAATAATACAGTAATTCTTACGGTCTTGTATATATTTACATTCATGCAATTTTTTGTAATACATTACCATGCAACAGCAAACCCTAACCTTAGTACATAGCCTCTCACCGCCACCTGAGCGTGGTTCATCAAAAAATGCAATTAAGTTTTTCACTTTAGTAGCCTTACCTCGAAAATTCTATATTATTGTCTGGTATTTCGAGTCTTTTGCTACTATGAAAACTTTGACACCTTCATTTTGTATCTCCAAGTATCAAATGAAGTAATGGACAATGTGGTAAATATCTAACAATAACTTAACCTAAGTTAATCTAATGTTCACTAGTACTTGAGATAAGAATGAACCGATTAGTATCAGAAGTTAGAAACTCAAAAATAAAGCTGCAAGTCGACAACTTTGGAAGATTCCAATATTACACTTCATTTTCAAAGTTTATAAATTCAAAATTGATTCAGCTGTGCCAACACCTAATGTCCACTTGGATACAAGCATGAGCTGATAGATATAAACAAGGCAAAAATGTAGATAAGTGCAAGTTAAAAGTTCACATCATTTGTACTTAATTTCCAACATCTAACGTTTCAAACTTCACTACATCCCATGACACAACTAATGTTCACTTGGTTAGACCTTAGTATGAGTTAATAAATAGCAGGACAAAAGTTCAGAAAAGGAATGCAAGTTAATTCATCCACATCACTTGCACTTCATTTTCAAAATCTATAATTTCAAACTTCATATAACCTAATGTTAGACCCAAGCTTCTATATCAACTTACTAGCCTTAATACGAGTTAAAAACTGACAACCAGCAAATCAAAAACTTCTAAAGATTCATCGACATAATTCACAAATCACATAAATTAAAAATCCTTATATGTCCTTATCCAGCTAAATTCACATGGACCCAAATAAGTACCGAAACAATGACGTAATACTAGTATAGGTATTGAAGAAATTCTATGATTGATTAAAAATCTGTTGAAGAGTATCGACGGTATATTGATCGAGGTGTGACGGTAATGGTGTCCCATGAATGAGCACCACTGTCGACGTGTGGCAGGCGGTCCGTTTGATCTCCGCGGGACCCTCATAGGGCCCAGGGTCCCTTTGCTCCTCGCCCCTTTCCTCACATTCTCCAAGATCCACGATCGAAGGATATACCTTTGTCCTTTTCTTCCATCCCTCCATTACCCTCGCACCCTCTCGCTCTCTCGTTCTCTCTAAAAATAAACGCACGTATCGGGTGTCTCTTTCTTCGGACGTCTTTCATCTTTCTTCTCACCTGAGGTTTCTTCCCGTTTCCTCCCTCGCTCTCGCAGACTATTTTTATTTATGAGACCCTCCTCCCCGTCCCTCCTCGCGTCGAATTCTCTTTTCCCTTCTCTTCCTCCCGCGGCAGCGTGCCTGACGGTCTGACTTTTAAGTCTTCGGAACACCTGTACCGCTAATTCCTCCTTGTCTACCTGTATCACTCACGAAAACAAATTCCCGCCTCGTGTCAACGAGCAGTGACTCGTCTCGTTCGATCTCGTCGGGATTTTCAGACGGCTTGGAATTCTGACGCAACGGTGCTTGGCGCTTTTGGTAATTGCGGCTCGAACCGAAGATCATTTTGGGTAGATGAACGTTCTGATGATGTGCATTGGCTTGGGAAATTTTGTGGTGCAACTTGGACTGAATACCGGGGACAATAAGTATCCATTTCCGGTTGCATCGTTTTTGGAATTTATGAATTTGCAAGTTTTTGTGTTCTTAGATTCTCAAGTTTGCAAGTTCTTCAATTCTCACATTTTACAATTTTCAATTTCTCAAGTTTTCAAGTTCTCAAATTCCCAAATTTTAACATTCTGAATTTATCAAGTTTTCACACCCTCAAACCTTCAATCACCAACTTCCCAAATTTCCATCTTCTCAAATCACCTACTCCTAATAGTCAAACGGCCAAATCTTCAGATCCAAAAATTTCCAAATTTCCAAATCCACAAATTATCAAGATCAACATAAACCTCTCATTAATACAATACTGACAATATTTCATTCCAGTCAATAAACATTAATATCCCTTAGATATCAACGATATTTATATCTAAATCTACAAATTGTCAAACTGCAGATCAATGTAAACTTTTTATGAATACAATATTAACAATATGTCTGCCCTGTTAATAGACATTAACAACCCTAATATATTAACAATATTTGTTTCTGTATCTACAAATTCTCAAACAGACAACCGGCATAAACCTCTCATAAATGTAATATTAACAATACTTCATCCGTATCAATAAACATTAATAACTTCAAAGTATCAACAATATTTCTAAATCTACAAATTATCAAGCTCAAAATCAACATAAACCTCTTATAAATAATAACACTTGATCCTGTCAATAAGTATTTACAACCTCAATTTATCAAAAATATTTCTTTCTAAATCAACAAATTGTCAAACTCAAAATCAACTTAAACCTCTTATAAATATTAACAATATTTCATCTCTGTCAACATTATCCTCAAATATCAACAATATTTATAAATTAATCATCAACGATCTCCATAGCCTTTCATCCTAACCTCTCACAACATCACGCTACAACTCAGTGTCACTCGCCCCATAAATATCACAGTGACACTGTTCAGCTCGGTGTAAAACAGCGTGATCCATCGATAAGTAGTTAATTATTCGTTCTCCGAATCGAGAGGCAAAGACGAAAATAAACAAAAGAGAAACGAAAGTGGGAGCAGTGTAAGATATCGCGAACGAAGGGCGAAAAGAAAGCAAGAAACTGGCCGATCCATCGTCGGAGGGCATCAAGAGCTTTTAACCTCCGGTATCTACGAACGAAGTTTGACGTATGCGAGCATGTGTACGGGACTTTAAGTCGGGTCCTACGTCGTCGGTTAGGCCAAGTTAGTCCGAATGAGCCGGGAAGCCTTCAGGATTTAATCTTCGGTGGGCGTGAGCAGGATTAGCCAGGTTGCCCACACGTCCGACAAACGGATTACAGGAGTGTCAATATCTTACGGGGCACGCATTATCCCTCTTCTTGTTCTTCTTCTTCCTTCGTTCTCCTTTTTTCGCCTTTTCCCCCCGTTTCTGTATCCTCTTTCGTGACTTCCTCCTCGGGGAACATTTTGTTAACGATACGTTGCACAAATGAATCTGAATAATTTTGTATTTGTTACAGTTGCTATTCGAACACAGTGATCTTCGTTTGTTTTGCGTAAGATGATATTAAAATTGTGGATACCATTTAGAATTTCGCAAATTTTATCCAGTCATTCACTATTTAAAATTCTAACCTCTAATTTTATGTCCTTTTCGTAATAACCTCATTTTTTCCGAGTGCATTTTTATATTTTGATCGTAAAAGTTTTCGAAGTACATATTGCGTCATCCGAACAGTGCCGAAGAGAAACGAAGTTATCCGATTTATCACTACTCGTTCGTTCGTTTGTTTTGCATAAGAATATTACTTACTTTTGTAGAAATTTCGATGAGATCATTGCGTGTTTGCAGGTTTTCAATGAGCACAGATCATTACTTGCACTTTCCTTTTCAAGTTTTCACAGTCACAAATAATACACTCGTTTTGTACAATGATACACTACAAATAATCTTATGTTCACTTCGTTTTATGATGACACATGCTTTACTTTTCTCGAATTAATCAGTGCTACCAACTACTACAAAATTAAATCCAGGCATTGCTGCCAACAATTTTCCGCCGTTATATTCCTTTTACGTTTTACTGCCGCGTGTTTGCTTTTCTTTTTCCATGTCGCGATATTTTCTACAAGCTGTTCTCTGTTTAACCCTTTCGTTGCCGAAGGCTACCCATTTGCCGCTAAATGCTTCTGATGTCGTTATAGTGATCAGAGTCAGTTAAATTTCGCATTTGTTAATAATTATGATCGTTACGTGTTTTTGTATAATACTTACATTTATCTGCTCAATTATTTTCTTCTCTTTTTGTATTGACAGCGATTGAATTTTATTGTTCTTTTAATATCGTTTGGTTTGTTAAATATGAATCTTTTTTATCTGTGTTGAAGTTAACCTGTTTTCTTCAACATACTGCGTCATCACAATTGCATGAACAGTGCGATAAATCGCAGTTCGAATCGTTTGATTAAATTTATATCGGCATGTGTGTTACGTACAGTTATTCGCGTTAATATTAGAGCGCGGTATTATTCATGCGATTGTTGTTTTGCATAAGAGGAATTAATTTAGATATTACATACAACTTCTTTTTGTTATAATATTTAGTTGAACGAATCACTTTAATATTCACATCATTTTTTTTAAATTTAACATAAATTTAATCATATGATTACATGTCAATATAAATAATTAAATTTGTTTAAAAGTTGTTGATGAATGAAATGTACAAAATGTACAAATTATGATATTAAATATAATTGTATGGATCTCTCAGTACAAATTTTATACATTTTAATAAACTGAGTGTATTTAACTGATAAATATATTTACCAGTTTATCATATGTTATAATTTAGAAATATACAGCAACTAATATTTTTAAAAAGATACATTAAATTATAATTACTCACCACCACCCAATATTCCATCAATGGTGTAATCCTTTTTTCCATCATCACCAGGTCGACCACCACGAAGTAATCTACTGATGGAGCTGACACTTGGAGGATCCGTGAAACCTTCCTATGCAAACAAAAAATCACTATTATTTATAAACTGAAATAATCAAATCAAACTATAAATACGCCTTGCAACTTTTAGGAGAATACAGAATTTTGAGATACAGAGATTTGAAGATGTAAACATTTGAAATATAAAAATTGAAGAATGCAGAGATTTGTGAATATGGAAATTTCGAGAATGTAGAAACTTGAAGATGCAGACGTTCGAGAATATAAAAATTTGGAAATGTGATTTGTGAATGTAAATATGTGAAAATATAGTGATTTGTGAGTGTAAATATTTAAAAATATAGTGATCTGAGAATACAGAAATTCGAACCCAGTGATACAAGAATACGAAAATTGAAAAATGTGAAAATCAAGAAACGCGAGTTTCAGAAAACAAAATGTCGGAAAATATAGCAACCGGCGGATGCAGCCGTTCGCAGTGCACAAATTACAGAGATCTGCGAATCTAGAAATGCTGAGATTATGGAAATTACGTGATATTTTAATTTGTGAGTCCCGTTGGAAATCAATTTAATAACAATAATCGAAGAAGGACAATGTAAAGCGAGTTCGCTGCCGGCGCACCGTGGCTTACACTTTGCCTGGCATTTGCGATTTGCAAATGCAGTCTACCGCACTGCAATTTTGCGCGATCATTTTCAAACTAAAATATACATTTTGCGCCGACGAGATTCAACGTTATATTGCATATCGCTTGCTTACACCGTTATACGCAACTATTCACCACGCTTGAGTTATTCGATGGAGTAGTTCGATGGTTAGGTTAGGTTGCAAACTTTTCATATTGACATGCTGCAAGGATTTGTTGCAAAGGTTGCAAATTAATTAATGTTAGCGCTGTTAATTCTGATGATTTAAAATTATTAGAGAGAGGTTGAACCATCTACTGTAATTATAAATTACTTTAATGACATATTAAAAATTCATTAAAAGTTAAAAATTAAAATTTAAAAATTCATGCACAGTACTAAACTTTGATATTCAGTAAAAGTTTTCAATAAAATTAGTTTTTTAACTAATTCATCAGTGAGAAGATAGTTCAGTTCATAAGTTAGTCCATCTTGTATAATAATTATAAAAAATCCTCAATAACACTACATTTTGATATTTAATGGCAAATTATTTTTTTAATCAGTCTATCAACAAAATAGCAACTTCAAATGATTACATTAAATAATTCAACCTATATAACCACTACAAAAAATATTCCACAACATCAAATTTTGATATTTAATGACAAATTATGTTTTTAGATGGTCCTCAATGAAAGGACAACTTAAAATAATCATTATAAATAATTCAACTAGTATAATAACTACAAAAAATGTTTCACAGCATCAACTTTTGATATTTAATGATAAATTACATTTTTAGTTAATCCACCAATAAAAGAACAACTTAAAATGATCACATTAATTCATCCTGTACAGTGATTATAAAAAATCCTCAACAGCATTAAATTCTGATATTGTATGATAATTTATTTTAATTAGTCCATAACCAAAAGGACAATTTAAGATGACCACATTGAACACTTCACCCACCATTGTAATTTTAAAATGTCAAGTAAAGCCTTAAACTGTGATGTTTAATAAAAATCTCTTCAATGAAAAATTCAGTGCTGCTTTCTAAATTTTACTATCAGTAAACAAGTATTTTAAAACGATGCAACACCCTGTGCAATAACTTGAAAAGGTCATCAAGTCACTAACTTTTAAATTTGTTCAATATTTAAACTCCTTTATTAGCAGTCATAAGCATTCGAGAAATCTTGCGATCGTTAAGAAAACAAAATGGCTGCCAGTCTACAACCTATTTAAGAGCTATGCACAAACTCATCAGGATTTACAAGCAAAAGACGGTGCACATCCCGAGTGCAGGTTGAATTAACAGCGGCATAGTTCGATAACTGCACGCTCGGTAACGGTAACTCCTAGATCTCGACCACCATGATCCGTGTATCCGCCATGATCCCAGCCGGCGGCGTTCTGGAAATCTGTGAAAATCCCGTCGATCGGATCGATGGATCCCGATCGAGATAACCTGAAAACGTGTCGAGCGGAGAAATCGTTGGTGGCAGTGAATCGGGCGAGTCTTGAAAAGAGAACCAGCTAGAGTGTCCTAGGGCTAAGGTGAAGGAACCGTGTCCACGCGTTCCAGGGTGGAACGAGAGACACGAGGAGGGTGCGAAAGAGAGGGAAGTGGAAAAAAAAGGGGGTCGTCGGTGTCGATGGCTATCTGTGGGATCGGCGATCTCAGAAACAATAACGATCCTTGTGCCGTTGGTGGCGGTCGAGGCTTTAGGGTTCGGGGCGATGACAGCACCGGGGAGAGACAGAGAGCCGTTCGTGCCGGAGCGAGCGAGGGAGAAGGACGGATAACGCCCCGGGTCTTGGAGGCCCAGGAACGCCTTCTTCCAGCATTAAATGCCGTATTAATGCCGGCCACGACCGCCTGCTTCCACGACTCCAACGACGTACTCTCCTGTCTCTACCTTCCACGATCCTCTTTGTCTTAGTCTCACTCTCTTCTAGCCTCGCAGGATTTATCTCTCTATCGAGAAGCCCCGAGGGCGCACCGAGGACTTTGGCTTATTGGGATCTCCGTTTGAGAACCTTGCCGATCTTATCGGCGGAGATATCTGGCCTTCTTCTTCCGCAGCGAGGACCTGCTACCGATACCCGATCATCGATCGAAGGTTTCGGCGGTTTGCTGGGCTGGTACTAATGTGTCTGCGTTAGGAGCAACACGGTGGTGGTCGCTTTGCCAGATTTTACCAGAGATATGCTCTTTGGGAGATTAGCACTTGGTCATGTGTTTGTAATCTTGATTATTGCTGTTAAACTCTTATCACATTCATCATTTCAAGGTACTTGCGGTTATATAGAAGTTAAACATCTGCAGAATGCAACTGCAAATTGCCATAACTGTATACATGTTCCTGAATACTGAGTTAGGTTATAGAAGTCAAGTATCTGGAGTCATAGTGCAACCACTGAAGATTGGAATAATTGTATAAATGTACCTGAATACTTAGGTTATAGAAGCCAAGTATCTGGAGTTATAGTGCAACTACTGACGTTTGGACAACTGTATACATGTACCTGAATACTTAGTTAGGTTATAGAAGTTAAACATGTGGAGTCATAGTGCAACTACAGATTGGGATAACTGTGTACATGTGCCTGAATACTTAGTTAGGCTATAGAAGTTAAGTATCTAGAGTCATAGTACAACTACTGCTGGTACAACTGTGTACACGTGTCTGTATACTTGGTTAGGTTATAGAAGTTAAACATGTGGAGTCATAGTGCAACTACAGATTGGGATAACTGTGTACATGTGCCTGAATACTGAGTTAGGTTATAGAAGTTAAACATCTGACGCCAAAGTGCAACCACTACAGATTGGGATATTTATGTAACATGTGACTGAACACTTGGCTAAGTCAGTGTTAGACCCTTAAGATGTGTACATTGACATACTAGTATACTTGGTTAGGTCCGTTTGTTACATCCTTAGAACAACTATGTACATTGATATACTTATCCGGCTAGGTTATTTCATCAAGAATTGATGCTTGTCAGAGAATAGAAAGGAGTCAATACGGTTGACCCTTCAACAACATCCTATCAACCTATCAAAGTTTAAAATGTAATACCAAAGGTTAGAACATGCTGAAAGACGCGTAATTTCTTTCCATTATCACGTTACCCCCCTTTTCATGAAAGCACCGTCCAGCAAATGATGATCCTCGGTGTTCGCTCGGGTGTTTACGATTTTTCAAGGTGTCGAGATAAAGGCCTAGTACACGGAAGAGGTTATTCTTGGAAAAGTCGTTTTGCATACTCGAAAATCGCGGCACGAACGAGGGAGCGTTACGCCAATGAGGCGTGGGTGTAGGCGGCGGCCAGTAACGTATTAAAGGACACGCGAGTCGCCTGAGGGCGCTCACGTACACCCTTGCCCACCTCGTGCCCACCTCGTGCACGCCTCGTATACAAGATTAAAAAGCCCCGCGATCTGTCGAGAGATACGGGAACCCTGCGGAAACACGTCCACCCCCGATCAAGAGGTCGAACGACGATGCCCCCCAACGTTTTCCTTGCTGGAAAATAGGGAATTGATATTTTCTTCGACAATTTCATGAAATTCCTAGATTCTCAAATTCTGAGATCATTCCTAGATTTCTAAATCCTAAAATCTATACTTGTACATCTTAGAATTAATTTGTGGATCTCTAAATCTCAATGTTTCCTAATACCATACATCCTCATACTTTTGGGCCTCTATATCCCTGGATCTTCAACTCCCTAACTCTTCAAATTTTCAAATCTCCAATTTCCAATGTCTGTAAATACATATATCCCCATAGTTTTTAATCTCTATACTCCTGGATCCACAAGTTATAAAATCTTCACATTCTTAGGCCTCCACATCTCAATGTCCCCAAATACATCCCCATATTTCTAGGCTTCCATATTCCTGCATCCACAAGTCCCAGAATCTTCACATTCTTAGACCTCCACATCTCAATGTCCCCAAATACATCCCCATATTTCTAGGTCTCCATATTCCTGCATCCACAAGTCCCAGAATCTTCACATTCTTAGATCTCCAAATCTCAATGTCCCCAAATACATTCCCATATTTCTAGGCCTCCATATTCCTGCATCCACAAGTCCCAGAATCTTCACATTCTTAGACCTCCACATCTCAATGTCCCCAAATACATCCCCATATTTCTAGGTCTCCATATTCCTGCATCCACAAGTCCCAGAATCTTCACATTCTTAGATCTCCAAATCTCAATGTCCCCAAATACATCCCCATATTTCTAGGCCTCCATATTCCTGGATCCACAAGTCCCAGAATCTTCACATTCTTAGACCTCCACATCTCAATGTCCCCAAATACATCTCCATATTTCTAGGTCTCCATATTCCTGCATCCACAAGTCCCAGAATCTTCACATTCTTAGACCTCCACATCTCAATGTCCCCAAATACATCCCCATATTTATAGGTCTCCATATTCCTGCATCCACAAGTCCCAGAATCTTCACATTCTTAGATCTCCAAATCTCAATGTCCCCAAATACATCCCCATATTTCTAGGTCTCCATATTCCTGCATCCACAAGTCCCAGAATCTTCACATTCTTAGATCTCCAAATCTCAATGTCCCCAAATACATCCCCATATTTCTAAGCCTCCATATTCCTGCATCCACAAGTCCCAGAATCTTCACATTCTTAGACCTCCACATCTCAATGTCCCCAAATACATCCCCATATTTCTAGGTCTCCATATTCCTGCATCCACAAGTCCCAGAATCTTCACATTCTTAGACCTCCACATCTCAATGTCCCCAAATGTCCCTATATTCCTAGACCTCTATACCACAGGATCCTCAAATCTGAAGCTCAGAAAATACACAGATCTCCAAACCTTCGTTTTAAACCTTCATATCCCTAGATTACAACTGCTACCCTTCAAAATGACTATACTGCCAAATGTTTAGATAATTTAACCCCTACATAATTTCCACATTTATACATTTTTAGATTTCAAGTTCACCATTGTCTATGTTTTCAAATCTCCAAAAATCCTTAAGGGTCAAAATAATGACAACAAAATTCCGAGTTGATTTTTGGGTTCTCTGGAGAAAAATTGTCAAGTCTGACGATCCTTATTTATATTGTTGTTAATGTTGTTTTGGTAAAATAAAGAAACTAGGAAATTGTCAAATTTTACTACTTGTACATTTTTAGATCGAAGTTAAATATCTGACAAATCTTTGAAATTTTATCTGACTACATTAATTTAAAAATTTTTTTTTAAATCTTCTGAATATACGAATTTTTAAGTTTGAAAACTTGTTAAGTTCTTGAATATTAAAATTATGAAATTTAAGAGTGTCTATGAGTATTAATGGAGTCTTGAAAGGAAAATAAATGCGGTTTACGTGGAATGTGATCTTTTGAAATGTTGAAATTGGGTCGTCGATTATGTGGAAGGTTGAAGTATTGTACATAAGTAGTAGTTTATGAATTAATTAACATTTACCAATCTGATGATGTCGACTGATTAATGGAGAGATAACTGAGTGCGAACAGGTGATTGATAATGATGATTTGATTCTTAATATTGATTATATATGTTTGATCATTTTAATTCATTTTATTGTGATTGATGGTTTAAACGTAAAGAATGCAGATGGTCTTTTATGAACAGTATGATTATAAATATAATGTAGAGGTATTTAGTTAAACTTTTATTTAGTGAATAAATTGGGGAATTTATTTATAATTATTGTAAATTTCTTAAATTTCTCAAATTTCCCAAGCTTTAAGAATTTTCTAAATTTCTTAAAATTCACAAAATTTTTAACTTTTCAAAATTTCACAAATTTTCTAAATTTCCTAATTTTTCTAAATTTTCAAAATTTCCTTAATTTCTTAAATTTTCTAAATTGTCAAAATTTCCTAAACTTGTTAAATTTCTTAAATATTATTAATCTCTTACATTTCTTAAATTTCCCCAATTTTTCAAATTTTCCAAGTTTTCAAATATTTCTAAATTTGTAAAATTTCCTAATTATTCTAAATTTCCCAAGTTTTATAAATTCTCTATACTTCTAAATTTCCCAAATTTCATCAATTTGACAAGTTTTCTAAATTCCCTATACTTCTTAAATTTACCAAATTTCCCAAATTTCATAAATTTACAAGTTTTTTAAATTTCCCAAATCTACTAATTTTCCTAAATCTTCTAAATTCCCTAAGTTTTTTGGAATAACTAACCTCTGCAAAAATCTCCCAAAATCCCTAAATTTGTCGTCTCCTAATTGTCCTAAGTCTCCTAAATTCCCTATACTTTCAAATTTGTCGAATTTTCTAACTATCCCAAATATTCTAAATCTCTCAAATTTCCTAAATGTGTTAAATTTCACAAATTTGCTAATTTTCAAAAATTTCTTAAATTCCCTAAACATTTCAATTTTCTAAATATCCCAAATACCTTAAATATCCTAAATATTGCAAATACCCCAAATATCCTAAATATCTCAAATTTCCTAAATGTCTTAAATTTCACAAATCTTCAAAATTTCATAAATTTGCTAATTTTCCAAAATCTCCTAAATTCCCCAAACGTTTCAATTACTCTCTAAACGTTCCAAATACCCCAAATACCCCAAATATCCCAAATAGTTCAAATATCCCAAATTTTCTAAATCCTTTAAAATTCACAAATCTTCCAATATTCACAAATTTGCCAATTTTCAAAAATTTCCTAAATTCCCCAAACGTTTCAATTACTTCCTAAACGTTCCAAATACCCCAAATACCCCAAATATCCTACATCCCTTAAATTTCAAAAATTTCCCAAGTTTGCTAATTTTCCAAAATCTGCTAAATTCCCTAAACGCTTCAGTTACTCTAACGTCACAAATACCCTATATACTCCAAATATCCTAAGTATCCCAAATACTGCAAATACCCTAAATACCCCAAATATCCTAAATATCCCAAATTTCGTAATTCCCTTAAATTTCATAAATTTCCTAAGTATGCTAATTTTCCAAAATCTACTAAATTCCCTGAACGTTTCAAGTACTCTCTAACGTCCCAAATACCCTATATACTCCAAATATCCCAAATACCCCAAATATCCTAAATATCCCAAATTTCCTAAATATCCCAAATTTCGTAATTCCCTTAAATTTCATAAATTTCCTAAGTATGCTAATTTTCCAAAATCTTCTAAATTCCCTGAACGTTTCAAGTACTCTCTAACGTCCCAAATACCCTATATACTTCAAATATCCCAAATACCCCAAATATCCTAAATATCCCAAATTTCCTAATTCCCAAATCATCAAAACCAGACCTGAAATTCAAAAATACTCCAACCAGAAACCAGGTCGTATCCACCACACGCAGCATTCACGCTTCCAATCCGCTCCTCAGCATCCAGAATGACATCGGCGCTAATAACGTCCGCGAAAATTCTTCCTTACCTTCACCAGTTTCTCCCTAATCTCCCAGGAGAATATTCCCGGATTATCCCTCTTCATCTCCTCGATCCTCGTCTCGATTTCAGGTGTGGCCACCCTTGGTTTGCTGCCGCCGATCACGCCCGGCCTGATGGAACCGGTCTCCTGATAACGATTCAGTATCTTCGACACGCAACCGTGCGAAACCCGAAGCTGCCGCGAGATAACGCAAGGCCGCACACCCGCCGCCGCCATCTCGACGATTTTCAGTCTGATGTGATTCGGAAGTGGCCGCCCGTTGATGAAGACGCCACCCAGCTGATTCATGCGTCCTTGGCCTGTTGAAAACGTTGGAAGCGCTGTTTATTCCCGGGACGACTCAATCGAACGTTCCAGAAATTTATCGGCCCGATTTCATGCACCTTGCACGACGATACTCGATCGACCGCTTATTAAGGCGGCTTGTAATTCGAATGGAGGAGGCTCGTTAATGCCTGTCGCTTTCGGGATTATTGATAGTGGACGCTACGAATGTGAAGGTGGGTTTACATTGGTGCGAACGTGCTTAGAGACTTGTGATACGGATTTGGTAGTATTGTGTGTGGGTTTGGATGTTGGGGTAGGTTGAATTTAGGAGGAATTTCAGAGTTTAGGATTTTGGGTTATTGAATATGGGTAGATATGAAGAAATGTGGAGAATTGTTAAGAGATATTGATTAGAAAGAGATGTCGAGGGATATCAAGCGGTATCAAGAAATATCAAGGGATATCAAGAAATGTCAAGAAATGTCAAGAAATGTCAAGAAATGTCAAGGAATGTCAAGAAATGTCAAAAAATGTCAAGAAATGTCAAGAAATGTCAAGAAATGTCAAGAAATATCAAGAAATATCAGCAAATATCAAGAAATATCAAGAAATACCAAGAAATATCAAGAAATATCAAGAAATACCAAGAAATGTCAAGAAATGTCAAGAAATAACAAGAAATATCAAGAAATACCAAGAAATATCAAGAAATATCAAGAAATATCGAGAAACGCCAAGAAATATCCAAAAATATCAGTAAATTTCAACAAATAACAAAAAGTATCAAGAAACATCTAGTAACATCAATAAATATCAATATATATCAATAAACATCAGCAAATATTAACAAATATCAATAATAATCAATCAGAAATAACAGTTATCAGGAGGTATCAAGAAATATTCAGTTATATTGCAGAAATGTCAAGGAGTTATAAAAAGCACCAATAACTATCAATGCATATCATGAATGTCAATGAATGTCAATGACTATCAATGACGATCAATAAATATAAATCAATATAAATGAATATGAATGAATGTCAATGAATGTCAATGAATGTCAATGAATGTCAATGAATGTCAATGACTATCAATGCATATCAATGAATATCAATGAATATCAATGAATGTCAAGGAATGACAATAAATATCAATGAAAATTAATGAATATCAATGAATATAAATGAATAGCAATGAATGTCAGTAAATATCACTGAACATAAATGAATATCAATGACTATCAATGAATGTCAATGGCTATCAATGACTATCAATGCATATCAATAAATATCAATGACTATCCATGTATATCAATAAATATCAATGAATGTCAAGAAATGACAATAAATATCAATGAATATCAATGACTATCAATGAATACCAATAAATATCAGTAAAATATCAATAAAATATCAAGAGTTATTGATATAGAGCTCTTCAATTGTATCAGCGATAAAAATGTATGAAATTAATATATTCAATTGTAAAAACAAATTTAAATCTCAAATTAACAATCGTAAATTATAATTGAATAATAAGAATGATTAAACAAAATTGATAGCCAGTGGTACTTCATCGGAAATATTGATATAAGCTTAATATTTCAAGAAAAATATCGTTCTTCAATATTTCATGAATTTATCTTTGTGAAAACATTGATATTTGATATCTTATATTAATTTTTTCTCATAAAGTGTTGAGTATATTAATAACATATGTTTCAAAATTATAATCAAGATATAATTTTTAATAATTTAATTTATGTAGAAAGTTAGCCGTGTGTGAAATTATCTGTAGGAATAAATATTCAGCTGCTTATCCAAATCGTTATATTTAATTATTATGTAATTATACGTGTTTATCTGTTTATCTAATGAAGTGGTATTTATCTAATTATATGGAACATCAGAACAGTATTATTAAGATAACATCAGAGGTAATTGAATTCCAGATGATCATACAGATCTTAAATACTACCATAATATTATCTTAACTCTCTTCATATTACCCGAATATTATCTTAACTGTCTTCATATCACCCTAATAATTATCTTGATATCATCTTAATGTGATCCTAATTATCTCGATATCATCTCAGTACTATCTTAATCATCATGATATTATCTTAAATAAATAATTATCTCAGTAGTACAAATTATATTAGTAGTCTTTACCCAAACTGTCTATTGACACAAACTTAACAAACCATGAACTTATTGCAGTGTAACACAAGATAGTAAATTGGAGAATTATGTTAAATATACATATATATTTTTGTACATAAATTGCCGTTTGGCAATTTTGATGTCCCTAGATCCTGCTGCTCCAACATTTTGATATCCCTTTAATCCCATCATTCTTTATACACCAATGGCCTTACATTTTGGTGTCCCTACATCTTGATATCCCTGCATTACGATATTTCTACACCGCGATATATCATATCTCTACATACCGATATTCCCACGTTTCAATATCGCTACAACTCAATATTCCTATATTCTGATATCTCTGCACGCCGATATCCCTACATTCTGATATCTCTATATCTGGATATACCTACATTCCGATATCTCCACATCCCGATATCTCTACATCCCGATATCTCCACATCCCGATATCTCCACATCCCGATATTCCTACATCCCAATATCTCCACATTCCGATATCTCCACATCCCGATATCTCCACATCCCGATATCTCTACACCCCGATATTCCTACATTCCAATATCTCCACATCCCGATATCTCCACATCCCGATATCTCCACATCCCGATATCTCCACATCCCGATATCTCCACATCCCGATATCTCTACACCCCGATATTCCTACATCCCGATATTCCTACACCTCAATATCCCTATATTCCGTTATCTCTACATTCCGATATTCCTACATCTCGAGACCCCTATATCCCGATATCTCTGCATCCTGATATCCCTATATCCCCATATCCTTATATCGTCATATCCCTAATATCCCCATATCTCTATACTACGATGTCTCTATATCCCAATATCCTCATATCCCCACATTCCTACGCCCCAATACTCCTACATCCCGATATCCCTAGATTTCAACATTGTTCACTACCCATTAATAAAATACCCTACTTTAATAGTATAAACTGTCCAAACGAATTTCCCAAAGAAAAAGAAAGTAGCAACAGATAAATTGAATAAATGTCATCTATTGCCAAAAGATATTTTTGTCAGACATTTTTGTTCGGTTCAATCCTATACCATTATGCTTATATCACCACAGACAGTGAAACAATATTAAGGATAATAAAAAGAATTCTTATAAGAATAGGTTAGAATGATCAGGCAGAAAGAATCAGGCATTGGAATCGAATCGCAGGCGCAAACGTGAAATCGTATAACTGGACGCCGTGAAATAATCAAAACCGCGACCTAACAGCCGTAAGATCGAAGAACTTATGCGCTTGTTACGACCGGGAGTCGAACTTCGACTACTACTTACTTTGGCAATCTTGGGTATGGTTGTAATTAGAGTGATTGCGTCGGGGAGAACGTCGGATTTGGGGATTTGGGAATTTGGGGAATTTGGGAATTTAGTAACATGATAATTTGGTAATTTGGGAATTTTGTAATTTGGGGATTTTGTAATTTTGTAATTTGGGAATTTTGGAATTTGATAATTTGGGAATTTTGTAATTTGGAAATTTGGGAACTGAAGAATTTGATAATTTAGTGATTTAGTAATTTGAGGATTTGGGGATTTGGAAGTTTAGTAACTTAGTAATTTGGTAATTTGGGGATTTGAGAATTTTGTAATTTGGAAATTTGAGAATTAAGAATTTAAGAATTTAAGAATTTAAACTTTAAGAATTTGAAATTTAGTGATTTAGTAATTTGGTATTTTGGAAATTTGAGAATTTGGGAATTTAGTAACTTGGTAATTTGATAATTTGGGGATTTGGGAATTTTGTAATTTGGTAATTTGATAGTTTGATAATTTCATAAATTTGTAATTTGATAATTTGGAATTTTGAGAATTTGATAATGTAGTGATTTAGTAATTTGGTAATTTGGAAATTTAGTAACTTGGTAACTTGGTAATTTGGTAATTTGGAGATTTTGTAATTTGATAATTTGGTAAATTTATCAATTCTTCCAAATTCCCTAATTCCCAAAATCTCCAAATTTTCCAAATTTTTAAAATTTTACTTCTCCAAATCGCTAAATTACTAGATTACCAAATTTCCACCGTTCCCAAATTTCCAAATTCTGAAATTTCTTGACTTCCATGCTCCTAGAGACCTAAATCCTAAAGTCTTAAAATCACAAGGTCATCTAATATGTTACCAAAATTTCTATGTCCTTAAATACGTACATCCTCAAATTTCTAGGTTTTTTAATACTTAGATTGTCAAATCCCTAGATCCCCAAATTCCTAACGAGTGCTATATAGTTGCTTTATTTTCCCTAGTCAATCCTGATTTGCTTTTGACTGTATTTTAAAATTCTATAGCATAACATTTATTAAAATTGACTAGAATAAAAAATTACTATTATTAAAAATTTACTAGGATATAACACTTACAAAAATTTACTAAAACTCATAAGAATAATTATAAAGTCACAAGAATTTACTAAAACTCCCAAGAATCCATTAAAACGGATCTGGATCTAACCTCGAAATTTCCAAAATCGAAAGAATCGATTTCAACCCCAGTTTCACGAACGTTAAACAATCACTTCTATTTAAATTAAAACCAAACTAAAAATAAACAAGTACGTAAACTAGCTTTCACTCTTAATTTCGACGAAGGTTACATTTCTTCAAAAATTCCTAAATAATTTTCATAACTAAAAATCTACGGCTTCCGAGAACTAATATTAAATAAAAACCCAACATAGTTACCGCATTAACTTTTATGAAATTGCATTAACTTCCATTAATAATCTACTAAATTCTTATAAGGCTTTTAATTTTAATCATCAAAAGATAATTTCACCACATAGGTTATAAATCTACATGTCAAATACAAGCTAAACAACATCAAATAATTTCCAAAACTAGACTGTAAGAACACACACATTGTATACATTTTATGGAATAAAATTACAAGCGTTAAAAAACTATATTCAAACCCTCATTTAAGAATCCCGATAGCGAATAGGTTAAGTGTAAAACAACGCACGTCCCGTGACAACAGAAAACAAGACCACGATCCAACACCGACCTTGAAACGGGTATCCTCCAAAGATGGGTCTCATTCCTCCGGTGACGTCCATGGTATCGCAGTTCGCTTATCTTCGGAAAGTCACCAGAACTAGTTGTTTTCACTAACCGCGAGTGCCGGACGCAGTAGGCACGCCGGCACGGATGTCCCGAGGCAAAACGACTGTTTGGACGAAACGGCGGAGGTGGAGGACCCGTGTGTCGCGTAGGGGGCAGGGCACGCGCGAGAGGGAACCCCCGAAAAAAAAAGAAAGAAAAGACGGGGAAAAACTGGCTCGGAAGGGAGATGGTCGCTTGACAGGACGCGATAGGATAAAAGGAAGAAGCGAGGGGCTCGCGTGGCTTTCGTTGCGAGGGGTATCCCTGCAATAACGTGTCGGTTGGGTCACCGGGACCCCTCGTGTCCCCTCCTCTAGCCGAGTCGCACGGGGACACGAAAAAGGGGGTCCTCGGGAAACAGGGACTACCGGTGGATGCCGAGAGGACCCCGCTGCATGGCCACGCCCTGTACGTTCGGTTGGTAAAGCGCCACTTTCCAGTGGGCGTTTCTATCGGGAGGAAACGCCCACGGTGTCCGCGATCGACGTTCACTGGACGTGGGCCCACAGTGCTGCGGGGGGCACGATACGCCGGCCCATGGGACCCGGGGACCGCGGACCCAGCGACCGGAACGGAAATCGGATCGGAGGCGTGAATAAATAGCCGGACTAATGAAATATACTGGTAATTTGGTTATTTGCATACCTTAACGGGGATCGGTTTCGACCTGATTGGACAGGAGGATACGACGGTTTAACGCGGTTGTTGTTTACAGGCTGCTATGGTTAATTTAGTGGTTGGGGATTTCGTTTGAAGAGACGCAGTTTCGGTGATGCGGGGATTTTCGGATTTGGGAGTTGGGGGATTCGGGTTTTAAGAGTTTGGGAATTTGCGATTTTAAGGGTTGGAAAGTTGGAGGGTTTGAGGTTTGAAATTTTCAGGTTTTGAGAGTTTAGGATTTTGAATTTTTCAGATTTTAAGATTTTGAGGTTTTAAGAGTAAAGATTTTGAGAGTTTGGCATTTTGGAAGTTTGAGATTTTTAGACTTTGAAATGTTGAAGGTTTAAGGATTTGAGAGTTTCAGAGTTTAATGGTTTCAGGGTTTAAGAATTTGAAATGTTCAGGTTTTGAGGTTTTTAGGTCTATAGATATTTAGACACTTAGATTTTTACATTTTTTAATTTTTAAGTTTTCAGATTTTAAGATTTTAAGATATTGGACTTTTAAATTTTTACATTTTTAGATTTTTAGATTCTGAAAACTAGATATTTTGAGATTTTGAAATCTACAAGTCTTAATATTTTGAGGTCTTGAGAAGTGCAAATTTTGGATTTAGAGATTCTGAGAATTGCAGATTTGTCATTTACAGATTTTAAGGTCTTTGAATTTGGAGATTTGGAAATTTGGAGACTTTAATATGTCTGGTAGAATTTTAATATATATCTTGGAATTTGAAAACACCAATACAGATTTTGAGATTTTAATATTCGGAAATTTGCAAATTTGAAGATTAAATATTGCAGAATTGGGAAATTTGAACATTTGGTCTAATAAAAATTTAAAAATTTGAAGTGTTAGCAATTTTTAAATATAGAACTTTGCAAATATTGAAATTTGAAAATATGGAGATTTTAATATTGGAAAGCTAGGAAATTTGAAAAGTGAAAATTGTTACCTAACAGAAATTTGAAAATTTAGTAATTTGTAAGTTTGAGTAGAATACAAATTCGAGAATTTGCACTTGAGAATTTCATAATATAACAATTTGAATACATGTAAAATAAGAAATTTAAAAACTTATGTGTTGAAAATAAAGAATTCTTAAAATTTGAGTCAAACAATCTGAAAATTTGCGTATTTTACATCACAACTTTGACAATTTGCAGAGTTAGGGATTTGGAGATTAACAGTTTGACAATTTAGTGATCTGCGTATTACGGAATTTAGAAAATTGAAACCCAGTCACCTAGAAAAATGGAAATTTGAAAATTCACCTTAAATATTTCAATTTTTCAAACTAATAAAATCTAATCGGAAATTGTCAAATTTTCAAATTCAAACACATGCAATAATATTCGAAAATCTACATCGTGTATTTCCGAAATCTTGTTCCGCCATATTGTGCAATTTCTAAATTCTAGAATTTTCCTCGTATTTACGGTATTTCATACAAGAACTCACCATCGTTCGTCCAGCATCTGTAAATAACGGCCGGAAACCCTAGAGCGTGTTATTCATTCTCATAAACCAATTATCACGAATCATCGCAGCATATCGTAAATCTCTGGAAAGCTTAGCGTCGAAGGACTGCTGTAATATTTACAGACATCGAGAGCGTTCTTCTTTCTTGCAGTCGCATAGTCCTTAAAGGCCGAGGACATTACGTGCACACGGTTGCTCCCGCAGGACCTCCCGCTGCCCGGTCGCTTCGCTACCGTGCGGAAAGATTTACAGTCGGACTTGGCTGTTTGCTGGGAAGACCTTCGTAAAAATTTACACCGGTCCATCATGCGTTCATTATGATTTTACTCTCAGACAGTGGCGGTCATAAATATTCCTCGTTTTCGGACACTGGAAATCACTTTCTTGCAACACTGCGTTGCATAAATACACCAACCGTATTTTCAATGACCTGAAGTTTCGGTACGAAATTACGGTTGACATTCCTTAAATACTAATTCCTTTGTAAGCAAACTATGTCAAACTGACACATTAAGCTAGGTTACAGGAAACCTTTTGGCGCTTTATAAATATAGCAGTGACTACAAATGTATAGACAATGAATATAGATTATTTTCAATTACGGGAGATGGCGTTGGAGTCGGCAGTGTCATGAATATGCCAACCTAATGTGTTCTCTTTATGTTGGCGTCGATCAAGCTTCGTGAATTCGTTATCTTTTGCTTTATTTTCCGTAAGATTCGTTTGTGAAGGCTAGAAAGTGAAATGCTCCGTGGGAAAGAACTTTTAGAGAGTGAAAAAGCCATAATCGATTGCATTGAAGACAATTATATCGCGAAATAAATAGGTTGTTAAAAAAGTGCTATTGTGGGTTATTGTAGAAGACGTAATCATGGCGGGAAGAAGCGTTCGGGTCGGCCAAAAGTGTCACCTCAAGGTAAACGTAAAATACGATTAGTTTTTAACTCGATTGTCATTGGTTCAACTGCGAGAAGATTGTTTTTGCAAAAACTATCCATAGAACTATTGTAACATCTCACATCGTTAAAATGAATATAATATCGACGCGACTGAAAAATCAAGATAAAGCGAGACTTTCGTTTCCTGAAGCGAACACGAGTACTGATTAGGAAAGTGTTAGTAAAAATATTTTATAAGAAACAAATGTTTTGTACAATTTATTTTTGTATGTTATATTTAGTGAGAAGAAAAAATATAATCTAGATGGACCAAATGGTTATTCGTATTGGCACGGTATGGGAAAAGATGTGAATCATTTTTCGGAACGCAATTTCGGTTGTGGTTAGGTTATGGTTTTTTCTCACGAAAAAAGCTCCACAGTGATGATTATACAGATTATTAATAATTTTGTATTTCATTTATTTATAAATTTAGAGAGAACAACATTAAATAAGCATGATTTAATATATAAATCTACAAATACTGCTAAAAAATTCCTATTTTTTAACAATTACATTTTTACGTGTTCAATAATGGGATCATTTCCTTCATATATACATTCTTGTATACACAACAGTAAATTTAAAGGAGTACATAAAAAGGTGCTGTTATTCGTACCAGCTTAATGATTGCGAAAACTACGATATAATTATAGATAAATGTGTCTGTAAACATGGTAATAATTGTAATACTTAATTTTATCTGTATTATGTTTTCTGTAACCAGTTTTGAACCGTCGGTATTTAGCATACCACATGTATAATTAAAGACTGTTTCTGGCGCTTCATTCGTTTCATACTATTACATCATTTATGGAGTAATTATTTATAACATAAACTAAATGAAGAATATTATAGGAATGACACGACTATCTCAGCTAATTGTACTCGTATTTACAGGTTAAATTGATTATTGGCTCGTGAATGGTATTTATTATTACATAATTCTGAAATTCTCAAACTTCATCATTTTCAAAATTTTAAATTTGGAAATTTATAAATGTTTAAATCGTAATAAGTTATAATATATTATAAAGGACTGAAGGCAATAGTATACTGTAATAAATAGAATCTATCCCACGTTCGAATTTCCCCGCCATTTCACTG
This sequence comes from Megachile lagopoda, assembly GCA_036983795.1. NCBI lineage: Eukaryota > Metazoa > Arthropoda > Insecta > Hymenoptera > Megachilidae > Megachile > Megachile lagopoda. Next base: position 2,715,584 of record CM072798.1, on the reverse strand, counting down.
CCGCTCCCCCGCGTTGCACAAATAACAAAACTTCAATCTACTTCATCCACCAAGTTAAAATACGAAACATTATTACAATCACGTCAAATCATGTTATTTATAAATTATCACAAGTCGGTGTGTCTCGTATCAGCTTCTTTCTCCCCCGTTTGGCCATTGTTCACTTATCTGAACGAAAGTCGATGCTTTAACCCGATAAAATAGGTGTTGCAAAGTCGATTTAGTTCCGTGCAGTTCGAACGTTCAGCTAGACAAAACGAGGGCCGATGTTTCCGTAGCTAAAAGTTGTCCCGGTATTGTCTAGGAACCGGTAAATTCACCATGAACTGCGGTCTCGAGTGCCGGTAGTCCCCCAGTTTATCCACGTAGGAGGTGAAAGTCCAGCTTCGATTTGGATCCTGAAGGAGCAAGGTCACGTGGGTCTGTGACCAAAGAGTGGTCCAGGTAGCACGCTATAACGCGGAAGAAATTGATTAGCCAGATTTCGTCGGATCGATAGTCGGTTTTGTGCACTCTATTGTAACAGGTGACGCTTCGTCGCACCCCGTCGTTGCTCATCGCCGAGAAACGAAACTGGACAGTCATTTTTACAGAAACGTTTTCTTCTGTTCTGTCTCGAGTCTAAAATGTCTTTCTTCGGTGTCGGAGATGCCAGGTAGAAAATGCGTTCGAGACGCTCATAAGGATTCGAGCGTGGATAATTTTATCGGGAGATTCCAGATCGGATGGGGTGGGATTGTTTTTGAGGTTATGGGGTAAATTAATTCGCAATGGACGATGGGGATGATAAATTGTATTGAAAGGTTCATTTGATTTGGTAGTGTGTGGGATTAAGTAGGGATTTGATTGTTTTGGGGAAATTGAAAATTTGGGGATTTTTGAAATTGGATGGTTGGGAATTGTGGGGTTTGGAAATTTGAGAGAATTTGGGATTTGGGGATTTGGGAATTTAGTAACTTGATAATTTGGTAATTTAGGAATTTAGTAACTTGGTAATTTGGGAATTTTGGAATTTTAGAATTTTGGAATTTAGTAACTTGTTAATTTAGTAATTTGATAATTTTGGAATTTGAAAATTTAGTAACTTGGTAATTTGGTAATTTTGGAATTTGGTAATTTAGTAACTTGGTAATTTTGGAATTTTGGAATTTGGAAATTTGGAAATTTAGAGCTTTGTAATTTTGTAATTTCTGAATTTTGGGAGTTTCGAAATTTGCAAATTTGGACCAAAATTACTAGGTTTCAAAATTCCAATAAAATTTCAGATTTCAAAAATCCCAAAATTGCAATGATTCCAAATACAAAAAATAAATAATTTCCAAGTTCACAATTCCAAAATCTAAAATTGGTCAGAAATTTCCAAAATTCGAAAGTTTCAAAATTGTACAATTCCAAAATTCCAAAATTCAAAATCACAAGAACACGCAATTCCAAACGACCAAAAATCCCAGATTCTTCAAGAACTTTAAAATTCTTCAAAAATTTTCAAAATTCTTAAGTTTCAAAGTTGTATAGCGCCAAAATTCTAAACCCCAAACATCCCAAAATTAAAAAATCCCAAATGTCTATAAAATTTCCAAAATTTTGACGTTTCAAAATTGTCCAGCTCAAATAAAATAATTAAATAATTCGACATAATTTTAACACCTGTTCTTAGACTGGTTGAAAAATTAATTTTATAAGATTATACTGACAAAAAAGTTTACGATACCGGTAATAACTGGTGAAACACATTCTCACTGTTCAAATGCGATCCATGGCCCCCCGTGGAGCGACATCATCTGGGCTACGGGCAAAATGTCTTTCGTTGCTACAAACACTTCGCCATGGCCCTAAATCTACCTGCACAGCTAGCAATGTAACTTAATGCAATATTTGTAACCACCTACCGTGTACTTGTTTGATGGAGTTTTCTGAAAAACGCGTTTCTGCCTTTCTTACAAGGTTAAATACCAATTCGATTTATTTTCTTCATTTCCAAGAACAATTTTGTAATTCGCACTTTTATATGAAGGACAATATCAAACTATTTATATTACAATTATTAATAAATTATTTTAAGTGAAAAAAAGTTTATAAGGGAAAGATAAAATTTAGCTAAAATAATAAATTAAATTCATTATGAAAATAATATGTTAACCAGCTATTTATATACATTACAAATAGTAATAAATTTGCTATTTTATATGATAAAAATTTCATAAGGGAAGGATAAAATTTAACTATAATAATAAATTAAATTTATTATGAAAATATTATATTAATTTTATTTATTACAGTTTTTTATCTTGGTACCACTTGTAACAGTGAATTGACAGCACTGTCTGCAAAAACAGTTCCTCTTCAATAAACCACATGCTATCCGGGAAAAACTTGTGTTGATCTTTTGTGAAATCCTGATACACATATATTAACCCAAAAAAGTAATTTAAAACATCATTGTGAGGAAATTTTAAATATACAAAAGAATAATTCTATATCCTAACCTAACCTGTGAAGACGTCGAGTGCATCCGAAATAAAAAATGTCGACAGTCTATCAAAGAAGCGGTAGAAAAAGAAGCGTAGCAGTCCGACCAACATAGAAGCAACAATGAAGCATTCAGGCGGTCCACATCGGTCGGTAAAACGTTTGCATGAAAAATTCTAATGACGTCCGCGCACGCATAGCGTTTCTCGTCTGGTTTTAACATAACAACGCGTCTCTTTTCGGGACGACGGTGTCCCTCGGACCAACAAATCCGAAGGTTCTCCCATTTTCGAGCAGCGATGAACGCTCGTGGAAACAATGTGTGTTGGAAATCGGTGTGGCCCTCGCCACAGGCGTCTTTGACAAGCAGACTGATGTCGGCGTATCACTCATCAAGATTTATCGAGACTTAGACTAATTGCCGCTTTTAATAGAAATTCGTGCGGCCTTACAGAGGGCTCTACTTAGCGGTTCGTCCCTTTCTTTATTCCCCTTCTTCGACGAGGCTCGTTTTTTTCCTGCTTTTCGTCGTCGTTTCGAGCCGAAACCGAGGCGAGAAGAAAGCTGATTCAACGAACGATTATCACGGATAACGCGATGGGAATTACATGAAATATTGACTACGTTCTAACTCGATGTTTCGTGTCTCGTGTGTTCAACGTGCTAATTGCGGATACGTGAGCGCGATGGTTTTTAGTGTTGAGGTTAGAAGTGAAATAGAAGTGTTGAGGTTATTAAGTGGAAAGCTGTTTTGCAATCTGATTAGTGGAGCTGGTTAGTGCCGAATTTGGTGGCGCGGGAATTTTGAAATTTAGGAATTTAGACGTCGAAATATCGGAATTCATGAATTTATTTATTTGACAATTTGGTGATTTAATTTAGAGATTTAGGAATTTAGACTTGTAGAAATATGGGAATTTAGTAATTTGGTAATTTAGAGGTTTGAAAATTTTTAAATTTAGGAATCTAGACTTGTAGAAGTATAGGAATTTAGTAATTTAGAAATTTGGAAATTTGAATATTTAGTAATTTACTCAAGCAGAAACATGAAAATTCTGGAATTTATTAATTTATAGATTTGGAAATGTGAAATTAAAAAAATGTTGACGTTCTGTACCTACAACCTGAAAAATATTCAAAATTCCCTAAAATTCTACATGAATCATTCGATTTCTAATTCTCCAAATATTCTATATTCACCGAAAAGTTTCTGATAAACATCGTTGGTCAACAATGACCCACGTGACAGGCCAACGCATTCAGAATGCATGCGATCCTTAGAAAGCGTGAACTTGTTTTCGAATTTCAGGTTTAGGACAATTTCTGGAACGAGGGGAGGCTGTCGATTTGAATAGCCGTTCGTGCTGCGTCCCGTTTACAATTTTCTCAGCCTCGTTAGACTACCAAATGACCGAAATATCTTCCTGATTGCCATATTGACCGAATGAATGAGCTCTTTGCATAACTTTGGAACTGGGACACCGTCAGAACTCGACCACCCGGCATTTGACTCGCCACGAAGACTCCTGAAGAGCTGTGGTTCCTGAAAACGCCACTAGAGAATTATGCAAAATTCTCTGTTTGCTGTGCGTTACACGCATTGTGTTGGTGGTTTTGTAAATTACACGGTCCCTGTCTTTTCCGGAACGCGTAACCACGAACGAGCATTCATAGACATTTGTACAAACGCCTGGAACATTCGTGTACGAAATGTTTGAAAGTCTCTTTCGAAGGAGTCGCTTACAATATTTGGAATAAAGTTCGAGGTTAAATTTTTATTGATTTGATGAGTCATGTTGGGGCGTTTGTGACATGAATTAGCTGGTGTATTTATTTTTCAGGTTATGGACAGTTGTGTGAAAATTGTGAGGGAATAATAATTGAAAGTGGAGGAAGTCTCTTTCTGAAGAAAATGAAGATAACTCAGATGAAAATTAATAATGATTAGAAGAGATATAACATAATGCTAATTTGTGGCTACGCAAGAGTTAATTTAGATTTAAATTAGGAAAATTGAGTCAATTTTTGTTTGTATTAAAAAATGCTATTAAGAAGAGAATATGATATAACATAATATTAATTTGTGGCTATGCAAGAGTCACAAATTTAGATTTAAATTATTTTAAAGTAACAAAATTGAGTGAACTGTTGTTTGTATTAAGAAATACTATTAAGATGAGTATTATATAACATGATGTTACTTTGAGGCTACGCAAGAGTCACAAATTTACATTTAAATTATTTCCAATTAGGAAAATTGAGTGAATTTTTGTTTGTAGTAAAAAATACTATTAAGAAGACTATATAACAAAATGTTAATTTGTGACTACGCAAGAGTCACAAATTTAAATGTAAATTATTTTAAATTAGGAAACTTGAGTGAACTGTTGTTTGTATTCAAAAATACTATTATAACAATTCTTCAGGCAACACTGAAAGTATATTACAAACCTAACTTATAAAAGTACTAGATTTATTATTATACAAGAACTCTAATAAAACAATAACGAAAGCTAAAACATGATGAAAATATTTGATAATCTCAAAAAGATGTTGAATTATTTGTTCATTTGCTTGGTTATTTGAAACAAAAATAAAGTTAGTATTCGAAAGTGGTAGAGCGTGAATTTGATCGTATAACAGCGGCAGAAATGAATTATCGTTCTAACGACGAGTGAAGCACGCGTGCAGGCAGGTTAGTGTTGGGGTCAAAGTGAGAGGTGCAAAAGGTTGTAAAAAGAGTTAGAAAAGGAAACGGTAATCCGGCATATCGGCGTACACGCGTGGCTATAAAAGTACTTCGGTAATGGACTCCAGTCAGCCGACAAAGGGTTTTATTTAAATAACTTGCGGCAGGCGAAACGGCCCATTCGAAAATCCGGGGACACACCGGTAATACTGCACCGCCATATTGTCGTTGTCGATAGAAACCATACTTTGACGATAACGTGTATGTTACGTCCATTTCGCATGTTAAAAGAGATGTCGATGAAAGAATTTTATAAAGGATGATCTAACGTCAGATTTGTTAATTAAATGAGAGTAAAATAAAATATATATATCAATGTAAATGGAGAATTTATTGAAGAGGAATGGACAATAAGCGTTTTCGCTACCATGTTTCGTGCGCGACAGGATCTAACAGGATTTCGTCATCCTGGTGTTCTTTTGTTTTATACGGAGTTATTTATTATTGTATTCGCGCAGAGATGTCGTTGCATATACAAAGTTAAAAGCAAATGTACTACATATTTAACAAGATTAATGTACAGTCCTGAAGCCCCAAAATTTAATAAAATTCTGATCTCCCAAAATCTTTATGTCCAAAATTCTACTGTCCCAAAACTCTGATGTTCTAAGTTCTAATGTCCTAAAATCTTTATGACTTAAAATACTAATGTTCCAAAATCTTAATGTCCCAAAACTCTGATGTTCTAAATTCTAATGTCCTAAAACCTTGATGTCTTAAAATACTAATGTTCCAAAATACTAATGTCTCAAAATCTTTATGTCCCAAAACTCTAATGTCCCAAAACTTTAATGTCCCAAATCCTAATGTCTCAAAAATCTAATCTCCTAAAATCCTAATGTCCCAAGATGCCAAAAGTCCTAAATCCCCAAACTCTCAAAACTCCAAAAAGGTCCCAAACTTGCCAACCTCACAAGACGTTCAAATCACAGCGGGTGTCCCCAAAGAGTAACAAAGAAAGAAACAAACGGGTCGCAACACCGTACAGCAGCGAAAAACAGAGAAGAAGAGATTGTCCGAACGAGGGAATAAAAAGAGCGAAACAATCCACGTGTGGGGTCATTTTTGATGCACGTTCGCGAGTTACAGAACGCGAAAATGTTGCAGAAGCGACTATACTGTTACGAGTATAGTTGAAGCTGTTCTACGTAAAGCGAAGCACCAAAAGAGGCCTTATGGGCCCCATGGGTCCTTATGGGCTGCGCGAGGTCAGAGGGTCCTCTGTTCCAATTTTGTGGCCAATAAGGCTAATTCCTTCAAAGGTGCCGGCGTGTCTGGTATACGGCCACCTTGCTGGTGAGAACTTATCGACTAATTTTATGTAAATTATGTGACGTAACGGATTATTGCTTACGACCGTTTCCTCTCGGAGGATGCCTTTTCGGAAACACGGTTTAATTCTTGCGGGTGAGATTCGTTTTGTGACATCTGTCTGACTGTTACTTTTATTATTTTAGGATACTACTTATGTTGATTATCTTTGTTATCTTGATTATTTTTGTTATTTTTATTATGTTAAGTATTTTTATTACCTTCATTATTTTTATTTTATTGACTATATTGATTATGTTGACTATATTGTTTATATTGATTATATTGACTATATTGATTATATTGATTATATTGGTAATGTTGATAATGTGGATTATGTTAATTATGTTTTAACATTTTTGTGATCAATGATTATACTGATTTACAAAATTAAATTATTTTACAAAACAGTACAGTCATTGATCACAAAAATGTCACAAGGTAACATTACCACCCATTCAACTTAAAATAATTTAAATTAGGAGAATACAAAATAACTTTAATAAATTATTCTAAAATATGCAGTCATATAGCAGTACAAAGAATTGCAATAGAATACTTTATGTTCAACAATTTATAGGTTAGGTAAATTCTTTCGGTGTCTCACAAATATAAAACATGTTCCAATTGCAAACTCGCTGACTTTTACTATGATCATCGCATTTAGCACAAGTGCATTATTTGAAAATCTAAAACTTATTAAAATTGTGCAGAATTTATTCTTATAAATCTGCAACTAAAAGTGAACCCCCTAAAATATGAAGAACCATTCTATTTTTACCGAAAGAATTTACGAACACATGAAAGTCCTCGCATGAAGTACAATCCGTATATCAATCGAAAGGCAGATATTAATCTTGAAAGAGGCACGTTCGTGGTTTCGTCGGAATTCCTGTTTCAAATAGGGAACGTATGATGTCAAGGGTCGTCACATATCTTGCCTCTCACAGAGCCGATACTTATTGAGTATTACAAATTTACATGCAAGATACGGCTACCGAGAAAGAAACGAGCCACTTTGAGCACCATTTCGACCTCCATCACTGCTGCCGCATCTGTCTGCTGGTGTTATTGCGAGCTGACGCATAAAACAGTCTCGTTTTTGTGCTTTCCTCAAGTACTCGGTAAGCTGTAATCTTGCATACGTGTGGTCATTCCAGATTAGTATAAAAACCTTATTTCTTCTGAAGGACAATAACAGATAAAGACAGTAATCTCCCAGTTCTTGATCCATATTTGTAAAAATAAACCGACAGTTGAATAAAAATATTATTTTCAGGATATTCTGGTGAACATGAAGTTTGAAGTCTGACCATGAAGTTTGACTGTAAAATGTATGGATGGCAAGTGCATCAATGAGAAATGCGCACAATATCGTACAGCACTCAGGATCGGAAATCGAGGTTGCCCGAGGGCAACGTAAAGGGTGTCGTATGCACCGAAACGAAGTAATCCGCTAAACGATGGTTGTCGGAGAGAGTAGGGTTGGAATGGCCGGAGGAAGTCTAATGAAAGGCACGCGCACTCTGACGGTCCGGCGTGAGAATAAAATAATTAGCTGAGCTGCCCTCCTCTTCGTGAACCCTTCCTCTATCCTCCTCTCGCTCTCTCCACGTCCTGAGAACGCGAGATGAGAGTTGTCGAGGAAGATGGAGCACGCTGGAAGTGGCAAGGTGGAAGGGGACGAACGCTCTGGCCAGGTGGGTCGTAAAGCCTTAGAATGATGCTCTAATAAATCCCACTGAAAAATTGCGAGGCCTCAGGCTCGTCGAGAAGTTTCTTCTACCATCCTCCGTTTCTTCCTCGTCATTCTTTGTCTTCCTCTTCTCTTTGCACGCTACGGAGAACTCTCTCCCTATGATACCCTTTACCGAATACCTGCGGAATGGACGTTTCAACGCGATAACGATCTTACACCTCGGGAATTCTTTTCTTGATAACGTTTGTGTGATCGCTGCGTTAATCGGTCATTTTGCGTTAAATATTCTTCGGTGAACTGTTAGTACTAAAATTCTAAATGATACTCAAGGACAATTCACTGAAGAATGTATTCGTATATTCTTGTACTTGAACATATGTCATACTTTCAGGTGAGAATGCAGTTCAAACATCATCACATCATGCAGTTCAAACGTCATCACATCATGCATCAAACATCAAACATCATCACATCTTGCATCAAACATCATCACATCATGCATCAAACATCAAATATCATCACATTATGCAGTTGAAACATCAAATATCATCACAGCATACAGTTGAAACATCAAACATGATCACATCATACAGTTCAAACATCATCACATCATGCATCAAACATCATCACATCATACAGTTCAAACATCATCACATCATGCATCAAACATCAAACATGATCACATCATACAGTTCAAACATCATCACATCATGCATCAAACATCAAACATCATCACATAATGCATCAAACACCATCACATCATGCATCAAACATCATTACATCATGCATCAAACATCAAACATCATCACATCATGCATCAAACATCAAATATCATCACATCATGCAGTTGAAACATCAAATATCATCACAGCATACAGTTGAAACATCAAACATTATCACATCATGCATCAAACATCAAACATGATCACATCATACAGTTCAAACATCATCACATCATGCATCAAACATCAAACATCATCACATAATGCATCAAACATCATCACATAATGCATCAAACATCAAACATGATCACATCATACAGTTCAAACATCATCACATCATGCATCAAACATCAAACACCATCACATCATGCATCAAACATCAAACATTATCACATCATACAGTTCAAACATCAAACATCATCACATCATGCATCAAACATCAAACATTATCACATCATACGGTTTAAACATCATCACATCATGCATCAAACATCAAATATCATCACATCATGCAGTTGGAACATCAAACATCATCACATCATGCAGTTCAAACTTGACAAACCAGACTTCTTCAAATCTAGTCTGCACAGTGGATGACTAAAATAGATGGCCAATTTGAACTTTCTGAAGCCTTGTAATTTTTGAGAAAGTCATAAGCCTGGATGAAATGTAGAAGCGGTCCCCAGAGTGCTCGTGAGACATTCCGTGATCGTCGGTATCCTGGATAAAATGTTCCTCGATCATCCGAGAGGAAGGAACTCCCAGAAGGGAGGTGGTCTTCAGGAGCGTTCCCCGATTTTCTCGGCTCTATGGATTCGCAACGGACGTCTCGGGCAGCTGGCGGGTCGTCGAGTGAAATCACGAGAAATATCGTGGCCGGGACACGAAAACGAAGGAGGACACGGCGAATAATCGGGTAAATGGTAGGAAGTCGCGAGAGCAAGCGACACCGGGCCGAATCCAATCCGCGCGCTCACGAAGCAAGCGGACTGTGACGAAACACGAGACTCGCCTTGGCATCGAAGGATCCTTTTTAGCTTTTTCCACGGTCAACAATCAAAGAGCGCGACTTGGCTCGTGTACATAAAGGATCGAAGCTTGCCTTTCGGGAAAAAATATCGGGGGCACGAGTCACTTCCTTCGTTCTTTTTTTGCTGTGTGGAAAAGTCTATTATTCTTCGTTCTTTTAATGTTCTTCGTTTGTGTAAATCGGATTGCGGTTGTTTCGTAATGTGTACCATTGACTTCGGGTAAAATGAAGAAATGTATGAAGTATAATAAGAAAAACGAAGTACAAAAAGAAACTAGCAGGAACTATGACATAAAATGCATAAACTGTAGCAAGAAAATGGTAGCATAACCTAAAATGCATAAACTGAAGCAAGAAGACTAAACTATAACCTAAAATGCGTGAACTATAGCAAAAGATTTGAACTATAACCTAAAATGCATAAACTGTAGCAAGAAAATGGAGGTATAACCTAAAATGCATGAACTGTATCAAGAAAACTAAACTGTAACATAAACTGCGTACACTATAGCAAGAAAATTGAACTATAAGCTAAAATATGTGAATTATATGAAGAAAATTGAATTATAACCTAAAATACATTAACTGTAGCATTAGAACAGAACTATAATATAAAATGCATAAACTGTTAGCAAGCAAATGGAAGTATAACCTAAACTGCATAAACTATAGCAAGAGTAGTGGACTATAACCTAAAATACAGCAGTAAAATTGCTATTAAAAGAGAAATACTAATAACAACCACAAAATATCTAACTCTATTAAAATAATACACCTGTAGATATGTTTATGAGGGTTGTTTTTCTTGGTTTTGTAACATGGAGGGTTGTAAACTCGGTTCAGCTAAGAATTCGTCCTAAAATAACACTCAATGAATAGTACTCTTGTATGTATAACAGATCGTTTTCAACAAGTGTTAAACGTGACAACACTAGATTTATTTAGGATAATTCGACAAGACATAAAAAGAAACAAACAATTCTGAATTTTTATTTTAACTCTCTGTACTAGTATATTGGGTGTAGCTCCCATTTCTCTTTTCAAAAATGAAAAATATATTTGTTACAAACTGCACACTGTTACAATTTCATTGAGAAATCTATTTTGTAATTTATTTGTAAATTATAAATCTCTAGTTTATAAATTGAGGTAGGTAAAAGAAACTAAGAAGTGCAAAGAATCAATCTGTTTAAAATAAACAAATTAAACTTCAACTAAAAAATAAACAAGTTAAATTTTAATTGACAAAAAACTAAACAAATCTTAATAAGCAGAAAATAAACAAATTCAATTTTCATTACAAGTTGATTTTTAACTTATATTATTAGTATTAGTATTATACATATTAGTATTAGTATTAGTATTATACATATTAGTATTAGTATTATAATATTATACATATTAATGTACTATTATTATAAATTAAATTGTAGCAAAATTGTTCTACTACAACTATTATTAAAATTGAATCTATCTTGAAAGAACAGTGATGTGCCCAACTTCTAACAATCCATATGTCGTTCCTAATCCGCCATCTCAATTACCAAACTAAACAAAATGGCCGCCAGCCCCCGCATGGATCCACAAGTTTCATCGCCTAAGAAGGGTTATCTTCAACCGCTGACTCCTGGCGCAACCTGAACGGTAAATAAACAACGTTTTAAAAAGTCAGTGGCCACGGAATTAACGGTTAACGGGGTTAGTGTCAGCTTCGCGGCTTATCCAGCGGCTAAGACGAGGTTAAGTCTGAGAGGACGCATTATCTTGCTGGGGGGTCCTCTTCACGATGATCTCTTCTTCGTGGTTAAGCCGTAGCCACAGGTCGCTCGTATAATCTCTCGTTGTACACCGTCTTCTTTTTTTTCTCTCGACCGTCTATCTCTCGGATGTCACCTTGATTTTCCGTGTAAACGGATACCCCTTTCCGGAATATTTCCGTCGGAAAACGGGATTTTCAGTGAATATTCACGGGATGTTTGCGAATATTGTAAAACTTAGCTCGAAAGGCTCATTCGTTTAATTAGACCTTGATGGAATTCTTTCGATGCCACGATTCTCGTTACCGACATTCCTTAAACGCTTACCATTTATTGTCCCGTTAAGGTATGTGTGGGTAACAATTTTTAACTTATGATTTATTCAAGTGCGTCAGACACAGCGAATTATTGTTGTCATATTAAGTCAGAAAAAGAATATTCGAATGTTATGAATATTTTAAATATGGCGATCAGACGTGGTGGAATTATAATCAAGCTAAAAATTCAATCAAGGTCAAAATAAGACATTGACATTCGCTGCTTTTTTTATTAAATCAAAAGGTTAATTGCAAAATCCAAGTTCTCAGAAAATGATGGCAGTAGGTTTGAGAAATGCGACGGATTGGTGTTCAACCGCTTATGGTCTTTAAAAGTCAACCTCTGAGTTTTGCAAACTTCTTCCGGTTGACAGGCAAATCCACTTAAAGCGAGATTTTTAGTCGCGATCGTGCCGTGTGAAATCCTCCGAAAAATATTGTCGTGTGGATTTGTCCGAACGGATTTCGGACCAGCGAGTTTAGGGGGATCTTGGGCTAAAGGCACCCCGTGGAATCGTGCGAAAACACAAAGTGGGCGGAGCCAGCTTAAGGGTACTAGGCCAGCAGGGTTACAATCCTTTCTCGAAAGAATTCTTTCGAGAAAGAAGCTCGCGGATTATCCGCGATTGCTGTCGAAATTGTATGCCTTGTGGTGACAGAGGTTGCTATCATGTGAAAGTAATTTCGTCCGTGATGCCTTTGAGTCTTTATAGGATCATTATTAAAGAGTATTTTAATTTTAAGAGTACTTTAAGAGAATTTACTTCGACTTTATAAGATTATTAATCTTGAAATTATTTTATTAATATCTTGTTTAGAACAAATTATAGCTGTCAGATATGTAGATAAAAAATATGATTTATACATAGTTTTATGAACTTACACAAATTCAAACTTAAAATATAGAATATAAATATTTAAAATAAGAATATATATACGTAAAATGAGAGTATTAGTAGAAACCATCGATTAAAACAATTTACAGATATTAATTTTTATGGGTAGATTGACATTGAAGTCATTTCGCATTAAAAACGTTCAAATATGCCGCGCAGAAGTAGTCGGCGCCATTTGCATACCCGCGCATGCGCACTGTACGCTTAGCACTTAAGCGCGTACTAGTCAGGAAGCAATGATTGCTTTATAGAACAATAATAAATGATAATTAAATATCAAATGAGTTCCTATTTCTCTGATTTAACCTAGTTCTATTATTTCTTCTTATAATTAACATCTTTAGCCCGTCCTTTTATACAAAATTAAGTTATTAAACTTGAGAGGAATTTAGGAAAGACGTAATATGAAGTTTCAATTAATTTTTCATGTAAAGTTTATGAACTTCGATCACTGCTATTATTATTGATGAAATTATATTAAAATTTATATCAGTTTGAGCAGCATAATAAATTGTTGTACTCTTAATATAAATTTTTTCAATTATATAGCAAATGGAAAATTTGTCCTTTATATGTCAACGTGCCATTTTTTAAATAAAAATTTCCTTTTCGAATCATAAATTACATTTCGCGGTATTAATAAAACACGATAAAAGTTTTTCTCGAATGCTTTACAGTCCGAATATTAATTTCTATGCAAATTCTACGTTACAAAAATTCAGACCAATAACAAAGGGGGATGGTTTATGCACCTCAGATCCTTTCGACCTCACACATCGCCAGACGACAGGTCAAACGCGTTAAAACGTTATTTGCACCCTCCAGTAATTGCATGAAAATGGACAAACCCGTTCCGAGTCGAAGTTTAAAAAGGAACGGTAAAAACAAGCGAATCAAACCAATTGATTTGGCTGACTGGCCGAACGAGTAACGTCGAATCCCCGTGTCCACGTCTATATCATCGTCGTAACCAAACGAAACTAATCCCGGTGGACCGTCTTAACTAGCTTAACTAAAGCAACAAACGTTTGATGTGTTACCGTGTCCCCGTTTATCCACGGACCCTTCCACGCATTTTTTCCTCGCATATTCTTCCTCGCTGTCCCCATATGCGCCATCATTTCGTTCGGCTGCCAACTTTCGAGCTTCGTTAAGGGCTGAAAAGCGACCCTCTCTCTTTTCAACCCCTGCTACGCTTAAATCATATTTTCTACCAACTATGGCGTTACTTGTTCGATGCCGACAAGAGAGATGACACTTTGACTCTAGCCTTACCTTGAATTTTCGACTGTCACGCTTTCGTTACGAATTTCGTGCGGTTCGGAAGATTCTTCAGTTTTTGTGTGTAGATGGAGTTTGTGGAAACACGTGGACTTTGGTACTTTGGCACCGTTTACAGTAGGGTCTACTATGCCAGTGGCTGGTGCTAGTAAGCTTGTAGGTAGTCGAATTTTTGCATTACCGGTGTCGGGTCTGTTTGAAAAAGAATGTAAGAAAGAAACCATTTTCTTTTAAAAATTCCAAATCCATACGACCTTAAGCCACATCGCATACCTCTGTACCTACTAATGGCGATACCCTGAAATCACTAAATTGCTATATACCCAATTTCCTAAGTTCCTAAATTCTTACATTTTGGAATGCATACATCTTCAAGTACCTACATTCCCAAATATTTACATTCCCAAATTCCTACATTTCCAAATCCCAACATCCCCAAATTCCAAAATCTCTAAATTCCTACAGCCCAAATACCTACATCCCTAAATCTCTATACCCCCAAATTGCTAAATTCCCCAATTCCTATGCTCCCAAATCCCTAAATCCTGAAATCCCTACATTCCCAAATCCCTACATCCTCAAATACCTAAAATTTCAAATTTCTTAATCCTAAAATCCCAAATCTACCAAATCCTCAAATCCCTAAACTCTCAAATGCCTAAATTTCCAAACTCCTAAATCCCAAAATTCCTCAAATCTCTAATCCCCCAAATCTTAAAATTTCCACCTCCACATTAAAAAATTCTCAAAACTCCCTAAAAGAAAATGGATTCTCTCCTTCCTTTCTAGCAAACAGCAAAAAATGAAGCGAATTTATCATTTTTACCACCGGTGTCTAATATTACAGTACAAAGGTGATTGAGTCGTAAGAGACATGATCGAAGAAGCGAGGGTCTAAGTCTAGTTTCGTTTCGACAAGCGAGCAAAATATCCGTCTGCGGGCAAAGACGAGGGGTCCGGGAAGTGTTTTGGGCAGAACTAAGTGCATAACGCGTGATGACATGCTTACTTACCGTGCTGTTGCCTCTACGCTTTTCGTCTACCACCGCCAGTGGAGAATTTGATTAGGTCAATTATTCGGTGCCGATCGAAACTTCACGCGAAATTAGATTGGCCACGTCGAACCGCCTTTTTATACCGCGCCAACTCTTCTACGCTGATTATCGTGCCATTTATCCTGCACACCTGTTCACCTGTTTTCTAGATAATTTCTTTTTAACTTTAAGGTTTTAAGTTAGAAATTGGGAAGTTGACTGAACTTAAAAATATGGATATCTCTAATTGAGGGTTTCAGTTTTAAAGTGGTCCGCAATATTTCTTTGGACGATCTAAGATCGAGTGTTCGATGCTTTTGCACCTCTTGTCGCATTCGATTAATATTTATTCATTGATATCTTGCGTGATATGATTACCTGATGTCCTTTAAACGTTCACTCGAAAATGTTTGCTATAGCATTATATTTTATTTCTATCGTTTGCACATGCGTTTGGCGATATCTTAATCACTGTATTTATTCGATACGGGTATTTTTATAATTATGATACTGTCGTCTTGTAGTTTATTGATATTGTTATTGGTCATTTAGTGAAATTTTCAATGTTCGTTTGGTTATTCAATCATTAAACTAGTTCCACTGATTTAGTTTATTATTTGTTATATATTATAAAATCATTGGTGACCATGGTACATAGCTACATTAATAATACAGTAATTCTTACGGTCTTGTATATATTTACATTCATGCAATTTTATGTAATACATTACTATGCAACAGCAAACCCTAACCTTAGTACATAGCCTCTCACCGCCATCTGAGCGTGGTTCATCAAAAAATGCAATTAAGTTTTTCACTTTAGTAGCCTTACCTCGAAAATTCTATATTATTGTCTGGTATTTCGAGTCTTTTGCTACTATGAAAACTTTGACACCTCCATTTTGTATCTCCAAGTATCAAATGAAGTAATGGACGATGTGGTAAATATCTAACAATAACTTAACCTAAGTTAATCTAATGTTCACTAGTACTTGAGATAAGAATGAACCGATTAGTATCAGAAGTTAGGAACTCAAAAATAAAGCTGCAAGTCGACAACTTTGGAAGATTCCAATATTACACTTCATTTTCAAAGTTTATAAATTCAAAATTGATTCAGCTGTGCCAACACCTAATGTCCACTTGGATACAAGCATGAGCTGATAAATATAAACAAGGCAAAAATGTAGATAAGTGCAAGTTAAAAGTTCACATCATTTGTACTTAATTTCCAACATCTAACGTTTCAAACTTCACTACATCCCATGACACAACTAATGTTCGCTTGGTTAGACCTTAGTATGAGTTAATAAATAGCAGGACAAAAGTTCAGAAAAGAAATGCAAGTTAATTCATCCACATCACTTGCACTTCATTTTCAAAATCTATAATTTCAAACTTCATATAACCTAATGTTAGACCCAAGCTTCTATATCAACTTACTAGCCTTAATACAAGTTAAAAACTGACAACCAGCAAATCAAAAACTTCTAAAGATTCATCGACATAATTCACAAATCACATAAATTAAAAATCCTTACATGTCCTTATCCAGCTAAATTCGCATGGACCCAAATAAGTACCGAAACAATGACGTAATACTAGTATAGTGAATTCAGAAACTCTATGATAGATAATCTGTTGAAGAGTATCCTAATATTGACGGTATAATCGAAACTTATGTAGTACAACCCACCGTCCACATAGTCATCACATCTCTTATCAATGATACGTGCGGTACACGCTCGGTATATTCGTTTTAACGGCTAGTTGCGATGAAGGGGAACTAGGGGTGCAGTATTGGAAGCAAGAAAAGGGATTTTTCGGGTGGTGTTGCAGGCTGTAACCAGGGTCTTGATGAATGAACCGAGCTTGATGCCGGTCGAGCCGCACAGCAGCTGGCTACGCCGCGCTGATTAGACGCGCATCACGCCGCGTTTGTGGATCTTTTGCCAGCGGATCCGCGCATGTAGGTACCCGTTGCCCTAACCAGGACCCCCGTAGACCAACGGCGTTGTTCCGAGCATCCGGATGCCCGTTCTGATCATCCTCGTTCGATTTCCCTGATCGATGCTCTCCTACATCTTATTGTCTAGTTCAGCTGTTTGAACGATCTTCGAATATAAAGCGAATACGAAGTGTCATCCATTTCATTTTTTCTACTTACAAACTTCTTGTAGAGATTTTACATTTTAAGCAACAATGTCGAGGGAGTTCGATTTTTTGATGTACTAGTTTTGGGGTGTAGTCAATTTTTATGAACACGTGTGCTCGTTACGAGTTACATGTGTGAGATACATGTGATTGTAATATGCGATATGTGTCACTTGTATTTAATTTGTATAAGGTCTTTTGTATTTAATATATATAAAGTTACTTGTATTTAATATATACAATGAATCGCTTGTATGTGATACAAATATATAATACGTCACTTACATGTAACACGTATATTTTCGATTCGGTTGACGAATCTTATGAGCTACTCATATGTGACGCACATGATGTGTCATTTGTATTCAACACATATAATGTATTAGATTAGTTTAACAAATTTAATGTGTTACTTTTATGTGACGCACCCGGTGCGTCACTTCTATTTAACACATATAATATAGTAGATTTATTTAACAAATTTAATGTGTTACTTGTATGTGACGCAAATGGTGTCACTTATGTGTGACGCACCGGGTGCGTCATGTGCATGTGACGCACCCGGTGCGTCACTTCTATTTAACATATAATGTAGTAGATTTATTTAAGAAATTTAATGTTACTTACATTTGACGCACCAGGTGCGTCATGTGTATGTGACGCACACGGTGTGTCACTTCTATTTAACACATATAATGTAGTAGATTTATTTAACAAATTTAATGTGCACTTATATGTGACGCACCTGGTGCGTCGTGTGTATGTGACGCACACGGTTTGTCATTTGTATCTAACACGTATAATATATTAGATTTATTTAACAATTTTAATGTGCTACTTGTATGTGACGCACATGATATATCACTTATATGTGACGCACCTGGTGCGTCATGTGTATGTGACGCACACGGTGTGTCACTTGTATCCAACGCACATAATATATTAGATTCATTTAACAAGTTTAATGTGCTACTTATATGTGACGCACATGATGTGTCATTTGTATGTGACGTACTTGATGCGTCATTTGTATGTGACGCACACGTTGTGTCACATGAATCTAACATGTGTAACATATTATTGTTTAACAAATGTAGTACGCTGTTTCTACGCGACGCACATGATGTGTCACTTGTGTATAACACATGTAATTAGTTCCAGTGAATAAATCTAATGTGCTGCTTGTATGTGACGCACATAGTGTGTCATTTGTATAGAACACATGCATTACTCGTATGCGGCACATATGATAAAGTCATACAAGAAGCTTGTCTTTATTTTGTTCCTCTTAAATACAAGTTTAATTATTTTTTCTGTCTCAATGACTCATTTCTTTTCCATTTAATCAGAAAAATTGAAAAGTAAGTCGATTAAAAAAATTCAACATGTCTCAATAACAAAAATGAAAAACTTCTTAAAAACTATTCGCAATAATTATAAAAATTGAAAACCTAATTATTTGAACACGCAGGTACACAAATTCCTCGATCTATTCCAACTCATATCCCCATGTCCTCGGAACCCCCATGACAATAATGTTCTTCAAAACCTCTTTCGAAATCTCGTCTAACGATAGACGCAGAAACGATTCGAACAATCAAATGATCGAACGAACGGCGCGACATCGTTAAGCGTCGTTAAATTCGCAACACCACGAGTTCCCATAGCCTCTCCCCATAGCCTTTCTCTCTCGGTTTGTCCCGAGCCAGTTGCAACGGCCTACCGTACGCAAACTATGCATCCCCCACGCGAGATTTGCACGGTTTTCATTGGCTCGGTTAAGTTTGATTAATCTATTCGAGCGTACCATTGTTCGAAGTATCGCGGCCAACCCCATTGGTCGTCGAGGATCCAGCACGGGTCCCATAGGGAGCTGCACATTAAGGGGGAACAGCCATACAGAACCGCGTGAACTGGTTTTGTGTGTTTTTCGTTCGACCCGTTTCCATGTACGTTTAAGCCGACGATGATTTGTGCCCTGCCTTTTTTCGATGAATGACGGGCACACCACTCCTATACGAGTTGTCGATGCTGAAAAAATTGAGAAATGGCCGGCGAATGGCGGATGCGTGAATTAACCCCCTCGGAATATGAACTGTCAGCTTGTGACTGTGATTTTAGAGAAATTCAAGCTTGTTCTTTTGCATATTTACTCAGATTTTTATGACTGCAAGATTTGATTCCTTTTTTAAATTTGCAATTTTTTCAATTTGAATAGTTGAAGCTTGCAGACTTTTATATATATAAATTTAGAAATTGGAAAGTCTGATTGGAAGGTCTTGAATTTCTAAATTGTCACATTTGTATATCTACAAATTATCAAATTTTTATATTTTCAAATTACCAACTTTGTACCTGTACAAATTATCAGATTCCAATATTTGCAAATTATTAAATTTCTACATATGTAAGTTACCAGGTTCCTACACTTGCAAATTATCAAATTTCTATATTTTCAAATTATCAAATTTTTACACTTGCAAATTATCAAATTTCTATATTTTCAAAGTATCAAATTTTTACACTTGTAAATTACAAAATTTTTACACTTTAAATTATCAAATTCCTACATTTAAAAATTATCAAATTTTTACACTTATAAATCATCAAATTTCTATATTTTCAAATTGTCATATTCCTACATTTGCAATTTAACAAATTACTAGATATAAAAATTAAAAATTTTAGCTTCCCTATACCGTTGCCCACGGATTATTCAAAGAGTAGATAACATGCTCATTGCCCTGTATTTTACCCTACAATTACAATATATGCACATAAGTAACAGTTACACACAATGCAGATTTAAAATTTACAAGTGAAGTTAGACGAGTTTATAAAGAATGAAACGACTAACGTAGTACATATGTTAACATCCTTAATCATTCTTAGCCCATTAGCATATTAGATTTATAAACTGAATGTTTCAGCATGAAATTGACTCCAAGCACGCGACTTAAATAGCTGAAACATGGCTGAAACGCAGGAAAATGAATATTTAAAATTAACTTGCGTAATCGTTAGATCTTACTTTCGTAGATTCTTGCATAATACTGCTATAATATCTTTCAACAGGATGTACGATTTTATTTACGCGAAAAAATCATATGAACTTTTCTAATTCTACACATGGTGTACTTGGAAATTTATTTAAACAAACAAATATTGGTGTAAATAATTGTTGCTATGTAGTAACTTATTTATTGTCTAGTGACTATACTTGTTACATGGTGAATATAGTGGTTTTTCATATAGTGTAATTTATTTAAAGAAATAACACATAAGTATTGCTATATAGTGGCTTATACATTCATTGCTATATAATAAATATGGTGACATTCAAAATAGTGTACAAATTTGTTTAACAAACATCACATAAACATTACAAACTTTCAATATAATGAGTGTACAAAATTAAAAGAAAAATTATATAAATACAATATATAGAATTATATGTATATAATACAATAGATAAATACAATATATAATTTACAGTGCATAAAACATGTCATATAATATAACTAATTTCCAAGTACATAATAGAAGTCAAATAAAAAATTATAATTGCATACAAGAAATATTTTTAACAATTCCATTCATATAAATACAGTTAGCTTAGAATGTAGCTTACATTGTTATATACAATATAACTATTATTCAATTACACAGTACATAATAAAAGTTAAATAAAAAATTGTAATTGCAAACAAGAAATATTCTTAAAAATCTCATAAAACAAATATGCTTAAACTTGTCAGAAGAACAGAATTCCGTAGACGTTTTGCACCTGAACGCAACGAAGGGTTAACTCTTTGTACTCGAAATGTAATTATTTGATTTAACATAAAAAGTTTGAGTAAGTATTTTTTACCTAAATCTATAATGTTATACATGTGATGAACACAGCGAAACGGACAATATTGGCAAGTAATAATATAGAAATAAAAACTTGAAAAGAATTCATCACACTTTTCAACTTCATTGTTTTGTGTTGTTTCTAAAGGTGCAGTGTTCAATCTATTGTTTTGATGTTTTATGACAATACGCGATGCGTGATTTCGTTGGTAACCGTGCGTTAGTGTTTTGTCAAACGTCCTCCTTGCGTGGCGTCGATCTGCGAAAAGCGCGCGAAAACGTGTCGATCGTTAATTACAGTAACATTCCAAGTTGCATAATAACATACATAATATCGTAACATACCAAGTAAAGTAGCTTATCGAGTGAAAAAAGTGAACCAAGTGATCCAGGTAATCAAGTGAATCAAGTAACCAAGTGATCCAGGTAACCAGGTTAATCTCAACTAACCATGCAACAAAGTTAACCAAGTAAGTGAGTCTTGTAAAATTCCACTTCGTATTAAAACTTTTGGAACAATACGTTACTGCCGTGCAAAAGGTTATTTGCTAAGAATTAATTATGTTCATACGTGTATGCGTGCATTGAAATTTTCGCGAAGTGTGTAAAGATTTTTCGGAACGAAACACAAAATGCGTCGCAGTGAAACGTAGGACGCATGCGATCGAGGATTGACGCCGCCCCTAGTTTTCTTTCGTGAGGGTGCGGCTTAAGCCTGGGAGGTCGTCACACCTATCAGCTTTGCCGTTGCCGATACATCTGTCCTGGTTACCAACGTCGAAAAACTCAGCGGCGGCAAATAAATAACGCTTCTTATGAAAATTACGATCTTTCTGGGAACTCGCGGCGAAGGAAGTGGTTCGCGGACAAAACGATCAAATGATAAATGTAAAACGTCCGTTCGGTTACATTTACGATCGTACAGAGTGCGAAAGTAATTTCTGCAACGGTGTTCAATCTGCACGAGCAAGACAGTCTTTTTTTGAGGAATAAATTGTTTTACATTTGTTGATTTACTTGGTCACGATTTATATTATAAACGGCATATTACCGGTTATGTACATGAAATGTAACAAGTGTACATGTATGGACAATAAATATACAGTACAGTTTTTTATTATACTCTGTCTTTATTAGTATATTTTTAATAATCGTTCATAAGGAATTAATGCACATTTCGTGTACAAATTTTAATTTGTAGGTTATGTTAAAATAAAACAATTTTATATGTTGTGTTAAAATGAAACAATTCTGCAAACCAATTCTATTGGTTACATTACAATAAAACAATTTTATAGATTACGTTGAAGTTAAATGGTTCTATAGGTTATGTTAAAATACTTTTATAAAACAATTCTATTACGTTAATATAAAACAGTTCTACAGAATAAATTAAAATACAAAGCTCTACATAAACACATCATGTAAAATAAAATACTACAAGAACGATCGTAAACTTTGAGTTGAATAATTTCCATTTTTGAATTCTCACGGTCGATTAAAAATGGGACCCGATTTCAAAGTTTTTCCCCCGCCCTTGACCTACCGCATTATGGTCAAGGTATAAATATATATAGAAGAATTTTGGAGCAACAGATTGGTCGAAAAAGCGACCGTTCAGCACGATTGCAAATGGGGATGTGAACTAAGGGGTACAAAGGAGCCGCCGTCGAAGCAACCCCATAGCACACCCAAAGGGGATGGAGTATGGGGCGGGGATCGTTCAATGGCGAATCACAATTGGGGAGGAAACGATATGTGGGGTCTGAAAATGTTTGAAGATGAATCTGTGAAAGGTTATTGGTAGATTCTATATTTTGCAAGTTTTTGTGGATGGTATATTTTGCAATTTTATTTTTGTGGATTGGAATATTTTGCAATTTTATTTTTGTGAACTGGAGTATTTTGCAATTTTATTTTTATGGATTGGAATATTTTGCAATTTTATTTTTGTGAATTGGTAAATTTTACAATTTTATTTGTATGAACTGGAACATTTTGCAGTTTTATTTTTGTGAATTGGTATATTTTGTAATTTGATTTTTGCAGTTTGGTATATATTGAAATTTTATTTCTGTGAACTGGAACACTTTCACATTTTATTTTTGTGAATTGGTATATTTTGTAATTTTTCTTCCTTAAATACGCATATTTTGCAATAATGAAATTTTATATTTTTATTAACAGAATAATGCCTTGAATTATTCTTACTGCATATTGTGGCTGTTTGTTTTGCATCTTAATTTTATAAATTTGTGAAATTTGCATATTTCATAATATTGTTTTTATAAATTTGTATACTTCATCAAAATCATTTATAACTATTACTACATCTGTAAAAAATTTACAACGACCTAGACTGTTACCTTGAAAATTACACTGCGCAAATCGACATGCGCAGTCGATAACGGAAAGTTGTAAACATACGCAGTAAAATTTCTATAATGAATACATTAAAATAAAGTGTAACTTTACTGTGCACGATTATGTACGATTGACTATTGCGCACATGTTTTATATTCGCTTAGTAAATTTTATAAATTTTATAAAATTTAACTAACCTAACCATATATGGTGAAGCGTATTTTCGTGTGGCGGTGCGAGGTTAAGATTTGTATAGAGTGTATGACTACAAGAGCACATAGTGCGCATGCGCGAATACATGAAGAGTATATAACACAGTACGTAGTGCATAAATACAAGAGTACATAACAGTATACACGCAGCGTATATGAATACATGTGTATATAACAATATATGAACAATACAAGAAGACGTACAAGAATGTAAACAGAATATAAAACGAAAGAAAGAAAAACGCAAGTAAAATGACTATCCAGAAGCATCGACAGTATTATATAGAGGCGGTGTATCGTCGAACAGGTCGAAAGTCAAAAGAACGGAATAGTTTGAGCCGAGGGTATTGCTTTGTGGCAGGGTGGCAGAAAGAGGGAAGACCGACCACCTACTTCGACGGCACAATGGGTCACAAATGCGTGGCGACAGCAGCAACAGATATACGGCAGGCTGATTGCTCGTTGTCGCTGCACGTCGCCGATTGTCGGCTCTCCTTCTGCGGACAGAAGTGTCTTCGTTTGCCGAAACTCTAGTGTCTCTGCAACCATGTTGATCATCCGAGTGTCCTTCTGCGGGCCGAATAGGGAGCAATCGGGACCAGAACATTCTAACGTAATTTAATGGCCCCACCTATTTATTTATGTCCGTGACCAAACGAAGAGGCGTGTTCTTGCGTGGATTTGTATATTGGCTCGGATTTGTGTATCAAGGATCGCTAGGATTGCGTAGGGAAAATGGCGATGTTGGGAAAAAGGGTTTTGTCTATTGTTGAGAGGAGTCTTAAGGGGGGATATATTTTTACATTTAATAGTTTAGGTAGTGGGATTGCAGGAGGTGCAAATTTGCAAATTGGGATAGTAATTTGGAATCTGGGGATTTGAAGGTTTAGGGATTTAGGGATTTAGAAAATTGGAAATTTGAGAATTTGGAAGTTTAGGATTTGGGATTTGGGGATTTAGAAAATTGGAAATTTGAAAACTTGAGAATTTGATCATTTGGAGATTTGGGGTTTAGGGATTTGGGGATTTAGAAGATTGGAAATTTGGTAATTGGGAAATTTGAAAATTTGAAGATTTGAGGTATGGGAATTTGGGATGTAAGGATTTGGGAATTTGGGAATTTAGGAATTTAGGAATTTAGGAATTTGGAGATTTGGAAATTTGCAAAAATGGCAATGTAGGAGATTTGAAAATTTAGAAATTTGGCAATATGTGAGATTTGAAAATTCCCAAATTTGACATTATGGAACATATAAAAATTTTCAAATTTGTCAATTGAGAAATTCTAAAATGTGAACATTTATCAATAAAGGATTTTTAGAAATTTTGAAAGGAATTCAGATAAAAATTTTCAAAGCTGAATAAAACGACGTATTTATTTAAATGTTTCTTTATTCCATAACAATGAATATACAAATCGATCGTATGTACTTAATGACTTACAAGAATATTACGTGCGTCGGATAAACTCGTCTTTGTACACAACAATTTCCATTCACTGGCCAATCAATAATAATCAAATCGACGAGATTGCGGCTTTCTTTCGTCATAAACAATTTCCTCTGTCATCTCATAAAACCCATTCATCATTTCCCTTCTCTTAAATACACAATATATATTATATACAGATTTAATCAAAGCTGTAATTAGTTGAAACACGGTATGCGATATTAACCCTTTGCACCCCCTTTTTCAAACACATAATATATATTTTATAAACAGTATAAAATTGTTTTCTTTAAAATTATGAAAAATTATGGAAAATTATGGTTATTTTAATGCAGTGGATGTAAAGAGGGATGATTGGGGTTTTCATCCCCCAGCACTCCTCCATATAATATTAATTTATATTGTAAACCAAAATTGCTTTAATTTTTACTTTTAATTGTATTAAATTTTAATACTGATGTTCTTCTTTTTTAAATAAAATTAATTATACTTAACATTGTATATAATTTTCTTTTTTTACTCTTTTGAAGCAGTAAATAATAGATTAATAATAAACTGTAAATTACAAAAAATTACCAGAAAAATATTTCATGTTTTTTATTTTTCTCCCTATGCAAGGTTTTTGAATTTGTGTGTTAATTTTTAAATAATTAAAATTACTATAGAGGTGCAAAGGGTTAATTTACATAGAACAGCTTCGTTTAAATTACTATTATTAT
Source organism: Megachile lagopoda (assembly GCA_036983795.1). Taxonomy (NCBI): domain Eukaryota; kingdom Metazoa; phylum Arthropoda; class Insecta; order Hymenoptera; family Megachilidae; genus Megachile; species Megachile lagopoda. The sequence goes on along the minus strand of CM072798.1, from coordinate 2,689,566 downwards.
CTTAAGATCTATAATATTCACAATCTTTTAAATTACATAAGATGATACATATGTAGTATACATAAGTTGAGTGTAAGTGTAGATATTTATGATAAGTTTTAATAATTTACTGGACGATAAAGCTATAAATGTTGTATTCTACTGTACTAAACAATTATTCCCAATATTCTAAAAATCTAAAGTATTTTATTTTAAAAGACTTAATTTCTCTTAAATACAGGCGCTATATACAAAATGAGAAACTTTAATGAAAGCTGCTAAATACAACAAAATGGCAGTTATTTTTTTTATGATTTAGGTGAAAATTGCTTATTATTAGACTACGAATTTTTTATGCAAATATTCCTCTTCCAATTATTTTTGTAACTAATCTATATTTTGTGGTATGCATACATTTTTTGTGGAACAAATATTATGCTTAGAAAATTACAAAATATTGTTTTTGCAATTTTTTATACAATTTTTGTAATAATTAATATTTGTTACAAAATATTTATTACAAAATATTTGTAATAATTAATACCAGTATTTGTAGCAATTAATATTAATATAATGAATTTGTAATAATTAATGCAAATATTTGTACTAATTAATAAAAATGTTTTATAACCAATATTGATATTAATTTTTGTAGTCAAATATTTAGAGACAAAAATTAATTAAGCATTATTTCAATAATTCAATAACTATTGAATAACATTTTTTATTTCAGTAATTTTTACAGATTAAAATATTTTTGCAAATTCTAAGCATTTCAGAGCATTTTTTGAAGAATATGTTTTGCATAAATATTCATAGCCTGTTAATTAACATAAACTATTGAGTAATTTCATAAATCTTTATTATCGACAAATAAAAATTTGTTATTTCACTTTCTTGTTTAAAAAAAAGAATGAAGTTTTGTAAAATCCACTATTAATTTGTTATAAAAAATGAAAGATTTATGAAAGAACCAAAATGCAGATATTTATTAAACAATATACTATTTTTGCATATATCTACGGTAATGTAGATATTTTTTAAACAATATAATATAGAAATCATCGTTGAATTATTATTAACAATTGTATTACTAAACGTTTACGTTCTATTTACACAACTTAAGGCACAAGATTTTGTTAAGTAATATTTCCGGTTTATTTATGTAATTTCAATTTTTTTTTTTTAAAGTGAAATCTTTAGAATCATAATTACAATTTTGTTAAAGATATTTTTGGAATGATTATTACAATTTTTGATTATCTAAAAAATTCCAAAAATTCTCACTGTTTATTAATCTTTAATTATAATTATTTATTTAAAAAAAGTAATTACTTTTCAAAGAAAATTTTTTTTTATCGGAGGTAACAATTTTAATAATAATAGATCGATTAATACAAGTTTCTACAAAAATAAGCGTTCATGATAGCGACATACTCCCTATTTACATATTTGCAATGCAATAAAATTACGATTATAATTTAGAGTTCAAAAGAGAGCTCGAGTTCCTAAGTATATTTATCTACATCCTCCGAAAAAACTATTCAATACTTTTAAAAAATGTATAACCTTGAAGTCCTGTTACGAAATATATGCAGATTAGCAAAAATAAATGTAAATTAGCAGTGAAAAATAATGGAGCGCCAACAGGACTTCAAATATAATACAAATATACAATAACATATAAAACAATGTTGAAGTATAATACAAATGCACGTACAATGCTTTAGGTTAAACCGTTGCAATAACGATTATTTAATTTCTCCTTTAAATGAAGGTATTTCTAAAATTTTTTATGAAAAGAGAATTGCATATCTACTAATTTCATGAAATTTTTGTATTAATACACATGTGCAATTATTTTCGATGCTTTATTGACCTTTCTTTAACAAAAAATTACATTTTTAATCAAATATTTGACATATTTTTCAGTATGTTAATTTTTGAATGAATAAAAAATAATATCTGTATATGCAACCATATACAAGTATAACTCATCTGTCAATAAAGCATCAAAAAATTGCATTTCCTAATTAATTAATTACTCTGAATTACTCTTCAGTTGAAGAATACCCTCACAAAATATTCTGATAATTTATCAGAATTCAAGCAATACAAATGTATGCAATAATTGTATAAAGTACTTTACTGATGTCCGCCATTTTATTTTCAGCTCCGCCATTTTGATTGTAAAACAGAGTTCAATGAACTCTACCGCAGACCTGGGATTCAATGGCACCGAGATAGGGGTAGCCACTCTTTGCTTCGCTTGGACTATGTGGTGTCACGTGATGGGTCATCCCTGATGGGGCTGGCACCCCTGAAGATGCACCCTGCACCATACACGCGCTCATGTTCGACGCTGTGGGGCTCACACTACCGCCTAGGGTGCCCAGATTTAAGTTGCTGCTGGCCAAGTTTGATGCTAGGTTACTGCTACCGTAATGGGATGCGTTGAATAGTCTGTAACAGAGAAATTAGGGAAACTTGATATTGTGTAGGGAAAATGGGATGAATTATTTGAAATGTTGTATTGAAATTTATAGTGGAAATTGTAGTGAAATATTATAATGAAATTTGTAATGAAAATTATGGGGAAATGTTACAATGAAGATTATAATGAAAATTATTGTGAAATAATTATAATGAAATTTATAATGAAAATTATGATGAAATATTATAATGAAAACTATGGAGAAATATTATAATGAAATTTGTAATGAAAATTATGGTGAAATGTTACAATGAAGATTATAATGAAAATTATTGTGAAATAATTATAATGAAATTTATAATGAAAATTATGATGAAATATTATAATGAAAACTATGGAGAAATATTACAATGAAATTTGTGATGAAAATTATGGTAAAATATTACAGTGAACATTTATAAGGAAATTTATAGTGAAATATAATCATGAATATTCTGAGAAATATTGTGTTATATTCTGACATAGTAACATTACAAATATCATAATAAATATTATAAGGGAAATTATATTAAATATAATGAATGCAACAATAAAAATGATAATAAATGTAATAAATATAATAATAAAAATTATAGTGAAATATTATAATAAACATTGCAATGAAAATTATAGTGAATATCATGATGAATGTTACAGTAACAATTATAATAAATATTATGAAATATTATAAAGAATATATAAAGCAAAGTGAAATTAAATATTATAATGTGTATAATGTAATTAAATATTGTAATTAATATACTGACAATTTTAGTAAAAATTATAATGTAATATTATAAGGAATATTATAATAAAATATAATAAATATTATAATGAATAGTATCATGGAAACCTTAATGGAACATCATGACAAATATTACAATTTAATTTCATAATAAAAATTACATTAAATAATCCAAAGTATTCACATCTGTAGTATTCCAATATTCTGTACTATTCCATTATCGACCTACTCTACACTCTTACATATTAAAATATTCCAAACTATCCAAATATATCCTTCAGTATATCAGTATTCAAATATAAAGTTATCCAAATATTCATCTAAAACCCGCATTCAAAGTTATTCAAATTATTCGTACAAATTTGTACAGGCCTAGTCCGAATCGGCTCGGTCCAACGCGATAAAAACCTCCTCGTAGAAAGCCACGAATTTATGCGAGTTTTACAGCGAATGTAAAGCAGGTCGTCGAGCTGCCGGCGACCGTATCAGAAATATTAACGCGGCGCAGTTTTAGCCTCTCGCATAACCTCCGCGATGAAATTCCCTTTCCCCTTATGCCGCGTTCTCAAAGTAACCGCCGGCCGATTCTCTCTTGTTTCAGCGTGCAATCAAAGCTCGGCTGCTCGTTTGCAAGCCGATACCACGCAGGAAAGCTGCGCATACGCGGCGAACGTTTACGTATCATTTAGGGCGTGTCAGGGCTGCCAACAACCGATTTCAAAACGGAGTAGCGGCCCTTTTGACCATTTCGCAGCAGCACGGTTAAGGACCCTAAAGCGTGCCGATCCTGAAACCATTTCGTTCCCTTACGCTCCTTCTCGTTCTTAATTCCGTCGAACGACCAACAAAAAAAGAATAACATACAACGGAACGCTGGCGGAAGCTTCGGGATTTATCGACTGTCCTCGAATCTATCTTGCCTCGACTACAAATCATAGCCGTTTCTATGGAAGCGTTAATGAATTCTCGCGAATCTCCAAACGAATGGACCATTTGTTAATCGAGCGGCGCTGAAATCGCAGTTTGTGTTTGGGTGGTTCGCACAGTTTCATTCGAGGGGTATATAGCTAATGGATGCTCGGGGCAGGGCCGGAGTGAGACTACTCGGGGCCCGGGGTTAGAAAGGTTAAGGGAGACTTGGTTGAAAAATGGATAGTAGTACATTTTTGTTACTATTAATTTTTATGTTATATGTTACTGTATACTTGTAATGTATTGCAATTTACTTGGAGTTATACTATTACTAATGAAGCATAATTTTGTTGAAATTTTAGTAGCAATAATGTATTATAATTTACTATTATTTATAGTATCATTAATATACTATGATTCACTTCTAATTATACTACTATTAATTAAAGTACTATTAATGTGGTATAATTTATAACTAATTATAGTACTAGTAATGTGATATATTTTGTAATTAATTATAGTGCTACCAATGTGCTATATTTTATAATCAATTATAGTGCTACTTATGTGCTATATTTTGCACTTAACTATAGTGCAGCTAATATGTTATAATTCAGCATTAATTGTAATGCTACTAATGTACTGTAATTTACAATGTATTTTTATAACAATAAAATCTGAAATAAAATAAGTAAGCCTTTAAAATTGATATCCACTTTCATGCCATATAATATTTAATGCTAATATAATATTTAATATTGAATATTAATGTAATATTTAATGTATGAATGAAAAGTGTAAATTGAGGCCCACGGTTACAGCGCCTTTTAGTTCGTGTATTGATACAGCCCTGCCTAGGATGATGGTTCTAGGTGATGCATCTCGAGAATGCTATTGTGGTGCTGTTTTAATTGTGATTTATTGGAGTTGTTGATGTGTTTGCAATTTAATGGGATTTGTGATATGTAAAATTTATATATTGATAGTTATATTATGTTGAGCTTCAAATGAAGATGGATAAGTTAGTGAAATAATTACATCTAAGATACGTGTATAATAATATGTGGACTAAAAGTAGATTATCAGATTGGTAAGATATGGATGTTTATTATATAGTTGACAAATAATGTTCAAAACAAAAATTTCAAATTCGTAAAATTGCAAATTCTAAATTCGAAAAATTTTACAAATTCCAAATTCCCCAAATACGAAATTTCCTAAATTCTAAATTCTCAAAATACAAAATTCCCCAAATTCTAAATTCCCCAAATTCCAAATTCCCCAAATTACAAATTTCCCTAATTCCAAATTCCCCAAACACCAAATTTCTCTAATACCAAATTCCCCAAATTACAAATTCCCCAAATACTAAATTGCCCAAATTCCCCAAATTCTAAATTTCCCTAATTCCAAATTCCCCAAATTCTAAATTCCTGAAATTCTAAATTTCCCAAATCACAAATTTCCCTAATTCCAAATTCCCCAAATACCAAATTTCTCTAATACCAAATTCCCCAAATACTAAATTTCCCAAATTACAAATTTCCCTAATTCCAAATTCCCCAAACACCAAATTTCTCTAATACCAAATTCCCCAAATTCTAAATTCCCCAAATTCTAAATTTCCCTAATTCCAAATTCCCCAAATTCTAAATTCCCTAATTCCAAATTCCCCAAACACCAAATTTCTCTAATACCAAATTCCCCAAATTACAAATTTCCCTAATTCTAAATTCCCCAGATTCCAAATTTCCCCAATTCTAAATTTCCCAAATTCTAATTTTCCCAAATTTCAAATTTTCTTAATTCTAAATTCCCCAGATTCCAAATTTTCCTAATTCCAAATTCCACAAATTACTAATTTCCCTAAGTTTAAATTACCCAACTCATAAATTCCAATTTCCCAAATTTCGAAAATTCCAATATTTCAAATTTGCGAAGAACGGCATACCAAAACTTCCAATTCCAAAACAGTAAACTACGAAACTCCCTATCATAACTCCCTTCAAACGCTGAAAATATCAATTTCAACATTATCCGACAATGAAATAATTACCCACACACGATTCTACCTTTCCTCCCGATAAATCGATTCGAATCTCCCGCCAAAAGGAAGAGTACCGGACGCGTACGCCTATAAAACGTCGGGGCACCTCGAGGGATATTATAATATTAGCTGTCGAATCGTTCGACGGTATAATATTCATGCATTTCAACAGCCGATAAAATAAATGAGAAACATTCCCGGCAATGTCCCGATTGGAAAGAATTCTTGGAGGTACCGAAGCAGTTCGAGGTCGAGACTCTTCCGGGGTGAAAGAAAGGCCAAAGCAGTCCCCGGTTAAAGCTGGATCATCGGCGAAGATCAAGACCCAGGTTGGATTATTAGCCGGTAGCGTTTCATTACGGGGGCCGAAGAAGCAACATAATTGAGGACCACACAGAAAACGTGTCGGTGAGGTCTCGGCTGCTTTACCGTATTCGTTCGTCCTCTTCTTCTTTCTTATTTTCTCTTTCTCTCGGCTGGTCCTTTCGCCTCGTCTTTTTCTTTGCTTATTCTTCTTTGTCATTTCTTTGTCAACTTCTTCTCTTCGGTTTTTCTCATCACTTATTTTTTATTTCACACAGCTTTTTTTCGTGGGTTATTACGTTTTTGTGTTATTTTCTTTTCTGATTCTATGGATAGTATTTTTGTAGAAGATTTTGTATTGTTTTACAAAGTGTGTTCCAATTTGCAATGATTAGAAGAGTATGGTATAACAAGTGATTTGAATCTCCCGCGCGATTTGAATACAATTGAGAATTTTTGCAACGGGCAAAACGAGTCTCGAGAAGACATAAACGTCATCTCCCTGTTTGTAAAGAAACCGATAAACTAAAAATAATTCTATTAGTGTATCTCTTTTCAAGTTGACTCATGCGTACGCTTCTTTATTTAGGTTGATAACAAAACAAATGAATTGTTTTGGCGGGTACAGAACACGCGTCTACGCTCAACGAATGTCAAGATCTGTGCGCAGTTTGTGATCGTGATATAACTGTTTACAAATGACTACATATATAACAGCCTAGTTTGTGATCGTACTATTACCTTTTATAATATAACTACATATTCTTACATTCGTAAGTACAGTTGCATTTAACCGTTTTTACAGAGTGCTTTTTATAGGTTATAAAACACTGACATGTATTGGTTATAGAACACTGAGAGAATTAGTTATAGAACACTGACAGTATCGGTTATAAAACACTGACAATATTGGTTATAGAACACTGAACTAACAGTACCAAAAACCCGAATAAAAATTGTGGACGGTAAAGGACCCCCCACGAGGTGCAGTGTCGAAGCAAAGTGCACGTTGTCCGAGGGTAGAGATACATTATTCCGGACGTTTAAAGAAGGCGAAGTAACTCTGTGGGGAAAGTATAGCACGGAGAGCAAAAGAAAATAGGGAGTTTCGTGGTCGAGAGAAAGAACGAGATGGTACGAAGGCATGGGCTCTCGCAGGGTGTTTCGAACAATTAATTCAGCCATTGTGGCGTAATAACAGGTTGGCGAAATGCTCGGTTGTTGCAGCGTGCTGTTATAAGCCGAGTGCAGAGGCCAATTCGCTACAACGCAGACCGCAAACGATGAAAGTCTCGGGTGAAAAAAAGGGTACACAGGAGTCGCGTGAAACTTGCAGGCCCTGATGATCCTTCTGATCTTTCAATTTGTTTTCTATCATACATTACGTTTCTAAAGCATACAATTATTACTAATTATTAACATTAAGTATATTTGTGTTTTAAAATGTATGTTACAATGATTGTATGTAATTATTAATAAGTGATTATTAACCTTATGTAAATACAGGTTGTAAAATATATATTACAACTTATAAAGTATCTAATTAGTCATTATTAACTCCTTATTAATCTTAAGTACACTCATATTTTATAATGAATTGATTTAAAATGTTTATTACAATTTATGAAGTATCTAATTATTAATTATTATTAACTCGTTATTAACCTTAGGTACACTCATATTTTCTGATGGATTGGTTTAAAATGCATATTATAATACAATTTCTAAAGTATGTAATTATTAACCTTACCATTGATCAATTATTAAACTTAAGTAAACTTATATTTTGTATTAGCATTAGTTTGAAATGTATGTTACAATTTTTATAAAATTGTACATATCAAGTTTCTAAGTTTCCAAACTTGCAGTTCTGTAAATTTTAAAAGTATATCATTTCCAGCTTGCTAAATTTCCAAATTTCCAAATTCCAACATTTCAAAATCTCTAGATTGTCAAATTCTCAACTTCCAACATTTTTAAATTCTTAAATTCTTCAGCTTTCAAATTTCTTAATTTAAAACTTTACAAATTCTAATATTACAAAATCTCAAGATTCTCAAATTTCAGAAATTTAAATTTTCAAGCCCCCAAATTTGTAGATTCTCAAATCCTAAGATCCCCAAATCCCAAATTCCTTAAATCTCAAAACCCCTAAATCTTGTATTTCTCAAATCCTAAAATCCCCAAACCGCAAAATTTAAAATTCTAAAATCTTCAAATCCAGAAGTCTTTAAATCTCAAACCTAACAAAATTCCAAAATCCCCAAATATCAAGATCCTAAAGTTCCCAAATCCTAAAATTATAAAATCCTCTAATCTCTAAGTCTTCAAATCCTAAAATCCCTACTCCCCCAAACTTTAAACTCCTCAAATTCCCCATATCCCCAAATATCTCTCCATAACGACCACAAATATCACTGATGTCTCACTTCTAACAACTACGTATCCAACTGTGGATTAAATTCTTCGCTGTCAACGCTTACAGATAACTCTGAACCAACCAGAAGCCATCGCTACACTAACTTACCCATAGTTCTCCGCGGTCGGTCTCGGCCATTGTTGCTGAGCGGCATAGTAATTCTCGCTGTAGTTGTAGTGTTGAGGATAACCGGCGGTGGTTGCCGCCGCCGCAGCCACCGATGCTTGTCCGTAACTTTGATAACTCTCGGCACTGCTACCGTAATGTTGAGTTTGAAACGATTGCAAGCTCATTGTGTTGAAAGCGCTCAGCTGTTGACTGTTCAGCTGCTTGCGGAGCCTTGCTCGCCTGTTACTGAACCATACTTGCACTCGGGCCTCCGTTAAATTCGTCCTGAAATCATTCGGTAAAAAAATATTTAATTTTTACATTATTTATAAAATTATTTTAAATGTTATGTAATTTTTGTTTGTTCCCCTAAAATAGTCTGCGTTATTGCAAAATATTGAAAAATAAGGTTATTGAAAAGTAAGGTTATTTTCTCTAAATATTTTTTAGCATGATAATTTGAGTTTGCTAAAGTTTATAACTTTTGAAATTTATGTGTATTAAATAGGAATGAAGTTTTGTGTACTAATTAAAAGTATTGAGTTTGCTAAATGTTGATAATTTTTTATGTTTGTTAAATAGAAATGAAGTTTTGCATACTTTTGAGCTAATTCCTCTCTGGTGTAGACGTCGGGATACTGTGTCCTATGAAAAGCTGCCTCCAGTTGTTCAAGTTGTTCACCAGTGAATGTTGTTCTGCTTCTTCGCTGTTTTCTCTTCAACGCGATGCCTGGTTCACTTTCTGTGTCCGAGTCGTCGCCACTGCTGCCACCTGCAACACAAAATGTAATTGTTTTTACTTACCGGATGACAAAATGAAAATTATGTTAGGAATGTTTTCTGATATTGTGAACTAATTATTTGGTATAAATTAATGGCTATCGTGGCGATTTACTTAAATATTTAATTTAAAGATTTAAATAATGGATCTTGCTAGTTAGCATATTTAGTGTCACATGGTATTTAATTACTAGATTAGTTACTAAATAATTATTTGTGTATATGTAAATGATTATTTAGGATAAGTAGGTTTTAGTTAATTGACATTTAGTTTACAGATTACAAACACAAAATATTCTAAGGAATTTTATACACATAATAAATGATGTGTAATTTCATTTAACAAAATGTGTATTTATATTTTCTGGGTGCATAGTTGCGTTCACGAAGAAAATGGAGTCATAGAAAAATATACATTCGACATTTTACACAACATATTTTCCTGTATTGGCCAAATTTGGAATGGAAATTCGTTCCGGTTGCGTGACGCACCTTGTGCGTTCTACCATGAAGAAGTGTTATTTGTAGTACCATGAAGAAATATGATTTATAGTACCATGAAGAAGTATCTATACATAGTACCATGAAGAAATATCTATACATAGTACCATGAAGAAGTGTCTATATATAGTTCCATGAAGAAGTGTCTATACATAGTACCATGAAGAAGTGTCTATACATAGTACCATGAAGTATCATTCATATGAAGACAATTCTTCATACCATGAAGAGAAGCTGAGGACAGAAGGTACATACATAAATACAGAGCTAACTACATAGGTAGATGAACACAAAATATTTCAACTAGATAAGTCAGTACAAAATGCGTTTCATGTTTAAATTAGGTTTTTCTGCACATATTACAGATCAATGACAAGGTGTTAGTAGTCAGCTGATGAACTAGATTACCAAAAGATGATGGTGCAGATGAATCATAGACCATCATGTGGATCCCTATCCACATATCTGTTCATAAACATTGATATTCTTAAGACATTTCTCTGTGCAACAAGTGGTGCAAGTCTCAAATCTAACCTCACCACTCATTCGCATTCAAACACAGAATATGTCTACTCCGTAAACCTTGATGTGCCATAAGTGCATGGATATCTGGACATTGTCAGATTCTGTCATCAACAGTCCACCAGTAGACGATCCAGTCCACAGATTGGTCGACAGAACTGCTCAGGACCAATTTCAAAATGGACCATCACGTTATCGCGAATGCCACAATGTCCAATCCTTGCATTCGCAAGTAGTTTCCGGAACGGTACCGTCGTGACCAGACGAAAGGGAGCATCTCGTGGACGTCCGTGCAGAGTTTCGTTTAGCTCCGGTGGGACGGGACATGTCAAAGAACTTAATTTCTTCGCAGCGGACCCTAATTTCTCCGGTGTTTTAGTTTAGTATAGGTTCGGCTGGCACGGCTGTAATCAGGAGGGTCTTAATGGCGGGTTGCCGAGTCCGGCGTGTGAACTGTGGGCGTGAACGACTCGCTTCCTATCTTCGGTATCTGACGTGCAGCACGTGCTGGGGCCTGGGAGACCCTTCTCTTTCTCTCTCGACGCTATTAAGAAGCGTGCTCCGTAACATCTCGGATCTTCTTGGACCTTACCGTCGATTCCTCTGCTCGATAAGGGACCCGCAAGCACCGTACGCTCCGAGGAATTTCCAATTCGCGTGCGCATCGAGAAGAAAGCGACCGCTTTTCGTAATTAATTTTACGATACACCAGAACGTTTCAAAAGGTTACAGCGTACGTTATTTTTGTAGACTCGGAGTCTATGGAACAGCTATGCGCTACAGCTGGGACAAGTGGAGGCTACTCCATCGGCAGGTGATCTCTCATTGGGGATCATTCAGATTTTAATTACTCCTTCTGGAATACAGGGAATTCAGATATATTTAAAATTCGCTACATGTCTTTGTGAAGCATAAATGCTTGGACTATAGTCCACATACTGAATTTTAAAAGGAGCATTTACAGTCAACCATAGTAATGAAATTATACTTTTTGCAAATTTTAGAATTTAAGTTCATGTCCTATAGGATCATATCACCACATTGAGCTGGACTTGAGATTTTTCTGCAAATTGCTACCACCATCTCTTTGAAGCATGAGCACTTTGTGATGGATGACTATAGTCCACATGCTGAATGATCATTTTAGAAGGAGCATTTACAGTCAACCACAGTAATGAAATTATATTTTTTGCAAATTTTAGAATTTAAGTTCATGTCCTATAGGATCATATCACCACATTGAGCTGAACTTAAGATTTTTCTCAAAATTGCTACCACCATCTCTTTGAAGCATAAACACTTGTGTTCAATGACTATAATCAAAATGGTAAATAGACAAACTACCATGAAAATACTTATCTATACTATAGTTACCCATAAAAGTGGATTTCTCATAAGAGTATGCTCAAAGGTATAATAGCAAAATGGAGGATCCGTGTAAAGATGTTTGTTTTTACTTTTTAATGTGAACAGGTAGTGTGTTCATCGATTCCTGGATCAAACGAAGGGAACGAACGTCTAAATCAATATCACCTGCGCGAACGTCAGCTAGAATTCATGAAGTCGAAGACTGAGAAGTGTACGGCGGTTCCTCCGAGATTAAAGAGCTCGACCGGCCGTAAATCCTTGTGACGGTTTGAGCAAAACACCTAACCATTTCTCGAAGCCTTCACGCTTCCCAATCAACGCCCGCCAGCTTTAGATTGCTTGGACGGGGAATGGGAAACGTTTTGGTGGATGCTGATGTATTTACTCGAAAAATGAATATTGGAAATTTTTTAATTTTCAAAATGTAAAATTTGTTGGTCCTGAATCTCATAATTTTTAAACATTATATAGTGAATATATACATCTTCGAGCTTCTAAATAAACAATTATTGAAATTTTCGGATTTTCAAATTTTTATCTGTTCAAGTGTACAAATCCTTTAATTTCTGTATTCTTGAATTTTTAAATATTTAAGTTGCTAAATTGGCATATCGTTAAGTTCTCAAATCCTCAAAGTCCTAAATTTACAAATTCCCAAATCACCAAATTCTTAAATCTCCAAACTTTCAACTACCCAAATCTCCAAACTCTCAAAACTCCAACTCCATAAATACCCAGACCTTCAAATTTCCCAATTCCTAAATTCCTAAATCTCCAAATTCCCAAATCTCAAAATCCCCAAATTCTCAAATCTCGAAATTTCCAATTCCCAAAATCTCCAACTCCTCCAATCCCTAAATTCCTAAATCTCCAAATCCTCAAATCTCCAAATCCCAAATTCCTAAGTCTCAAATTTCTAAATCTCCAAATTCTCAAGTCCTCAAATTTCTAAATCTTCAACTCCCCAAATTCCAAAATTTCAAAAATCTGAAATCCCCAAATTTCCACCTCCCTAAATCTCCAAATAAAAGAGTCTCAACCCCCATAAAATTTCTAAAATTCTAAACACGAATGTCTGCAAATTCCAAAATTCGAAAACCTGTAAGTCTCAAAACTGTCCAACAAAAAAGTACAACTACCATAACCTGTTTCTCCACATCGTCATTTCACCTCCAGAGAAGTACCTCGTTTCCCGATCGACGTCTATAATCACGAAACAATTAACCTCACCGAGACCATAATATTTTATTCAAAACAGATCTCGGAAACTGATAAATCGATTACCCAGATCCTCAATAGCGCACGCAATCATCGACAAACGTGGTACACAATACAATGAAACGGAATTGCAAAGGGTTAATCGCCTGAAACCACGTGAACGATTACTGTCTAGATCTGTAGACAGTTATTACCATTATTCCTGACAGTTTCGTCCGACTACCACTTTAGATCGGGGAGAACATCTAAATCAATAGAGGGACCTGTTGTTCCACGGAGAAAACGTCAGGTTGGCTATACTGTTGGCGGTTGGTAAGATTAGAGGCAACCGTGCAGCGGACCACACGCCGCGCGTGTACGCGCTCTGTCTTTTCTTCTCTTTTTCAGCTGTTCTTTTCTGTTCTGGCCAACTCCTCGTCTTCTTTGTCTTATTCTACGGTTCCTGCAAGTTGTCCTGTTTCCTACCTTCTCGTTCTGCACCTTCTAATCGTTTAATTTGGACGTGAACGCGAGCTTGTTACGTCAAATTATTTTTGAGGTTATGGTAAGGTGTGTCATAAAATGTTAAGTGTACAAATAGTAGGTGTTATACTACATGGTACTAAATGGTTATTCTCAGATCACTTCTAGTCTTCATACATGTATGTGAAGAATTTATCGATGATCTTTAAGATTCTGCGCAGTCGATAAGTTATACATGCGCAGTTAACATGCACAGTAAAATTCACGCAATGAATAGATTAAAATAGAGTGTAATGCGCACGATTATGTACGAATGACTATTGCGCACATGTTTTATATTTGCTTCGTCAATTTTTGTCATATCAACAGTATTTTTGTGTATACCTGAAAATAAAGCCGAGGTATACGCGTTCCTCCGAGTCTGAATCAGAGCTTTCATTGATTCGCTCGGTGAATTTTCAACTAGTTTTCTGTGCTTTCGACTGCTAAATCAGTGAACCATCGAACTAGCGACAGTAATGTCACTGACGAATCAGTGAATTATGCCGGTGCCTCACCGTGGAGCCAATTCGAAACTGCGAGCAACTGTCACGAGGCCTGCACAACTTTAACCTTCTCAACTGCCCGATGCAGTGTTTTTCACGGGAGTGTTTTGCAGGGAATTAGCGGTAAAGAAAAAATAAAAAATCTAGTTCGTATTTCGTCCGAGGTTGCCGCATTAAGTCTTCTTTAATGTCATTCGAAATTTTATGAAGCGAAGTTCATTTGTCGCGTGGTCTCTACTGATCGGCGTGATTTACTGTTTGAAAGTTTCCATAGTAGCGAAAGAAACACCAGAAAATAATATAGAATTTTCAAAGTGAGGCTAAAGTGAAACACTAAATTGGATTTTTTAATGAACCGCTTTTGAAGTGCTGCATGGATCTGTGAAGTAATATTAACTGTACTATTTGGGTAATAGATTGTAATATAAAATTGTATGAATGTAAAAATATATATGAGTGTAAAAATTATTGAATTATTTTATATGTAGCTATGTATCACACTGTGGTTATTTATGATTTTCCTGTTAGTACAATAATATAATAATAAATGATGGTTCTTCTCATTTGACTAAAAACTAACAAACTGATTTGCTACAGTTTGTACTAAATCAGTATCCTTTGTTTAGAAAAGAAAATGATCATTTATTGGTTTACTGACAACTAACACAAAAATCAAAAATATTACAGAAAAATATCTTACATTGAATAATAAACAATTTACACTTACTTAATGTACTGTTGTTTAATTTGTAAATAGTAATTTGCAAGAAATTTCATTACTTTTCTCATAATTGTTCCTTAGGTAAGTAACCGCCATTGTTTGCTTTGACGCACTGCTCTTAACCGCCATATTTGTTTTTATAGACAGCTTGAAAATTAAATTATTTATCAATGAGATACTGACGGCGAATTAAAATAAAAATATTTAGATTGAAATTCTACAAATATAATACCTCAGAAATTTGGATATCTAAAAATCTAGAAATTTAGAAATTTGGAACTGTAGAAATTTAGAAGTGTATTTTTTTTTTAATGAAGTGCACCTTTCTTCTCACTAAAAATTTATTATTAAAAATGTTGCTATTTCTTAATGTAACATTTTGTTCTAAATCACACATGTCGGAAACTTATTAATCACCCTATAGATCGGTATCAATGCATCCTCAGTCCCCTGATGAATATTTGCCTCGAGGACACGCCTCATATGCCAAAGCCTCGGACGGTATTAATTATAAACACGCAGTTAGTTCATTGAAACGTTTAATTACGCAGTTAATACGTGGGTAATACTTCTATTTTGCACTCATTTCAAACTTATCAGTATTAATAACATTACCATCTTGTATTAAGATGTTAAATACAAAAGAATGTTCCATTATATTATATTACCCTCTATCAGATCATCTTTCATTTACCACAGTTTTCTCACGAGTGATACAAAACCCTTTATTTATCGCGTTGAAATGACGATGAAAGATAAACATGTAATTCTATGTACGTTCAATTATACACTCAAGATAATTCTACATTCTTTTTTATCTTACATCAATTGCATTTTAACTAACACAAAAGCGATAGCAGAGTATTGTCTTGTTTTGAAATTAAATTGTCATTTTTTATTTCACTCATAATTACACATCACAATTGCATATAAATAGAAAAATTTGTTATGCATTTGTAATCGATAACTTTAGTAAGCGGTACACGTAACCTAGTTTGCGAAAAAAGGCGACGGTTCGGACACCCAGTATAACGTAATTTTGTCCAGGGCGAAAATGAAGATTTGCTCGAGGACTGGTGCGAACCGATCAACAGACAAGCCGCAATTCCTGGGGTTACATCTAATCAAAACTAAATCTTCCCGACAAGGTAATAAACTCGACACATCTACGCGCCACGGGACGCCTAATATTTCTTCGTGCGCTTCACCGCCGCTAATAAATAAAAAAGTAAGAAACTCCCTTTACGTCCGCCGACCGGACCTATATTCCCGTTAATCTCTTCCTGCCCTACGAACTGTTCAGACTATTCCACTTAAACTCCACGATACACTATTGTATTCGTTTATCTTCCGAATAATATTGTTTCCGTGCACGGCTTCAACGCGTTATATTAACCGTTGACGGGTTCAAAGCGAATTTTTCAAAACTCGAACACGTAGCTTCGTAACATTTCGAAACTCCCGAAACATGACGGTGGTTTTGTTTTCGCGAGAATATCTTGTTTTAAGAACATATCGACAACGTTTCTCAAACTCGCGTACGTCGCACGCACTCTCTACAGTTCTACGATCACGATCGAGCGTCGATGCGCTTATAACCTCGGAAACATAAACTAATCACTGCGCATGCGCAAAGCATGGTGCACTATTTAGGATATACATCAAATATTCATATTATTTAATTTAATTGATTTTATACGTTTTCTCATCTGCATTTCGAGAATTTCGAGTTGCGGAAGAAGTGCAAAGTTTTGGGACTCGAAACTTTACTGTGTTTCGAGAGGTTTTGAATAATAGTTGGAATAAATAGATGCAAGTTACGCAATTTAGGTTAAAGATCTAGTTGTGACATTTTGAATGACTAAAGAATAATGCACACGTACAGTCGCTCTTCGACAATGTCGACGTTTCTATTAAAGACTGATTAAACATTATAGTAGTGATTATTATAATTGTTCCTACTTTCTCATTTATTTTAAGGTAATATAAATATGTATCGATACGTAAACGTCTTTTCTGACAATTCAATAAAACATTGTGAAAATATTTTTACAACAGAATAACTGTCGCTAGTTAATGTTAAGATTAATATGAAAGATGAAATGTTAGATTAAGATGAAAATATAAACTTCGAACAAAATAATTAGAGGAGGATAACGGAAGCAAGAAAGTAACTATTCTAACAAATCATGTAATACATATTACGGTTAAACATAACCTAATGTTCATAAACATACCCAAATTACATGAGTTTGAACCTACTTATTTAAAATAAAATAATTTTAATAATTCTTTACATAAAAATAAAGTAACTTTAACCAGATAAAGATGAAGTTAAAAGAAAATACTTGCAAACAAAGCATCTCAAAGACACGATACTACCATGAGCCTTCGAATAGCGCATAATCGATACAAAAGTAAGTCGAAGTATAATAAATCGCAATCTCGCGGAACAATGTAACCATTCACGAAGAAAATTCATGTCGCCGCTCTTGTTACGATATAATTCACAGGAAAAAGGTTCGACGAGCATCGAATGGACCGAGAAAGGAGACTGGTATACGCGTTCCATTCTTGTCCGATGCAAAATATGTACTACCAATATGCATGCAGCACTTATCGTTACGGTCACCTTAACTCAATTAACTTAACGTAGCTGTACGCTATAATTACGCTTATCGCTCGATTACCACGAACGTTTCATTTACGTTCGCCTAATGGTTTATGCGGTGCTAAAACAACGACGCTGTTCGCGAATTTCGTATGTATCGTTCCTCGAATCTTTCGCTCTTTAAACGACAACCCATTCATCATTGAACCTCTGACGTAATTTCGTTTTTATCCGGGTGGACTAGACCTTAAAATTTGTATGACGTTTTCTTGATTTTTGGGGAAATTCGAGGGAATTGGGTGATTGGTTGGAGGGGGGAAGGGACGGGGAATGTTTGTGGAGGGATTGGTGGAACCTGATAGGCAGATTTATCTGTTAACGAATTTATGTTTTTTAAATTTGGTAATTATGAAATTTTGAAATTGGAATTTGGGGAAATTTCCATATTTTTATATTTTTGATTTCATAAATTTGTAATTTGTGAATTTTTTTTTTAGCGTAAGTTACTAATTTAAATTTATTTTA
Source organism: Megachile lagopoda (assembly GCA_036983795.1). Taxonomy (NCBI): domain Eukaryota; kingdom Metazoa; phylum Arthropoda; class Insecta; order Hymenoptera; family Megachilidae; genus Megachile; species Megachile lagopoda. The sequence goes on along the minus strand of CM072798.1, from coordinate 2,671,327 downwards.
GTATTGCTTTAAATTCAGTTTGATAATAGGTTTTTACTTAAATACTAGTTTTAATTTATTTTAATACTGGTTTATATTTATTTTAATACAAGTTTTAATACACATTTAAATTTGTTTTAATACAATTTAAAATTTATTTTAATATTAATTTACATTTATCTTAATACTAATTTAAACGGTCCACAATTTGAACAATATTTTTTAGATTAAAAACGGACTCACCGAGTATCCCATCAATTGAATGATTTCTTCTAGGGTCCTCTCCCGGCCGACTTTGATTTGTGGGCCCACGAAGAAGTCTCGAAATGCTCGAAACCGATGGTGCTGACGCTTTATCACAGATACCATCCTGCTGGCAGAACCACATTGGACTAGTTAGCATAACTATGAAAATTAGAAAATACATTCTCTTCAATATTTATATCTCATGCAAACATAACCTTGAAGAAGAATAACTTCACAACACACCTTTTAAAAATAAATCAACAACTAAAATTACAGTTCTGTGGCAACCTTCGACACCATCAAGATACAATTAACAAAAAGAAAGTTCAGAGTATAATTATAATACTGAAAGGTAAATTCAGAGTATAACTATAATTTTGAAGGCTTCATGGTAACATAACCTTGAAGAGGTTAACTTCACAAGGCACAGTAACCTTTCAAAAATAATCAAATCAGCAACTAAAATTACAGCTTTGTGACAACCTTGGACACCATAAATTTAATAGAATGATCCAGAAGAAAATTCAGGGAATAATTAGAAATTCAGAATATAATATTGAAAGTTGAACTCAGAATATTACTATATTAGCAACTTTAAATTTGAAAAATGGTAAGATCAGTTGAATAATTATAATCATCCATAAAATTATAGTAAACACGTTCATTCTAACTTCCTCTACTTGCAGACACTATCAACAGACCTTTATCAGCTTCTCACGAATCTCCCAGCTGAATATCCCAGGATTCTGTCTCTTCATGTCCTCAATTCTCGCCTCGACTTCAGGCGTGGCGACCCGCGGTTTGCTGCCACCGATCACCCCGGGTCTAATCGACCCCGTCTCCTGGTACCGATTCAAGATCTTCGACACACAGCCGTGAGAGACTCTCAGCTGTCTCGAGATCACACACGGTCTGACACCGGCCGCCGCCATTTCGACGATCTTTAAGCGAATATGGTTCGGTAATGGACGTCCGTTAATGAAAACACCTCCGAGTTGATTCACTCGGCCTTGTCCTGGAAACAGAGAACGTGGGTTCAACTTGGAACATTGCAGAAATGCGAGTAGAAAGTGGGCCAACTTTGTTTTTGCATATTTTAATGGCTTTTGGTAAATGCTCTTGGTGTTATAATTAAATTTAAGTGAATGTATTAACCTCTGAACCTATGGTTTTCTGGCAGTAGCTAAGTTATTATTATTGCAATTTTAAGATAAATGAAAAGATTTGAAATGTTAAGTATATTTTGTAGTTAGCTTTGGTTGTACATATTGTAATCAATATTAAACTTTGTTTATCAACCTAATAGGAAATTGTTACTGCAATATTAAGATAAATGAGAAACTTGAAATGTTATTTAGTTTTATACAGATTGTAATCAATATTCAAATTTGTTCATTTATCTACATGGAGATTGTTACTGCAATATTAAGATAAATGAGAAACTTGAAATGTTATTTAGTTTTATACAGATTGTAATCAATATTCAAATTTGTTCATTTATCTAATCGGAGATTGTTACTGTAACATTAAGATAAGTGAAAAACTTGAACTGTTAAGTACATGTATTTAGCTTTGTTGTGTAGATTGTAATCGGTATTCCAGTTCATTTACCTAATTGATCATAGTAATTACTTGGAACTATGAATAATACAATATATTGTGAATATATTAAGATTGATTAATCATAGAAGTACCTAGTGAAATTTTTCACTCAGTATTGCAGTCAACATCTTAATAACATGTAATATTAGAAATCATTTTTTTCAATCTTTCTTATTGTTTGTAATTCAATTTTTAAATTTATTGCTTTTCTATTAATCTGATTTATTTCAATAGATTCTCTATGGAATTGAAGAGGTGACAAATGTATTGAAGAAAAAGTCTGATCACTACAGAAGCAGTTAGCATATATCGCCTTCAGCAACGGAAGAGAACAGCGAAAAGTAAACACTGCAGAAAAACGTAAAAGGAATATAACGGTCCCAGATAAGCCAAAGTCCCGGTGACACGCGAGGTGCCGCTCAGACGCACCTAATTACCGGCAATTAGTGTTCCCCTTTAATTAACTTAATTATAATCACGAAGTGCGTTCGCACGGGTCCCGCGAAAAAGCAGCCAGGAAACGGCAATGGAAGAAACGGAATGAGATACAGTTCGTTCTTTTGTGTCCTCCTCGTAGATCCTCGAGGAAGGACATGGTTTTGCGTCGAGTAGTAAAACTGTGAAAGAGGTTCCAGGAGATGCATCTGTTTATTGTTGAGGACGCTCGGACGACGGCCATTTTGCGTTCACGCGTGTTTGCATAATGAAGGATGTCTGTGAAAGATCTAGGGAGTTTTAGATGTAAAGAGTGTACAGATTTTATGGATGGATGAGAGTATGGTAGAATTTGTATCTAACAATGTGTACTTTTGTAAGTTAGGTTAGGTTAAGTTTTAAATGTAGAGAGTGTAGAGATTTTATGGATGGATGAGAGTATGGTAGGATTTGTATCTAACAATGTATACTTTTGTAAGTTAGGTTAGATTAAGTTTTAGATGTAGAGGGTGTATAGATTTTATGGATGGATGAGGGTATGGTAGGATTTGTATCTAACAATGTGTACTTTCGTAAGTTAGGGTAGGTTAAGAGATTTTGTCTTTATATCGAAGTCTTTCATATTACAAAATGTAATTTTACAAGTGTGTGGTCAGAGTTAATTAAAATAGTTGATCAGCATTATCATCTCTAGGTAATAAATTGAATTGATGTTGCGAAACTCAAAAATACCATGCAAGTGTACTGGGAGAAAGGTGTATAAGATAAGTACGTATATAATGTTATGATATAAATTCATGGAACGAACACAAGTGATGCAACACCGAGCTGTTAATCACCGCAGTGATCAATTATGGTATTGCATTACTGAATTATTACAGCCGTGTAATCACGCGTAACCCAGTCCTTACTTTAGCGTCATTAAGTGAAGAGCTACACTGTTTAGCGGTATAAATCGTGATTACGTTTCGAAGTCGTAAAAAATTTTATTTCCCTCTTCATTTTCACGGAGAACGTGCCCGGCGGCCATTTTATATTTTTTACGATCTCGCGATAGAAGTTTGAGTCGATCATAGTCGCATAACTGATGCTAGGTGACGATTATTGATAATTAATAATTCTATCAATCGTGGGACAAAAATCGATTTAGAAACGGGTGATTTATTTCGGTTTCTAGCGTGCGGGAAATTGAATTGATTTACGATACTGGAAAAGGAAAGGCTGGACGAAACAAATATGGCGGATAAGGGCGCACTTTTTGTGTGTAATGATATTAATATCAGTTATAAAAAATAATGTACAAAATGAAAAATTTCTTTTCAATATTTACATGTTTAAATGACACTACTTTAAATAATTTAGCACCTACAAAAATTGCGATATTTAAGGTTGTGTTTACAATTGACTTCACACAAAATGGCGTCAAAATCAGATTACAATCTGTCGAGCGACTTATTTAAAAGCATTTAAAGACTTCAACAGCGAATGAACTTTATACACGATTCAGGTTAATTTCTATAGTCACCGAGAATTTATATGAGAAAGGAAAAAAATCGTTGCGTACTACCGTGATATAAAGTTTACGACGTATACAGGTAATTGGATACGATAAAGAACCATTGTTTCGAATACCTCCCCCGAGGGGATACTCTTGTAAGCCTTTCCGAATGTAACGTACCATTTCATAGAGCAATCATAGACAAAACATACTTAATTGCAATCGAATCAATAAGTTCACGTTGAAACTAAACCGGTTAAACAACCGGTTTGTATTCAAACCATAGTATACATAAACAATGTGTAAGTCATTTGTGAATACCTTCATCAAGAATACATTTTGCGTCATCCAAAGAAGAATATGCATTGAATGTCCACTTTCGATTTGATCAACCAGACTACCATAAAGAGTCATTTATGAAAAAACTTTGTTTATTAAGAATGCAAATGTTGCGTTAACCAAAGAATATGTAATGGATATTCAACGTAATCCATGTGTATGATTACCATAAACAATCATTTACCAGAAATTTTTCACATGATGGAATACAATGATCAACTTAAAGTCTATTGCATACTTCTGTTTCAGACTAATCTAATGGCAGCCTCATAGGAGACTACCATAAACAGTCATTTATGAACACCAAGAGCCTTCTTCATCGAGGACTATTTATAATGATCTTACATCATTCAAGGAAGAATACCTGTTGCATATCCACATTCAACCTAACACACATAACAACCTCATCCACATCAACTATTATAAAGAGTCATTTATGAACACTAAAAATCTTCATCAAGGAATATTCACAATGATCTCACATCATCTACAGAAGAATATCCACATTCAACCTAATCCACATAAGTAACAACGTCATCCACATCAGCTGCCAGACACAGTCATTTATGAACACTAAAAATCTTCATCAAGGAATATTCACAATGATCTCACATCATCTACAGAAGAATATTCAACCTAATCCACATACATAACAATCTCATCCACATCAGCTGCCAGACACAGTCATTTATGAACACTAAAAACCTTCATCAAGGAATATTCACAATGATCTCACATCACACAAAGAAGAATATCCATTACATATCTACATTCAACCGAGTCTGCTCACATGACTACCATAAACAGTCATTTATTAAAAACCTTCTTTATTAGGAAATGCATACAATCTCACATCATCCAAAGAAGAATATTGCATATCCGCATGACTATCATAAACAGTCGTTAACCAAGAACCTTCTCCATCAAGGAATATCTCAGTTCAATCGCAGTCACATCGTTCTCTCAGACCTCATCTGGCGCAGTACAACTGAGCAAACATTGCAGCCATAAGTCCTAAGTCTTTCATAAAAGACTAGAAACATATAGAAGTAATTGAACTCATGGTTAGTTCAGCTTCTGATCAGATATGCGTCCACAAGTTTCATTACTTCACAAAAGGACAAGAAACATGTAGAGGCAAATGACTAACTCGTGGTCAGCTCAACTTCTGATCAGACATAGGTCTACAAGTGCCAATTCCTCCATACAAGACTAGAAATGTGGATAGGCAAATGACCAACATGTGGTCAGCTCAACTTCTGAACAGACATAGGTCTATAAGTCCCAATTCCTTCATAAAGGACAAGTAACATATAGAAGGCAAATTAGTAACTCGTGGTCAGCTGAACTTCTGATCAGACATAGGTCTACAAGTCCCCATTCCTCCATAAAAGACTAGAAATTTGTATAGGCATATGATTCAACTCGTGGTCACTTCAACTTCTGATCAGACATAGGTCTATAAGTCCCAATTCCTTCATAAAGGACAAGTAACATATAGAAGGCAAATTAGTAACTCGTGGTCAGCTGAACTTCTGATCAGACATAGGTCTACAAGTCCCCATTCCTCCATAAAAGACTAGAAATTTGTATAGGCATATGATCAACATGTGGTCAGTTCAACTTCGGAACAGACATATGTCTACAAGTCCCAATTCCATAAAAGACTAGAAATGTGGATAAGGAAATGACCAACATGTGGTCAGTTCAACTTCTGATCAGAGATGTATCTACAAGTCCCAGTTTCTCCATAAAAGACAAGAACCACTCAGAATGCAACTGAAGGACTCGTGGTCATAACAGACACGAATGGGCCCGGTGAAATCTATCTTCCCGGGCCGATAATGAAAAACGGACACGCAGCGAGGTACCCGGCTAACGACTCGCTAAAAATTGATAATCATCGCGACGAAATAATGGGCCTGTCGTTACGCGTAGTCCTTCGTAACACCTGCCACGGAAACTTCCGCTAATTACCGCGGCATAATTCAGCGAACGACAGGTCTCGGTGGTGCGCGGTATCGCGGGCCGTTTCTGGTGCCGCCAAAGCGAGAGTCCCGTTTCGTCATTCATCAAGCCTTCGAGATTTCCATCCCCCACCCCGTGGGAGCCGGTGGGCCCGTAAGGACATATCCTCGCGAACGCGTGTAACCTACACACCGTAGGGTCCATGGCGGGGATCGTCGCGGGGCCCTCGGACACCTCGAGTGACGTCAGTTGGGCCGCGGGGCCCGACGGGATTACAGGCAAGATCAAAAGGCGCCGACCGCCGCCGCAGACCCGATCTCTCCTCGAGCTTTCTTCGTCTTTATACCTTCGTTCGTTGCCTCTCTCGATCACGGTAGGCGCGAGCGGGCCCCAGATACACGGGCCCCTCGGGTGGCACCCATTTGCCAAGCGTACATACAGGGCAAATCTAACTTCCACAAAATTTCACGAGATGTCTTGTTCGTTGATATTTCGCGGTTTTTGAGGATTGGGAGGCGTCATTTGGCGACCTTGGGACTTGCATTCTTATTTTGGGGATATGCGAGTTTAGTGATCAAGGCTTAGGTATTTGGGGATGTAGACATTTGGGGACTTGTGGGATTCTTATTTTGGGGATATGGGGTTTAGTGATTAAGATTTAGGGATATGGAGATGTAGGAATTTGGGGACCTGTGGGATTCTGATTTAGGGATATGGGAATTTAGTGATTAAGATTTAGGGATATGGAGATGTAGGAATTTAGGGACTTGTGGGACTCCCATTTAGGAATAAGGGAATTTAGAGATATGACGCTATAGGTATTTGGAGATCTAGTAATTTGGGAATTTAGGTATTTGGAGATCTAGTAATTTGGGAATTTAGGTATTTGGAGATCTAGTAATTTGGGAATTTAGGTATTTGGAGATCTAGAAATTTAGGGATTTAGGTATTTGGAGATCTAGTAATTTGGGGGTTTAGGTATTTGGAGATCTAGAAATTTGGGGGTTTAGGTATTTGGAGATCTAGGAATTTAGGGGTTTAAGTATTTGGAAATCTAGTAATTTGGGGGTTTAGGTATTTGGAAATCTAGGAATTTGGTAATTTGTGGAATTCTCATTTAGGGATATGGGAATTTAAAAATTTAACAATTTAGATATTTGGTGATCTAGAAATTTGGAGATTTGGAAATTTGGGGACTTAGGTATTTAGGGATCTAAGCAACTAGAGATCTAGAAATTTTGGGACATAGGTATTTGGGGATCCAGAAAATTAGAGATCGGTATTTTAAGATTTCGAGATTTAGAGGTCTGTGGGTTTAAAGAGCCAGAAATCTAGTTTATTTAGAATCTAGAGATTTCAGAATCTAGGAACTTCAAAATTAGGGATGGTTATTTGGGGATTTAGGAATTTTTTGATTTTATGATCTGGGGATTTTCGAAACTAGGGATTTCAGAATCTGGGGAATTCCAAATCTACGGATTTCAAAACCTAGTGATTTTGAGATCTAGAGATTTTTAGGTCTAGGGAATTTAATATTCCATGATTTTAAAAATTACAAATTTAGTTTTTTGGAGATTTGTAAATTTTGAAATTTACACGTGTATTTTTGTACGAAGGAAGTATACGTTGCATCGAAATGTACATTCGGGATAATACACGCGGAAATTCTACACAGCCGAATCCCTATGCCCCGTTATGAAACGAGTTTCGACCAGGACGAATCGAATGGCTTCACTTTGACCGGTGAATCGAATTCTTGGATCCTTGGGGTTATAAAAGGCGTGGAAGGAGAAAATCATTATCCCCGAATGCGAAAAATTTCAAACTTGTAAATTTGTCTAATTCTCAAACTTCTACGTTTTTCAAATTCTTCGATATCTTTGAAATCAAAAATTCAAAAATTCTCGAATTTCGAAGTTACTGAATTTATAAAATTTTCAAAGTCCCTAATCGCTAAATTCCCAAGTCCCCAAATTACTAAATTCTTGAATTTGAATATTTTTGATTCACTGATCCTCAATTTTGAAATTCAAAAATTTACAATTCATAAATTCCCGCACTTTTTATTATTATTTTCAATTTCTTTAACAACCGTCCCTTCCTGTAATAAATTGTTTTTATTAAAATAAAATAACTGCAATCTCAGAGTACGCTATTATCACACACTTATTTTGCAATATATTACATATTTATTTAAAAAATTATTTATTTCTCTATCGAATTATCACATTCTTAAATGCCATCAATTTTGTCCGATTAAACCATTTATAAATGTTTTGTCCAGATCGGTGAAGATTAATCGCGCGTTAAAAGATCAGATAAACGGTACAATTTAGAAGATTTAGAGATCGAAATATTAAATCCTCTTCTCAAAGCGATCACGTTTTCACGCGTCACCGAATTTAATTACACACCTCGTGTTACGTTACGTGTTTCCGTTTTCTTTTGTGTAGCCATTCAAACGTATGATTAATGAGAGAGGTGTTATCGATTCTGTTGCCGTTAAACAACCTATTAATTCCTTGTAGATATATGCTGTTACAAACTTTATAGAAAAAAAAATTTCGGTTTACAAAACAAATATAAATTCATTCAGTTTGTTTCAAAATTGTAGTTGAAATTGTATGTAGTTTAAAATGTATCTGAAGAAAATTTGAGATAAATCGAAAACAAATTTCAGATAAATTTTAGGTAGTCTTTAGAGCAATTTTAGATATTTAGATAATTTTCATACATTTTAGATACTTTTCTGATACATTTCAGATAATTTTCAGATACATTTTAGATAATTTTCAGATAATATTCAGATACATTTTAGATAATTTTCAGATACATTTCAGATAATTTTCAGATACATTTCAGATAATTTTCAGATACATTTTAGACAATTTTCAGATAATTTTCAGATACATTTTAGACAATTTTCAGATAATTTTCAGATACATTTTAGATATTTTTCAGATAATTTTCAGATACAGATTAGATAAATTTCAGGTAAATTTCAGGTAATTGTTAGATAAATTTCAAATAAATGTTACATCATTTTTACATACATTTCATATCAATTCCTCATAAATTTCCCAATCCTAAAATCAAAGCAATGAGTAGTTGAACAACGCTTCAACCTATTTCTACCATTTTAATATTCCTCTATCGTCTCTCCTAGAATTTCGCAATGTCCGTCATTAGAAATTGCTTCAACAGAAGCGAAACATTGATTATAGACATTTGGGAACATGAACAGACACAGAATGTTTGAAAAAGAAACGTTAAGGATATTAATTTTGATGGGCGAAGAGTTTTCGACTTATCGAAGATGGTAGACCACCATGTAGCGGAGATAAAAGGGTGGTCGATTTGTACGAAATGATCGAGAAAATAATTTTCAGCATGAATTATTGATAACGGGTAATTGATTGTGGGCGATCACGTTAATATCCATGATCGTGCCGATACGAAGCGATAGACGCTTCACCGATTTGAATTCGCTCGACGCAACTCGCATGATTAAAATTTACCCTCGGGCCGGTGTCGTGTAGGGTAGCCGTTTTCGTCAGCTGTTATTTAACCAACATTAGCTGTAATTAGTATCTAAACCGCTATTAAACGGAATGTATTTCTGCTACAAAATTGTTATCAAAGTCGACAGGATTGCGATAAGATTATTATCGGAGTCTATATTATGCAGATACTGGTAATCGTATGCAAATTGTGGTGTTACGTTTATTTTAATAGGTATTGCAACTTTTTGTTACATTCAATTATTTGTGTAATTTCAATTGTATGCTTAAATTACTTGCCAAATTTAATTATTTATAAAATTAAACTGCAAGTAAAATTCAATTGTTTATAAAATTAAACTGCAAGTAAAATTCAATTGTTTATAAAATTAAACTGCAAGTAAAATTCAATTGTTTATGAAAATTAAATAGCAAGTAAAGTCAAAATATTCATAAAATAAGCTTGCAAGTTAAATCGAATTACTTGTAAAATCAAATTACTCGTAAAGCGATGTAAATTTTGATAAGTTAAAACTCGTAAAACGTCAATCACGAGCATAATATTTATGAAATATGCTATAATATTTTATTAATTTAATGCTTTTATACACTGCGAAATATTCTTTCAGGATGGATTTATACGATAATTTGTTTTAATGATCTTTCCGCATAATAGTATCTGAATCTTAAAACAAAAATGGTAATGTCATTTATGGTGCTTAATATTCATAACATGCTAATACATCGAGCTTCACCTGATATGTTTGTTACTCCGTGTTACCGGAAACAGTTCCAGATAAAAATGTGACACCATTTATGATACTTAATATGCATAACATCTTGATACATTTAATTCAATAATTATAGCGTTCACGTGATATATTCCCAATTAGTATCCAACGAAATTCAACAGAAAAATCTAAAGAAATTTACGATACTTAATATTCATAATACATCTACACAGTTTTTATTATTAATTTATGATTATCGTTATATTCGATATTTTATTTAATACCATTTGCATTAATACATTTATGTAACATTCCGTTGACAAATTTAGAAATTTGAGAATTTGGGAATTTAGGAATCTAGGGATCCAGGGATTTATGTAACACTACGTTAACAAATTTAGAAATTTGAGAATTTGGGAATTTAGAAATCTAGGGATTTAGGGATCTAGGAATCTAGAGATAGAGGGATCTAGGGATTTATGTAACGTTACGTTAACAAATTTAGAAATTTGAGAATTTAGAAGTCTAGGGATTTAGGGATCTAGGAATCTAGAGGTATAGGGATCTAGGGATTTATGTAACGTTACGTTAACAAATTTAGAAATTTGGGAATTTAGAAATCTAGGGATTTGGGGAACTAGGGATTTAGGATTCTAGGGACTTATGTAACATTGCGTTAACAAATTTAGAAATCTAGGGATTTTGGGGTCTATGGGCCTAGGGACCTAAGGATTTAGAGATCTAGGGATTTTTGAATCTAGTGATTTTTGTCTAGGGATTTTCGGATCTAGGGATTTTTTTGGATCTAGGGATATAGGGATTTATGTAACATTAGGTTAACAAATTTAGTAATCTGAGAATTTGGGAATTTAGAAATCTAGGGATCTAGGGATTTAGGTTTTTTGGAAATATAGTATTCTAGAAATCTAGAGAAATTGGAAGTCACGAGTGTAGAAATCCAGTGATATAGGAATTTAGGAATCTAGTAATCTAGGGTCGTAGATATATAGCGATACAGGAATCTAGAAATTTAGAAAATCTCCAAAATTCCCCCACAATTCTCTCATTTCCTCACAATACAGTTCCACCAAAAATACCCAAATAACTCTAGCTGAACCTAGTATAATCTCACCAAAGACACTTCAAAACCTTCCAATAATTGAAGCTCCAAAAGTCGGTCATCTTGCAACCTCGCAATCTCATACCCATCCACATATGAACTAACCCAATCATCTTGCATACTTAAGATGTCACGAGTCCACCCTGAAAATTTCAAGCGTAAAGACGCAAATCGTGTGCAGGGAAATAAATGCAGATCCCGGGAGCCTCATTCGGCAATAAATAACGAATGACCGAAACAATGATCCGAAGGATAGGAACGGTGCCTTTGGGCCTCGATGAAAAGCCACGGGGAAACGGCGAAGAAGGAAGAGTTGGTCGCGTACCTGAGTGGGAGTATCCGCATGTACGAAGGGGATGCATGTACTTAACGTTCGGTGTGAGTTCCAAGCTGCGAAGGCTTCAATCAACGTGCCGTCGCCCGGGGCCTATCCGATATCAGACATTAGGTACCCACGGCTCTGACTACGTACTTTAACTCTTTCACGTTCCGACGCCCACGAGAGTGGCCTGCCTCGCCACCAAGACTTCTTCAAACGTCTTGCCGAAGAAACGGTTCTGGATCTTCGACTCTGCTGTTCGATGCTTGCTTACAACCTAATATCCCCGTATCGCTGATCTCTGTATCTTGATATCTCAATATGTGTGTCCTAATGTCGTTTCTCTATGATTATGCATTCATCTGTTCCGGTATATAACCTAATATCACCGTCTTATTATGTTGGTATGTAATACGTTTGTGTTCTCATGTTGCTATTATACAAGTTCTCTGTGCTCGAGTGACCCTGTCTAATACCTCTGGTACTCTTACATTACAGTGCCTCTAAATCGTAATATGGCATGATATTCTAATATTTCGGTACTTTCTCTGTGCCTCCATGTTCCTATATCCCAATAACTCTCAGTATACTCTCAGTATTCTTGTGGAGATCTTTATGTGAGACTCCAGCATCCGTTACCTCTGTATCCTAGTATCTTTATATCTCAATACTTGTATGTTCTAATGTTGCTATAATACGGTTCCTCTGTGCTCCAGTATCCTTACACACCAATATTATTACGTTCTGATATTCTCGTATTAATACAACCCAGTACCTCTACGTTGTAATATTCTTGTATTCCGATATACCTACAACCCAATAGCTTTATGGACTGATATCCTTAAATAGTTAGTCCCAATATATCTATAGTTCTAATATTCTTATGTCCCAATGTTCATGTGTCCTAATGGTCCTATGTACTATAACCTCTGGATTTGAGTATTTGTATATCCCATAACCTTCATTTCTCAATATTCTTATATCCCTTACTCACTAATTCGACATCCCACATCTCCACATCTTTAACAACCCCATATCCTCATATCCTTAATATCACCATATCTCCAATATTCCTACATCCACATATCCCACATCCTACATCCCTACGTCCCCACATGCCTACGTCCCCACATGCCTACGTCCCCACATCCCTACGTCCCCACATTCCTACGTCCCCACATCTCTACGTCCCCACATCCCACATCCCCATATTCCATATCCCCACATCCCACGTCTCCACGTTCTACATCCCTACGTCCCCACATCCCTACGTTCGCATATCCCGTATCCCATGTCCCCACATCCCTACGCCCCCAAATCCCTACGTCCCCACATCCCTACGTCCCCGCATCCCTACGTCCTCACATCCCTACGTCCCCACATCCCTACGTCCCCACATCCCTACGTCCCCACATCCCTACGTCCCCACATCCCTACATCCCCACATCTCTGCGTCCGCATATCCCACATCCCCATATCCCACATCCCCACATCCCTACGTCCGCATATCCTATATCCCATATCCCCACATCCCACATCCCTACGTCCCCACGTCCCTACGTCCCCACATCACTACGTCCCCACGTCCCTACGTCCCCACATCCCTACGTCCCCATATCCCTACGTCCCACATCCCTACGTCCCCATATCCCTACGTCCCCACATCCCTACGTCCCCACATCCCTACGTCCCCACATCCCTACGTCCCTACATCCCTACGTCCCCATATCCCACATCCCCATATCTCCAATATCCCCACATCCCACATCCCCATATCTCCAATATCCCCACATCGTCACATCCCACATCTCCTCATCTCCATATTCCACATCCTCATATCTCCAATATCCCCACATCGTCACATCCCACATCTCCTCATCTCCATATTCCACATCCCCATATCTCCAATATCCCCACATCTCCTCATCTCCATATCCTCATATCCTTAATACCCCATATCTCCAATATTCCCACATCTCCAATATCTCTCATATCTCATATCCTCAATATCCTCATATTGCTTCCCATAATCCGAAATCCACCATAAAAACAATAACAATCGGAACCGTATCGAACGTAAGAAGAATGGTATAAAGATTCAGCAAAAAGACAATGGTTGTTTGTTCGTGCGAAACGTAACCGAAGCCGAGTCGAACGAGAAGAGAGAAAGAAGAGAAGAAAAAGGATTCGCGAACAACGGGGATCTACATCATCGTTTCGTGCAGCAACGTTTCGGCTCCTACTGGTCTCCTTTTACAAAGAGCTGAAGGAACTTTTACAGCCGATGTTAATGGTTTTACGATGCGCTTCGAGTGAATTATTCTCCGCCTGTTAAGAGCGTCGCCTTCTTTTCTCCGCTTCGTCTTGGATGACCCTCTTCGAGCGTGTTTCGTCCTCGTGTTACGCAAACCCTCGTCGCTGCATTCGAACGCGAAAATTATAGTGATTTAGAGCAGCGGAGGCATTCTTTGCAGCCGAAGAATTAGTTATTCCAGAATTTTCGAATGTAGATGGTTCTTAATACTTGTGCTGAGTCATTTTGAACGGATGACAGTGGTCAAATATGGAAATTATTTTCCTATTAAATAGATTTTCAAGGTCTATGGAGTTGCTTCTCTTAATCGCTGAAGAATGTTAAGACAGTGACATAATTGAAAACTTTGAAGATTTAAATTATTTTTGAGGTTATGGTAAGGTGTGTCATAAAATGTTAAGTGTACAAATAGTAGGTGTTATACTACATGGTACTAAATGGTTATTCTCAGATCACTTCTAGTCTTCATACATGTATGTGAAGAATTTATCGATGATCTTTAAGATTCTGCGCAGTCGATAAGTTATACATGCGCAGTTAAACATGCGCAGTAAAATTCACGCAATGAATACATTAAAATAGAGTGTAATGCGCACGATTATGTACGAATGACTATTGCGCACATGTTTTATATTTGCTTCGTCAATTTTTGTCGTATCAACAGTATTTTTGTGTATACCTGAAAATAAAGCCGAGGTATACGCGTTCCTCCGAGTCTGAATCAGAGCTTTCATTGATTCGCTCGGTGAATTTTCAACTAGTTTTCTGTGCTTTCGACTGCTAAATCAGTGAACCATCGAACTAGCGACAATAATGTCACTGACGAATCAGTGAATTATGCCGGTGTCTCACCGTGGAGCCAATTCGAAACTGCGAGCAACTGCCACGAGGCCCGCACAACTTTAACCTTCTCAACTGCCCGATGCAGTGTTTTTCACGGGAGTGTTTTGCAGGGAATTAGCGGTAAAGAAAAAATAAAAAATCTAGTTCGTATTTCGTCCGAGGTTGCCGCATTAAGTCTTCTTTAATGTCATTCGAAATTTTATGAAGCGAAGTTCATTTGTCGCGCGGTCTCTGCTGATCGGCGTGATTTATTGTTTGAAAGTTTTCATAGTAGCGAAAGAAACACCAGAAAGTAATATAGAACTGGAGCTATTAAAGTAATCGATAAAAAATCGTTAACTGAATACTTGATTATAATCTTATTATCAAGAAGATAGTGGAACTGAGAGAATAATTCATAACACAGTTAGAAAGTTCCTCCCGCAAAAATTGAGCGTTATAAGTTCTGCGTTATGTTACTTTCGTATCGCTAAATTATCTCGGGCTTCATGTGTTTCGAAATCGATCATCCGACATGTAATAACCTAATTGACACGAATTATTTATCATGTGTTACCTGCAACCTCTAAAAAAAGTGACACATTTCTTTTTGTCAATGTTTCGTTATAAAAATAATTCTGTCATTGCGAAAATAATTCGGTGATTTATTTTTATTTATTCCAACTTCTTCGGTTACGTTATTAATACATGATGTCGCTCGTAAATTATACTCAACAGTTTTTTCAGTGAATTTTATTCAAATAAATCAGATATGCTCAAAATATAAAAGATATATCAAATTTCAATATAGATGTATAAAAAGTGAGTTATTGCTTTTTTCGCTTCATCTCGCGATTCATCTTCTGATACCGTTTTTATCTGGTTCGATTGATTTACGAGCAACTTGGGATAACTTGTAATTTCTGATGTAATTTATTTCTTGTAAGATTCATCATTTTTATGACAATTGCGAGAATTTAGTAATCAAGTAATCAATATTCTAGTTTTTGTTTAGAAAAATTTGCTGAAGAAGTTTGAATGAAATTATGTGAAATGAGATTTGATGATATTTAATGAAATTTAATGAAATTTAATGAAACTTAATGAAATTTAATGGAATTTAATGAAGTTCGAAGAAATTTGATGAAATTTGATGAAATTTAATGAAACTTAATGAAAGTTAATGTTATTTAATGGAATTGAATGAATTTTAAAGAAATTTGTTAAAGTTTGATGAAATTTGAAGAAATTTGATGAACTTAAATAAAATTTGACAAAATGAGATAAAATTTGATGAAATTCAATAAAATTTCAAAATATTTCATTAACAAATAACCAAATTCTATTAAATTATTTATTTACTTCCACGAGTAAAAATAACAAATAGTGAAATTACCACAAAAAAAATATTACTATAAATTATTCGATAAATTCAAACGTACTTTATCGTCATTATGGAATCCAAAAAAACATATACGCATTTGCACAACATTTCGTACACGATTTTAAAACATCGCGTTCTTTTTTTCCGCGGAATAATTTTTTGCCGTACCATTTCTTCACAGAAAATCATTCTTAATCACTCTCTCACGATTCTTTTTTCGAAGTCGCAGTAATTTCAGTTTGAACTTAAGTAACGCGAAATTATTTAACACGTCACTTCGGAATCTCTGCGTGTACTTTGCAAGTTTTTATCCGAGATTTCACGCGATTTCGTACGGTTACATTGTTTCGTAATCGTTGAAACGCTTCTGGACATTAAGCAAACAATAAACGATCTAAAAGATATTTTTTTTCCATAAGATTTTAGATAATTTAAAGAAGAATAAATAGTATGAATTATTTTACCAAGGTTGGTTAGATTAATTCAATATTAATGTTATTATAATAATTATATTAATAATAGTATGATAGTAATTAATGATTATTATTATACTGATAATTATGCAAAAATAATAATAGTAATATTAATACACAAAATTAATAATGATACAAAAATAATAATTATTATTATACTGATAATTATGCAAAAATAATAATGATAATAATATTAATACACAAAATTAATAATGATACAAAATTGAGTTTAGAAATCAAATATGAAAATTTGGAAAATCAAATAATAAATCGAACATTAATTTCCAGATAATCGAATAAAAAAATTAAGCATGAATTTTCAAATAATCAAATAACAACTCAAACATGAATCTTCAAACAAATGAAACATAAATTTAAAAATTATCAAATAACAAATGAAGCATAAGTTTTCAGATGATCAAACTTCAATTTTCATCTAAAATCAAGTTAATTCCCAATTAATCATAATCAACCATAATCACCCAAAGCTACAAAGCGTATTTAATATTATAATTAAACAATTTTGAAACCAAAGTGTTCAATAAACTT
The DNA here is from genome assembly GCA_036983795.1 of Megachile lagopoda. Lineage (NCBI taxonomy): Eukaryota > Metazoa > Arthropoda > Insecta > Hymenoptera > Megachilidae > Megachile > Megachile lagopoda. The sequence continues at coordinate 2,654,048 of CM072798.1, read as the reverse complement.
CAAAGTAATATAATATTTGTAAAATGTGAACGACACAAAATTAAACTTAAATTGCAGTGAGCTCAGTGGTCCGTCGCCATAAGCCCTACAGCCTAGAGTTATGGTTGCAAGCCTCAGGAATGTTAATTCACTCACTCAAATAGTTAAATACAAAAATAAAGTAATTCAAATTCTATTTAGTCTAACAATACAAGTCTTACAATTTCAAAAATCGAACGTTCATTTTGTTTTATCTTTTCATAATACATGGGAGTAGTTTTATTAATTTCTCCCTAGATAACACTAGAAATAAAAAACTTTCTTCTACTCCATTACTGTTTTAACCATCTTCTTTTACATCGTATTCAAATACAAGCTTAATCTTTGTGCTCTTTTATCTCTTCATAACTCTTCGTCCACTCATACATATGGAACACGTAACTCCATTAATTCCTCCCTAAATATTACTAGGAGCAAGTTCATTTTAATTTCTACTTTATCATCTACTATCTCAATCATCTTGTTTCACATCGTATTTAAATACAAGCTTAATCTTCATTCTGCTTCATCTCTTCATGCGAGGGATACATGTTAATCTAACTCCACTAATTCCTCCCTAAATATTACTAGGAGCAAGTTCATTTTAATTTCCACTTTATCATCTACTATCTCAATCATCTTGTTTCACATCGTATTTAAATACAAGCTTAATCTTCATTCTTATCTTCTCATGAAATAACTCTTCATCCACACATTCACATGAGTACATGTACTCAAATCTAACTCTATTTCTCCCTAAATAATACTAGGACTAAATTCACCTCAATTTCTTCTACTTAATCATCTCATTTCACCTACATCACATTCAAACTCAAGATTTTTCATTCTGTATTATCTCTTCATGAGATAACTCCACACATTCACATGTGTTAGCTATCCAAGACTAACTCCATTAATTTCTCCCTAAATAATACTAGGACTAAATTCACCTCAATTGCTTCTACTTCATCCTCTACCTTAATCATATTGTTTCACATCACATTCAAACGCAAGTTTAATCTTCATTCTGTATTATCTCTTCATGAGATAACTCCACACATTCACATGTGCTAGGTACCCAAGACTAACTCCATTAATTTCTCCCTAAATAATACTAGGACTAAATTCACCTCAATTGCTTCTACTTTATCCTCAGCCTTAATCATATTGTTTCACATCACATTCAAACGCAAGTTTAATCTTCATTCTGTATTATCTCTTCATGAGATAACTCCACACATTCACATGTGCTAGGTACCCAAGACTAACTCCATTAATTTCTCCCTAAATAATACTCCCTAAGTAATAGAAGTAAGTTCACTTCAGCTTCTACTTCATCTTCCACCATCCTTACCAGCTTACATCTGCGTTAAATGCTTCATATCTCAAACTCCAAATACAAAGGAACATTTACCATCAAATCATGAACATCTACAATCAGATGAACGTTCATCAAATTTTGAACGTTCACAGTCAACTCATGAACCACCACAATGGTACCATGAACGACCACGATCAAATTTTGAAGGTTCACAGTCAAATCATTAACGACCACAATCAAATTTTGAACATTTTCAAATTATGACCAGGACTAGAATACAAGGTTCACAGTGAAGTCATGAACGTTCACAATCAGATGAAAGTTCATCAAATTTTGAACGTTCACAGTGAAATCATAAATGACCAGCGAATCGTGAACGACCACAATTTTACAAAGTATGATCAGAACTAGAATAGAAGGTTCACAGTCAAATCAGGAACGTTCACAATCAGATGAACGTTCATCAAATTTTGAACGTTCACAGTCAACTCATGAACCACCACAATGGAACCATGAACGACCACGATCAAATTTTGAAGGTTCACAGTCAAATCATTAACGACCACAATCAAATTTTGAACATTTTCAAATTATGACCAGGACTAGAATACAAGGTTCACAGTGAAGTCATGAACGTTCACAATCATATGAAAGTTCATCAAATTTTGAACGTTCACAGTGAAATCATAAATGACCAGCGAATCGTGAACGACCACAATTTTACAAAGTATGATCAGAACTAGAATAGAAGGTTCACAGTCAAATCAGGAACGTTCACAATCAGATGAACGTTCGTCAAATTTTGAACGTTCACAGTCAACTCATGAACCACCACAATGGAACCATGAACGACCACGATCAAATTTTGAAGGTTCACAGTCAAATCATTAACGACCACAATCAAATTTTGAACATTTTCAAATTATGACCAGGACTAGAATACAAGGTTCACAGTGAAGTCATGAACGTTCACAATCAGATGAAAGTTCATCAAATTTTGAACGTTCACAGTGAAATCATAAATGACCAGCGAATCGTGAACGACCACAATTTTACAAAGTATGATCAGAACTAGATATAGAAGGTTCACAGTGAAATCATGAACGACCACAATGGAACATTTTACAAATTATGACCAGAACTAGTCCCTCATCTCTAAAGTGGATAATCTAGAAGGTAAATCTGTAAACTAGAAGACTAATCTATAACATACCTTGAAAAGGATATCCAGTGAAGTACGGTGCCATGTTCAGAGTGCTGACTGCCATCTAGCCGATCTGTCCAGTTGGATCACCAGCACCAAGAATATCTCCGAACGATCAGAGTATCCGAAGTCACTGATCACACCGACGCTCGCGTACGAAACTCGAGTAATCCCCGAAGCGGATTGCGCCGCGACGTTTGGACTGCGACGGAAACGGCCTTACACCCGGATGCCAGTGAAAAACGATCGTGAGACCTGTTTGCTTCGGGGTCTCGGCTCGAACTGTTTGACCGGCGATTCGGGCGAAGGCTGGCGGCAAGTTAAAGAAAGGAAAAGAAAGCGAAGCCAGGTAAGCCGAGGCAAAAAGACAGGCTCCGCCTTCGTTACGGGGCCTGTCGAGGAGGGAACATCTGGGTCCAGGAGTCACCACGATGGCTCTGCTCGTGCGATGCATTGGTCACCTCGAAGGTGACCCCCAGGATGTGGAGGTGGTCTTTGCCATGACTCCGCCCGACCTTCTCCTCTCCAAGGCGAGCACGGCCCTCTACTGCTTCGCATGCGATTCTTTTCATGTTTCGCCGCCGGACCGGTAGCTGCATACCTCGGACCAATACTCCGATCTATTTCTTAGCGGACATTCATTAACCCTTGCCCTGTAATCTGAGGGCAGATACTTGCGTCATGTGCGAATGTTTTGGGTATCACCGATTTTATTTAGCTTAGCTAGATTATTTTATTTACAAAAGTATCTTGGGGAGTTTACACGAATTTCGCCGATTTGAATTTTGAGTTTGTAATGATTTGTGCTAATTTTATGAAGATCTTGTTAATGCGAATTTGATGTTAATATGAACATTGCTTTAGTATGAACTTTTTAGCTTGAACGGTATCTTAATGTATCTATGTGAACGTCAAGTTAATGTTAACATTATTTGAACATTATCATCTTCATATGAACATCAAGTTAATGTTAACATCATTTTATCATGAACATCAGATTAATTTGAACAAAATTTTAACATCGACATGAAGTTAGTATTAACATCATCTTAACATGAACATCAGGTTAACATTAGCATTATCTAAACATTATCATCATCTTCATATGAACATCAAGTAAACATTAGCATCATCTGAACATGATCGTCATTTTTATGTGAACATCGAGTTAATGTTAACATCATTTTATCATGAATATCAGATTAAGTTGAACAAAATTTTGACATCGACATGAAGTTAATATTAATATTATTTTAACATGAACATCAAGTTAACATTAATATTATCTGAACATTGCCATCATCTTTATATGAACATCAAGTTAACATTAATGTCATCTGAACACGTGATCATTCTCTCAATATGAACATCAAGTTAACATTAATATCATCTGAACAGTATCATCATCTTCATATGAACATCAAGTTAACATTAACGTCATCTGAACATGACCATCATTTTTATATGTACATCAAGTTAATGTTAATATTATTTTAACATGAATATCAGATTAATTTCAACAAGATTTTAACATCAACATAAAGTTAATATTAACATCATCTTAACATAATCATCATCCTATAAACATTTCATGTGAACATCATCTTTATATGAGTATCTTCTTAACATAAACATCGCTTTAAAAAGAACATCAAGGTAACATTAACATGATCTGAATATGATCATCTGCATATGAACATCAAGTTAACATTAGCATCATCTTAATACCAACATCAAACTCAAGTTAATATTAACACTGTTTTAAGATGAATATCATCTTAATGTGAACACAAACTTAACATCAACAGGAAGTTAGTATTAAGATCATCTTAACATAATCATCATCCTCGTATAAGCATTATCTTCATGTGAACATCATCTTTATATGAATATCTTCTTAACATAAACATCACTTTAAAAAGAACATCAAGTTAATATTAACACCACCTTAACATGAGCGTCATCTTCAAGTGAACGTCATCTTAATATGAATATTGTTTTAACATAAACATCATGTTAACATGATTCTTGATATTAGCATCATCTTAATATGAATATCATTTTGACATTAACATCTTCTTACTTAACATCATCTTGATATAAACATTCTCATATGAATAATATATTACGAACATGATCTGAACCTTGTTGCAACTAAACAATTTACATATGCATTTCTTAATAAACAAATTACAATTAATATATGTATACAAGTTCTCTAGTCATTGGAATGACCTTGATGTTACATATACCCTTAGGCGTATCCGACATTGCGCGACAATTCCTTTTAATTTTTACAACTAAACAATTTCGACGCAAAAATACATTTGTTAATAATAATTGATACACTTGAATTCTCTAGTCATCCAAATGACCTTAATTCTTGTAAATCGAAGATCTTGTGACACTCCATTTTAATTTTTGTAGCTAAATAACTGCAACACAGAAATCCGTAAGAAATCTGAAAGAAATACATTTGCAGAAATATAATAACAATACACATAAATTCCAAATAAATTCGAAATGAATTAATACACATAAGTGACCTTGATTCCCGGGAATCAGAGATGTCGTGACACACCGTTTTAATTTGTCAATGATCAATCATCTTCACCCTTTCTGTCAGCATTAGACGTTTCCAGCTGATTCCCCGCTGCGACAACAGCGTCTCCTCTGATTCGCGTGTAATCACCTTGGAGATTAGCCGAAAAGCAAGCTGGAATCATCTGGACGAGCGTCATAATCCAACACAATAGGCCTTAGAACCGCGTTAATACGCGACGCTCGTGCACCGCCATTTACAGCTTCATCCTCACCGAGCCTTCATTAATATCGAGTTAATATCAATCCTTGTGATGTAGAACGACGGTTCACTGGATTATATTGTGCCACATTTATTATAATTCCTTCAAAATATTCGGGCCTTTTAACGTTGCTTCTGTTTTTGTCTTTTTATGTCGGGTTAACTGACAAATTTTTGTTTTATCGCATAGGGAAATTAAGGTACGTTGAAAAGATAATTTTGAAATCTAGTATGTAAATGTTTATGGTTAATATAATACTGTTGTAACTGATAAAAAAATATATATATATATATGTATGTATTTGGAAATTTAGGAATTTCCAAATCCCCAATTTTCAGATTTCTACATTCCCAATTTCCAAACTGCCAAATCCACAATTCCCAAATTTTCAATTTCCCAAATTCTCAAATCCCTGAATCTCCAAATCCCCAAATTTCCAAAACTTCAAATCTCCAATCCTCAAATCTCCAAATTCTCAAATGTTCAATTCTCCATATACCCAAATCTCCAAATCCCCAAATCTCCAATCTTCCAAATCCCCAAATCACCACCTCCTAAACTCCCCCAAAACTCCCAGATCTCCACCTCCTAAATTCCTCTAAAACTCCCAAATCACCACCTCCTAAACTCCCAAATCTCCATTTCCTAAACTCCCCCAAAACTCCACTTCCTAAACTCCCCCAAAACTCCCAAAAATGAAACTCCCCAAATCCTTAAATCAGCACCTCCAATCCTTAAAGATCCCAATTTGAAAAACCTGAAAATATGAAAATCTACTGTTGGCACCTTTCGGTAACGGCCACCGTCGAACATTTGAAAGTGCTATTAATTCGGGCGAGCGTGTATCGTTTTGAATTCATATCCCCGTTGGATTTAATCCTTCTCAGCTATCGCCTGTTTACAGGAGCGCAGGATGCACCATGGAGGGATAGCACGTGTCGTGATTGTAGTTTATGGGGAGCTGATTGCAGCAGCGTGGGACGGTTACAAGATTGTGGATGGGCCTGGGGGACCCGGTCGCCATTCAACGCCGCACTTACGTACGGTTGGTCGTGTCAGTGTTTCGTTTCGTAATCATTAAGATATGCATTATCCCTCTAATGACGAGCAGCGCTGTGCAACAGCGTGTCCGATCGCGGACTCCGCGTTTCGTTCTTGCCACTTTCAGCTGGCACATAAATTTCGCGTAAAGTGCCGGTGCTCGGCTTCGAACCTCCTCACTGATTAAGGTGAAACCGTGCTGCGTCTCTCCTTATTGGACTAATTGCTCCCCTAACGCCGTCGATTTCTATCGTTTCAACGACTCATCCTTTCGTCTTCCTTCCCTTTCGAAAGTAGACACTTCTGTTTTCACGATGAGAAGTTTCATTGATTTACGCAGTGAACAGATCACTGAACTTCAGTGAACCGTCAATTTCAACAATAATCTGCAAAAAATTTAAGGATGACCTTGAAAATTAAACTCAATCGAAAGTTATGAACATACTATATATATAATAATAATAATATTTAATGTAATAATATATTTAATACATTAATCTCGGTGAGAGGTTATGGACCGTGGTTAGTGTACATAAATCAGTGAAATTATATTATCAGTTTACTATTTAATATATCGCAATATAAAATTGCATATAGAAACACTTACGAGTGTAAAAATTATTGTATTATTGTATGTGCATTAGTGACTTTGTGATATTAATATCATTGTTATAAATAAATAATAAAAAGGTTAGTGTAATGTGCTAATTTTTGTAGCGAAATAATTATTAAACCTCGGATATTTATTCCTTCGTAATACATTAAAACTTATGAAATAGATTCCGGTTACACAAATTATTTACACTTCACAGACCTCGTATCATAAATGCATTAACACACTCTGTTCATTAATAATTATTTAACTTGATCGTGTTCGTTGATTATATCAGTGAAGCTTTTACAGAAATTTGTAATTTATATTCACTAACCATAACATCGGCCATTCACTATTTTATGGTACTACACTGACTTACAGAAGCGGTGACTATCCACTGTTTTATGGTGGTAAAGTTAAAACTCACCGAAGCGGTGACTATTCACTGTTTTATGGAGGTGTAATTAAGAATTATTGACTCCGTATTTACTGTTTCATGGCGGTTATGATGGTGACTATTCGCTGTTTTATGATTGTACATTCATAACTTATTAAATTGACTGGTGGTCAATTTCACTTATTAAAATTTTAAGTTTACTTTGACAAATCATTCATGTACTCTATTTGCCGAAATGTTAAATTCAATCCTTCCTCAAATATTCAGGACCACGCTTTTCGTTAAAAATTTTTATTTAATCTTGTCTAACTATACTTCTGTTGTTCCGTGACGTAACAGACACTAATCCGCTCAACCACCGTTCACATTATTGCCAAATAATCTCTCGCTCGACTAGATGCATAGCATTAAATAAAACCGTCGCGTGGTGATAGATGGGTCGCATGCCGATCGTTCTTGTTGGCAAGGCGGCCCATTAAATCGGAGTTGGTTCGCTTTTACAGCCGCGAGGCCCGGCGTGGAAAGCGCGAGAAAGAGAGGCTGCCAACTTACCGAGCGACCACCATAGACCAGACAGAGTGGAAAGAGGCGTTCGAGAGCTTGGCCAGCAGTTAATTGCCAGCATTTAATGAGTGCTCTTTGACGCGCCGCGAGAACCGCCGTTGTAACGCTCGTAATGGCCGGTGCTTTTCTGAGACCACTGCCATACGTGTTTCGTCTCTGCCTACCTCGCCGTTGTTTGCCGGTAAATGAAAATGGCCGCGTATTATCGGGTTCAGCTCGTACGCGTATAGGCGGATCGACGAAAACCACTTTAACGATTGAGATATTAGCTGGCGAGAAAGAGAACAACAGATCGACTCGTTTCAACGATCCAACCGGCCTGGTCGTCGATGTTTTGTACGTTTTGCAGTGTCAGGACCGCTGCGGTTACTTGGCCAACGTGCATTCGACTGTACCGGGGATTTAACTGTCGAGCTGGGTCAACTTTGCCTTCAACAATTTATTATCTACAGGTACTAATCGGAGTTAGAGCGGTGCATGAATATCCTCGTATTTTTTATCATTTGAGCTTTTAGGTAAGGAATTGTTAGTATTAACATAAATTTATGGACCACTGAATTCCTTAACACTAGGTGTAATGACCACTTATATTTTAACCGAGACTAAACTTTATTTATACTTAAATTGAGACTGTACTTAATTTATATTTAAACTGAAACTATATTTAGTTTATATTTAAGTTGAAGCTGTACTTAATTTATATTTAAATTAAAACTAAATTATAAAAATAAATAATGGATAGTACCAGCTTATACATTCTCTGTCTCAACGGAAGTTAACACACATTTTGGTAGAAATGTTCTAATACTTTTCATAATTTAAAATAGGAAATCTAAGATCTGTCATTCTGACAGGTAAATAATTAAATATTAATTCATAGTGTGCGAAGAATAAATAGACATATTTGAAAGAAAAATTAAACGAAAATTGACACATTAAATAAGTTAGGTTACATAAAACCTTTTCAGACGTTTTATAAATATGCAATGACTGCAGGTATTACAAACAATGAATATAGTTTATTTATTTTCACTTACGGAAGATGGCGTTCAAGTCTCATATATACTAACCTAATGTATTCCATTTACGTCGGTGTCAATCGAGCTTCGTAACAAATGCGTTACCTTCATCTGTTTTATTTTCGTAAGATTCGTTTATGAAGGTTTGAAAGTGAAATGTCTCGTGAAAAAGAACTTTCAGACAGAGAAAAAATCATAATCGATGCATTTCGCATTGAAGGCAAGGATTATGGTTATATTGCGAAACAAATAGGTCGTTCGAAAAGTGCTATTGCGGATTATAGTAAAAGTAATCATGGCGAGAACAAGCGTTGAAGTTTCCCGCCAAAAGTCACCGAGGTAAACGTAATATTTTACGATTAGCTTCTAACTTGACTGTCACTGGATCATCCACGAAACGCTTGCAAATTAAATGTAAAAACCATCTATAAAAGTGTTAGTAAAAATTATTATTTTATTTTATAAGAAACGAATGTTTTGTACAAATTGTTTTTTGTAGGTTATATTTAGTGGGGAGAAAAATTCAATCTAGCTCAGATGTTTTTTAATTCGTATTGACACTATATGCGAAACGATATGAAATACTTTTAGGAACTTCGGTGATGACTAGGTTATGGTTTTCTCTTATGAAAAAAGCTCTAGATTTCCCACAGAATGAACAGTAATGATTACTAATTATTAATAATGTACCTAAAAATTGTTTTACTGGGAAACTTAAAAAGAACAATAATGATCGTTATTTTATAGATTTATATATGGAAGCACAATTGAGACACGAACGCGAAATGTGTCAAGTTCGACAGGAAAACACGACATTTTCTTCGACATCTGGTCCTCGTTTGTCGTCGTTATTGTTGCGTTCCCTGGAGACACAAGTTCTCCATTGAAACATCCAGGATCTCGAAGATTGGAAGAAATTGAACGTCTACATTCCCAACGGACGACGATCTACCTAATTGTTGTCCATTCACCCCTTTTCTCGCGTAGAGGGCGCGGTTCTTCCCCTTTCTGGCATTCGAACACTATTACTCATGCATTGACGTATTTTGACAAGTTTCTATGTGTCTCACAGTGGAAACAGTTTACCCTCCTACCAAGCGATAGCACCGAACAATTTGCTCGCGGGCAACCGGTGGGCGTGATTTCGACGACGATTTATTTTGCGACAGCAAAATTTTTTGAGACGTCAGAAATTGTGCTGTGACACGAAAACTTTTGATTTGAGGCAACTTGGTCGAATATTATATTAGGCAAATATTTTATTTTACGCACTTTTGTTACATTTAAGGGAAATTTAACATTTGTTTGTGTGGGTTTTTGGAGATAATTTTCAAGTGTTTTTGAATAATATTCAAAATAAATGTTTATATAATTATAATTAATATTATTGAAATTGTATACAATTTATACAAATGATATGATTTGTATGATTTATAAAATTGATATAAATTTATAGTTTCACTGTATGGCCTTTTGCACTTAATTTAGATATTTTTATAAATATTAATATTTCTTTGAAAATTTATGTATTTATGCAAGTTATACAATTTGTACAACTTATACAGTTTATACAATTTAAATAATTTATAAATTTACAGTTTCAATGTGTGATTTGTACCTAATTATTAATATTATGATATGTTTTAATGATACACAAAGTATGCACAGCTGAATATTGTTTTTTAATTTATATAAAGAAAGTTTCACTGTATGATCTTCTAATTATACACTCTAATTATATTAAAATATTTTTGAACAACAATCAGAACTTCTACAAATATTTTTACAGAAAAGTACAATTATATTTTAACAAATATTGTATATTTATAAGTACAATATATTTGAACACATTGTTCGTTCTTGTAATATTTGAAGCCGAGGTATGTTATTTTATAAAAATAGTCCAATATGAAATACAAATCTCAGTTCTGTTGAAATCGCATATATTCTGAGTGAATCATTCCCGACAGACCGATTGATCATCTAAGCCGCAGGTGCCTGAAGGTCTTGTCAGGTTTTTGCGAATATTCGACGGTGAAGCTTGCTCCTGGGATTTCAAGTTCTCCGATTTAAAGGTCTCCGTTCACCGGTGATGGAATTTGCTCCTGAGAGTTCTATTCTGATTGTTCGGCATTCTAGTAAATTGTCGTTTTGTCTCGATATTGACGCTCGATGGAGTTTCTGGGATATAATATAATAGACACATTTGTAATCTCTCGGGACATTGAAAATATTTTCTTGTGGAAACGTTTCGTTCAATGGATTTATAATTGTAATACTGTTTTAACATTGGGTAGGTACTCAATCATATGATGCTGTGCACAGTTACTCTTTTGAAATAAGGTTAGGATATTGGAACTTAGGATACAGGAATTTTGGGACTTGAGGTATAGGAATTTGGGGATATAAGGATTTTGCAAATTCAAAACTGGTGAAGTTAGGGATTTGTGATTTAGGATATTGGGATTTGGGGATATAACAATTTGAACATATGTGGATTTGAAGATGTAGAAATTTAGGAAAATAGGGATTTGGGGATTTAGGGATTAAGACTTTGAGGTTCATACATTTGGAGATTTAGGGACTTCCGGGACTTCGGAGACCTTGGAATTCGAAGAGTTAGGAATGTAGGAACTCAGAGATTCTACAATTTGTAGAGTTAGTGTCTTTGATGTCCCATGAAAAACATCACATCGGTCAGTTGAACTTGAGGAGGTTAAAGTTGTGCACGTCTCACGGCAGTTGCTTGCAGTTATGAGTTGACTCATCAAATTTGCAAGTCCATAAAAAAATGTTTACAAGTACACGTACTTTTAAAAGCCAGCAGTTTTATTGCACATTTTACTGTTCAGTAATGTGACTGTAGAAACTATATGAGAACAGAACTCAACATTCTTTACAATTGAGTCATACATTGGAATTTATATTTGTAGCAAAAATACCGTACTGACATAAAAGTATATAAAAACACTGCACCGTCTAAAAATAATATAAAAGGTACTCTTAATGACGTAATTAGTTTTTAAATCGGAGCAATTTTGATTTGTTCGAAAATTTGTTGCGCAGGATCCGCGATTATCCTATGAAAACTTTGACCCCCTGCGCAGTCCTAAACCGTAAGAGATAGACATGCGCAGTAAATTTTTTACAAAGAAAGTAATCAAAGAAAAAGTAGTCGAAGCACCCACAATGATGACGTCATTAGTTTTTATGTATCCCTTAAAAAGTGTCCCTTAATTGCACTGATTAAATTGTACCGAAAACGATATACGTTGCGCCATCTAGCGGCAGTGCGCGGGAACTACTGGAACACCAGTTTCAAAAGTGTGTAGTTCGCCGGAGAGATGGCGCCACATGTTCCATTTTCGTGAAAAATCAATTAATATCGATTTTATTGGCTTAATTTACTATAATATGCATTCCCAAGTTAATTAGTCTTGCACTCCGATGTAATTTGATATATATTACAGTAAATTAAACCAACAAAATCAAGATTAATTGAATTTTCACGAAAATTGAACAAGTGGCGCCATCTCTCCGGCGAACAGGGTGAACTACGCGGTTTTGAAACTGTAGTTTCATTAGTTACCACACTCTGCCGCTAGATGGCGCTACGTGTATCATTTTCGGTTTAATTCAATGAGTATAGTTGATTATATTTTAATGAAATAATAGTTTTTTATCTGAACCTCAAAAAGAAGTGTTAACTTGTTTTTAAAATTTGTTCTATCGTTAAATGAGCGTTTTTATAACTTAGCTATGAAATTTTGTTTACAATCATTTCTAATATACATATGTATAAGTGATCTAATAAGTATATCTGTATAAGTCTGTACATCTGCATAAATCTGTATAAGTGACATAAAAATAAGAGGAACGTAGTTTTTCATTTTTTTTAAGGAAGTTCGAAAATACCTAATAATAAATTAAGGGAGGTTAGGAAAGAAATAGTACCACTAGATTGATGATATGACAAACAAGATCTTTATTTTACCATTTATTATTATCGCTTTTATTGTCATCACGTTTACCCATTATTGTCTAGACAAACACATAAATACATTACCGTAAAATCGAAGACATGGACAATCAGTGACAAATCGATGATATCGATCGATTCAAGACCGCAACCTCGATCTCTTACCGATCGTACTTTTACAATATTAACATACACATGTTACACAATCATCTATCGATTAGTATCATAGACAAAAGAAAGCTGATTCTCGCGTTTAGTTACTATCGAGCTTGCAAGCCCTGAGCACTAAAAGATTTACACCGACTACTGCTATACGTCGAAGATTACGCCACGGCTTCATTTATATATTCATATATTTTCTTTTTTGAGCTTGTAAATTGTGGCCGTAGAAATCTCAAATTATTGTCTCAAGCAATTACATGATTTTTCTTAGTTACAGAAGTACATTTTTCATTTTTTATTAATGCGCTGATTGTGATTATTGGCGTAATTAGAGAGACACAAAATTTCATAAACACTTACAATAATAACATTTATAATAATAAAATTAATAACAGTTTTTGTACTAATAAAATAAATAACAATTTCTATAACAATATAAACAATAGTAATACCTTTAATAATAAAATAAATAATAGTCTTTAAGATGATAAACTATATAACAATTTGTATAATGGTAAAAAAATAATATTTATAATAATAAAATAAATAATTTTAAAGAATACAAATACAAAAAATACAACAGAGATCATACATGAAATTATGATTACCTGTTTTGTCAAAAGATTAATTAAATTGCAAATGAAAACTGTAGTGAGATTATTACAATCATCATTTGCAATGATATATAATTAACAACAGTAAATATTTCTATTTTACCGATATTTTCAGTACGCCAATAATTATAATTTATATTTGCAATGTAATTCGTACGTCAAACATTAACACAGTGCACACAAACACCAAAATATTTTAGTAAAGTCATAGGACACAAATATTTGTGATACAAGAGTTGAAAAAGTTATGTTAAAATAATTAAATAATGAAATGATCTACACTTCAATATCAAGCGTGCTTTACATTGCCAATACAAGAATAAAATTTCAAATTGGAGACATAATCGATATTATTTTAACATCATTAACATTATAATTCTTAATATAACATTATTGTCACTGCTTATTGTCTAGTCAAACTCGCAATTAAATATTTGAAACGTAACCTTTAGTTTAAGATAAACAGACATCTTAGGTAAAAAAAGTTTAGCTTAAGCTAAATAAAAAAAACAATTATTACATCAAAGACTTGAGATCAAGTGAAAATTACTGGAGCAACGTACAATTTTATTTCTTCATTTTTACTCAACAGTTGTATTTGTTTAAGTTATCAAGATAATTAAAATTAATTTGAAGAATTTATCTGTTTACCATCTGTTGATATTAAACATTTAGGTTATGGTACAACTTATCTCATAACCGACACAGTGGACAATTTGTCATGTACAAAATATATGGGATTTCATAAAACCCTTAGAAATAAAAACAAATACAAATTCTATGGTAATCAATATGTGAAAAAAATATAATATTATACACAGGCTATGTGATGTTATTCAAATCTGATCAGTCCTAACATAATCTACTCTGTTTTAAATTAAAAATCACTTTCCACCACATCAATTACGAGTGAACAAAATCTCCATTGAAAAACTACCACACTGAAAAAAGTTATCATATTAATATTTCCTAACATCCATAATTTATTAATGGTGCTTTGTAAAAAATTGAACGTCGCTCAGTATTTAATTACGAACAGCCATTTTGTTCATTTCTTAACTTTACTTGTTTAGAGTTAGAGAACAGTAAGCACTAAATTAAATACCGTACAAAGTCACTATCATATGTATATAATATGTATATATAAAATAGTACGTATTGTATATCCACAAAGAGCTTAACTAATTCATCTTATAAAAGTCTCTGTCGCTAGTGACAAACAATCTACAACACGAATTCGTACAAATCAACACTATCACATCAAAAATAATACTTCCATTTCTAATTGTACAGTACAAGGAATTTCAAGACGACAGTAATTATAATAACAAGCATAACAGCAATGGAGAAGCTTGCTCTATTATTGTCTCATTTCATTGTCCCCAAAAAATTGTTCAAATATAACCCTATAAAATGATTTCTATGGGAGAAAAATTACATTTCATTTTCTCTATTTAAATGCATAAAAATGTTTCTCTATCCTTTGTAAGTAAATGAAGAAAAATCACTAGCAACTGTTCGATGAAATCATTACCGACTGTAAGTAACTAGTAAGAAAAAGCGTCGGAAACCGAATTTCCTCAAGCAAAATGCGTACGATTGGCTAAATTTGCTTCTCTAAAGATGCACGAGCGATGGTATATTAATTTCGTGATCAATTGTTAAATGAAATTTTAAATGGTTAGCGGCGGGCTAGGGAGTTTCTGGCGACATGCGTTATCGGTGGTCGGTAACACAAGAAACTTGAAGCCGTGTCGATAATCTCGGTGCAAGGCTCGAACATTGCCTTGAGGCTTGGGTGGCCTTGAGTTGGTATTTCGTCTTAGCGACCTTGTCGACGGGTTGGTGGGGTAGTTGGACGAGGACCCATCTGCGGAATTCTCCCTAAAATAAACATCGATCCCCATTAGTCTCAGATCACGAGAAATGTCCCAAGACACACTGCAAATTACTAGTTCTATACAGCACACAGATTCTGCGTTATCTATTTGTAACTATCTCGTTGGCTATTTGGCGAGGTCTAAACATTTACTTGCTAAAACATGAAACAGATACGAAAATGATCGTCGGTGATGTGATTAAAAATCCCTATGATGGCTTGATTGATTGCTGCGTAAAAAATATGGAATACACAAGCACATTAGACAATTATGTTGATCGCTGACAGGAAATACTTTGATGAACGACGATGTTCAATAATGTGACACATTAAATCTAATATTTAACACTTAGCTACTTAACGTTAAGGTAAAGTGACCAGATATACTGTAGTGTTCTTTATTTTTCATTATTTGTTATTTATGCTTTAGTTTTCATTAGTAAATATATACTGAGTATGCTTTAAGGAAATCTGGCCAGTTTACATTAGAGACAGTCAATGTTTTAAAATGGTGCCTCTTTCTATCAAGATGGCGCTTTTTTCTATTAAAATGGCTTCTTTTATAAGGAAAGTACTATGTAAATAAAATTATATTACATATATTATTTGTTAATAAATTAATATGGAATTATTTTTCTACCTGTTTATACAAATTAGCTTGCTATGAAAAATAAAATAACAATAAATATCAATTTTGTATACGTAATAAAACATTGTCTGTCCGTATACTAAAAATACAGTACAGGGCAGTCTATACACTGATTAACTATTAACATTATAAGATATACATATATTAGTTTATAAATAAAAAAAATTACCACAGTAATAAATAAGTCACTTACATCTGGCTGTCCAAGAAACTTACAAAAACTTAAAACTATTAAATGTTCTCCAGTAGAGTCTAAGTACTGTGCATATCTGTTAAGTTGGCACATGAATCAGTAACATATGCACTGCTTTCACCTGCCATCTTACTGGACACACATAGTACATAGAAAATACTTTGGAACTGATTATTGTTTTTTCTAACAAATCTAATTCAAATAGACAACCCTGTGAAGTGAATCAACGTACAATAATATATTTGTAATAAACATGAATCTAAAACTATAATCTATTATCTATAATATTCCTCTCGCTAAACTAGCTAACGTACGTTCTAGTTACCTAGACATTTACTATCAACAATGACGGATTTTTGCGAAAGCAGAAGGGGCCTCAGATTAGGAAATTTGTTAAATTATTAAATTTTAAGTTAAAACAGAATATAAATGTAAATTGGTGGGCGACTGCTAGGAACTTTTGCAAATTTTCAAATGTACGAGTTAGAAAACTTTCATACTACTGAATTTTCAATTTTTCAAATTTCTTAATTTTCAGATTTTTAAATTTCTGAATTTTCAAATTTCCAAATTTTCAAATTACCAAAATTTCAAATTCTAAAACCCCAACTTCTCAAATTCGTAACTTCCTATTTTCCAAGAACCCAAACTTTCAAATTTTGAAATTTCCCAATCTTCAATTTCCAAATTCAAAATATGCACGTCTAGTAAGATGGCATGCGAATCGACAGAATTTGCACTGCATTCAGATGCCAACTTACCGGACGCATATAATACGTTGAAGCTAACTACCGTAAACGATCCACGTATAAGTGTAATAAGAACAAGAGGTTATGTTTTCAAAAACCTATCAGTTACGATTACGCTGAAATTTGACAAATATATTCATTTTGCATAAATAAAATATTTGCCAGTAGGATTTTTGCTGATTCGAAAAAATTTGTTACCATTTTATCATTTCCTACCTTTTAAAGTTTAATGATATTAAAGAATTGTTCCTAATTTGTTTTCTGACATAATAATCAGAGAAAATAAAATTTTTGCATATATAATATATTAGATCAGCTACAACGTTATATATGACCCACATATATAAATGTATAAATACTCTTATAACAATCAGTTGTATTAACATAATCTACAATGTACAGTCTTTATTATTAGCTAAATAATATTTAAGATCCGTCAAAATATGTGAGAATCAATGTGACATAATAAACATATCTAAAATTGTACTTATAACTTGTTAATTTCCCAAAATCCTAACTATGTTCTTTAGTATAGTATACACAAGTACAATCTATGACCTAACCTAACCGAAACCGATACATTACCAAAATTATGCAACACGACCAACAATATTTCAAATACCACTTTGTGGTACGTCGGTAAAATAAGAAATGACAAAAGTGCCAAAAAAATTGTGTGCGAATCTACAAAAATCCTCGCAAACGTTTTTACACAAAAAGAGTATATCCGCTAAATTCCAGCGAAAAGTTTGAAAAGTTTTCGAAAATTTCGCCGGAGAGGAACAAATTGTAGCAAATGAAGGTTATGGTGAACGATGGAACATCGACTTGCTTGCTCTACGGCATCCGGAGATCTCCTCTCTCTCTGAATGACGGTATTCCTCGAACAATTACTTTCCATCGTCGACGACGCGTTTCGTCGTTGGTCGATGACGATGAGGCTGCAGCTCGTTTGAAGGCAGCGCATTGCACGACAAAGTGAAGAGAGCGGATGACAGACAATCACGAAGAGAAACAAGGAGAGACAAATATACACACAGAGAGAGGAAGAGAGAAATGAGCAGGTGAGAACCTAATGGTCTGACCTGCTAACCAAATACCGAGGCGATCGCGAAAATCGCGCTGCCCTTATAGATGGTAGCCAACCAAGACGTGCCAGGGACGCGATGTGTCTTTTACTTGCTCGAAAGGTTTCCGGGTAACCGAACTCGTCTATCGATGGCTGCATCTCCGGTGCAGAACCTGTTTCTGACATTCACATATTGCCCTCGGTTTATCGATCATTGATTACAGACTTCGGCTACGCCAGTTCGGATATAACAAAACTACGCGTGCTTTTATTCTCGAGAGCGCGCGAATCTGTGGCTTGGAAACGAGCGCCATCTTAGTATACAATTATGAAACACTTCGAAAGGTAAACTTTACTTTGGGGCACACAAAATTATTGACTTTTTACCACTTAGTAGTTTTCATGTTTAGAATACGAAAAAATTAGTTTTAATGTTAGGAATTCAGCGGTTAAAAAGTTACGCGCACGTCAATTTGAGCGCTTTTGACGTGCTCAGCTACTTCGACGCCATATTGGATTCTGCGCATGCTCCGTCGGTCGGTTAGGTAGAGAATGCCATTAAACTGGTAAAACTTGTTTTCCGGTCACTAGTTGTAGACAGATATTAATTGCTTTTTTAAATAGACGACATTATAGAACGATTTTAACGCTCATAAACGCAATCTAATCTTATGGATAGAAATCAATGTGGCATTACACTCACATGTCAAATAAGCTAAAAATATTCAACTTTACATGCGCATAATTTTTTAATCACTGGATTCCTGACATCAAAACATTTTTGTATTCTAAACATCACAAACTATTAACTGGTAAAAAAATGTCAGCAATTTTGAACAGCTACCTGCACTATTAAATAAATATTATTAAAGACTATCAACTGACATGTTTACTATAAGAGATCGTGTGTGATAAACAATTTAGTATTTCGTAATATCCTGAGGGAAAAAGACAAATCAGTAAACCGTATTGGAAAAGGATAAGCGGGTAAAACAGATAGGGCTACCGATATTATTGCTTTCTACTATTTACCTAGGGTTCTCAAACCCTAAATCCGTTTAGTTTATTATTTTTTCCCGTTTCACAGGAGATGACGTTTAGGTTGTTCAATCTATATTGTCCAGACCCCAAATTCATGTACCCTCGACAACAAATGCTTAGTATTGCTATATCTTTTGTCAATGAGTTACGGTTGACGGGTTTGCCTATACATATTTTACACGGGGGCTCAA
The DNA here is from genome assembly GCA_036983795.1 of Megachile lagopoda. Taxonomy (NCBI): domain Eukaryota; kingdom Metazoa; phylum Arthropoda; class Insecta; order Hymenoptera; family Megachilidae; genus Megachile; species Megachile lagopoda. Next base: position 2,634,559 of record CM072798.1, on the reverse strand, counting down.
ATATCGATGTACATTTCTGTGTGGCGTAGGCTTGCTTTAGGTTAAGTTACTTAGGTTCTTTGACGTTAGATTTGAAAAAATGTGGGAGACGTTTTTAGGTTAAGGTCGGTTTTTGCTTGGATTTTTCTTGAGATTTCCCTGGGTGCTCACAAAAACGTAACTGATGGGAAGGAAATAAGTTCAGGAGAAGTTAGTCGTAGGAGTTTTGAATACAGAGGAAATGTGTGTAAATTTGAAAATTATCAAATAACCTGGCTTTTTGTATTTTTATATTAAAAAATTGATAAATTAAAAAATTGTCAACTTTATATATTTGCATATTTCAATTTCCAAATTGTCAATCTACATATTCTCAAAATTCCCAAAAATCTCAAAATCTTTAAATCACTGAAATTAACTTAAAAATTTGCCAGTTTATAAATTTGATAATTTGAAAATTTAAAAAATCTAAAATTTATCACCCAAAAAAAGTAATAAAAAATTCTCTTTTCCTATATCGCCGATAATGCTATCATCTGCACAATGTGAAAACCAGAATTCTTACAAGACAAATATAAAACGTACAAATAAGTACAAACTTTTTTCTTTCAGGTTTTGGTGACCTAGGTTATCACGATAACTCCGCCATGAGGTTTTCCGGACGTAAAAGTGTCCTTGCAAAGTTATATTCCGACGATTCACCAGCAATGTTCAGCAAAGCTAGCTTCGTCAGCAGTTTCGATATATCAGTATGTTTTCAGTCCGCTTATGAAGTTAACTGAAACGTTACTGAAACGTCGGAGTATCACTTCGCTAGGATACAGTTTATATTTGGAAATTTCAGGAAGGAGGATATCTATCACTTTACCAGTTCAGAAACTCATTTTTGAAACGTGCAATTGAAACATATTTCGAAATATAATATAAGTTTGTCATGACACTCTCATCTCTATTTATCAAACTATTAATTTATCTAGATACAAATTGATGTAACTAAATATTTATCAACTTAAAAATATCTGCTAATTATTTGCTTGTAATTATAAATAATAAAAATATCAAAATACTATAGAAATAAATACAGTAATAAATTCTGCTATAAATAGAAATACAAGATAAATAAATCAATAGGAAAAATAAATAGTTGCTGAACATCTATGTAATTTAATATTTATTATATAAATAAATAAGTACAGCCATCTCGCAGTCACGTGATCAGCTGACCGCGTCAAGATTCAAATATGGCGCCCCGGAAATGGAACACAACTTATATTTCTCTATATTCCATCAAATTGTGAACTAGTAAAGAATTTCTCGATTTCTTTTACAGTTTTTAAAATGTACATCTATTTTTGAAATACCTTGTAAAATATTTTAAGGAATGGTTATAAACGGGAAAAGGAATTAGATGAGACGCAATATACGATATTAATTAAATTGAATTATTATATAATATCACGTAATGCTGAAAATAATTGAATAACATATTATCGATTGAAATCTTCCTAACATTTCTTATTTTTATACTAAATTCCTATATTAAATTTCGGTATCAAATTATTTATATCAAATTATCTGTAAAAAATAACATTGTCATTATAAGTTACTAAAGCTGTAATTACTTTGGTAATATTCTAACAAGTCTTTCAACCAAAAAATTTATCTACCCAAAAATATTTATTCTCCAACTTCCCATTTCTCATAAAATCAATCAGCACAATAATGTCAAAACAAAAATACTCTTATAATTCTCAAAATGATAATAAATACAAAATACTCACCCAAGAACCTCTTCTCGGCGATCGGATATTGTCCATTGAGTGCCTCCATCATTTCCTCGTAATCGAATACATTGGTGTTCTGCATTACCGGCAGTGGGTACTCATCCGAGAAGCCGATCTGCCTCTTGGGTCTCCTGTCGCTGAAGCCGTCGTTCGTTTCAAACTCGTTCCAATTATCCACGTCGTCGTAATCGTCCTGATTATTCTCCAGACTGGCCAGTTCCTGAAGGTCCAGCAGATAGTTTCTCGCGTTCAGCTCATCCGATAACGATCTGCCATGACGAGAGAGGGCTCTCAGGATCACGCTTCCGGGCACGGAAATTCCTCTCTTCAGTGACACGGGCCATGCCGAGTTTTTCGCCAACGAAGCCACGCTTCTCTGTTCTCGCATGGGAAAATCGCCGATTCTCGCCAAGGAACCAACGTATCGTTTCCCATAAGGTAAACCATAATCTCTGGCCACGGAGGCGATGTTTCTTTTGCCGCTCTGGGGCAACGTAAATGTCCTGGCCAACGACGCGACGTTTCTTTTGCCCTCCATGGGCAACATTCGGTCTCTGTTGTTCTTAGTTTGTGTCTCGTAGTCCCGAACGAGGGAAGCAATGTTTCGTCTGCCCGGGGGCAACGCAAAGTCTCGGGCAAGAGTGCCCACGTTTCGTTTATCCATTGAATCCTGAGAGGAGCCCTGGTTGGAGAGTAGATAGCCCTCGGAAACTTCGGATCCTGGTTGCTCACTGCAGGGATTTATGGTCTGGTATTAGTTGCTGCTTAATTTAGTTTACGGAAGTTCGGTAACTTTGGTCTTGGCTTGAGTGAACGCGTCGAACTCGTTTACAAAAGACACGTTGGTAAACGACACTAAGTAGGCTAAGTAGTACTTGCATTAAGTCTTACAGCTTCAATTATAGAACTTCAAGGTGCTTTTACAGAAATGTACATAGCTAACTAGAATTATCAGAGAGTCAGATTTAGAAATATAGAATTTCAGATTTGACAGAATTAATTGTTTAAATCTTTCATAACTCAGTTTAGCTTAATGTAACATAACCTAACCTAACTTAATATAAACTGAGCTGATGCTACCTAATTACAATCATTAACAATTAAAAATAAAATAAGTACATAACATATTATGTAACAGGTTTTTGGTTGAAAACTGTAGACTTCACAAAATTGAAGTCTAATGAGATTAAAATTCTATTTCACATAGAGGAAATTATAGTCAGATACTAACAAGCGTCAATTATTTATAAAGTCTGAAAGTGACAATGTAGTGTGCAAGATTTTATTTTGAAACCAGACCAAAATCTATTTCATAGAAAACAAAATGGAATCAGTTATACTCTCAAATATTATCAATTCCTTAAATATAAAATGCACAAGTAATAATATAGAATGCAAGATTTTATTTGAAAACAGGTTAAACGTCAATTTTATTGATAACAAAATGGGTCAGTAAGACTCTCATAAAGATTGTCAATTCTTTTCTATAAAATTTACAAGTAATAATATAATATGCAAGACATTATTTGAAGATAAGACCAAACTCTGTATCACAGAAAACAAAATGAAACTCCTTTAGAACAGTCCTCAAGTAACAATACAGTATGCAAAATAATTTTATAAATAACATATTGAATAAATAAAACTTGATTTTACTACTAACATACTGAATAAATAAAACTTGTCTTTTTAAATAACATCTTGTATAAATAAAACTTGATTTTGCAAATAACATCTTGAATAAACAAACCTTGATTTTGTAAATAACAAATTCCTAACTAAACTAAAACAATATCAGAACAAAATGGTGGTCCAAAAATGAAATCTATCAGTTTTCAAGATTCTCAAATACAAGAAGATGGATGAAACACACGTGTACCTAGAAATGACCGCCCTTTTTTCCTGATCCTCTTCATTTTCACCCATACGATCCATAATGCTGATAGGAAGGTCGTCATTTTTGGCAAGAGTGGCAATGCTTCGTTTCTGGGATTCGGACATGAATTCAATTTCCGGATTATCGTCGTATAGTCGGCCAAGTAAATCCGAGAACCTGTGGGATCTTCCGTTCATGGGATAACCGGGATCTGTATTTGGTTCCTTCAGAAGTTGCGAATAAATACGAGAAGGCACACAAATCTCTGCGTCGTCGGATTCTTCGGCCAAGGCTCTCAAACGTGCGATGTCGCGATTTCTGTTGTCCACCCTTACTGTTCTTGAGTACGCGGCCAAATTTGGGTTCACTTCCGGTAGACGTACTAGCGACAGGAAGGTCGTTCTGGGCATACACTGAACGTTGTCTTCATTCTGGCACGTCACCTGCAACAAAAAATATAATTTTTAATTTTAGGAGAAAATTTTAATTTGTGATGGTAAACATAACAGTGGTACTCTTGATGGATATGTAATAATAAGTGAATAATAATTGTGTGAGAAATTGGTTAATGTTGATAGTGGTGCAATTAAAAAATGTGAATTTTAGAGAAGAGGATTCTCAAAATAGTAAGTACAGGTTTTATTAATTACAATATATGATTATTAGTTGATGAAATGTGCAAGTTATTAACTTATTAACCAATTAGTAAGTTAATAATATAATTATTAATTAATAAGTTAATGATATAATATTTATATAGATTGTAAATGTACAAATATGTTAATTATAAATAATATTAAATAATAAATAATAAAAATAAAAACATAATGTAGACTTGTGTCCAATAAAAGCAAATTTGAAATTTTTTTGTACTATGCCATCATTAATGACAAATAACGGCATAATTAATTATTGTCGATTCTATTGATTAATTTTATATTAAATTTAAGCGCTCTTTGTTTATTCTGTTTGTTCTCAAATATTTGTACATTGAATAAGCAAATAATTATTGTCATTAATTATGCTATCATTATTAGTAAGTGAATAAATTATATGGATAATATTAACAATAATCTAGTTTATTTACCAATAATATTCATTTGAAAAACAAAAACCGGTAATAATAAATGTGATATTTATTTGTTAGATTAAAAATTGTAAAAGCTTGGAACAAATAAGGGAAAATATCTGACCGTGAAATTTTTTCCATAAAAATTTAAATTTTTCTTGAGATAATATTTCAAGATAAAAACATTCTGTGACGGAGAGTATGCAATAGAATGTGCAACGCTTCACTGAAACCTTATTTTTCGCTTGATGTCACACAGGTAATTTATCTTATAATGTCAGATGATGTTTTGATGCAAGAACACTGTTCTGTATGCATGAAATTTCCAAAAAGGAATCCGGAAACCACAATGTAGTTATAAAACGGTTTAGTTTCTTTTTAGTATAAACGTTGATATAAAATGTTTATTTATTCCAAACAATTGTGGTAAATTATTTTATTATGAATATTGTTCAATTGAACATATTATATTTATGGAATATGTAATGTATTATAAATGTATGTAATATACAGTATATAATGAATCATACATTATTAATGCAATATACATTATTACTATTAAAACAATAATATTACACACATTATAATATTATTATTATAGAATAATTTATTATAAATATTTCATTCAATTAATTTTTTATTTTATAAATATGTATACAATGATAGTGTTACAATGTATAATACTGATAATACTGATTTAATACTAATGTATTAAATTTTTGTAGATAATAATTCAAATTCTTATGTAACAAAAAATGAGTAAAAAAAGAACACAAATGGGTCTTATTGACCCACTGATTCTGAAGTAAACACATATTAAGTTATATCAGACCAATTTTAACAATGTAAAAAAAAAGAATTAAGATACAACTTTAACAATCTAAAAAACAATTAAGATGCAATTTTAACAATATAAAAAAAATTAATATGCAATTTTAAAAATCTAAAAAACAACTAAAATACAATTTTAACTATCTAAAAAAGAATAAAGGTGCAATTTTAACAAACTAAAAATGAATTAAATTAATAAAAACCACATTTTGCTGAAAAAACGTGAAATTTAAGGAATAAACATTTTCGTGTATAATAATTAATGAAAGAAACGTATTACGTATGCAGTGTACGTAAACACACATGCGAGTGAAGTGACACGTGCTGACATTTAATTTTTTAAAAGAAATGTTTGAGAGAAATTTTCCGGTTCGAATTCACGGTCGAAACAACGAAATTAATCGGTGCATCATGCGAAAAATGGCGGACAGCTGAATGTAATTAAATGTTCGTCGTGTCATCGAAAATTAATTTCATATGTTCATGTTAGTGAAAATGTTGTTCGAAGCCATTATAACCATCGATTCCGTATAAATGACATCAACACACGTGCCTCTTGTTATTTGTCAGGTAGTTATAATTTATAATGCATTATTACAAACTGTTATTAAACGTTGTTATATATTGTGGTAGATTATGGTTATAAATTATTAGAAGTTGTTACACATCGTTATTATAGATTGTTATAAATTGTGATATATTATGATTGTAAATTATTATAAGTTATTGTAAATTAATGTTAGAAATTATTATAAATAAATAAATTGTTATACATTGTAAATTGTCACAAATTGCTATTGCAATTATATAAAATTATTAACTACACACAATTGTTATGTATACATATATTTAATTATAAGTTATTGAAAAGTGTTATATAACGATTAGGTTATAACATAACCTAAAAATCTTCCACTAAAAATTATTAAATAAAGTTGTTACAAATTTATATAAACAACAGTTATAAATTATGTCAAATTACTACTATACTTATAAAAAATTATTAACTAATTAAATTTAAATATACTTCTGTCAAATTGATAAAATAACAATTATAAGCTTTTACAAACTACTGTTACAAATTATTTAAAAATACCATTACATGCATAAAATGATTACAAGTTATTAACAAAATATAAATCAATAAATGAAATAAACGTGAAACAGAATTATCGCTCCGGTAATCTGTCATTCCCAATACAAAGCAATTTAGTTCTCAATTAATTTTAATCAACTCAATTACATAATCGAACAGAATTTAGTATAATAGATAGGAACATATGTTTCTGATACATTTGTACGCTTCATAGCACGAATCTGTATCTGTTACTCTCCTAGTAACGACGAATCGTTTAATTAATATTCAGGTTTCCTGGAAACCTATTAAGTCAGTCTAATACGAAAGGAAACGTTCTCTACTGCAACATATATATTTTACAGTACCAATTATTTCAGACCGCTTAATATTAATCTTATAATAAATAATTTTATCATAAAAATATTTACATACATTCATACAAAACAAATATCAAATAATATCAATTAATAAATTATTCACATATATGATCACTGGTTGTTTATTAACCAATATTATTATATTATAATTTAAGACAAATGTAAAATAAACGTATCACCAACAAACATAAAACAAACATCACACAAACCTAACCTAACCTAAAGTATCATAAGTTAATATATATATAAGTATCGTCAAGAGATTAAAAATATCGCTCGTCAATTAAATAAAATATCGCTCGTCTATTAAATAAATTAGTCTCCTAAACGCTCTATTAATTACTAATTAGAGAATCAAACAGGGAAACAAAGTTTGGCAGTTGTAACATTAAAATCCAAAAGAGTGAAAATGGCGGAAACTCCTTGAAATGACGCTGCGACAGCAACACGTGTTAGAAGATGGTTACGTATGCTTCACAAAATCCAAATAGAATTAAACTTTGTTGCACGATTGTCACTTGTGCAACCAAACTGCCAACACGTGCGCACCACATTGTGTACCGTAACCAAAATAGAATATACCGCCCTACGAGTTTCGCTAATTTTCGACGTAATTCAAATAGATTTTACTTAATTAGATGCCGGAATATGTATCTCACAATTAGCACCTAACGCTAGTATGCTGTGTGGATCTAGATATCAAGCTTTTTTAATTCTTCAAAGTATATTATAAATATTATAACACTATACAATTTAATATATAAAATTGCCATGAAGTTCTTGTATTTTACTGAATAATAAATGAAACAATAAATTTGTACTTAATGAAATTTTTGAAAATATTTTTTGTTTGTTGTAGTTCAAATTCTTTTAACAATTAAAAGATTTTTTAATTGTCTTTAGTTCTGCAAAATCTTATAAATTTGCAATATTATATTATATTCCTGAAACGAATTGTTTTTATAAAAAATTGTTTTGAATTTCTAATTTTAATTCAATAAAAAACAAATTAGTTCATTAACAAAACTATTGAAAACATTTCTTGTCTTTTGTTCTAAAATTTGTATTAAAACTCTCTTGACATTTTAAAGAATATTTTCTATCCTCCATTTCTCAGAATGTTGTAAATTTGCAATATTTTTTTTTAATAAATTGTTTTAGTAAAAAGTTTGCCTAAATTCTAATTCTAATGAAATAAATTTAATAATTAAGGAAATTATTGAAAGCATTTTATAATTAAATTTTTTCTAATTTAAATGAACTTTTATTAATTCATCTTGTCTTCACAAAATCTTGCAAATATACAGTCTACATAATTTTCTTTAAACAAATAGTAAAAATTCTTTAAGCATCAGTACAAAATTTTTCAGATTTGCAAACATTCAATTTGCAAAATTTAATTTTCAAATTGAAAAGTATATTTATACGCTTAGATATGCTATGAATGCATAGAGGTTCCTAGGCTAACACAAATACCTATCAAATTGCAAACATATGTAGATTTTCTGTGATCGCAATTCCGATTATAATTCGAAGTCAGCTATACGGTACTGTATATCGAAGAAAATTGATTTTGAATTGTTGCCAATTCTATATTCAGCTCGCGATAATTACATCAAACGCCGCCTGCCGCCATCAAAAGCCTATGAAGGATCAACATTTGAAAAGGATTGTTTACAGAGTACGATCGGTCATCAATATGCTGACGATTCTCTGCGTTGCATTTATGACATTTGATTGCTTATATACAGACTACCAATGTTCATTTCAGTCGAATAAATTATAGGAGCAAAATCTTTATTTATTTGATTCACTTTTTCTTGTCGTCAAAAGTCTAAAACGTTAGTGCATCTTCAAATCAAAATGGCGACCGTTTCATGAATCTTCGAATTAAAAAATTAAGCACATTCTTGAAATTCCAAATCTCACATTATATACACTGAATATTTTAACACTTTAATCGTATTTACAATTAACTTGAAAAATAATCAAACGTGAACATGAATTAACCTTAATTCACTCCAATGAGAATTAAGACTTCAAGAAAACCTTAACAAATCGTGTAATTTATAATAAACCTAACCTAACCACTCATTTGACCACTTCGGTAGTTTTAATAACTTGGGTTATATTAAATGAATGAATTGTAATATATTTCATGATTTTACATCTACGGTTGGATGTACGAGATTTTATAAGCTTGGAACAGTTGTTGAGAACGTTAATTGCGTACAGTGGAACTGAACAACGGTACAATGTTGCTCGATATTGCAGAACTTCATTACACGTCAGCTCACGACATAACATGAAAATTTATTACGTCAAAACAGCGAGGGTTGACACTAAAGAGGCCACTTGAAATGTAACACTAGAACTACACCAGTCAAAATCAGTTTCACAATTTCGTTTTAAAATTACTTCGTGTTAAATTTTTTCGATGTGATAACTTTTGCAAGCGATAGCTAAATATGTAATATAATGAATTTTCGTTTCGTTTATTCGGAATCAAAATAATTTTGTGTTGTGACTACGTATACTAATACGTCATTTTCACTGTGCTTCTCAAAGTAGAAAAGTATCCTGTAATTTGCTTACCGAACCTCGAAATTGTTTATTAGATATTTAGATAGATTTGTCGATGTTCTCTTAGGAAACTTGATCGCACGAAACGTCTTCGGTGATAGAAACGGTTCGAGAGTAAAGAACAACACTTTTTGTATTTATAATTGAAGATATATTACTTTATTGTTAGCATAGCGTCATCACAGCGCGCACATTATTTCTACTGTTTTAGCGGGAAAGAACCGTCGCGGTGGTCCCGATCAGTTGTACCAACTTAGAAAAAGAATTTTAAGGCAGTGTCGCTAACAGAAGAAACTAATTTCTTTTGTATTGCCAACGCAACAATCTGGCGTTACTACATGGCCGTAATACAACGTTCGAACACGACCTAATTCTTTTTTGTATAAATGATATTTTACAAGCCCTAAAAATGGTAAACAATTGAAAATCATTGAATTGTTGTAAAAGTGAAGAATATATCAAGTGAATTTTATGAGCACGAAGAAAGTGAATTAGAAGAAAATGAAATTGAACTTTACAGTGATAACAGGATTATAGGTAAAGAAAATGGAAGAAGACGCGTATGCTTTTAAATTCCGAAAATGAAAATGGAAGTATACAAGATGATCAAAATGAAATTACTGTAAACGGAACTAGGTAAGAAAGAATTGTTATAATTATATTATTATAGTCATTATAGTTGGCATTGTGTAGCAGTTATAAATATATTCTTTTATATTACAATACCAGAAAACTAAGGAACTAGAAAGACAGAAAACAACATAACTAAAAAAAACATTATTAGAAAACTACAAAACTAAAACTAGAGAACTGAAAACTAGAAAACTCTCTCAAAATGGTTCCATCAATTTCCCATAACAGTTTCCTGACATCTTCCTAAAATTAAGTGTTGAAACGAGCCGGCAACGAGTGTGGCACGTGTAATGATTATTACACGCCGGCTTAATGAAATAATTTGTTTTCTCTGGAAACGTGAACCGAATGTCGCCTTAGGAATGCAATTTAATCTACGTGGGTTAGGCTAACGTTGCTGTACTGTACTTAACTGAAGAAAAGCGATATGTACAGATAGGGTCAGATTTAATGAGACAAGCTTTTGATTATCGGTGACACGATTATCCAACTAACCTAATCTTGTGTATCGGTAATATATTCTGTTATAATTTACCGAATAAACTCAGTGGATTACTAATTTACCGAATAAACGTTAAATTAAACCTACGATTAGGTACATGCCTATTTATACTCTGCTCGAAATGCAAGGTATTTAACCACTCGCGTTGGAATTTAATCGATAACTACGTACACCGCGAGAGTTTATTTAATCTTTCAATTATTAACTGGGGAAAAGTGCCGATAAGGTAATCAAATAATAGGTTCACCGTTTTTGTAATTATGGAAGAAAAACTCATATTTTATTGTTTTGAGGTTGTGTCTGCGTTGCTAAAAATATATGATGTCGCATGAAAATTATTTTAATATTTAATAAATTTAATATTTTAATATTTAAAATATTGATAAATTCTTAAAACATCTAACAATGATTCTTAATAACAATAATTCAAATGTTTAAATCAGTTGAACTCCTAATAATTGTTTAAAGTAATTGAAAGTATAAAATAAATATTATTTAACTGATAAAAGATATATATTTTAAAATACAGTTAATAAAATTCATTACTATATGATTATTATATGACTGAATAAATACAATTCATTGTTGTATTATTATTTTTAAAAACAATTAATAAAATTCGTTATTATATCATTATTATAAAAAATAATTAATAAAATTCTTTATTACATTAACATTATAAAAAATAGTTAATAAAATTATTGCATGACTACTATATGTATATTCCAAAATTAATAAATTTACTAGACGTTTAAATTAAAAGTACATACACACAAATAAAATTTGTGGACAAATAAATTAGGTGATTGGTTAAATAGAGTGGTTCAATTAGGAGTAAAATAATTGAAAATTTCAACGACACCTGGTAATAGCTACAAGAAATACGTAAAATCGTTATTAAAGTAAAAAGGTCAAACCACGAGTGGGTGGTATGCAATTCACTTTCGACCCAGAATACCTATAACGTGTGGTGACGATTATTGGTTAATAGAATTTTTTTATTAAACTGCCATTTTGTTTCAACATACACTGTACTTATTTTTACTTTCTGTATTTTAGATGGATTATCTTAATGGATAATCCTTTATTACACTTAATTGCAAATATAAAATAATTGATTACAAATTTTTTAATAATTAACAACACACTTCTTAATTATTTATTTAATTTTTATGCTTTTTTTTCTTTTATGTGTTCTCTATAAAATAATTTTAATTATAAATTATTGCAAATTTGGAATATTATATTAATTTTCTGTGAATAAATTTTCTTAACAAAAAATATTTATTTTCTCATTATCGTTAAAAGTATAAAAATATATTTATTTACTGTTATAATACTTGTTCAGCAAATATAGCAACAATATACTATAGTTCTCTGTTATAGCAGTGAATTTAAATTATCTGCAAGTTCCACTATTCGTTCACTACTATCAAAATGAAAAATCTGCAATTTTATTTACTCGACATAATAGTGAATCGGAACATCCTGCAATGATTAAACATCGCAGTATTCAAACATTAACCCGAATGCTCGTGCAATCTGCATAAACCAACTTGTGCAATCGTATTTGCTCAAACAGCTCTTTGTAACCTAACCTAACCGAGATTTCGAGGGCTAAAAAGTTTCGCTCGAATAAAATCAGTTCTATCTGTCAGGTAATTTGCATGAAGTTGGCGCAAATAACGAACTGCGATGTACGCAGATGTTCAATGCCTGTGCATTGGGTAGAATCTACTTATTCCATAATATTTTCTCATTCATTTCCAACGCAAAATGGATAGACTAAGAAAGAAGACGTTACAAGCAAGATTCAAGTATTTATTATTGTAATGACGTTGGTAATATGGAAGGTTATTTTCTAACCTCTTGGAAAATGTTTAGGTTGGAAGTATGTTTAATTTAATATTAGTCAGATTTTTTAATTAAAACAACTTCTTTTTCTTGGTATAAAATGTTTTTGTATAACACACTTTTTAAATAATTTGCAACAAAATAATAATTCAACAGTATACAGTTTTGTAACATTTTTTTTAATTTTTAAGTTGGTAATATGTCAAACTTAAAATATTGAATTAGTTTGTTCTTTTTATTAAAAACAATTTTTTTCTTAGTATAGAATGTCTTTATACGACAAACTTTTTAAATAAATTGCAACAAAATAAATATTCAATAGCAATTTCAAGTTTACAAATTAAAAAATTTACAACTATGTACTTTTAAAAATTAAAAAGTCTGAAATTATAAAAATACCAAATCTTCAAATTTCAACATTTAAAAGTTAGAAAAACGTGAAGATTTGTGAAATCCCTGATGCGTCCATCAAAGCAATAGGATGTTATTGAACCACATCCTATTTGTAAGGTGACGTCTTTTGACATTTATTGTAGCTATTCTTTAGTTCCATCAGAATCGAGTAAGAATTCTAGCAATCCCAATATCACGTGTATTTAAAGGGGACACAAACGTCAATTCGTCGAAGGTCGCATTCCAAAGCATGTCCTTTGAATGCCGTAAATCTGAAGATTCCTTAGAAAATCATGGTAGCCTATTCTAACCTAATTGTCAATTAACAAGTTTACATCTACTTAACCATTAATAACTTTTCATTTAACAATTTATTTTTTTAAATTTAAATCACTTGTAATACATAAACAATTTATATGCAAAAAATTACATACAAATAATTCTTTCATGGAATAATAATTCATCATACGAACTTTGAGCGCCATCTTGAAAATGTGGGTAGTTTTATTACTTCAGTCGGTAACTTTTTAATAAATTTAATAAACAATTTTATAACATTTATTTTTTATTGGTTAAACTTTTATAGAATTTAATGAAGTAATTCATCATGTAAAATGAATTACACAGATTATTAAAATAAACTGAATTTGTAACTAACCTCAAATATATCTAATGTCAAAAATTCTGTGACAAGTTTTATGACCTTTTATATCACGGTAAATTGTTTCACAGGATTTGTTGGTACTTCGGTTGGACTGTTCACAAGATTTAGAAGACTCGACAATAATTCCAGGATATTTTAACATATTTCCGGACAAAGTTTACCGTAAGAAGCCGGAAACCGTTTCGACAAAGCGCAACGACAAGTGACAAAGCGTTTTCCAATTCACCGGAACGAGTTTCAATAGCAGCCACTCTAGAAACACAGTTTCTTTTTCCTTGAGGGATGTATTTCGCATTCTCCCGGTGTTTTATCTCTCTTTTGCACATAACTGTCTGCATTCCATCCGTTTTTTGTCGTTATATTGCAGCCTCATGCAAATATTCTTGTGTCACTGACGTCGTCTTTGAGGTACGTAAGATTCGTTAAAGATAAACGTTTTTTAACAGATTCTCGACGTGATTGAAAAGAAGTGCATAAATACAGTGTTCAATTTATACGAGATTCTTTAGAAGAAATAATGTCACTGTTGTTGGTTATATTTAATAACCTTATATTATATTTAATATATATTTAATAGATAACCTTAATATACTGACAGAAATTGGTAATTGAAAAGATGTGTAAAAAATTGTTACATAATATGATACAACCGAGAGCAAAGTAATTATTTTATTTATTAATTATATTTATAAATTATTTTTGAAGTATAAATATCCTGTTGATGTTTTAAACGAAATATACAAATATTTCATACAATTGTTGGCATTAAATAATTATTATTTTTTGATGTGCATAAATATATGTAGATGTGATAAATTCTATAGGTGAAGAAATATTTTGTCAAAATTGAGTATATTTAATTTTAGAATCTGTTCTAAACATACTGTCAAAAATTATTTATGTACAGTATATCCTTCTATTGAATAATAATTTAATACTAGTAGGGTGCTTATTTACAGTACAATAATTAATGAGTGTTTAGGGTAAAATTTTCGTTAATTTTGCTGTTCATTTTTATGGAAATTACAATGGATACTTAAATGCATAACCTCATATGCATATGTACATCCATGTAGAAATTTGATATTATAACAATTAATTGATAACAACAATATTAATAACTAATGTGCAAATTTAAACTTTCAAATATTTAGTAAGGAAATGTGATAGTTTGGATATTAAGAAATTTTTAAATCTAATAATTTGAAAACTTCATAACTTCACAATTAAAATACATGAAAATATAAAAATTGAAAAACTTGAAAATTTAATAACTGGTAATTTAAAAATTTTTAAACTTGAAAATAGAAAAATAGAAAAATTGAAAAACTTGAAAATTTAATAACTGGTAAATTAAAAGTTAAAAAATTTGAAAACACGAATTTATCACTAAAAATCATACTTTTGACCTTTAATACGTTTTAGTAAAATATTATCTACTATCAAAAATGTTCATCTAACTCTAAAAATTCATTTGGAAATTACGTAAACACACATGTTACCAGGAAAAAACGTTCGTCAAACAATTTCGTCGATATTTTGTCGACTGGTTTACGGGGGTGGTGTAAGTGACAAGAATAAATCATGATACATGTGCCCCCGAACGAGTACACATCAAGTGATAACACGTTCGTATGGATATGATTAATATGCCTGGTGAAAAGATACTGACGGACTTTCTGTCCTCGTTTTCTTCCCCTCTTTGACGAAAAAGTTAGTACATATACGTCACAAAATATATATTTATACATATGTTGCTAATTTAATTTTATAATTTTATTAATTTTATTTTATTATATATATAATACATAATTTTATAATTCTATGTAAAATGAAATAAATATATATATACAAATTATAAAATATAAAAATTTTATATATATATTGCATATATGTATATAAAATTATAAAATTATATAACAGTTAAAAATAAATCATTGTATAATATTTGTTCATGACAAATAAATTATATTTTTTATAAAATGTATGTATGTAATAATATTGTATAATAATGTTTATAACAAAATAAATGTTAATTGTTTATTGCGACTAACATATCTGTTTTCAACGAAATTGCTTTTGAAAGAGTTATTTAAACAAAGATTAAAAATTATTTCCTGAAAAATTGTAAATTTGTATTGTTATTTGTAACATTCATTTTAATTGACAGATTTCGTTATCTCTTTTCATGAAAACTGTATTTCTGTCAAAGCTGAATATATAAAAGTGTACAAATAGCGACGTATAACGAATTTTATGAAAATCGTATAAATAACGGGAGGAAAATTCAGAATCAATGAGATTAAATGCAGCTTTTAAATGCCAGAAATAAAAGATATGATATGGAGATAAATTATACATATAATTGATTGAAGCTTCTGATCATTGGGAACATTTTACATTCATATTATTTTCGCCACTTCTTCGATAATATGTTACAGATTCATTTCATACGTAATTTCGTATAATTATTATTGTGAATAAATTGATATTTGAAGAGAAGAAATAAAAGTGTAATAAATGTGAAATTTTCAGGATTAAATAATGGCGTATTTAAATTCAGATTATTGTGGAAATAAGCATATACGTTGTTTAAAATAAAATTAATTTTATCTTATATTTTTTGTCACTGTTGCTACATTTCTTTTTTCAATTTATTTACAAATTTTATAGAAAACAAATTATTACATTTCTCATTTAATATGTAATATATTAGTGAAAATTTGTAATATATTATTTGTGATATTTTTATTCTTATAATTTTTCAATAGGTCACATATTGTAGAGTATACAACATAATAATTGTAACAAATTATTTGTATTATAATTATTAAATTAATTGTTAATATTCTTTTAATATTCAAATCTCAAGAAATTGCTAAATCAATTGTTAATATTTTGTTAATATACAAACCTCAAAAAATAGTCAAATTAACTGTTAATACTTTTGTGATAATCAATTGTAAAATAACTATTAAAACTGTAAATATTAATGACTGTTAAACCTGTTAAGATCATTAAAAACTGTTAAAATAATAATAAATGTTAAAACCTGTTAACTCAAAGCTAATAAAAGCTGTAAAAACCAAATACTCCTATCTTTATTTGCAAACTAAAAAGCTTCATAACCCGCTGTCCACCAATCTCCATAAAACAAAATGGCACCGAAAACGTTTACATCGTAATTAAAAAATGCGACAACTGTTTCGCGTGTTTTCGAAGAGCACCATATTAAAACTTGTAGTATGCGTCAATCGAATGCGTGGAATTTGTTCCAAAGGGAACTTCCGGAATTTCTGCGCGAGAATAACGGTGTTCTGTCAGGTTTGCGTTTAAATAATTCACAGTGGGATCAATTTAACGCGTTAAATACCGTAATGAACACGAACAAATATAACCTAACACGCTGTCAATTATAATTCGTTCTTGGACCACAATATCATCTAACATCCCACTTAAAATTTTTCACTACCTCACGAAATCATAATATTATTCAAAACTTTAATTAATATATTATATAAACATAATATTATTCATTTATAATTGACAATTATTCAAAATCATATTTTAGTGTCGTTTACGACTTTCTTTGTTACATTATCTTCCTCAAATATTTCAAAATATTTCAATCTCAAAATTCTTCCTTTTCTTTTAGGTTATATACATAATTATTTTAAGTTTATCTTGCACACATTTTGAACATATTTTTAAACATTACACACTTATTTTTCTTTTAGGTTATTTTAGAAGTAGCCTTAAAACACACTTCCAAAAATAAGCATTTATTCGCTTATATTGAATTACATTTTAAATATAAAATATATTTTACTATTCATTACATTTTTGTAACTCGATTAGCTTTATCTTTAGTCATTTGATTTTTGGAATTAGTTTTCGGCTTTTAGCCAGTTCGTTAGAATGTCCCTTTAATCTGCTTTTGTTCGCTTTTGTGAAGTTTTTAATTCCTTTGCTTAACGAGTTTTCGGAATCATCCAATTTTGATTAAACTGACGAAAAAACTTGTTGCGAAAAACATCGGGTAAATGGTTTCGTTAGACAAAGACGAATAAAAATATATCCTTTATTCGCGACACCTCAGTTTCATTCTTCAAAATTTTATTTTACTCGTTCTATTTTAATTATATTTAATTTCTATATATTTTATGATCATTACTGAAATAAATTGCATTCGCGTGTGTCGTTGAATGTGAACGTTATCGAAGTAAATGAATCTTCAGAAATGACGTTAGTTATAAACTCTTGAAATGTATCGAAAGAAGTCAGGTAAATTGTACTGAAATTTAAAACAGTACAAATTCAAGTATAATATATTATATTTACTTATAACACTAACTGTAAAGTCTGTCAAAAGCACAAAAATCTGTAAAAACACTTGGTCCACTTTCGAATACTGAGTGACTGTATTGTTGAAGTCCGTCAAGTTGGCAACGCAAAGAAATAAAAAATTGTTTCTATAAGTTGGCACTCCTGCATGTTTAAAATTTGTAAAGTTGGTAAAACTGATGCAAAACATGTCACTGCGTGTGTTATTGCGCGGGCTTTTGTCTTTCACGTGTGTCAAGAAAAACAAAAGTAAAGTACAAGACTTAATAAGAATAAACAATAAGGGATAAAGAGAACTGTGCTTATTTGTGAATATTCTTATCCATATAACAGAAGAAGTAAATAATAAATAATAATCGAGAGGAGTCAGGCAATACAGTATCCTTTGAAATCTTTCTCTTTTTCCCTCACAAGTTTTTCACGACTTATCAAGTTTAGCGTATCAACTTCAAAGAAGAAAGAGGTTTCTTTGAAAAGAAAATGTCAATCGTCACAGTGAAACGTGGGTGTGCGACGATACTGAATGGCTGCTCGTTCGTGCGAAAATTTCGCGAAGGGAAACATGCAAATGAACGATCCTTATAATTCAGGGAAGACCTTTCGTTATCACTCGTTTCCGGGAATTTTGCGTTATGATCCAGTCCGTCCTTTCTAATCGAGGCTTCACGGAAAATGCTATCTGTAACCATAAATCCTGCGAGTCAAGGAAACAAGAGTACGCGAGGATTTCAACGAAACTTTCACGCCGACGATTAACGTTGAAACTGACCTAAATTAATACGTACGCCTGTCGAGCATCGAAATAAGCATTATCGGCTTACGAAGGAATATCATTTCGCTGTACAAATAGATTTTGTTTATGAAATACGGTGTCAAGCTGCGGAATCCGAGGGATAAACGCGGCTTCAAGGAAGCATTTAAACGATGCGACCGCCAGCGTGGAATTTAAATTTATACGAATTAAACTGTATACGGTGTTCCTGGATTCGTGGTGATGAGGGGTGAATTAAACTTGAGAAAATATGCGAATTGAAAGTATAGGATAAAAGTTTATGTGTGGGTTTTTTGTAGAGAAAATTAAGCTTGAAAAGTTACTACATTTAGTACTGAAATTCGATAATTGTTAAATTTGTGAATTTGGGAGTTTGAACATTTTTTTTTAGTTTTTTAATTGTTTGTTGAATTTGTAAGTTTTTAAATTTGGGTATTTGAAATTTGTATATTTTAATGTGTATACATTTCTATACTTGCAAATTTTTATAATTTCAAAGTTCTAGATTTCTAAGTTCTATAATTCCAAATTTGTATAGTCCCAAATTTCTATAGTCTCAAATTTCTAGTCCCAAATTTCTATAGTTCCAATTACTATAATTGCAAATTTCTATAATTCCAAATTTCTGTGGTTCCAATTTCTATAATCCCAAATTTACAACCACCCAAATTTGCAAATTTCTGAACTTCAAAATATTAAAACCTGAAATAGAACGAGGTGACATGTCCCGAATATCTTGGAACAAGTAAGTATATTCCAAAATAGCCATTCAAGACCCATACGGTACGTTTTCATTTACTCTCATCGGGTTTTCCCCTAAACGGAAATTACTGATGAACGATAGGACCACGACGATGTTGCGAAGAAGGTCTTCATCATAGATTACACAAGAATCTGAACTTCGATAAATTTCACGCGTCTTATTATTTATTGTCGCGATACAAGCGTCTTTATGATTACATTTATGTATTCTAAAATTGACAATTTCTTCAGATAAATATTTTTATTGATGATAATAGATTAGAATAAATATTAAAGTTCTCTCGTACATTTAGAGTAACTAAAAATATGTATTAACGATTCAAAACATTATTTTTAACTAATTTTATATATATAACCATTTTTAATATTTTTAAATAAAATCAATTTTAACTGAAAGATATATTTTTCAATAATTTTAAGTTAATGAAATCTTGAGATTCTTTTCAGCATTATAAGTTGAAGAAAATAATACAAAACCATTTTGAATAAAATAATAAGAATAACAATTTTTGTGTTATTTACATTTTTAAGGTTAGAAACTTTGTTTTATATACATAATGTACTTAATTAAATGATAATAAATAACATTCTTCTTCCCCTTCCTTCACCAAAAATAAAAACTTTGTTTTGTATACATAATGTACTTTATTAAATGATAACACATAACCTTCTTCCTGCCCCTTTCATGAATGTTAAAAACTTACTTTAAAATGTATACTAAGGTCCGCAACGTTATATAACGTATGGTGTGACGTAATGTAAACGTAATTTGAAACTAACAATATGCGAAAATTCGTAGCATTATTGTAAATGACGGAATGTAAATTAAGTTTGACACGTGTCATCTGCAGATCGTAGTTCGCTGTTTAAATGAAAGAGACAATACTCCACTACCCTTCGAAACTAATTAAATTTCCTTCAAGGATAACCCGTTTTCTTGACAGCAATCGCTTCGTTGAACGCGCAAAACGAACGACAAAATTTTTCTAATAAAAACTACTAACGTCTCAACGATCACTTTTACGTTTACATCTATCTTTTTAATTGCGCCATAGAAATTTATTTGTCACCAACGGTATTTCTTTATTTCTAAATTTCTCATTCTCTCTGTCATTCTCATTCTCTGAAAATTCCAAAATTTTAATTTGAAAATGTAAAAATAAAATTGTATATTACGAAAAAAGTTAACCTAAAACTTCACACGCATCCTAAAAAATATACCATACTAATTTACCCACTTCTCAAAACTAAAATTTACGTAATTTCAATAAACAATCGTACACAAAACATATAAATTGAAAAGCTAACAAGGTTCTTAAAAAGGAAGCACCAGAACGGGTAATAAAAACTCGGCTACTATCCCCAACCCATTTGAATTCACGAAAAAAAAGAAAAAAAGAAAAAAATAGAAGGAAAAACCTTCAGCCTAAAATCCATTGTCGTTACTTTTAGCGCGAAACTCGCAGCCGGTTAACCGTTAATGGACAGAAAAATGGAAATCCGGTGCTTGCCATCGGCGTCGCGAACTTCTGGGGATGTTGTGGCCCTGAAGAAGGACGCGTCCTATACAAATTTACCGTGTGAAATTAAAAAACTTGCTACTTGTTCGAACAGGCGAGAAAGTTCCTCTGGCAAGTTTTCAGCCGCGAGTATCTGCTCGCCGACAGCAAATAAAACTTGACGATGAATGAAGCTGGGAAACTGCCTCCCCTGAAGAACAATGGATCCATTGGGCAGAAAGATCGATTGCCTTTAGTTTTATCTGGTAATCGCGTTAAAAAACGAGCCTTTTCAACGGCTCTTACGCGACACACTTTTTTTTATCCGGTAAACTTCAAGTGCAATCCTTTCAAACTGTACTGTATTTACTAGAGATGACGTGCAAATTCACAAACAATGATTTATCACAGTGATCAGAAAGTCACGATCGCGATTGAATTTTATCCACCGTGATCCGGAAGATGGCGTTTTAAGAGCGGTTCGCATCAACATAATGTTTCGCGAACTCCCGGAAATTCAAGAATGTTAATTTTTACCATTGTTCATATTAGTTTTTATACAGTTATATGGCATTCTGTAAGTATTTATATTTTATACTATTTTAGAAGATAAGAAGAAATAAGTTACAATTGAACACTAGAAACAGGTTAGTTTTGTGTGTACTTTACTCTGGTGAAGAACATTTATGAATATTTTTGAAACGAAGTTTAAAGAAATTAAAAATTAAACTTATAACTTACTTATTATTTGTAGTTTTTTCTTTCGTTTCTTTTAATAAGAAAATTATATTATCTAGTCATGTTATATAGTCTACGAACACAATTCGAGAAAAGTGAAAAATGCTCTCTACCAATCACAAGCGATCGCGAAGAATTACTGTGAAAAATCACCGTGATTGGAAATGAGCGTAATCGAATCACGAGTGATCGAAAAGAAGCACTTCACGCCATCTCTAGTATTTACTTTGCAGGGAACATAAAGAGAATTAACAGTAGAAACAAATATTAGTGATGGTAACTTAAAAATTTAATCACATATTTTTATCGTCAATGAATTTTTTCAAATGTTTTCACAATATTTTATTAAATTGTTCTAAAAGTACCGATTTGTCAGAAAAGTTTATATATCGATATATATTTATTATGTATGTGTAGATAATTTGTTAGAAACATTCGCCATCTACCGAAAATTGGCACGAACTTTCTAGACAATTTAATGCTACATTTATCATTCATGGTTTTAACTCTATAAAATTTTTCACACTTCGTCTACTTTATGCAAACTGAAACGTGTTTAATATCGCTTGAAGTGGATCGCGGGCCAAGTTTGATTAAACTTGATTAAACCTTTGGTAAGCAAATCTAATTGTTAGAGCTTTTTAAGAAAATGCTGCTCTGAATATCGGAAAGGTTATTAAGTATTCCGAAACGTGCTATTAGGTATTCTGTTCTTCCAATGTTAAATAATCGATTTTTTTTAATTTTTTGATTCTGATTTTATCAGATAAAAAGATATTCGCAAGTTTGAAATACTGAAGACAAATTTTAACTCAGGAAGTATAGATAAAATAATTACATTTTTTTAACAGTATTGTGAACATATTGTACACGAAAGAGTGAAGTGACTGTCAGTTAAATTACCGTCGTATAAATAACTTCTCCATAATCGAACGTTATATAAAAAAACTTCCTCATAATTTTCAATTCTGTGTAGTCGAATAATTAGCTAAAAGAAAATAAATTTCGAATAATATTAATATTATATCTAACCTGAAAGTTGAAAATTGATTATATTTTTAACTAGTTACCCTTAAGGGTAAAAATTAGCGGTACCATACTTTTATTAGGTAAGTGTTAATAGAATACTTATACTTTTTTTTAAATTATATATTAAATTTAAATATCTGTCCGCCACATTACGATTTTGAAGAATGAATAAGTTAGTTAGGTGTTTGTAGATTTATTTGATCTGAAATTACGTTTTAAATTTAAATTTTCCCGCCAAATTTCAGGTTTAAGAAGAGAAACATTGGATTCTGGAAATAGTATTGAAAATACTTTTTAAAAATTAGATATATGAGTCCATTGAACTCACTTTGAGGACAGAAAGGATAAGAAATTCAAGAATTCATCGCGGAAGGAAGAAGTGGCGCCGTCAGATGCAAAAAGTACGGAATGAAACTATCGAATTTTTAACGGTGAGGTTTAATTATTGCCAGAATGCACGGTTCGATGTCTCGTCCTCGCATCGCTCGTATTAATCCGTTTGATTAAGCGATTCCCTTTGTTCCGAAAATCGGGACGGTTTTGAAGAGAACCGAACGATAGAATGCTCGGTAGATTACTAAAATTTTTGATCGCAGTTGGTGTCGACCAAACGGTGCTTAAAAATGTGCGGAATTATTATATATAAGATTTTTACTTAAAAATTTGTAGAATTATTATATATAACAATTTGTACTTAAAAATTGTCAAAGTTATTACATATAATAACGTCAACAAAATTTGTTAAAAAATATAATAAATTTCCTTTTATAAGTTCCCGCTTATTTTTCATAAAAAATGGCGTCATACATTGCACCACAATGGCAATTTTATTTAAAACAAATTAACAACGTGATTTTAATAAAAATGAGTATTAAATCTGTATCAGAAACGTGAAATATTCATTTTTATACCCAATGTAGTAATTTTTCATATTAATGTTAATACAATAAACTCAAAATTATTTATATTCATATCATCTACAATTTATAGGTTATAAGTAAAATAAAAATAAAATAATATATTTTAAAAATGTAATTATAATACTTATTATTTACATATAAAATATATTATGTGCATAATTAAACAATATTTCATACTGCATTTACTTGTGCATCAGATTAATAATTCTCGTTTGCTTTTAGCATTTTTCTTTTCATCGACTGAAGCGGAAGCGGATAAGAGGAAGTGTACTGTTCGTGAACTGCGTGTTATCTCTTAGCTACAATTGAAAACCCAGTTTATCCTTCATATTAATATCTGCACCATCGCCTACTTGACTTAAACAAGTACTATTGTCTTGTTTGCAATTAGGCTAATTTTTCTGTATCAGAGGAAAATGAATCTCATTGCTCACAAAGAGATAAGAAAAACAAATGTTCTTTTTACAAAAAGGAGAAATATCAACTGAATTATTTACTAAGATTTAAAAATTATAAATTTCATCATAACTGGAATTGTTACAACACCATTAATTTTTTTGAAGGTATCCTTATTCAGCACAAAGTTAATAGATAAAATATTAACTGTACTATTTAGTTTGTTATTAATAGTGCAAAATTCAGTGTTCTTTATTTACCAATATTGTAATGAATGATGATTTTAAAAACTTATTATTGTACAGTTATTTCATTAGAAAACTTATAATATTTATTTATATTCATCTGGTAGATTAAGTATGTAATTATATGTGTATCTTTGCCTATAAGGCACACAAATAATTGTACATACTATTGTATATATTATTGTATATACATACACAATTGTATTTATTATTTTATACATAATAGTATGTAGTGTACATAAATTCACAATTATATTCACTATTGTACACATAATAGCATATATTGTACATACATAACTCATGTACATACATAATTTTATTTATTACTGTATATATAATTGTATATATTGTATATCAATAAACAATAATATATACTATTGTATGTACTGCACATTACATACATTACAGTTGAATATAAATAAATTTATTTAATAAATTTCTTAACAAAAATTCAAATAAAGAATAAAAGAATAAATAGTTTAGATAATTTATTTAAAATCAAGCATTAATCCATTTAAAAATATTGTTAAATAAAGAACACTAAACTTGGCATCACTAATCACACCAATTCAAATAAATACATTCTATATTAATTACAATTATTTTTTCATTCGCAGAAAAAAAAGAAAAAGGAAGATTATGCAGTGTTAATAAAAAAAAAATGTAAAAACTCACCAGAGGAAGACGAATCTCGTTAACGACGAGGACGTAAAGTAGAATAGTGACGAGTTGGCTTTTGATCAGGCCCATTTCGCGAACGTATCACAGTGTCCTTACGATACGTTTCTCCAAACCTGAGTACCGCTTTCGAACGCGTCCGCTTCCTTATATAGCATGCGTCTGATTTCGCGCAGGCGTTCCAACCCCCATAGACCCGCTACACATTATACATTCGGGTGCAACGTTGACTTCCTTATGATGACACATCCGTAAATTTGACAGTTTTCTAATTATCGAACTTTTATATTTTTGATATTATACATTTTTTAATTTTTGAATTGTTGAACTGATGAATTTGCAAATTTTTTAGTTTTCAAATTATTAAATTCCTGATTTTGCAAATTTTCTAGTTTTCAAATTATCAAATTTGTAAGCTTCAAGGTTCTAGGTTCATTGAAGTTCAAATTATTTTCAATTTTTCAAATTTCAAAATTCTTAGTTTCGCAATTTCTCAAATTGCAAAATTCTTAATTTTTCAAATCTTTATAATCCCTAAATCCACCAATTCTCATGCTCCCAAATATCTGAACCGTCAAATCTCTAAATATTATATTTAGATATTATCACTAAATATTATACATATCATTTAATATATTTTCTTTTTCAGAAATCCATAAAAATCGTTGATGGAAGAAACATTCACTGAAAGAAAAAAAAAATAAAAGGTAACCTATTTTTATTATTTTCCTACATACACACAACAAATTAATTAAAAAAAAAGACGTCAAAATCATAATTTTATATTTTTATTTTTTCATCCATTTTGAAGTTCATTCTTTTATTTTTAAGAAGTCAAATTTGGATCTCACGCACACCATAGTGCAATGGCGGCATTGGCGAAAACTCTGCAATATGCATGTGTGTCCTCGGCGCATCGCGTCCTTCCGGAAGAACAGGAAAAAAGAAGAAACGAACGTCCATCCGGAATGGAGATACGATTTTAAACCGAGACTCGGTTAATATGCCGTGGATTATTGCGCGTCTACTGAGTGGCTGGTCTTCGGATCCTCGTTTTTCATTCACGGAAGCTTTATTGGCACTTTTGACTTCTCTATTTTTGGTTTTTCTTTTTTCTGTTACGGAGAAAGGATAGAACTCATCGATTCGCTTGTCCCTCTTCGAAGAAGCGGACATTGTAGCCGCGTCGCCATTGTTGGCGACACTTGGTAATTGAATCGAGGACAAAGACCTCCTGTGACTTTATTTTAGACTCGGTGAAGTGTATGGTTTGTTACAAGAATATCCTTTAATGTTTTGTTCCATGGATTTTGTGGCTATATTTGTATCGAGGTGTTTGGAAATTTTGTGCTGGATGATTTGTGTCTTCCCTTTTTTGTGTTGGAGGGAAATAGGAAGCATTTTATCTTTTGCATGAATTATTATCATTATTATTATTGATTTGTATGAATTATTATTATTATGGACTGTAATAATATTGATTATTACTTGAATCCAGTAACTGAGTAATAATATTATTCATTTGCTTGAATAATTTTTATTATTTATTGCAATAATATTGATTATTATAACTCAATAATAATTTTACTGATTTGATATTCTTCATTTGTATGAATTATTATTATTGATCATTATTTTAAGCCAATAACTCAGTAGTAATATTATTGATTTCTAATAATTGATTTCTAATTGATTTATAAACTATAGATTATAAAATGGAAATGTTAAATGTGCAGTGATGGATGAAAATGTATGACACTTCATTTAATTCTTACTAGGATTTTGTGATTTATAGTTGTATCATTAATTATTATATGATTAAATTTTAATTTGTGATTAGTGCATAATTAATTACTAATTACGTGATATTATGATTGAAAATTAAAATGTAATTGTTAATTAAATAATTCAATAATTGAAAATTGTTATGTAACTATTAATTGAATAATTGAAATTTGAAGTTTAATTGTTAATGGAATAATAGATAATTGAAATTATATTAATTTCATAATTTACCAAATGGAAATTCTAATATAATTAATATAATTAATTGAGCGATGTAATTAAAAACTGTTAATTAAATGATTTCCTCATTAAAAACTGATATGTAATTGTTAATTATATAACATGCATATTGAAAATATACAATTGTTAATTAAATGATTTTATAGTTGAAAATCAAAATGCAATGTTAATTAAATAAAATATAAATATATGTATTATAATACTAGTCTACACACTCGAAAGAATAAAATACATGAAACTGTATCGAAAAAATCGAAAAAATACGTATCAATGTCGAGAATTTGTGAGAAAATGCTCCTTCAACGATATTGACGTAGGCAAAAAAACGTGGATCAATTCAACATACAAATAAACGTGTAGATTGTTCCAAACATTTTGTAGCAGAATTTTTTTTAATTCCCATCCTCCTTTATTTTTAACAATCTCATTCACCGTACTCATTTTTAATTATTTTTTATATTGTATTAATATACCTACATTTCTTACTTTATTGGACAACGTTATCGGACGATAATCATTTCCAATAACGTGTATCAATATATACGTACCCCAATGTATTAAAAAATCGTTAATCGGCAAGAAAAGTTTTCAATGGAACGAGTCCTTTCATTACAAGTATTAAAGTCCCTCTTGATCACTTGACGACACTCTCTTTGTAAGCAAAGCCATAATTAAAGAAGTAATTAAATTGCTTTCCCTAAATTGTATAACAATTCCATTTAACGCTTTTATAAGAAAAATTATTATACGTTGTAATAAATTAAGTTCTTGGTAAATGGTGAATTTCAACATAAAAGTGGTTAGGTATATAATTTCTATTTGATAATTTGGTTTCTTTATTTTTCGTGTTACTGAACCTAAAAATTTTAAAGGTTTAATATTTCTATATTTTTAGATTTGTAGATTTTTTTATTTTTTAGATTTCCTAGATTTCTAGATATTCTGGATTTTCAGAATTTTTTGGATTTGTTGGATTTCTAGATTTTTAGATTTTTTACATTTTTACATTTTAAATTTTCTAGATGTCTAGATGTTTTGGATTTTCTAGTTTTGTAGATTTTCTGGATTTATAGTATTTCTAATTTTCTGGATTTATAGATTTTCTAATTTTCTAGATTTGTAGATTTCTACATTTCTAACCTATCAAACTTATAAATTAACTAATTTGAAATTACTATATTTCTAAATTTCTCGATTACAAATTTTCACGTTTCCAATTTAAAAATTCTCAAATTCCAAAATTAAAAAATTTCCATCTCCCTAAATGATCAATTCTAAAATTTGGAAATTATTTCCTTATTTCCAAATGTCTCCTGTACCTCTATGTATTCAAACTACCATTAGTCCAAACCTGACTAGCATAACTCATTATCATAATTTTCCCCTGACCATGTTTTCATATTAAATATATATCACATATATTTACATTGATATAATTACATGATGAAGATTTAAAATTGTAATATTTTCATAATTACAGTAAACAAGTATAAAATGCTTATATCATTTTATAGTAAATATTGTTGCATTAAAAATTGTGCATCACATTTTATTTATTATGTTATATTAAAATTAAAATGATTAGACAGCATAGAACATTTGTAGAGAATATCAAATTTCGACGGTGTGCATATAAAATAATTAAAAACTTCTTTTCGATGATATATAACTGTAAAAAATGGGACTTTTATGATAAATACGTAATGCTTTGAATTTCGTGTATCGATTACACGTGCTATAAGAACCAGGATATCGCGCAAATCCCTAACGTCGTACAGCCAGAGTCGTATTTTGATACAAGTCGCATTGGGAATATACAATGTCGAATATAATTGAAAGCATATCTCTGATTTCGATCCAATAAGCGTAATATCTCGAGTAAGTTGCGTGCGTGACTATTTTTATATGGAGGAGAAAATGAATGGAATGGTATATCTTCGATTTATAAATCTCCAAAGTTCGTATAACTATTTCTATATTTCTACACTTTAAAATTTTTAAAGTATCAATATAAATTTTGATATCAGTCTTTCAAATTATCTAATTTCTAACTTTCTAAACTTGTAAGTTTGATATTACTATATTTTTAAATTTCTAAATTTCCAACCTTACAAATTTTTAATTTCTATATTTTTAATTTACCAATTTTCTAAATTTCCAATTTACCAACTTACCAATTTCCTAAATTTCTTATTTACCTACTTACCAATTTCCTAAATTTCTAATTTACCAACTTACCACTTATCTACATTTCCAAAATTCGGAAAATCCCACTCTCATTTTTTTATACTTTAAAATAAAACATAATATGCAACCTAATAACCCCTGAATATTATTCTTTCTAAACACAAATTACCTAAAACTTGAAAATAACTTACCTCCCCAAAAAGTGTCATGGAAGAATATAAAACACACAACATAGCTATAAAATGTATTTATTGTATTTTGTTAGCCTATAGTAACATCGATTTGTCATCGATTTATTATAGTCACACACCGGATACATTTACAGTCTATTGTAAATAGTTTGTCATTATTATACTATGTGTAACGCTGAACAGAACTTGTGAACTATTAAACATTTTAAACTAAAAATTATTCGTGTACAAATGTACAATTATGTATATAATGAGATTTTTAACGAACGATTTTTCAACCGATGCAAAATGATCATCTCACGGTTACAAATATCATAACGACTCTCAGAGATCGTCGAGTATTGTACGAATCAACCTGTCGTAAAAATACATCAATGAAAATATCATTTATCATTAAATAAATGGCTTCTTTATTTCTTATAATACATTTTGTGAAACATGTGTGACTAATAAAAGTGGAGGATACGAAGCAGTATATAAATGGATTCGAAAGCATATAGAAATATCAAAGGAGCAAATGGCTTAAGCATTGCTAATTTGTGAGACATACCTAAGAGTAATTATGAACAAAAGGTGTCAAATCAATTCGATTTGTTAATACTTTTACTATTAGAATTATTTACTTTCAGCTTGTTGTTAAATAGGAGCGGAATAAGCAGGGCTGGCACGAATATTTTGGGAACCCAACACCAAAATTGTAGAGAGACAAAAGACACATTTCAACATTAGAACATTCAAAGTTGGAGACAATTCAAATTTGCAACATTTTAGATTTAGAACCCATCTAGTTTGGAATGCTTCAAATTTGGAACAAATCAAGTTTGAAATATTTCAAATTTAGAATGCTTCAAGTTTAGGAAGCTTAAAGTTTCAAACGCATCAAATTTGAAATGCCACAAGTTTGAATCGCTTCAAGTTCAGAATGCTTCATGTTCAAACTGTATCAATTTTGAAATGGTTTTAAGCTTGCAATACTTCAAACTTGGAACGCTTAAAAATTTGGAACACTTTAAATTTATATTATAGTACTTGCAACTCTAAATGTTTAAAGCTTACATTTGAAATCCATGCACTTACAAACTCTGTAAGTTCCAAAACATATGATATAATTTATGTATATAGTCCCATTAAATTTACAATGAACTTTCTATGAATTACTGGGCTTTTTAAAGCAATTATTTAGATTATTTGTAACGTTCTAAAATCCACCTCACACCAGCCCTGGGAATATATCCTGAACTTCTAAAAATGCAAAATTATTTGTTCGTTCGAGGCACTCTTACGTCTCACCACCGATTTCAATATGCGACTGCTGCGATTAATATATGTATATGTATATCGTTATATTACATTGAGAAAGTCATAAAAGTGATTAAATCTAGTAATTAAAATTTATCGTTCATCACGATCGACAATAAAACAATGTTATTTGTAATCTTCACGGGTTTTATAGCGTATTTGATTACAGTACATTTAACATTTTTTTCTATTATAGAACATATAACATATTGTATAAAAGAAAAGAAGTTGTAATATGTATATAACTTGTTAGAGCGACATAATGTGGAAATTTGTGTAGTGTCTGAATAATGATTTTTAACTGCGTAACACCTCAACGTAAAAGATCAGTTACTCTCTTAAAATCAACTAAGCAGTATCAACAATAAATGGAAAACAGTTTGATGATTAAAACGTTTTAGCAAATAAATCTGTTACACACAGATGAATATGAATAATTCTGTGAACAATTTATTTGCCAATTATAGCATTCTGAAACTGCTAAAAATAAAAGTTCTATCCATTACAATTAACAATTTATAACATTGAGATGCTACGCTTTTCCAAAAACATCTCGTACATAACAGAATATCTTAATGAAATTTCGGTTTTATCACAATCGATCGAAATTTTGATGTATTTAACAATAAGAGATTCCATGGAATCCATTGTATAAAATACTTTTAATACATCAGTAATATGCCTAATAGGCTTAACCTTTAAACTTTGTACATTTTACAAAATTTCTTTGAATGATGCGAACTTAATTCTCTCTAACATTTGGTCGAGTCACAGTTGAAAATACACTATAATTATCTCATTTATACTTTAACATTAGATTCTAAAATATTCAATGACAAGTTGTAATAAACTTGTGTCTAGAAAAAATTGTGTACGAAATATTTCTTTTTTTTTTTAATCTTTTATATATATACACTTAAATTTCTAACTTATAGGCCACTAGTCTGTGCAAACAAATACTTCCAAGAAGTTGCTTACAAACGAAGGAACGAAAATGTTTTCTCAACTTTTTCTTTTCAATCGGAAGAAGCCTTCTCATGAAAACAAGTATCAGAAACGGTAGTTACCAATCGGTACGGAAACAAATATCAAACGATGAATCTTTACATTTGATTTTCTATTGCGATATCTAATTCAAACGGAACAATGATACAGTAACTAATACATAGAATGTTGATTATTGGTATCTTCGACAACTGCTATTACGAGTAATATACTTATATAATATTTACAATGGTGTATATCTAAGAATTACCTATGAACGTTGTGTGCTTAATCTATTTAAAGTTAACAATGTTATTTTGAATTGTCAGATAACTTCAACTGAAATAAAATAATTTTATTTCAGTACATAACAAATAAATCAGTGAAACGTATTAGCGTTTAATCTTCTTTAAAAAAAAAAAAGAAGAAATGATGTATGTTTGTGTTCTCAGTTAACTGTTGCTTGAAGAATTAAATTTTATCGTGTAATTAAAAATTTGTTTCTTTTGAAAGTGAAAACTTCAAAATACTTAAATAGCAGGAGTTGAAATTGTTTTACAATGGTTATAACACAGATGTAAGATAATAAAATAACAACTAGACAATGGAAATCCGAAATCACAAAGAAAAAGAAAACAATTATTCCTTTAATAAATACGTACAATATGCTAACTAAGTGTGCAAACAAATACCATATTCATAATGCAATACTATTAACGAAATTTTTACGAAAGTTTATTTATAAATATGAAAAAAAATCGCGGTATGTGTCAATATTGAGTCTATTGGTGAAAATCGATATATGGTCACAAATAATATTAATAATAAATATTATACATGCAAATTATAAATGAATCAATAAACAATTATTTTAGCTTTAAATTTTCTCTTGGTTTATCATTACCTTAGCGCTCATGGATTCATAGAACGCTTGCAAAAGATCTTGCTGGCTAAGTTTCAAACTAATTGCTTTGAACAGCTTCAGTAAATCCTGTTTAGAGTTCAACTGTTCAATATGCTTAATAGCGAATTGGGAAGACCACAGTTTTTCAAAAACATCCTTTGTAACAAGAGAAGATTGACATTCCAAAGCCTGCGCTATATCGTTTGTGCTGTTATTTTGCAGAGCTATGTCTAAAACAACACGCGACGGAATAAGTTCTTCGTTCGCCACCGTATGACTGATGATTAGATCCATTGGCATTCTTTTTAGCATAGCGTTTAGGCTGGACAACTCTGTCATAGGTTCTCTTATGCCCTCCTGTTCTTCATCCTTTAGCTTCTTCGATAACATTTCAGCAAGTTCAGAAGATGTACATTTTTTACAAATTGCATCTTTGACCTCAGTAAAATCAAGAATGTCCAAACAATCACTGACTTGTATCTTCTTTTTGTAAGCGTTTAATACTTTGATAAAGAACTGTTTGTCACTACTAAAAATGTCAGGTAGCCGAAGCAAAACTTTATTCACTCCACATGCACGACACGCCGCCTTCAATGTCACTTCGGTACAATTCTTCACATTCTCAGCGCCGAGCATTCTGATGGTTTCTTTTTCCAATTCTATTTGCGGTATATGCTTCATTTTATTCTAAAGCAAAAATTGTATTTCTTTTCACTAGCGTTTAACCTTCACTACAAATAAAATACATTACATACAAAATTGAATACACTTACTTTGTATTGCAGAAGAATCCTTTCCGGTGTACATCTTCTGACTGCGCTTTCCAATACCAAATTAACATCTATCTCATCCAAAAGATCTTCTAAAGCCATTTGTGCTGCGACAGATCTTGTGGTTTTTTGTACTTCTGCTTTGTGTGAACAGACGGAATTGTTAGCAGTACAAGTTTCAGTAGGTTTCGCAGAAGATCCTACGGAGGCTCCACTTGTAGCAGCAAAATTGAGATTTCCCAAAGGTTCCAATGCAACAGCTGATACCACAGATGATATTGGCACACTTATCATTGGTCTAGACAAAAATTTTATCGATCAATGTGTAGTTATATTAAATACAAAAATGATTCCCTTAACATGATCCACATATCATTAGAACAAACCACTAGAACAAATAGCATAACACTGAGTATGCCAAAAGAGAAAAGTCATGTTAAGCGAACCAGAATGTAACAGCAAAAATAAAGTATGATACTTATAACGTACTTGGCTATCACATGTGATGAATTTTGAGCTGAGACAGAAACTGACGACGATTTTCCTCCCAGGACAGATTTGTACGAAACCTGTGAATATATTGAAGAAATATCTATTGCAGGTATGTTCAAAGATTCATCTAAAACGGATTCTGACATTTTCTTAGATATTTCAGATGTTTTCTTGTCAGTAATAATAGGACTGCTAGAAACCTTACAAGAACCTGGTTGGCTAAATTGATCTATAAACTTATTTTGTATTGACTCAGGAATTGCCTGCGATTCATTTTGCGGCACTACATTCTCTACAGATAGAGGCGGTGTATTAATATTTACAGAAGGAGATACTTTATTATTCGAAACGTTAGAATTTTCTACGTCGTTTGCCGTTTCTTTTGCAACGTAAGTTTTCTCGAAAGATTTCAAAACATTTTTTATGAATTCAATTTTTGAAGAACCCTTTACGGGAATCCTATTTACTTCACGCTCAGATAATCGTGCAAGGTCACCAACAGTTACAATATGTCTACTTGCAAAATATGCGGTCAAATGTCGTACCCAAAGAGGATTAGTCAAGTGTTGGACGATAGAATTTATAGACTCGTGACACAATATTAACGTCGGATATATTGGTTGAACAGAATTTAGCGACTCCGGATTTGGAGTTTTCACATGATATTCACTTGTACTTTGACTATCTTGGCTCAAAGGTAAACTTCCAAATACTGAGTCCGTAACTGGTAAGGTATCTTGCTCTTGTATATTATCTGCTGTTTGTGTACTAGTTCTTATTAGGTTTCCACAGAAAATTTCATCTGAATTTACTGAAGAATTTAATCTTGTGAGATTCTCTGCGTCTAATGTATCTTCTAAGTTTTCAGCGTTTGTGTATCCGTCGAGGGAACGATTCGTTATCGATTCTTTCGAAGCATTAAACTTAAGAGAACCTAATGAACTATTCTGAAGAGAAATATTCTGCGTATCATTTAGGCTACTATCAGCATTGTTTTCGGTAACTTTATCATTAGGTTTTACATCTGTTCCATTAAATATATCATCCTGAGTAACCGACTCGTTGAGTTCAGTCTTTTCTAAACTGACATTAGAACTTCTCGATGCATCTAGTACCTGATTTACTTTATTTTTGTCTACTTTATTTACAGACGTTGAAATTGCATGCTTAGAAAATGTTGAATCTTGTGAAATTTCAAATTCAGTATTTAAATTATCGATTTTAATTTTATTAGATCCATTAACTTCAACAGAAACACTATTTGTTAGTTCATTTTCTCTAGCAGTATACGGTACTTGAACATCGGTATTTATCGTGTCATTTTCTGAATATTCCAATTCTTCGGCCATCTTTGTCAACAGTTCATTCTCTTTTTCACACTGTAAATCAATTTCGGACATATTTATCATATCCGCTTCTTCATCTTTTTCCATTCTATCTGCATCGATACTTATCAATTTCTTAATTGGCTTTAATCTTAACGGTGTATCTTTACGACCGAACATTCCTCTCGAGGCAAACTTATTAGTCTTTTGTACAGAATCATTAGACGTAATTTCATATCCCATTTCCTTTGAAACTGGAGGATCAGCGAAACTTACTCTTTTTCTCTATAACCAAATATCATTCATTGTACTGAATACATAAGTCCCATCAAATACAAACTTGTTTATATCAAAAAATAATTTAAAAACTACAATGATGTAATAACAGTACTTAAATTGAAACTATATCCATTATGATTTTATAATTGTTACGTAAAGAACATTTCCTTTCAACGGTCAGGAAGAACAAAATTACAACAATTAATCAAATAGAAGAAAAAACTAAAGTTTGTTAAACAAATACTGAACTATGACAGAGTAGTTACTTTCTTTGCATAAATAAAAGAAAAGAAATTGTATATGAATAATAACATCTGATAATAATTTCAAAAATATTGTACGTAAACTACTTTTACATTAACACTATACATTTCATTTAAATTAAGTATTTAAAAAATTACCTTGCTTGGCGTTGTGGTCTCCGGATCAGGTTCTGGCATAGATTGTCGTCGTTTAAGTATACTAACACTTGGAGAAGCTGTTAGCGAAGGTGGATTTGCACTTGACCATTCTAAAATTGGCAATTCATCCATTTCGACCGTAGTTTCTTCACCCTTTTCAGCTTGTGCGTCCGTGTGTATCGATATATATTCCGTCGATTTGTCTGGTTTCGGAAATATCTTTTCCCCGTCATTTTTCAAATTAGAAAATAATTTAATTGGAGGCGATGGACAATAATCTGATGCTTTCATATTATTGAAAATCTTCTCCTGCCTACTACTACATGTCACTTTGTCAACGTCTTTAAGCGTGAACCGTTCCTTCTTGCTGGGTGTTTCAGTATCGGTATCTTTTAGTTTCATTTTTTTAAGCGCAGATTCATCGTCTATTGTTATAATCTGGCACCCAGCTTCTATTCTTGCCTGCTTCGTTACTAATCCCAACATATGAGCTGCACGGCCCTGTCCTGTGTAAGTTTTGAACTTCAGCTGAGTCTTTGCGTTAGTTTTGGGCGACGTAAACTCAATGACAGATTTAAACGATGAACCTTCATTAGCTTTTTGTGTTTCGGTTGCATCTTGTTTTTCATTATTGCATGAACTTTTTTCAGGAATAGGAGTTGGAACATTTAATTCGTTTACCTTGACACCGTTGGTTTCTTCAGGTTCCTTAACATTATTTTTGGAAACCTCGGTATTCACATTGTCGCTATTGTTCGAAACAACTTGTACTACCTTTTTATCTTCACCAGCACACACAGCTTCCTCGACGTTATTCACTTTAACGGTACCCAATTTCTCATTACATTTCTTTTCTAATTCTGTCACTTGCTGAGAACTTTCTATTATGTCATCCATGTCATCTTGCGATTCAAATTGTTCTGCAGGTGGTTTATCGTTTTGGTCATTCAAAATAAGTTCTTCTTTTATTTCAACCAGTTGTACACTCATCTCAACACATGTAGTTTGTTTTTCATCTGATGACTTTTCATTAGGTACAGCTTCAGTTTTATCAGATTCTTCAGTATCGCGCAAATCGACATTAGGATCTGATGTGCTACTAGTCGCCGGTTCCTCTGAGGTATTTTCGCCTTTATTTGTCTCAATCCTTATTTTATGCACCTTATCTAACGAATTTCTCTTCCTTCGGAAAGTACTTTTTGTATCTTCAATTTTCTTCAATTCACTATTTCTGTCTAACCTCTTCACTTTTCTCCTGCCTCTGCCTCGACCACCTCTATTTTCTATCTTTCTAGGTTTTTTATCATCTTCTTTATCACCTTTAGATCGTCGGCTATTTGGCAGAGGACTGTCAAACACCATATTTATACGTAATCGAGATATTTCGTTTTTCGTACGTTGACTTACATTTCTCTTCTCGTTTATTTCTTCTCCGCGCAGAGCCGTATTAGTAGTATCACTTTCCGTAGACTTGCAACTGTCTGTGTCACTACTAATTTCTGGTAAACTAGTTTTCCTTCGTTGCCGTAAACTACTTTTTTCGCTCTCGCTATCTGAAGCTGATTTACGTTTAACACCTCTTTTTTCGCTTCTATGCGATTTATTTTCCATGTCATCTAACATGTTTTGTTTGTTATCTGCGTCAGACTTACACTGCACTGCTTTCATTCGTAACCTTGTTTGTAAAGTTTGATTAGGGCTTGGCTGTTCTGATTGACTACTAACGATTTCGTCTAATTTTTGCGAAACACACGGTTTATTTGGACGCTCATGTCGCTTACCGCTTTTCAACATAGATGGGGATAAAGTGTGGTCACTATCTTTACCCGTTGGAGATTCTTCTTGAGTATTAAAATTAAAAGTATTTATTTCACAGTCTTTTGTAGTGTTGGCTTCTAAATCTTCGTTAGCTGTTTTTGTTCCTGTTGTTTCGTCTTCTAATGAATTTTCGCTGCTGTTTACATCACCGTTTACTTGCTGCGCAGACTCTGATGACGCATTCTGTCCATCAGTTTCCGCTGATTTTGTATCAGTCTCAACAGCCGACTCTTTAACCATTTGTGATTTAATTTCAACTTCATTTTCTTTATTTTCTTCGTTATCCACTATTTTTTCTATCACAACATTATCATTTTTGTCAGATTCTGTCTCCGTACTCTCTGCAGCTTTATTCTTCCTGTTAAACCATTCTTGTAAATTCTGTGTGTCTTGCGAGCAGGACTGTGACAGATCATTATATAACGCTGGGATATCTTCTCGTTTGCGTTTTAAAGATTCCTTCTGATGTTCTGTTAAACGACCAACATCAAATTTAAAATCCGTCTTAATAAAAACGTAATCCTCGGTTTGTTTAGATGTGTCTTTTAGGCTACTGGATTCTTTTAAGCGCGTATCATCTGCTTTTTCGTTTGGTGTTTCTTCAATGATATCGTCCGTTTTTGTTGGAACGTCAGACGTCACTATTTTACTTTCGTTTTCTGTCTTTTCTATTTCTTCTAATATTAATTTGGTACTGCTGTTCAGTATATCTTTTAGTTCGAAAAGAGACATTGTTTGCTCTCGTACATCGATATTCGGATGATTTAAAGCTAGAGTAATTATTTTTTTGTAACAAGAAATAAGATTCTGATCACATAATTTACCGAGTCCTTTAAGAACACTAATTATGGACTCCCACGTACTTGCTATCTGCAAATAAAAAATTAAATATTACAGCATTTCTAGGCAATTACACTTTTCATTACAACTAAAATTAAATATTTAAAATATAAGCATATATACCTCTCCATATAATGCCTCTATTTCAGTTGCTAGCATAAGTTCAATTGCTGGTTGACAAGCTAGCAAATATGGTACTATTTTTTTTAGACTGTGTCCGTAAATCGTAATTAGTACTGCTGACAGAGCTTTAAGAGCAGCATCAGATTCCTTAATAAGTTGGTTAGATAGAAAATAAATTACAAGACTCACAAGCAGATTCATAACAGCAGGAACTTCTGTATGTGCTGAAATATAATTTAGAATTTAAATATTTTCTTTTCATGCTGATATTAATATTTTTTCAAATTATATTGTTGACGTACCTAGTAAAAGTTTGTAGTCAATAGAACTTAGCAAATTATCCAAAGAACTTATAATAAGATGATAAGACTTTTCATTTTTCACCAAACAACGTTGCATGGTGCTCGCAATGTTCATTAAAATCTCATTAGTTTTTATGCTTTCTATGAGATCTACTCGCATTTCCAGATGTTTACATAAACGTTTCCAAGTTTTCGTTATTTCTTGTATCTAACAGAAGTATAAAGACTAAGTTAAAGATATATGTCTATAATTATCGTAATTACAGATCTATATATTATATTAAAAAATTAACCTGGTTCTGATCCTCTAGGCACATATACATGAATGGAAACATCACAATCGATTCAACAGTTGTTAAATTATGCTGTGTAGCGTTACCTTCGTTAATTTCTTGTAAATCATCCATGTATGATATTAACACGTCTACTAAAATAACCCATAATTGACGAATAACAGGTCTAAAAGTTACAATAATCTTAAGTAATAATGTAACATACGAAATACCAAGATCTATTATTTTCTGCTGTTTAATTTACTTACTCATTCTTACATTGTACATTCTGTAATGTAAGTAATTTATGATACATTTCTTTTAAGCATTTGAATGCATGTGGATAATATAAATTTTCCTTTGATGATTTGATGCAATGCCTCAAAAGAGATTTGATTGCATTGTAATGACCCCTTTAAAAAGAAATTCTATATACTTCGTGCATAACTTTAATTTTAGCCTTACTTTAATATATCTGAATTATCATAAAAATATTCTTCATGAGTAATAATATACATATAAATATATATAAAAATTCTATTAACACGAAATCAAATAATATTTATACACTTTGGTAGTTGCACATTTCGTAGAATTTAAAATGTACTCTTGTAATTTTATATTCTTTATCATATTTATAAGAAACTTGTTATTAAAACTACACAAAGCTTATTTAATATGTACAGTAATATTATGAAGGTTTGTATATTATTTTTTCATTTTTTATTTAAACAAAAAAATCGTTAAAAAGAGTTTAATAATATATACTTACTTTTCAGCTCGACTTAGTATTGAAATTTGCAGCAGTTTGAACAACAATACTGATAATATATCTTCTTTTAAGTTAAATTCTTTACTGAGATCAGTAATTTCGAACAAAATTATGTCAAGAATTAACTGTCTAATCATGGGCTTACTCTCAGCATAATTTGCCAATTCTGCAATAACTGTTATTATATCTTTGTACATATTCTCCTAGAAGGTAATGTTATTAAACAATTATTTTAGAACATACGATTTTTATGTGTCTCAAATATTCTCATTAAACAAAAAGATGCTAACTTTGTTTTCCATTTTTGATTCTTGTACATAATTGATTAAATTTGTCCACAATATTTTACCAAGCTGATATCTGTTTTTCATCTCTGCATCTGTAAGTTGGCTGAGAACAAGCAAGGCTTCTCCTACACTATGAATTATACTTTTATAACACTCTTGGAAGACAGCATCAGTCATAGAATGCGGGAGTCTTTCTTCCAAAATAGGAGAAAAGACATTGTGATTCAATTGTTTGGTAACAAGAAGTTGACATAAAGCATCCACTGCAATAACTTTCGTTTTATAAAACCTTTTCCCTGGTGAAGCTATTATATCACATTTCGAAGATAATAACGGTGTATCTCCCAGAGGTCCAAAACAAAAATTTAAGAACTGTGTGAGGACAGGATTAACAAATTTGGCAATGTCTTTATAAAGTTTAATGATCACGTGCCACCAAACTTCTAGTTTCGTTATTGCTATCAATTCGGTTTTACTATTTTTTGCACTTAATGGAATACATAATAACTTTATCCTCCTTGCAGTAGCAAGTTCTTGTGGGTCTAAAGCAAAATTGTCCACCAGTAACTTCCATGAAAGAAAGGCTTGTCTAAAATACAAAATGTTACGCCGTTATCGATTTCTGTTGATTAGTATCATCACTGATACAATTTTTGTTTATACCTGCGTGTAATTGTGTCTGTAGATTTAAATGCTTTTTCTTCGATACTCAGCAAATCATTTATTAAACCGGCGCCTTTATGGAGATCTACACCAAGGAACTGAATACTGATATTCCATTGTATAGCCCAATCTAATTCGCACGCGGATACCAAAAGTAACATACGCTTACAATACGTAGTTTGCAATGCCGATTTATATTGAACCCATGCATTTGCTAATTTCGTACGAATATGTGAAAGTATATTTGTAGCAAGAGATTGCTGTAAAAGTTTTAAAGCAGCGCCACGTTGCCGCTTATGTCCCATATATGCTAATAACATTACTTTATCCAATAATAAAGCATCAAACTGAAAAAATACACAGTTGTAATACTTGAATGTTTATACTCTTCTTTTTTAAAGATTGTAAGCTTTACTAAGTATACCTTTTCAACATTGGTATCTGATGTTATTGCAGCAAGCTTATACAATCGCCTTAACAAAATTATACAATAATTAACTGTTTCTTCTTCTAATCTTTGGTCATCTGATAATGGTTTATTTTCAGCATCTATTAATGCTTTAAGATTATCTACACATGCAGTCGATGCTATCCAAGGCATTTTATTTGTTTGTATTGTAGACATACAATCAGTGAAAAACTGTACAGCATGCGGGTCATTAGCAATCATTGAGATAGCATTGTCCTCAATTATTTCTAATAACTTAAGTATTTTTAATCTAAAATTATGATAAGTTTTAAATATATGACTTCATTTCAGTGTAACATTATAACAAAATAAATATGTTATTATACATTTAATAAATAAATTAGTAACATGTTTATCTGTGTTCAATATTAGCTTTATTTTAACAATAACGCTGTGTTCAATATATGTCATGATTAATAAAAATTTAAATATTGTTTTAAACAAATACACAAACCTATTTTTTTCATTTATCTGTGACATGACTTCAAATAAGTTCAGAGTATGCTCTTTGAAGTCCTGAATAATGACATTTAATGTCCCATAAGCCTCATTTTGTACATCATTATTTCCATTTGTAAATGCTTCTATAACTAATTTACATAATTCTTTGCATTGTTCCTCTTTAACAATTCCTGCAGACTGTAACTTTTTGCTGTTGCTAAAATAAAATATAATTACTACAAAACTGTTTTTTGTTTAACAGAGTATCCTAGGTTTTTTCATAGAAATTTTGTTGATGTATTCTACATAAAATAAGACTAAAGTATTATGATAAGAGGTACATAAATGATTTATTGCAAAAGGTATAACAAAAAATGAAATGTAATGTAGATGTTACATTATGTATACATGTAGA
The DNA here is from genome assembly GCA_036983795.1 of Megachile lagopoda. NCBI lineage: Eukaryota > Metazoa > Arthropoda > Insecta > Hymenoptera > Megachilidae > Megachile > Megachile lagopoda. Next base: position 2,592,294 of record CM072798.1, on the reverse strand, counting down.
TGTCTATATTTGGAAATGCTACCTATTTCTTTTGTAGAAAAAAGTCTAAATATGGAACACTTATTTTATTTTCTGATCTGAGGTAATTTCACAATAGTTATAATAGAAAAAAAAACAAGAAAATAACTTTGGAAAATTTCACATGAAATATGCTGCATAAATATAAATTGTGAACATACAGAAAATTTGCATTGCTTTACTTTTTCTAAATTAAGACAAAACCAGACAAGTAGAAATTTGGATAATAGTATAAAATAATTACTTCCGATAGCAATTAGTTACTAAACATTTATAAAAATATTTTAATGGAATATGGTCTTAATTTAGTGTTACTATAATCACACATTTAAATTTCCCTCTCTGAACCTATACAATCATAATGGATTCACAGCTAGTATAATAAAACACTGAAACCATGATTCTCCTTTAAAGTCTCTGAAAAATTTCAAGTCATAAAATATGCATATTTCATCATTTGGTTTTAGCTGATGTCATCAAATTCTTGTAGAAATATTACATAACAAATTAAGTCATTCCCTGAATGTAGTTAACATCTATCAGGCTTCAAACACAATGATGCTTCTAATAACTATAGTTTTGAATGTTCGCTTTTAAGTTTATGAATTTATGAATGTGTTAAACTAATAGATATCATATCTTTTATACTTCATACTTTTGTTATAACTGTGTAACGAAACAGTTGCAAACTTTTCGTTACATGACACTTTAGTCTTATCTTTATCTATCAAACATACTGTCAAAGTTTGTATACAGAAACCTAAGATACCCTATATACAAATTGTCACTAACAGCAAAATTTTTAGGTTTTGTTTTGCACATTGTTACATTACAAAGAAACATTTTATGTCTATGAAATACTGAATTGTTAAACTGATATTAATAGACACATAATTATAATCGATGACAAATTTCTGAAGCAATGTCAACGCAAGTGACTAAGAAGTATACAAAATAGAAAATCAAGTAGTCCATTTGATACAATAAAACTATGTGTTTTGTTGAATAGTTTGAGGATAACATGAATATATAAACCTGTAAACAAAAAATTAACATTACCTGCGAATATAGGTTAAAGCTTCACGTTTTTCCCTGCTGCTGCTGTTTTCCCGCAGCATTTTTAACATTCGCTGGAAAGACTGCATGTTAGAAGCCATTCTACCGATCTACGTTTCTTAAAGATTTTACAACAATAAAATCTCGTTCATCGCATCGCAAATGAATCCACGAAGATTTCCGCAGAAAAATATTGAAATTATGATCAAGTTTTCTACACTCTTGTTAATATTTTACATGTACATACAGACAGAATCATTTACTGATTTCTTTTACGAATACTTTTTTTTTGAGTCATTCGATACTTTCAATTATCCCCTATAAATAGTCAAGAAAACAGGTTGTAGTCACAATTGTTGAGCATTAGTACGCATTAATACATAGCACATATTATCACGCACTATCTACTTCAGTTCCTTCCTCATTTCTCTGTTTACTTTTTCTCCTTTTTTTCTTTTCGTTTTCGTTCCCGCTTCGTTCCCGCTCTGATCCAGAACGCAACTAACAAAAACCCATTTGTTTTTGAAAAGGGACACAACTGGGAATACAACAGTTTAACGCTTCACATATTCGGCGAGTTTGCAAAGTATGCGCATAACTTCAAATACCGTTTACAATAAATTTGCGCCATTTTTGATTTAATGATAATGTTAATTGCACTAAGTAAAGTACTTATTATTCGATCGTGTACTTAATTTATTCAAAATGTTTTAACAATAGTACGATATCACGTGGAAAATACGAGTATCTGGGAAAATTAGGTATCGTGTATTATTTGCGCGCGCGAAATCATACATCCCTACCTATATATTGCATAAATATTGCACTAAAATTGTGAAATACTAATGTAACTAGAATAAAAGTACTAACAAGGGGAATGCACGGCCTTCGGAACACCGATTTGCTCTAACTGGTTCAAACTTACCACATTTCAGGAGATCCTGAAAGCACTAATTTTGCTCTTTCATTTCTTCTTTTCCAATGAAATAGAAGATAAAATTAAAAAAAGTAAAAACACACAATATGACTCAAACTTTTCATATATTTAAGTATTTGTCAAATTAAAAGCTTGAAATTTTAAAGAATGGTTACTTATGTCAACATGAAATATTTGTACATATAAATTGTTAGTTTTAAAAACTATATCTTTTGAACATTTATTAGATAAAAATATACATTTTCTTATATAATGTACATGTATTCTTTTATTTTTAGAATTAATATCACATACCAAAGCACTACAAAATGCTTTACTAAAAAGTATTAATAATTTATTTATAAATTGTAGTTGTAAAATAGCACATATATTTACATTTATTACGATTAATCATACGTGTAAATTATAATTAAGAAAAACACCATAATTTAACACTATTGTCTCTGTTTTGTATTATGTTATCACAAAGTCTTTGTCCTGTACTTGTAGCAAGTATTGGCAAACTCTTATGTAGATTGACTCCATTTATGCAATCATTAGATAACTTTATTTTGTGCATCACTTTAAGATCTTCATAATTTATATCTTGTGGCAATTCCCAAACTGCAATGTATCCATCTGTACCACCTAAGAAAAAATAAATACTCTAAGTAGTTTATGTTACTTTATCATATAATACTGATTAACATACCAGAGATTATTTGCTTTCCATCGAATGACACATTAAATTGTATTCTTTGGTTTGTGTCAGACTGTCGTCCTTGGAGGGAATAGAGTACAGTGCCTGGGTTGCGAAGGTCCCAACATAGAAATTCATTACTACGTCTAACAGCTGAAAATAATTTTGTTCCACAAGAACTGAATTCGATTTGTGTCACACCACTTCCTGTTTTAAAAGTACATAGTGGTCCATCTCTATATAAACCTAATAAATAATACTAACATTAATTCCTAACACATTCACAAATATATATTATTTAATATTATACATTTACCAATGCATTTAGAATAGGTTCCAAATGCAACTAGCCCAGGCATGATAGGATTTTCTCGTATACAAGAGACCAATCCTGTTACATTTGGAAAATCTGTTTTAAACTGAATAGTATTTATTTGACGACCTGGACGTTCGACATCAAAAGTTTTTAGAGCATTTTTAAAACCAGCCCATACCTCTCTAGCTGAGTCAATAAACTGAACACTAATTGAAGACTCAACCTCATCAACTCTAATAAAAATGAAATAAATGTAATTCAATTAATTGTACCATATAGCATATTATAAATGAAGTTTATCAATATATGATACAATTACTAACTGATTGTAAGCTCTGTACGTTGCTCTTAGTTCACCATTAAAAGCATCCCATAAGTGTATGGGACTTTCTCTACTTGTACTCAAAAAACAACAAGTTGCAGGATCCCAGGAATTCATAAAAGGATACCAACAAGTGTCATATATAAGTCCCCCTTCTTTTATAGTTAATGCTACGGGTAAATTTGTAGATGTCAAAGTTGGGGGAATTTCCTGTGAATATAATTCTCTAGGAAGTTCATAAATTCGAATTCTAAAATCTTCAGAAGGTACTGATAAACATGTTCCATCAGGAGACCACTGACAGCCTTTTGTAAAATTTTCATATAATTCCGTTGGTTGATATTCCTTAGTTGCTTCACACAATAATTTTGGTGCATTAGTCCAATTATAATAAAGCAAATTAGAAGAGACTGATATTTCTGTATCTTCTGTACATTTATTATCCTCTGTTACATCTACTGAATCTTTATTATTTTCTTTTTCTTGTAATTCTTCTATAGTTTGTTCCTTGAATGTTTCATCTGGCATTTCATCTTTGAGAGAATTTTGTGACGTGATTATTATACCTATTGTTTCCTGCGATTCTGATAGATCTTCAATCGACATTGACATTAGCTGAAATATTAAATAATAGACATTATTCTGATATAAAAGTTTACTTATAAAATGTCAAAATTTATGTTGAAAATTACCACAACAGGTTGTTCTGAAGTTTCCATATTTTCACAGTGTTCCATAGCTACTTTGGGTACAAGTATACCAATCTTTTGTTATAATATATAGAATATTTTTTAAATATTTATTATATACAATTTTGCTTTTGTTTTATTGAACATGTTACAACAGTTAAATCAACTGTTTGTTTTTTATAGATAAAATTGCATCGATACAGAAATAATTATATGTGCTAAGATGTCATGGAAAGTAATATTTACTAATAAAAGAATAAAAATAAACTACTACTACTAATAATAATAAATATAGAAATTTAATTTAATAATATTGCAAAATTTGATACATAATTACATACTGTAATTAATTTAAAGAATTTTAAACTTTCAACATTTCATAATAAACATATGAATTAATACAAAATACAATTTAATTCTAAAATAATTATTTTATTCATGTAGATTATAGGTCACAAAGAATACAAATGTATTATTTTATTTATTGCGCATAATAAATAAATAACCTCATTACATTTTATTGCTCTATGAGAACACGTGTTTTTCATTCTACAAATCTTAGTCACGTCGAATAAACAAAACGGATGTAAACACTGCAATATAGGAAAATTATTTTAGTTCTAATCGACTGTTTGTAGCAAAAAACAGCATACCAATCGCCAATAAAAGAAGAAACTAGAAAATTGAAGTCAGTCAAAATAGGGATAAAAATATAAAACTAATAAAAAGTATAAATAAGAAATGCTAAATAATACAACTTTTTTGCGGTATGTATGAATTAATAAAAGATTACACAAAATTGATACAGTAAATACTTATATAATAACAATGCTAATAATATTACAGTATATACAATGAATATATTAAAAGTTATCAAGAGTAACAGGAAAATATGTATTTTATATTTTATTTTATACTTGTTATTGATAAACGTTGCTAAAGAAATCAGAATTATAATTAATATTAATTAATAAAATTGCGAAAAAGTATTATTTAAAAACGCAGTAGCGGATTTTTATAGAAATTAAAGAAGCGTGAGAGGAGTCTATATGTATGCCGCATAATAGGGTAGTTCCTAAATGTTTAAAAATAGGTTATATTTTGATTACTTTGATTATAATAAAATTTTAATTATTATTAATCATTTTTCATACGATTAATATGAATTTAGGGATTTTTCAACAAGATCCTTGTACTTTAATGTGTATAATACTTTTCAATTACTGCGAAACGTGTTTTATATTGAAATTTTCCCTTACTCCCTTTTATTGCCTTTTTTATTTAGCCCAGGACAGATTTTCCCTTGACGAAGTTTATGATTTCTTGTTCGTGGTCAGAAATAACAAGTAAGAAATTTTCAAGTGACCTTCAAAACTACACCCCATAAATGTACCAGGCAAAATTTAAGCACAATAGTCTCCGGTAAACATCTGCACCTGGTATTTTCGTAGAAGTTTCGGGTAAAATTGCTTCCTTTTTCCTCAAATAGGATATCTTTGTGCGTGTTGGGTCATGCACCCGGTGTACAATATGTCGTCGCTGTTACAGAAGAAGAAACAAGCAAAAATATTAAACCAGTATAATTTATACCATTACTCCTCAAATATTTATTTAATAATTTTAAGCCACAACACAAGTTATTTATTAATCTCACTGTATAGAGTGTCACACGAAAATAGATTCAGATTCATACATAAATTTTTAAATATCTCGTAAAATATTAATTTTGTTAACATTGTACCTTAATATTTTTTTACGTAAAATATTTCAAAGAATTGTTTCGCGTGAAGAAATGTATAGTTTCATTTAAGAAAGTGGAAACGGACATAAAATTGTTGAAATTCCTTCACTTCCGGAGCAGACAAGCATATCACGTGGGGTTCCGTTCAACGTTATTTATTTTTTACATCCTTTTTATTCGTTTTTCTTCTGTTTTAGAATTATAGTCTGATAAGTAATACACATAAATTAACAAGTGTAATTATTAGTACAGTTGAAATGTATTATTAATTAATATAATGATTAATGGAAGGGAATTTTGAAATTTTTATATTTGTCAATTTTGAATTTTAGATATTTTGAAATTTGACAAAGATAAGTTGATTAAAATAGAAGATATATTGTAGGAATATAAGTCAATAAATGATTCAGATTTGTACCTGCAGGTATTACAGAAAATAATTAACCCATGCAGGCCTTTAACCATAAACATTTATTGGTTTCTTGTACCAACTTTATTGTGTTTTATGGGAGAATTTTTCTAACAATTGAAGGGTCGAATTTATATTAGTGTCAATCAGAATTTTAACTAGAAGAAAGCAAATTACACATACTGTTCAGATCCTTTGCTGTTTCATTATTTTACAACATAATAAAAAATGTTTATATTCAATATTCAATCATATCTCAAGAGTTATAATATTAAAAATATAAATACATAGTGTTTCAATCTAAAAATGTTAATTATTTATATAAAAAAAATAAAAAAATTTTATCATAAAATGATAAAATGTACAAATACTATTTTTCCTCAACAAAAATTGCTGGTAACATTTTGTAAATACAAAATAAAATTTTAGCAAATAAAATAAAAAAATGTAAAGCTGCCAAGTTATAAATATAACACACCTAATTTTAGAACATGATATATGAAAATTTACAAACAGTTCAAAATATTTATTTAAGCTTGAAAATACAAAATTCGTCAATAAAATTTGTTAATAATTGTTCTGTGCGTTAATAGATTCTATTTGAACCTTATTATATGAATGCGACTTATTTCGCCCATAGAATGAAACGTACAACACAAATGAAATTTTAATACAGAAATTTCTTTTGCTGTTAGAATCGTCACAAGTTCTAACAGATGAGTTCGGTACTGTTTACGAATAATATCAGCAAACTCTGTTTGTACCTGTCCCCACCACTTACAGAATTACCATCCAGAGTGCCCTGTTTCTTTGTATTGTTAAGCTTGCAGTAGGTATATAACCAGCGATTTAACAGACCTTCGGGAAAATGCCTTGTAAAACGCATTATGGCAGAAGGATATACATGGTGTCCTATTTTAATCTGCTCACGCGATCATGGTCCGTAATAATCATTATTTAAAGAGATTTTTATATTCAAATTATTTTGAGGTTATTGCACTTGAAGTTATTCTATTTGAGGTTATTCTATTTAAAATTATTCTGTTTGCAGTTACTCTATTTTAAGTTATTCTATTTGAGGTTACTCTATTTGAAGTTATTCTACTTGAAATTATTATATTTGAAATTATTCGACTTGATGTTATTTTGTTTGAAGTTATTCTATTTAAAATTATTTTACTTCAAGATGAACATCTTATGATAAGATGTAGGAAATAGATATTATTCAAATAACGATATCTTTAAGATTTTGTAGAAATTTTTCTACTTAATAAACGAAAGTGTATATTTTTGTTTATAGCAATTTACTCTTTGGAAGATTTTGTGTAAATAAATAATAGAGAACAGTGTTAAATAACTTCATCAGCGGTAAGAGATTTCAAATTTTTGGCGCGAAACCTTGCATACTCTTGAATCCTTAATATTTTGTAGTTTAACCTAGTTCTACTACAGAGAGTTTTTTTATTTATTATATTTAATGTTATTATTCTATTAATAATATTTTAAATAGTATTATATATTCCAAATATTATTATTCTATTAATAATAATAAATAATTGTAATAATTGTAAAAATAGAATAAATATTGTTCACTGAAATGTACGTTTAATAAAGTATGTAAATAAATGCCGAGAGCAAACGAATTTCATGTTGAATGTCATTAAGTGTAAAATTTAACGAAGGAAATGTCAAATGATAATATCAAATCGTGTCAGTAAGCAATTATTAAATAAAAATATATATGCTGCAAGGTTATTAGGATGCATGATTAACCTTTACTAATATATTAATCATTTACGAATATTTCATTGAAATGTCATCGTCCATATTAATTTGAAATTATGAATAATACGATAATATGTGCAATGTTTCTCAAGTTCTTTAATATTCAAGTTCCCAAGCTCAGGAATTTCTAAATTTCTGTATTTTTTAATTTTTAGGTGCTTAAAATAAATTTGTAAATTCACAAGTTCTTAGGTTTTTGAAAACCTAAATTTGTAAATTTATAAATCTTCAATTTTGAAATTTTGAGATTTCCAATTTCCCAATTTACTAATTTTGCAGTTTTCTAGTTTTCTCAGTTTATAATTTCCTAGTTTCCTAGTTCTCTAATTCTCTAGTTCTCTAGTTCACTAGTTCTCCAATTTCCTAATTTCCTAATTTTCTAATTTTCTAATTTTCTAATTTTCTAATTTTCTAATTTGATAATTTCCTAATTTCCTAATTTTCTAATTTTTGTAATTTCTTACTCTCCTAGTTTTTTAAGCTTTCTAATTTCCTAGAAAATTTTCACCATTAATGTTTCCATTATTTCACTTTGTTCATCAGTTATCTAGTTCCATGTATGCTTTGCATTTCAAGATCCCATGAAGGTGATATTATATGTCGTTGGATTCATCTTAACCTCGTCATGCCACAGTAATGAATATTGTCCCATTTGAAAAAACTAATAATTTTAAAATCTCGGAAAAAACGATCTTGAAAAAAATTTCTTAACCACCACAATATTTGTCCTTTTAAACAAAATAATATTTTCCATTGACATTTCCTTCTAACACAAAAAATAAACAAGCTATTCAAGATAGTCAAATTAGGACACCCTGTATATACATATACAGGGTCTCCCTAAAGTCCCACCCCACATTTCGGAAACGGCTTTAAATACGGAAAAATGTTTCAGACAAAAGTTGTAGGATATCAATGGGTACATAAGATGGTGGCAACAAATTGATCTTGTATCGTTTGAAGGTCACGTGATCTTCAGTTTCTTAAATAGAACCCCCATTTATTGCATATTGTAGCCTCGACGTTTTCAAAACACTACCTATGTTTTTGTGCGAGTCATTCCCAAGATACGGAGCTTCAAAGTTGACATATCGTCGGCATTACCCAAGGTGCACCGCGCGAATGTTGCACGATCAGATTTACGCCACTTATGTGACAACTTTGAAGCTTCGTATCTTGGGAATGACTCCCACAAAAAACATAGTGTTTTGAAAACGTCGCTACAATATGTAATAAATGGGGGTTCTATTTAAGAGACTGAAGACGTGACCTTCAGACCAAGGTCAAATTACTGCCGCCATCTTAACCCTTGATATCTACAACTTTTGAAACATTTCTCCATAACGTTGTTTTGAGGTTAGTATTCAAAGATACTATTAGATCGAAAACTCCTTGATTTTATAAATCAAGATGGCGGAAAGGTGGAAATCGATACAAATCCACAGAATCCACTTGATCTCTATAATCATAGCAGGCATTTACCGAACGTAATCGAATCATAATGGGTATTGAAAAGAACCTGGTTTCGAATAAGACGGAGGCAATTAACCGTTGAGGGTAATATGCGCCATGCGTTGTCGCGATATATGGCATCGCTCGATATTCGACGATGACGTATGACAACGTCAGTTGTAAACCGGTAAACGAACTCGTCCGCGATCGAATCGGGGAATAATGGCTTGTTTCTGTCGTATGGTAACCGTGAATGTTACTCCCGAGGGGTTTCCGGAGGGCGCGTGCGCGTTCTATATTGCAGAGCGGGGCGTAAGAGGGGAAGTCTACGGGGATGAAAATCGAGAAGACTGGTCGGAACGTCGATGAACGAACACCCCCGCAAAACGGTGGCCTTTTCTGGCCGCGTGGGTGTTCCAAGGTCATTGCAAGAACGAAACGACGCCTCCGTCGCGACGCCCGCGCATAATGCGTGGGCGGAGGATATGTACGTACGTACTTTGCTTTAGCTATCGCTACACGCCGTTTCAATTCACCGAATACTCCATTGACGGAGATCCGCCTTCGTGAAAATTCACCAGAACCACTTGGCACCGTGCCATTCACCAGAATTTCGGGGATTCGCGTGTACCAGACCGTATTAAACTCTGATACGATGAAAGAACTTCGACATTTTCTTCCTACTCGGAAATTTCGGATCGTTTATTTTCATTCAGTTTTCGCTGGGATCGCGTTTTATTGACGGAGGCTGATGACGTCATTGGAGAAACGGTTGCGACTTTCGACGTGGGGATTTGGATGCTTGTTTTGTATACGATCTTGCGTTATTTAATATTTTCAGTGTTTTTATTATGATTATTATATGATACATTATGTATTTTGCGAATTTTATTGATAAACTTTTTTTAGGTTGATGATTTATTCGAGACTTATGAAGATATTGCAGAAATATTTATATCTTTTTCCCTAGATTCCTAAAATTTCCAATTCTAAAATTCCCTAGATTATTAAATTTGGAAATTCTAAAATTCCCCAAAGTGAAAGCTCCCAAATTCCTGAATTTCTAAATTCTAAAATTCCCCAAATTCCCAAATACGTAAATTCTTAAATTCCCTAGATAACTAAATTTCCAAATTCTTAAATTCCCTAGATATACAAATTTCCCGGTCCTTAAGTTCCCTAAATACCTAAATTTCCCCATTCGTAAATTCCCTAGATATCCAAATTACCCAATCCTTAAATTCCCTAGATATCCAAATTCCGAGATTCCTAAATTCCCTAGATACCTAAATCTCCAAATCCTTAAATTCCCTAGATATCCAAATTGCCCAATCCTTAAATTCCCTAGATATCCAACTCGCCCAATTCTTAAATTCCCTAGATATCTAAATTTCGAAATTCTTAAATTCCCTAGATATCCAACTTACCCAATCCTTAAATTCCCTAGATATCCAAATCCCCCAATTCTTAAATTCCCTAGATACCTAAATCGCCAAATGCTTAAATTCCCTAGATATCCAACTCGCCCAGTCCTTAAATTCCCTAGATATCTAAATTTCGAAATTCTTAAATTCCCCAGATACCCAAATTTCCCAATTCTTAAATTCCCTAGATACCTAAATTTTCAAGTTCTAAAATTCCCCAAATTTCTAAATTTTCAAATTCTAAAATTCCCCAAATTTCTAAATTTTCAAATTCTAAAATTCCCCAAAGTCAAAGCTCGAAAATTCCTAAATTTCCAAATTCTAAAATTCGCCTAATTCCTAAATGTTCAAATTCTAAAATTCCCCAAAATCTTATTTTTTGCAAATTCTTACATTTGGGGATTTGGAAGCTTGTTTTATATACAATCTTGCGTTATTTAATATTTTATTATTTATTATATTTTTATTGATTTTATTATAATTATTCTATGATATATTTCCATTATTATTATTTTGTATACAGTATTAATATTACATGATATTTAATTGCTATAGTTATTAAACTTTATAAACTTATCTTGTGTAGAAATTTAAATGTTGAATGTTATATTATTTTATTAATATTATATAATATTAACATTGTGTGACATTTAATTATTATTATCTATAATCTTTCCATCTAGAATAGTAACATTATTGTCGTTATTAATTATAATCTTTATAATAGTAACGTTATTACTGTTATTAGAATATACAAAGATTATAATTAATAATAATAATTAAATTAACAACAAGTACATGACTACTATTATTATTAATAACACTAGTATTATTATTAATTCCTACCAAATATATGAATACTATTAAATGATATTTAATATTAATATAATAAAAATTGATAATAATTTTTTGTAACTCATAATAAGTACAATTATCTCTGTTATTTTCTACTTTCATTATCAGATATTTATTCCTGATACTAATAACAAAATTATGCGACGATGTTGCGCGAGATAAGTTACATATTTGGAGATGTGACGTTTCGCCCCTTCTCAAACATTTATTCCCAGTAAACACATCATTACTGAAAGTTAAGGTGAATAAAAGATAAAAATAGGGATAAAACGTGTAACTTCATAAAAAATTGAATCAATAAATAATTCCGAGAAAGTGAAGTATTTATTTTTATTTTCGTTTTCAACTACGTGTCATTCATTTATTATCACAATTAAACATCTCAATTAGAAAATTTTCAAATTCTAAATTCCGAAGTTTCTATTAAATTAGAATACAGGAATTTTGAATTTTTAAAAATAATTTAATACATACTATTTTTATCGTACATTTCAATTTTGCAGTTTTAAATTGTAATAATACAAATTAACACTCTTTCAAAAATATTGTTCCTTTTCAACAAATATAATTATTTTTATTTCTATTTTTATTTATTTATAACTTTCTATAATAATTAGTTTAATTACATAATTTAATTAGTTAATACAATGTAACTAGTTTAATTGTGTAATTTAAGTACTTAATTAAACTTATACTTCAGTTATCTCAAATCAAAAATATTTTTGTATACAGTATATAATATTGAAGTATGCTATAATTAATATTCTATAATAATTAGTTACTAATGAGTTAATTAATACAAGACAATAAGTTTGATAGAATTTATTATGAGAATAATGCAATAGAATAGTAACATGATTTTTAATAATGCACTTGTGGAAAGCGTTCTCCTAAAAATAAAAAGATTTATTTCACAACGTTGCAGTTTGTGTTTGTATCGTAAAATTGTACTTTTGCACTGGCGTACGTGCCAAAAATACAGGATAATAAACGATCTTACGCTTTCCACCCCCAATACGCCTACATTTACCACCTACACCTATGTAACTGCCTACGCCTACACATTCCTCTACGAAACTTCGGTAAAAAATTTCGATTCACTTTTTACTCGGTGCTCTAAATTCATGCAGATTGTACGAGAAAGTCGAAAACATTTATTATTATTTATTAAATATTGTGAAGATATATATATTCATAATAAAAAGTATTAACGCTGTTTAAATAAATAAAATTTCTTAATTAATAATTTACTGATTGTATAATTATGTAATTACAGCTAATTACATTCTTGTTATGTTAAATATAATATTTTTGATTCAAGATTAATTTTGATTCAAGGTTAATTTGATTCAAGATTAATTTTGATTCAAGGTTAATTTGATTCAAAATTAACTTGATTAAAGAGTAATTTGATTTAAGTTTAATTTTGATTCAAGATTAATTTGATTCAAAATTAATTTTGATTCAAGGTTAATTTGATTTAAAATTAATTTTGATTCAAATTTAATTTGATTCAAGACTAGTTTGATTCAAGATTAATTTGATAGAAGATTAAATTGATTTAAGAGTAATTTTGATTCAAGGTTAATTTGATTCAGGATTAATTTAATTCAAAATTAATTTTGATTCAAGGTTAATTTAATTTCAGATTAATTTTGATTCAAATTTAATTTGATTCAAGATTTTTACTGCAATCTTGAACAAATTTTCATTAAATTATATTTACAATTTTCAATCACTGAACAATTTTAATTTATTTGTGCATTGAATCTATAACATTTTAAACAAATATTTTTATTTATGTAATGAACATTTCTTTTTTATTCAAATATGAATTTTTATTTGATTTAACATACAACTCTAACAAAGGGGTTGGGGTAAAGAAATGTAGAATTTAAATTATTTTTTTTAATTTAAGTTAATCAGTATCTTATGTATAATTTAATTAATATATTAACAACATTTATAACATACATTATATACAATAATTAATATCCATCAATATACTTATATAAATAATATTTATAAACAATAATAATATTCATTATTTTTACAATTCTTTGTAATTTGAATTTTAAGAGATTACCATATCTAATCTCTCAATGCAACTAATAACAAATAAATAATGATTATAAAGAAAATGCTCATAGAATTCTAATTGAAACGAATATTATATACTATAGAACGTGTTATAACAACTCTTCAATGGTATTACGTGAAAAGGGTGGTAACGATGTCACCAGATGGCTTCTGAATAGAATATTGTGCAACACCCGAAGAATAGATCTTTAAATCATTATTAAAATCGACTTTCAATCCCATAAACTTTTGCGTTATACCATCAACACTTCCTAATTTCAATTCTACAAACCAGATTTGTTAATAAAATTGTTACATATTAAACTCAAAACACGAAACGTAGTGAGACTCCTATTACTCGATCTGCATGTGTTCGTTTGTCTACGCGCTACAGACTGCAATTTTGCGTGTTTTCCCTTGAAATTTTCAGGGTAGACTCGTGAGACATCCTAAATTTGCTGTATAGATTTTGGCGGCGATCGAACGACAGGAACCTGTTGACGTCGATCGTCGAACTAAAAACCGTGTTTCGGTATCGTTTTCGATCATTTTTCACGCGTAGAATCGACTGGAGGCACGTTAAAAGCTCTGTAACTCATCGTCGACGATACTTGGTCGTCGTTGATGTCGGTCGTGGTGATATCAAGAATAATCGTGTTCGGTATCGTTTTCGATAGTTCCGGACACGTTTAATCGTTTGGAACGACTTTAAAATCTCTGCGTCTCATTCTTGTTCTACCTATATGTTAGGCACTCGAATCTGACACATTTGAATTCGAAGGCACTTGGTTTGTAGACGTATTAGTTGCATAATAGCGTTAATGTGCATAGACATAGATGGACCTCCAGTTGATGGCGGTTGGTCCGAATGGGGACCATGGGTATGCAGCGCTAGCTGCAATGGTGGTACAGGAATACGAAAATGGCGATGTGACTCTCCCAAACCGAATGTTAGAGGAGAACCTTGTGTAGGGCCTAGTACCATGAGTGGTTGCTGCAATGAAATTCTCTGCGGCGATATAACAGAAGGTAAATAATACATTTGAGATTATTTTTGAATACGAAATTTCGTAAATGTATCTTTTCGGGGTCACCTATATGTTGTACTCGAAATTTTACACGTTCAGGGCACCTGTGGATCGGTATATTCAATTTTGATCGGTCAGGTTCAACCCAGATCTTATAAATGATACACCCTGTACAGTTTGGTCAGATGAAAGGAGGGGAGGGTGCGATAAAATGCGAGGTAGGGAGGGTAGAGAATGTTCTCGATCGTTAAAGCACCACAGCGCCCCCTTCCCGCCCTTCCACGTGATATCCTCACGCCCAACATACTCATTCATAAACCCGAGGCTGCGCTAATTCTTCCTACGTCGAATAATGTTTTCATTAATGAACGCTTTTTAAACGAATTGTCATTCACGCAACCACTTTATTAATAAATTTCATGTGAACGATGCTTCTGGGTATAGTGCACATTTAGATTCTATTTTTGTTTGCTTTTGTTCTGAAGTGCCATTTTGCAATCGAGATCATACGTTTTTTAAAGCATTTTTGTATTTTATGTTCAAGTGTAATTTGCTTGTTTTTGAGGAGTTTAATCTTTGGGTCACAAAATGTAGAATTGCTAATTGATGAGAAATAGTGTAATTTTGTAGGTGCTAAGGGTGTTCAGTTAATTTAATCTGTGGGAGAGTGTTTTTGTGGTTGGAGATTTGAGACGGGGAGATTTTTCAATTTGAGAATTTGAGAATCGGGAATTTTTTAATCGTCAATATTAAATTCTCAAACTCTCAGATTTCCATGTTTCCAAATTCTTTATTTTCTAAATTATCAAATTTATAAATTCTAAAATTTCTCAAGTTCCTAAATTTCCAAATTCTTAAATTCCCTAGATTTCTAAATTACTAAATTGTAAAATTCCCCAAAGTCAAAGCTCCCAAATTCCTAAATTTCCAGATTCTGAAATTCCCCAAATTTCTAAGTTTTCAAATTCTAAAATTCCCTAGATGCCTAATTGTTCCAATTCTAAAATTCCCTAGAACCCAATATCTAAAATTCCCTAGATTCCTAAATTTCCCAATTCTACAATTCCCCGGATTATTAAAATTTCAAATTCTAAAATTCCCTAGATTCCTAAATTCTGAAATTCTAAAATTTCCCAAAGTCATAGATCCCAAATTCCTAAATTTCTAAATTCTAAAATTCCCCAAATTTCCATATTCGTAAATTCCCTAGATATCCAAGTTTTCGAATTCTAAAATTCCCTAGATACCCAAATTTCCCAATTCTAAAATTCCCTAGACACCCAAATTTCCAAATTCTTAACTTTCCTAGATACCCAAATTTTCAAATTCTAAAATTCCCCATGGTTAATGCTCAAAAGTTCCTAAATTTCCAAATTTTTAATTTCCCCAAATTCCTAAATTTCTAAATTCTAAAATTCCTAAATTTCCAAATTCCTAAATTTCCAAATTCCTAAATTTCCAAATTCTTAAATGTCCATATTCTAAAATTCCCCAAATTCATAAATTTCCAAATTCTAAAATTCCCCAAATTTCTAAGTTTCTAAATTTTGAAATCCACCAAATTTCTCAAATTCTCAAATTCCCAAATCCTCAAATCCCACACATTCTTAAATACCCCAAAATTTCCAAATCTCTAAATCCTCAAATTACCAAATCCCCATATCTCCAAATCTTGAAATCTCAAAGTCCCCAAATTTACTAAGTTTACTAAATTTTCAAATATCCAATTTGTTAACTTTTCAAATACCTAAACGCATGAACTAAAATACCCAAATTCGTCAAATTTCGAAACACTCAGAACCCCAAATTCCCCAGAAACACCTAAATCCCCAAACACACAAATTCATCGAATTTCAAAGCACCCAAAACCCCAAATTCCCCAGAAACACCTAAATCCCCAAACACCCAAATTTATCAAATTTCGAACCACCCAAAACCCCAAATTCCCCAGAAACACCTAAATCTCCAAACACCCAAATTCATCAAATTTGGAAACACCCAAAACCCTAAATTCCCCAGAAACACCTAAATTCCCAAACACGCAAATTCGTCAAATTTCGTAGCACCCAAAACCCCAAATTCCCCAGAAACGCCTAAATCCCCAACTTCCAAAGTCCACCAACCCCTAAATCAAAAACCTAACTCCAATTACACAGGCACATCCTTGGAAGACCTCGACAAATCTCGCAACGCAACAAATTCTCAATCCAGCGTCAATTGAGCCATTCAAGCATCATCTCCGCGCATCCTTGAAACCGACGATTATCTTCGAAACGATGTCGGATGTTCTTGGTAACACCTGTTTTTTCTCCGCAGAATAGAACCTGATTTGTCTGATCAACCCTACCTTGGCCGAAGGTCGTCGTTGGAGGGATATAAATAAAAGTAGAGTGACTGTATGACTGTGATTGTGTGGCCGGACTCGCATTGAGCGGTGGTTCCATTCATGATTTCGCGGCGCACGCGCTATACCTCCTATATGGCATGGGATCTCCGCTCGGGGATGGCCGACTATGCCGTACCACGTAGCTACGTGTACGCACGCATGTTGGACAAGGTGGTCGCGATCAATTCTCTTCATCCTGGAATGCCAGCACGGGGCTAGCCTTCCATACACGGGAAAAAAAGGGAACGGGTTAGAGGACCACCCTAACTACGGACCGCCATATGCACGTACGTAACCGTGCTATTTGATAACCTTATGGATTGCCGGCTCACTTTGGCACGCTTACTATAACACACCTTATAACTGCTCTAGTTCGTCACTCACTCATAGTGATTCATATTATACTGTTTTTGTTAGCTCCGTTTGGTATGCTGAAACAGTTGGGTTAGTTTGTCACTTCGTATACATGTCAAGGTTTCACATAGCTGTTTCTGTTAGCTCAGATTGGTATATGTACAATTAATGATGCTGCACAGTTGGGTTAGTTTGTCACATCACATACCCACGATTGACAAGGTTTCACATAGCTGTTTCTGTTAGCTCAGATTGGTATATGTACAATTAATGATGCTGCACAGTTGGGTTAGTTTGTCACATCACATACTCACGATTGACAAGGTTTCACATAACTGTTTCTGTTAGCTCAGTTTGGTATATGTACAATTAATGATGCTGCACAGTTGGGTTAGTTTGTCACATCACATACTCACGATTGACAAGGTTTCACATAGCTGTTTCTGTTAGCTCAGATTGGTATATGTACAATTAATGATGCTGCACAGTTGGGTTAGTTTGTCACATCACATACTCACGATTGACAAGGTTTCACATAGCTGCTTCTGTTAGCTCAGATTGGTATATGTACAATTAATGATGCTGCACAGTTGGGTTAGTTTGTCACATCACATACTCACGATTGACAAGGTTTCACATAACTGTTTCTGTTAGCTCAGTTCGGTATATATACAACTACTGATACTATACATAACACTGCTTCTAAGAATAAAATTGCCACATCATATACCTACGATTGACAATATTTCACATAGTAATCTAACTGTCGGTTTAGTTTTTCATATTTAACATGATGCTACCCCCATACTGTTTCTAATAGTAGGGTTAGTCACATCACATACCCACGATTGACAATATTTTACGTAGTAATATTTCTAACTGTCAGCTCAGTTTGGCATATTTAACATGGTGCTACTTACACTTCTAACACTTGCGTTAAGTCACTTCACATACACACTATTAGTGTTCCACATAACTGTCTCTAACTGTTAGCTCAGTTTGGTATATACAACTGATGCTACACCTAACACTGCTTCTAATAGTAAGATTAGTTTGTCACATCACATACACACTATTAGTGTTCCACATAACTGTCTCTAACTGTTAGCTCAGTTTGGATATATACAACTGATGCTACACCTAACACTGCTTCTAACAGTAAGATTAGTTTGTCACATACACACTATTAGTGTTCCACATAACTGTCTCTAACTGTTAGCTCAGTTTGGATATATACAACTGATGCTACACCTAACACTGCTTCTAATAGTAAGATTAGTTTGTCACATCACATACACACTATTAGTGTTCCACATAAGTGTCTCTAATTGTTAGCTCAGTTTGGTATACATACAACTACTAATGCTACACCTAACACTATTTCTAACACTTGTAAATGTCCACATTAAGGTATACACTGTAAATCCAGGTCTAAGCTTAATTGTAAACGTCCAAGTCCATGATTAGGTTCAATTGTAAATTTCCAGATCCAGGTTTAACTCTAAATGTCCAGGTCTAAGTTCAACTGTAAATGTCCAGGTCCATAATTAGGTTCAATTGTAAATTTCTAGGTCTAGGTTTAATTGTAAATGTCTAGGTCCAGACTTACGTTTAATTATAAAGGTCTAGGTCAGGTCTAAATAATTAGAGCTAGGTTTAAGTGTCGAAATCCAAGTCTAAGCATCTAAATTTAGATCTAAGTGTCCAAATCCAGGTCTAAGTGACCAAATACAGACCTAAGTGTCTAAATCCAGGTCTAAGTGTCTAAACCCAGGTCTAAGTGTCTAAATTCAAATCTAAATATCTAATTATCCAAATCCAGGTTTAAATAACCAGTTCTAAATAATTCTATTCCCTATTTGAGTGACCAAATTCAGTTCTAAGTGTCTAAATCCAGGTCTAAATGTCCAAATCCATGTCTAAGTGTCTACATCCAAATCTAAATATCCAAATGCAGGTCTAACTATCTAAATCCAGCTCTATCTAACTAGATCCCTACCTAAATACCCAAATTCAGTTCTAAATATCTAAATCCAAATCTAAATATCCAAATCCAGGTCTAACTATCTAAATCCAACTCTATCTAACTAGATCCCTACCTAAATACCCAAATTCAGTTCTAAATGTCTAAATACACTTCTCCATCGACTCCCACATAAAACTTTTCACATTTCGCTAACATTGTATCCTTATCAGAAATTAAAGCATACGTTGACCTTAAAGTGACACGACTGTTATGTGATCAAGCTATTTTTATCTCCACTCCTCGCTATCAAATGATTTTATAATCTAACTCGTAAACTTATAAACATAGTTTTGTTATTAATTTGTGGTCGTCTGAAGAGGATCTCAGATGACTATTCACATAATCAATATTATTGAGTGTACCAAACAGTAGATTGACATATCGACATTATCTAAAGTACACATTGTCATTATTTGAAATATATCGGTCGGTTTAACGGCAACTGAAATATTTAATGTCTATTGTCAAACGTAATAATGGCTGCTCAAGCAGTTGATTAGGTAATATTGAATGCTAGTTTAGAATTGTAATAGCAGTCTTTGGTGATGAATAGATTCGTAATGTTCTTGGTATAATGTATATATAACGTAACAATGTGATTGTTTTGATATATTCAGCAGAATGTTTGCTCGTCGGAAAATATATTCATTGTGAAATATAGATTCAATGAATTGTTGATAAATGTTAAATGTATGAAGCAAATGTAGATTATTTGTTATTAATTGATATTTATAGTACTGATAATGGATTTGCGATATTTTGATTGAATTTAAGAAAATTTAGGTGCTGAATTTCTTGGTTTGAGAATTTTTTATTTCGAAAATTTTTAGGTTTGAGGATTTTTGATTTCGAAAATTTTTACCTTGGAAAATTTCTAGGTTTGAAAATTTTGATTTCGAAAATTTTTAGTTTGGAAAATTTCTGATTTCGAAAATTTCTAGCTTGGAAAATTTCTGATTTTCAAAATTTCTAGTTTGGAAAATTTCTGATTTTCAACATTTCTTGCTTGGAAAATTTCTGATTTCGAAAATTTCTAGTTTGGAAAATTTCTGATTTCGAAAATTTCTAGCTTGGAAAATTTCTGATTTCCAAAATTTCTACTTTGGAAAATTTCTAATTTTGAAAATTTCTAGATTTGAGAATTTCTGATTTCCAAAATTTCTAGGTTTCAGAATTTCTGCTTTCCAATTTTTAATTTTGAAAATTTTTCAATTTCACAATTGGTCATTTAAGAAAATTTAAAAATCGATGATCTTAGAACGAAACACGCTAAAATTAAATAAATAATAGAGCATTGAAAAAAGCTATAAAACGCAAAAACTATAAATTTCATGTGAGAATGCTTAATCTTAAAAATATTACTATTTCAATCATTTTTGTAGGAAGCTTATTTTCTGCGAGCAGAAATAAAACGGTCATTTATAGGTACTCTAGTCAGCTACCAATACATTGGTAAACTATCAATGCACTGATCAACTACAAATACACTAGATATATTTCAAATAACACACTGTTTCAATAATTTCTGTTACTAGAAAAGTTATTTATTGTAATGGAAAACAAAGGTGTAATCTACCAGTAAATTGATTAACTATCAATTTATTGTTCAACTATCAATGTACTAGTAAACTACCAATGCACTACAAATCTTTTAAAAATCACACTTAAACAATTTCTGTTACTAAAAATCTCATATTTTGTGATTTAAGACAAAGGTGTCAACTACCAATAAATTTGTCAACTACCAATGCACTGGTAAAGTACCAATGCACTAAACATTTTTCAAAAATCACACTTCAACAATTTCTCTGAGTAAAAAGTTAAAATTGTAACTGAAAATAAAAATGTCAGTTACCAGTATATTGTATAGTGATGAACTATCAATATACTGGTAAACTACCAATTCAGTAGACAACTATCAATGACTGGTCAACTACCAGTACACTAGACATTTTTCAAACAGCACACTTCAACAATTTCCATCAGCAAAAAGCTTATTTTGTGACTGAAATAAAAATGTCAGGTACTATACTAGCTATCAATCAGCTACCAGTGTACAGTTATCAATTATCAATACACTACTCAAGTACCAATGACTGGTCAACTACCAGTAGACTAGATATCTTTCAAACTGCACACTTCAACAATTTCCATTAGCAAAAACCTTATTTTGTGACTGAAAATAAAAATGTCAGGTACTATACTAGCTATCAATCAGCTACCAGTGTATAGTGATCAATTATCAATACACTGATCAAGTACCAGTGGTCAACTACCACACTGGTCAACTACCAGTACACCCTTCAAACATCATACCTCAATTCTTAAGAGAAATGTTATACAATAACCGCAGAAAGTGTCATCTACCTATACTAGCTACCAGTAAACTACCAGTGCACAGTGATGAATTATCAATACACTGATCAAGTACCAGTGGCCAACTACCACACTGGTCAACTACCAGTACACCCTTCAAACATCATACCTCAATTCTTAAGAGAAATGTTATACAATAACCGCAGAAAGTGTCATCTACCTATACTAGCTACCAATCAACTACCAGTACACAGTGATGAATTATCAATACACTGATCAAGTACCAGTGGTCAACTACCATACTGATCAACTACCAGTACACCCTTCAAACATCATACCTCAATTCTTAAGAGAAATGTTATACAATAACCGCAGATAGTGTCATCTACTCGTACTAGCTACCAGTAAACTACCAGTGCACAGTGATGAATTATCAATACACTGATCAAGTACCAGTGGTCAACTACCATACTGATCAACTACCAGTGGTGAACTACCACACTGATCAACTACCAGTACACCCTTCTGAACAGAAATCTCCTCGAATAACCGCAGAAAGTGTCATCTACCCCGATCAAGTACCGGTTGCTCGACTACCGGTTGTTCAAATAGCAGTACCCTCCCGAAACAGGTAGCCGGTATAAAAAATAAGGAAGTCCAATCCCGTTTTTTCTCCATTGACATCGCGAGATGACCGCGATCCAGGTTTCATTCTCGTACGCATAGGAAATTTAGGGTGAGCCATTCATTCCATCACCTGGCAACCCGCCCTCGTCCCATATAGCCGTCTTCCTATATCCGCGTTCATCAAAACCGAAGGACCAAGTTCGACAATGAAATTATCCCTGTCCCCAGTACGCGTAAACTCGGGGGTGGAAGACGGTGAATGGTAGGGGAATTTGAACGAAAGGGGAGGTGTACGCGGAGTGGGGATACTGTGGGGGTGTGAATCACCGACAGGGGCGGAGGGGACACGGGGGTAAAAATGCATTCCCACGATTGGTCGAGGAAAGCTGGCTCGTACACGAAGGGGAGGGATGGCGTAGCTTCGGGTTTCGACTCAACAGGATTCAGTCGAATTCGAGAGATCAGTGGCGATCGCAGGCTTCACGCGTTCGCAGGCGATTTCGTTTCCGTGAACACGTGCTCCGATAGACTTCAT
Source organism: Megachile lagopoda (assembly GCA_036983795.1). NCBI lineage: Eukaryota > Metazoa > Arthropoda > Insecta > Hymenoptera > Megachilidae > Megachile > Megachile lagopoda. Next base: position 2,569,260 of record CM072798.1, on the reverse strand, counting down.
TTTATCGCCCTCGCGATAATATACATGCACGAACGCTCGGACTGAAAGGTTTCACTCCATTTCTCGTTTTGACTAAACGGAGGACCCATGACGCACTAAACGGCCCCACCTTTCATCGTGGTAAAGGTATTTTTCATTTCAAAATCATTTTATAATCGTTTCGGTGGTACGCGGAGGGTGTGTGGGCTCGCGACTGAAAGTGAAAGCCGTTCGATCGATTTCCTCGCGGATGCTTTAGAGTAATTGTTGCTGGGTCGATGGATATAATTGGAAAGCTTAGAAGTCTATTTACAGATCGAACGCGTTCGTTGCCGTGTTTGTGTTCTGAAGTGTTCCGACGACATTGAAATTCGAAGACGCTGCTCGAAAACATTTTTGAAGTTTCGGTTTCGCCGGCGCGTCACTTTTCGAGAATTGAATGTACGTTTATGTATTATGCTTGATTTTCGTGGACATGAATATTGTACATTCGATTTTGTAGAAAATCCTTGAAATGAGCTGACGTTCGAAGTATATTTTACAATTACTTGTTTTATATGAAATTTTATTTTTGTTCCTCGTAATTGATACAGTGTTATCGAATTTTGTGAAGGTTTGTACAAATACGTAAGAATTTTTTTAATTGAAATATTTTTTAACGGAAAGGGAATTTTTAATATATTGCAATTATAAATTAAGGTGTAAAACACTGGGGAATTTTAATTGTATACATTGTCTTATTTGTTAAACTATACTGTTTTTTCTTAACTCTAATGATATAAAATTAATTATACTGTTGAAGAAAGTTAAATATATTTTATTTGAGAATTTTTTAGAAACATTATTTCTATGAATAGCAGTGAATTTTTATAGTGAGAAAATATTAAATATTTTATTTATTATACAATTATATTATTACCAGAAAGTAACTAAAAATAATTAGAAATATCCATTAGTATGACTTATGTAATTCATCTGTTTAAATGTTCAATATTTAAAGTAACTGTATCGTGTATATAAGATACACATAAAAATTCATATAGGAAGTAATCTTTTTTGCATTAACTTGTTTGAATAGCTGTACAAAGGCATTCTGATAGAGACTACACTCAGGGAATGTATTTCAGGTTTTAAATACCGGCATTTCCGGTACTACAGATGTTTTCAAAAGAGAATCTTACAAACTGTATTACATATACAATCGTTTTCTCTTATAATATTGGCACAATAATCAAAGATAATTTTTAGTAATATTTTTGAAACATAATTACACATTTTTTTGTTATTAAATTAAAATTATTGGGAACAGATCATTTTTATACTCTGTTGCTAAGTAAGGTTAGGTTTGGTAGTATTTTAAACTTAACTAGTTTTTAAGTATAATAATAAATATTTACAGAAGTTTTATTTTAAGTACCTGTAAATTTTTTAAAATTTTCTATACAGTTCTGTGAGCTACACAAGTTAATTATTTATTCATATATATTTATAACATCATTTTATCATTAATTTTTTATAACATCATTGGTTATTTAATTATACAAAATTGTACAATTAAATTAATTATTAATAATTGGTAAAATAATTGATACAAGTAAAAAATAATTAAGTTGACTATTTTATATTACACTTATTTATTAGATTAAATTTAATATCTTCCCAAATCAATTTCTATATGCAAACTATATAGTTTTAGTTTTATCATTAATTTTTGTTATCATTTCTTGTTTATAATTACATTTAATTAATCACAAGTAGTATCTACTATGTTAACAATTTTGCTACCAATATGCAAATTATCAAAATTTAGTTTTAAATTAAATTTTTACTACATCTAAAACTAAAATTAATAAAAATTTAACTATAGTAAATAATAGGTTAAAGCTTGAAATATCTGCTTGAAGTTGAATGTATTTTAAATTCGAGAAGAGATTTTCGAATATTTCTATTATATACTTGAAAATGGCCCGGAGTTCACAATTGCCCGAGATTCAACGTTGCTATACGTTCCTGGAACATCTATAGGATGACAGATACTTCACTTTCTCTTTCTTTTTGACCCTCGAAAAGAATAGCAGGTCTAACCTTGGTCGCCATGGCGATTTCAAGGATAGCACCCCCTAGCTGCTGCAGGCCAGCTGCTGGAAAAACGGAAAAGGGAAAAGGGAAAAGTTTGCAGGCTAAACGTGAGCTTCGTTTGAAACCGTTGCAAAGCCAGATGCTAGATTCTCTCTTAAGAAACGGCTAATCTATGAAAGAATTCTTAGCATTGTCATCCATAATCTTGCTGACGCACCAATTTATGCTTGAACTAATCGCTCACTTTGTGAGAAACAGCTTTATTTCAATAATAAGCGATTTGATAAATACTGTAAGGTACATTAGTAGTTGGTAAAAATACAATTAATATTTATTAGGATTTTTTATGAATTTAATGCGGATTTATAGACATACAAATGTTTTTGACATTTTTTGAAATACTTTTTACTTTGCTGATTTTTTATTTTGTGAGCAAACCTTTTTTCATAATTTTTTATATTTTTTATGGGTTATGGTAGAATACAATTTTAATTATTTTGTATGGAATTTTGATGAAATTTTAGTTATTGAGATAAGTTCAATAGAATATGATTTTAGTAATTGATAGAAGTTTAATAAAATATAATTTTAGTAATCTTTAATGGGATTTTAATAGAATATGGTTTTAATCATTTTTGATAGAATTTTAATAGAATACAGTCTTAGTAATCTTTAATAGAATTTTAATAGAATACAATTTCAATCATTTTTGATAGAATTATAATAGAATACAATTTCAATTATTTTTTATAGAAGTTTAATAGAACACAAATTTAATTATGTTTCATAGAATTTTCATGAAATAGAATTTTGATAAAATACAATTTTAATAATTTTTAATAGAATATTTGGGAGTTAATAAATTAAAGATGAAATAGAAATTTTCTCAAATATATTTTACTAATTTATTATTTCTTATTATGTGAATCAATTTAAAACGTTTAAGCATCGTTTGATTACTTAAATACCGGAAAATGATAATTTAATCTGAAAATCATAGTCTACCATCAATGCTGAGTCATTTGAAACCTAATCTTAAATCTGTGTTATATATCAAATTCAGATTGTGATACTTCAGATTAATTTAAAGAAGTTTTATGTACACATTGTATATGACAGAGATATTAATTTGTCACTTATACAATAAATATACATTGTTCTTTTGATTATTATATATTAGTATAATTTATAAAGCTATAATATGTAATGATATATAAAAATTTAATCTAAATATTTGTTCAGACTATATATTTAATCTGAATATTCATTTTTATTAAATATTTAGGATAAATATTTTATATTAAATTCAGCTATTCAAATATTTTCTGAATTAATCAATTTTAATATTTTTATTAGTCTTCATATTTTTATTTTATAAGAGTCTCATACATTTATTTCAAAAGTATATTTATTTTTTTTTAGTATAACATATAACATAATACATACATAACGTATAACATATAATACAAAGTATAATAAAATATAAAAAATAGTTACATCAAAAAGTCAAAAACGTTTTTAAAATGTCTAAAATGTATTTGTTTCTTCTGCATATATCATATAATACTCCATGTGACGCCATTTTGCCTAATAATATTTTATATTAATCTTCTACAATTTTAGTTATGTTCAATATAATTACCTGAAACACTGAATATAAGTTCATTGTCCCAATATAAATAGATAGACATAAACAACATACATTTATTATACTAAAATTTGGTGATTTAAATTTGAAACTTCCTGTATATTTACATATTGATGTAGAAACACAGCGAGCAGACGCTTCGGTTATAAATACGCAATTTTTCTTTATAAACAGCTTTTGTTATGAATATTTTAAATCTTGATATAATATTGTCTCAGTCTGGCATTAATATTTTAAATTTTGATATAATATTATCACAGTTTGCTATTAATATTTTAAACCTTGATATAATACTGTATCAGTTTGCTATTCATATATTAAATCTTGTTATAATATTGTATCAGTCTGCCATGAATATTTTAAACCTTGCTAGAATATTGTATCAATTTGCTATTAATATTTGAAATCTTGATATATAATACATATCACATATGGTTCCATTTATTATCATATTATTATTATATGATTTCCATTTTCAATTGTGGAAGTTGCCATATTTTTTAAATTTTTACTATGATGCTTTAAATTTGTTTAAAACAGTGCATTTGTACATGATTAATTAACTCAGAGCAAATTTATAATCAATTAACAAGTTTATAAAAACTGAACAAAATAATTCATTTGTTTGATACAATAACATTCCCTTTATTCTTAGAAATATAAACTTACATTGTGTGTATATATAGCAACTGTATTTTGTATGAAAAAGATTCATAACATCACAGCAATAATATTTTCCTAAGTGATCATTCATCACCTTCAGTTTTTTAAACTGTATACCACACTCTCTTAATCTGAATACAATTTAGTACAACGGTAATATAATAGCAAAATGAATTGTTAAATATTATATATATTAACAATTGAAATATTCAAAATACAGATAATTGTAAAGTACACATAATTCCCGAGTACAGATAATTTCAAAATATACATCATTTCAAAGAACAGATAATTTGTAATATTTAGTAATAAATGATAATATTTAAATAATAGTATTTGAATACTTCTACAGTAGACTCTCGTTATATTGCCACAAGCAAAGATACAGCAGACGAAATTTCTTGAAATTGGTAATAAATTGGTTAGAAAGTTTTCTTCTTTGATACTGCTTTTAATAATTATCTATTATCGATCATTTTCGTGTCCTACAATGATGAACAGTATTGAAAATCTGAGTAAAGGTGACAATATAGCGAGAGTCTACTGTATCAAATTATTATCCATTAAATGACAGACTTCGAAACATAGAAAGTCCAGCACAATTCGATAATACGAAGATATTGCAAAATCAAAGTCATTTTTATCAAATCTTAAATGTTTTTCCAACTTTCCACTTTTCGAAATCGATATAGTATATTAATATTATTTTCGAATTATAGTCGTGACGATTTAAGCATAAATGTTTTATATAAAAAAATCAATGTTTATATACAAACTACGATTTTATTGTATTACAATACTTCTTATTTCTTTATTTCTTTTCCTGAATTTTATTAAGCAATTTAATTTCTATCTACAATGAGAAAGTTCAATTTATTTGTTTTTATTAGTTGTTCTTAAATATTGCATCAAAATAAAAGAAAGAGGTTCTTCTTAATAGACAAGTGTTGCAATTATTTTTTAATAAAAATAGAAAACAGCTTTCATTTAAATAAAAATAAATACTTTTAACGACCTTAAGAACTAGTAATTTTTCATTAAAAATATTAGTAGAGTGTTTATATCACTTTTATCAAATCTTATTCTTTAAATTGATTTACCATAGGTGCCATTTTGTGATTTTTTATGTCCTCAAATTATATCAAGCTTTACATGTTTCAAAATTGTTTACTGTAACTAATAAAATAAGTAATTTTCTAATAAGAACATTGATAGAACATTTGCAAACTATTTTCGTCCAATTTGTAAATATAATATTAATAATTATAACATATTGTAATAAGTGCTATTGTGTGCCTTTTTTGTGTCCTCAAGTAATATCAGACTTTCTATGTTTCAAAACCTTATTAACTGGTAAAATTATTTGCTATAACTAATAAAATAAACCATTTTTCATCAAGAATATTGATAGAACATTTGCAAACTATTTCCATCAAATTTTGAACTACAAATTGATATACCATAAGTGCCATTTTGTAACACTTTCATGTCATCAAACCTTCCATCTTTCAAAATCGATCATTGTTTACTATAACTGACAATCAGCCATGTCGTGTTATCGACAACATATCTACAATCACTTTCATCATGCTAGTTTCAAATTGACGTAGCATTTTACACTTTCGTATCAACAGGTTATGTGATACATTGTTTCAAAATCAGACACTGCTACAATCAGTCAAAACCGATAAAATCCAATATTCAATAGTCATCAGATCTCAACTTTCAGTTTCGAAATCCGCCATACGATGTGCAACAGTCGAACGTGATTAGAAGTCGTCTGAAACATATATTTAGGATCATAGGTGCGCAAATACACGCACAAACAAACATATACGTACACACATAAGGGCGAGTACGTCGAATTTCCCACTGTTATTGATTTCTGCGAGGTTCCCTCCAAGCGGGACCCCATTTCTCTCGATCCCCGAACTAAAAAGGGTATCACGGTTCTTCCCTGTTCAGGACTCGTATGATGACCTTGAACCAGCTGTGCAGGGGTGTTCGTCTTTGAAAGTGGAACAGGGGGCCATCCGTGCGATTCAAAATACTTTTTCCGTTGACTCCCCATGAATGCTTTTGATTTAGTTCGTAACTGCGATATTGTAACGCGTCGACTCCTTTCTGCAAGCGCGCAATTAACCCCTCGGGTTATAATTTAAGTTTCACTTTCTGTGTTGCACTCTATCTCTTTAAACTCTTGTTTTAGTGGCATCTGTTGAGCGCAGGAGGCATTTTTTAAACGCTGCTTCACATTTATGACGCGTTTATATGACATAATTCTTGTGTCATGGATTATAATTTAAGGAGGTTATCCTTATTTTTTAATTGTAATATATATAATATTTTAATAGAATATAGTGGTTTTATGAAATAGAGTATAGTATTGTAATAAAGTATAGTATTATAATAAAATACAGTATAGTGTTGTAATAAAATATAATATTTTATTATTTGAAGAATTGTTGGTTAAAAATCCTGTGTGAACATTGCAGTTTTTACATTCTTGCTTGTAGGATAAGTAGTCTTCTGAAAACTGTGGAAGTATTTTTTACGTTGGATTTACTTTGCCAATGGGTAGAATTTATTTCGAACGAGAACTTCATCTGCAGCTAACATTCCGTGGGAAACTCCTGAAGATAAGAGACTTATCTTGGAATTTTTCTTTTCTGAAATTTCACAGATATTCTGGGCAACTCGATTGTATTTGTGTTCAACAGTAACACGCATTCCATAATAAATTGATAAATATACTATACTACAAATAACTAAATAAATTAATGAATACTCTACTATAAATAAATTAATATCTCATTTGTTATATTTATACTTTTTAATATTTTATGTACAAGATATACAACGATTATTAATTACAGTCTATGAAAAAAATTAATTTTTAATCGTCTTCAAAAAGGAACAATAAAATTCCCAAAATATTCTAAGCTAGTATAATGTGGATTTTTTTTTAACTTTTAATATGAAAACAAAAAAGTATTCAATTATTTATGACAAAGATCAGTATAATAATGTAATATGAATATATAAATATGTAAATAATAGTGTAGTAATTTATACTGTACAATTTTTACTGTGAACAATGTATACGAAAAATAAATAACTAATTGTACAAATATTAATAAGTCTGCTATTTTTGCAACAGTAAAAAGTAAATTCAGTTGTGTCGTGTACAGAAGCTTTAACGATTCGCACAAAAAAGATGCAATTAAAATGGAACTGACCTTTGCATCAAGGCGAACGAACAAAGTAAACAAGTGAATGTCAGAAAGCAAACAATCGAGCGTCAGAAAGTAAGCTGACCAGTATTATTGAAGCAGGGAAACCGGAATAGTGCAAGGGCCATTTTGATTTATTCTAACAACTAGGGAAAGAAGGGAGATAGATAAATTCAAGTTTGGTACGTGAACGTATTAAACACCGCGACAATGATATTATTTATTCATCGTTTCAGGTTAAATTGTACTTGTTTGTACGCAATAGAATTCGTAAATACCTGTGTATTTTAAATTTCAGGTTTTATCGTTCGAATGTTTGATTATTTTGCGATGTTCATTTGATTATTTTGAAACTTTTTATTCCAGACTTTATTTCGACACATGTCTGTATTTTGAATAAATAAACATTTTCTGATAAAAGAATTTTTTATTTTCTCGATTGTCAATATTTATACAAATTGTAATTAAACTTTAATTATAAATTGTCGATGGATTATTTTATTAGATGTATTATTTAAGAAAAAAGTGAAAATCTGCTTAACATTGTTTAATTTTGTTTTAATTGCAGAACGTGGTGCAAAATTAAATAAAATTTCATATAAGCCCTTTTAATTGAGAAAAAGTTTTCAGAACAAGTTGAAATAACATTCATCTACTGTAAATTGTCTTCTTTTCCTCCTTTGCGTTCTATACAATAAAGCAATTCTATTCTTTATTTTGCATACAAGATTATTAAAATAAATTTCACCTGCAAATTTATTTTGCTATATTTAACATATCTTTAAATGACAAGAATATCTCGAAAAATTAATAGTATAACTTTGTATGTTTATCTAAAACAGGTGAAAAATTTTGTAAATTTATCTATTATAAATTTTATGTAATAAAGGAATTTTGAAAACTGTTGTAATGTTATAATGTATTTTATATTATTCACTTTTAATAAAACAAATGTATATTTTTGTTGTAGGTAAAGATATCACGACGAAACAACAACGTAACATCGAATTACTGTAGAATTTTTAACTACATACCTACCTCACGATGAATCATGCTAGAAATTATAATCACAGCACGAGCTTGTTTGGAAATTACGTTCAAGATAATCAAGAAAACGAACAAGACACGAACGTAGATCCACTGTCAACGGTATGGTCTATATTCAAGTTTAAAGAAGAAAACGAATATTTTATATTGTATCGAATTTCATTAATTACATATTTATATTATCAATTAAATTTAATGAATTACGTATTTATATTGTTAATTAAATTTCATACGAACGCAATACTTTGAACAATTCTTTCGCGTTTAAAATTATTATTTTTTCATTTTCGAATTTTCTTCAATTTATAGCATACTTCCATTTCCGCTTAAAATCGTTTATAGTTTTTCTTCAATTTCATATTAAGTATCGAACGAGATTTATCATCGATGTATTTTGTATAACCTATTGTGGTATTAAATTTAATTATATTTTTTCTTGTTTATTTAGTCATTATTAAAAAAATGTTCTATTTTATTTGAAGAAATGACGTTTCCGTCTTTAGGGGGAGCTTCCGTCATGTTTACATGTTTGTACGCATCGTCCTTTGGAAAAATTCTAATTAAATTCCAATTATTTAGTCATTATTTCGCGTAATAACTGACGTACTTTTAATCTGACCTAATAAATTAACTTTAAAAAGTTTGTCAAAATTTAATTTCTCTATAAATCACGTAAACATTACCTACAAATATATTAACTTTCAAAATAAAAATTATCGATTGCATTTTATTACGAAAATTATCTAATACGTGGCAAATAAAGATTTTGAAACGATGTTCTCAATATTTTGTGTTCAATATTTTATTCTCAGTTTGTTACTGTACAAGACAATCTATAATGCAGCATTTGTAAATGTATGAAGAAACTGAAATATTTTTTTAACATATAATTTTATTTGTTTCTTACTTGGTTACAGATGACGCATAGATATCCATGGACATTTAGTACTTCCGGTTATTCTAATTCGAGTTCACCAGGTACTGCATCCTCAGGAAGCAGTACAAATTCTCAATGTTATGGCCAATCACCTGATGATCTAAGTGTTGACTCTCTCATTAATAGTCTACTACAAGTAGTGAACGGTGATAATTTTAGTGGACCGGTTTCCTGCAATATTCAATTTTCACAAAATGGAAATTCTACCAATAGATGCAGGGACTGTATTGATGCAATTTGTGACTCTTGTTCCCCTAGTAGATTTTTGGTAAGTATGGTTGGATGATTCTACTCAAATTTGTAATGATTTTAATATGTATAACTGTTTGTATTTATATTTTATTAATTAAAAGCCATCATGGTTTTTACAGAATGCTACAGAGTTAGGCCATGAAGATGATCATCCAACGCAAACTATATCTACAGAAACACCAAGCCCTCCAATAACCATTACACCACATTTAAATTCTTCAGGATTACCACTGTTTTGTGATATACATCGTGATGCTCAAAGATTTTATTGCCAAACCTGTAGTAAACCCCTCTGCGGTGAATGTGGAATTCATCATCATCATGGCCACATTACGGTAAACTTAATGGAAGCTGTTGAAGGTGCTGGACTTCAAGCAAATCAAGTATTAAGGGAAGCTAAGCTTGGAATTACAGCTCTATCTGAAGAATTAGATGCTGTACAAGTAAGTTTATTCTCAGAAACTCTATAAATATTGCTTTGAAAATGTTTTATATATGTGTAAGAATTTTAAAAGAGTGTCTAGCATTTAAATGAAATGTTTGCATATATTATTACAGTAATTTAATAGTTTAATTAAAATTATGTAAAATTCTGATAATTTAACTAGCAATATTTAAAATTTAATGTTTCTTGTCAATAGATAGCAGCAGAAATTTTGGAACAAAAAGCAAGACAAGCAACTACAGATGTAATGTTGTGCGTAAGAAGAGTGGCTTCTGCTTTAGAAGTAAGAGAAAAGGAATTGCTAGGTAAAATCGAAAAAGCTAGGCTGCTTAAATTTGCCGCGTTAAAAGCAAGAGACGAAGGACTCAGAAATGGCATAGCCAGATTATCGCGTGCTGCTGATAAGCTTAGAGAAGCAATGGAATCCAAAACTCTATCTAGCAATCCATTGAATTTGTTACTAACCAAGGATATGGCTTCAGCTGAGGTACTTACTAAACAACAACAGTCACTGCATTTCTTTTAAAACATTTTAGTATTTAAAGTTTATGAGATATGCATACCTGCTGTTCACCTAGTCCAGTATTTCCATTAATTGCAGGTTTTTCAAATTCGTCAGAGTCGTCAATCTCTTCCCTCGCAAGAAGAAAACTGGATCTCGTTTAACGGATTGGAGGGTTCTATACTTAATGCTATCGCAAACCTTGGTGCTGTTGTGGTGAACAATCCTGGTCCTATAGGCGATCGACGCGCTGTAAGGGGTCGTGGAAATTCCCCTCAAATATTCCTCAGACAGACAGTTTCGATTCCACTGGTTTCAATTCCACAAGGAAGACCAGTTCCCTCGAACAAATTTCCAGTTGTAGTGAGAATAAATCGTACCTCTGATATGTCAGTGAAACCAAAGAAAATCATTGGAAACAACGGTGATGCAGAGGACAATCTTTGTCGGCCATGGGGAATAGCATGTGACAGGGAAGGTCATGTAGTGATCGCCGACAGGTCCAACAATCGTATACAAGTATATCATCAGGATGGTACTTTCATTAGAAAGTTTGGTACTCATGGTACTGGACCAGGACAATTTGATCGCCCGGCTGGCGTGGCAGTTGATGCACGTCGCCGTATAGTTGTAGCCGATAAGGATAATCACCGTATACAGGTAATTTATTTGTCGATAATTTTCATTTATACAGGGTGAATAGGTAATTGCATATTACCTAGTAGATCATATTATATTTCAAGTTTGATTACTAACTCTTCAGGTGTTGACAATGGAAGGCCTATTTCTTCTAAGTTTTGGCGAGAAAGGCTGTCGTTGTGGACAATTCAACTACCCATGGGATGTCGCGGTGAATTCTGACTGCCAAATAGTTGTATCCGATACGAGAAACCATCGTGTACAATTATTCAGTCCCGAGGGCATTTTTCTACGAAAATACGGTTACGAATCAGCACCAAACATGTGGAAGCATTTCGATTCACCGCGCGGCGTAGCGTTCAATCCGGAAGGAAACGTGGTTACAACGGATTTTAATAATCACAGGGTAGTGATCATCGAAGCTGATTTCATGCACGCCAAAATCTTAGAATGTGAGTGCGCAGCTGGTGCAAAACAGTTCCTTAGACCGCAAGGGCTAGTGATCGACGACGAAGGTAATATTATCATAGCCGACTCTAGGAATCATCGAATTCAAATATTCGATTCAGCCGGAGTATTGAAATGGAGATTTGGTTGTTACGGCAAAGCTGAAGATGAAATGGATAGACCTTCGGGCATCGCTTTATGCCCAGACGGTAGTATTGCGGTTGTAGACTTTGGTAATAATCGAGTCCTTATTATTTAAGATGATTATTTGGATTTATCAAGGAGAGAAAGAGAGGGAGAGCGTGAGAAACAAAGAGAACGAGAGAAAGAGAAAGATTTTATACACGTTAAATGTGCGACAGTGATTGAGGACATGACGTTACTGTTTTTCTCGATTTTAGAAGTAAGCGTGTGACGCTTAAGCCCACAGATAACAAGCGTTAGAGGCAATATTTTCCTACTGATTGTATATAAATATGGAAATCCGTATAGGTTCCTTTTGAAGCTTCGGGTTTTCTCACTTTGAGTGCCAAACAACCAAGTACAAAAATGAACTTTTTGTTCTGAAGTCATATCGTTATGGATGTTCCCATCAGAAGAGAAATGTTATTTTCACATTATTCATACGTAGTTATCCGTTGTCTATAAATTCGTGGAAGAAACAAAAAGTAACTAAAGATGTTAGTATAATAGTTTAAATAAAGAAAGAGAATTAGGGATGATTCATTCCAGTATTTGGCTATCTTGTGAGATAGCGGCAAGTTATAAAGAAGGAGTAAAGCGAATGCATTTTGTCAAAAATGTTTTTCATACCGAGCAATTATATTCTATATTACTTTTAATATTAAAACGATGGCCAGGTTTCTAAACTATTTTGCCAGACGACAATTTTGAATAAAGTAAAGCAGAAGGTATAAATAATACTATTAAATAAATAAAGTTATATCAGTATATGGTTAAAGTACTCATTAGAAGTGGAAATTTGAGAGTAACGCAATACAAGTGGCAAAGAGGTAATTGTAAGAAAAATGGTTACTATTTTTAATAAAAATGTAACTGTCTCATTAAATGGTGTTTGACAAAAATTTTTGATAACACAAAGAATTGAAGAAAATTTCCTGAAAAGTGAAAAGAAAAATTGTCCCTATGTGCTGCTTGTGTTAGCTTTGTTTCATTTTTAATTTGGATTATTTTATTTTAACATTTCCTAAAATTGGCGCAGCTAATTATTTTATTTGATATGATTTTTTTTTATATAAAATATAAAAATATAATTTTTTGAGTATACAACGTTTACTTAAAAAATAACAGTATACAATACTATTGTGACCAACGTCATAAAACTGTTTAACTATTTGTATAAGTTAATAATGTCTCCTGTTAAATGTGTAAGGAGACTAAAATGCAATTCGACGCTGCACATACAAACTTATGTGTGCATGATCGTTGTGATTAAGAGATTGTTTTTATAAGTGTATGTAATTGGAAAGGAATGTAAGTGACGAGAAAGATTGTGGACATATTTATGTGGAAAAGGCATAGGCAGAAAAAAAAGCTAACAAGAATAGCGCAGAGAGATATAAAGAAAAATACCGATTAAAAGGTGTCGGTTGCCTCTAAACGATACAACACTTTATCAATGTAATACAAGATCAATGTTGTAGTAATGTTTTTAACATATCATACTTCAAAGATATACTTTCAATTTGCATTCCAGTATGAGTACGCGTAAATGGACAAAAAATTATTATTTGTTTCATGTTTATGACGATTATTATCATTACTATTTTTCAATTATATATTTTCATGATTTTTTACATTCTCATTATGACTAGTAACATTGTTATTATTAATTTTCATTGCCAGTATTCAATGGTTATAAAACCAATACGAATCTTCATCTATATAATGGCATTCGCTGTACATAAGATATTAATTTTACATTGTACGTAAAAATCCAACGTCTCAGTCTTTAAAAAAAGATGCAAGTGCTGTCGCATTTAATTTAATTTGACATTAATGAACTGAAATAATATATTAGTTACATTCGCACAATATAAGACTGAACTAAGACTGATTTAATGCAGTAACAGGTTTTGTTCCTTGTTTATCTTTACACAGTAAATAAGAGATTAAAGAAGATTTGTGTTTAAACATCTATTTTAATATTATGTTCACAAATACCGTTGAAGAATTTTTAAATGCATAATATAATATCATAAGGATAATTTTATTGGCCTACTTTTAAGTAATACACAGAATTTTATTGATTAACTTATATTTATTTTTTTTTAATAGGATAATATGTTACCAAGCAAGTTAGTTCATTATCGCCAATCAATCACAGTATTAGTTATTCTGAGAACTTATGTTCGAACAAGAAATGATCTCTCAACTATAATGCGTAGAAATATCTTCACAAGTATAGTTGAATTACCTACACAAAAGATAAATGAATTTCATATTTTGATTATCATTGTACTGAATATATATTGGAAACAACAATTCAGCTTTAAGAATGTTGAAGAAGTTTCTACGTATAAGAAATAGTTTATCGAAGAAGTATTTACACAGAAAGTAATTTCTTCATATTACAATATATAATAACATTATGGTATGTGGCAATAATGTTGACCATAGTAAAAGAACGATTTTATTAATAAAATGTGCTTATCTAATTGTATTTTTATCGCAATGCTGTGCTAATAAACAAAGATTAAGTTAGATTTTGAATGTGTACATCCTGCTCAAGTATTACATATATGCATTTAATAAGTATCAGGCATCGGTAGATCGCAAACAAATATGTTTTTGTTAAATAATTGACAAGAGAGTAATAGCTTAATCCGAGTGCAGGGCAGGGAATAGAGTTGCACGTCCATTTTTCAGAAAAATCATATACGAATTTATTTATTCCTGTGTAAAATATTGGATCAACACAAAAGATTTTGTTATAGTTTCTTATACTACGGCAAAATAATGAATCCAATATTGTATACACATTGTAATATATACATATGTATAAAACTATAGTATATATACATACATATAGCTGATATATACGTGTACTATACAAAAAAAAAGAAAAGTACAACAAGACTTGCATACAAAACAATTAGTAAGCTATGTTGTGTCCAGGAAATGAAATATTCCTGCAACAAAAATAAATTGATCCTTGCTATTTTTTGGTGATTCCACTTTTTACGAATCTTTTAATGTCAAAATTAAATATACATGTTGCAAGCTCTTATGCGATAAGATGATGTTAGAAGGTTTGCGAGGCAAATGCATCTTATCTGACATTGAAATATTATATATACAATCGTGTTTAAAAGTGAATAATCAAAAGTACGGAATAAAAATATATGTATGATTTAAAAAACATTCTGTATATGTCATCTACGATACATTTTTTACAAATATAGGAGGTTCCTAAACACTTTTATCGTTTACCTTTTTTTTTTTAATTATATAGTAAAAACGTTAATAGTGAGTGTAGCTAGTAAAAGTATATTCTAATTATGCGGTGCGCTTTTTAGCATAGTTTCTACTATTTACATTTAAGTAAATTGAATTTGAATTTGTTATCCATTAAATTTATATGAAATGTGTAACGCTGCTTGAAAGTTTGTATCCTATGCATATTTGCAAATTATACAAATACATATTTCCTTCCAAGCATAATAAAACATATATTTAATTTGAACAAATTTTTCTTTTAACGATTATTATTTTCAAAATATTTTGCTTCCAACTATGTTGATTTACTTAATTAATTTTTACATAAAGTTAAAGAAAAATTTGTAATTATGAATTTCTTTTGAAATATTTTAATATGTTTTATTTATGCTTATATGATTTATTTGAAGTTGAGAAATTTGCAAGTTTGTATTTCAACTTTCAGGTTCGGTGTTACTATAGTTATAAGTGCAAGTTAGTTCTTCTAGAAGTTAAAGAAATGTTAATTAAAGGTTATAGAAGATATTAGCGGTGTAACAATATGAATGTAAACATTTGGTGCGAATGTCGACAATTGACTTTTTTGCAAAATATTTCAGTGTGTTGACAAATGGATTTCCATTAACGATAAATAATAGTTTTTAGGTAAACGTGTATGTTACAATGAAAATTATAATCATCTTATTTTACAAATCCAAGAAGTATTATTAAATTTTTGGAAATTTTAAATAATTGTTGTGAACATTCTTTCCCCTTTTTCTAGAGTTATATTTTATTTCTTCAGTATAATCATAGTTCAGTTTAGTCTTTTTTACTTAGAATGTTTTTAGTATATTTTAATTCATAGCTTTTGTACTGCTATGATACTTATACTTTATTTACAATTCAATTGTTTTATTTTATGTATTATATTAAATTAAAAATATTAAAAATAATACAGTCAAAAAATGTATGTTGTATATTAACTGTATATTATATTATGTATCAAAGAAGACAAGAATTTAGAATGTTCAAAGAAATTGAATCGTTGACAAATATTTATTACAAAATACATTGCTGTAGCATTTTATCTTTGACATTTAACCTTTTAATCATATTTAGCTTAACATTGTTAATAATGGGTCAAAAAGGTAAGTTTCTTTGTAGAGAAGAATAATAATAAATTTTAATATTTTTATAAAATTCAAAGTTACAATTTTTTAAACTTTTAAAGATTGTTCTCAATATTTAAGTAGTATTAATAATAAACTATTTGCAGTACATAATGCTACACGAACGGATTTAATGAAGTGTAAATTAACACAAATGGGAATGGAGTATAGAGGTTCGATAGCAAAAACCATAGGCGATATTCGGTGCCAAAATTGGGACTCTGAAGAACCGATACACGAGGTTCTAAATTGACTCCATTTTTTATTATTTATTTAACAATTAATTATATAACTATTTACAAATAGAAGAGAATTCTATTTCGATAATTTTCCATTTTATAATTTTAAAGTATGAATCCTTTTATAAATATCAAAAAGCGACCTATTGTAATTTTACCAATTTTTCAAACAAACAAAAATTAATCAAATGAACATCGTAAAAATAAACATATTTGAAAAAATAATATTCAATACATAATTGTTATGAATCTTTTCTGTTACAATTAATTGTTAATAATTAACTGCTAAACAAACACGGCAGAAAATAATTTGAAAATTTATTAAAATAAACTGATAGAAAACATGCATAATTTTTATGAATTAACAAAATTTGTGTGTAAAGAAGAATTACGAAATTTTGCGAAAGAAAAATATATATGTTAAACTTTCGTTTAGTTTCACTTCATTTTCTTATTGGTATTTGATGTACAAGGTCAGCGGTGATATACGAGATCAAGATTTCCCCGAGAGATCAATGAAGGCTGCAAAAAATTATTGCAGAAACCCTACGGGAGATATTAAGGGTCCATGGTGTTACACTCTAGATCCTTCACTTATAGATGATGTATGTGATATACCGCTGTGTAATTTCGGAGGTGATGTAAAAATATTTGTTTTATGTACTTAATCTTCATTATATTCCTTAGTATATTTTTCAATATATTCTTCAGTATATCTTTCACTATGTTCTTCAGTGGCACACGAACTTTAATTTTAACCTACAATTGAACAAAAATCTGATCCTTGAAAAGTTAAATTTTGCACTACTTCAAAACTTTTCGAACAGTATATTATCAATTTGCTTGTATATATAAGTTTTTATGATTTATAATCGGATAGAATGCAAATTATCTGGACCAGGAGCAGAATATGGAGGCAGTAAAGAAATCTCTTCGTCGGGAAGAAAATGTAGACCATGGCACAAACGACATCAACTTGAAGATGCGAAAGTAATTTCAAATTTAGCGGACTTTCGTTATATTGCAGGGAACTTTGGAATTTCGGATATTGGGATATTGGGATATTGGGAATTCGGGATATCGGGAATTCGGGATATCGGGAATTCGGGATATCGGGAATTCGGGATATCGGGAATTCGGGATATCGGGAATTCGGGATATCGGGAATTCGGGATATCGGGAATTCGGGATATCGGGAATTCGGGATATCGGGAATTCGGGATATCGGGAATTCGGGATATCGGGAATTCGGGATATCGGGAATTCGGGATATCGGGAATTCGGGAATTCGGGAATTTGGGAATTGGGGAATTGGGGAATTGGGGAATATGGGAATATGGGAATATGGAAATTTGGAAATTTGAGAATATGAGAATTTAGGAATTTGGGAATTTTGGAAGTTAGGGACTTGAAAATTTGAGAATTTGTGAATTTGACAATTTGACAATTTGACAATTTGACTCAAATTTGACAATTTGACAATTTGACTCAAATTTGACAATTTGACAATTTGACTCAAATTTGACAATTTGACAATTTGACTCAAATTTGACAATTTGACAATTTGACAATTTGACTCAAATTTGACAATTTGACAATTTGACTCAAATTTGACAATTTGACAATTTGACAATTTGACTCAAATTTGAGAATTTGAGAATTTAAAGAAACCGTTTAACTTGAACTAGTACATCACCGATCCCATGAACTTGCTGTTCCTATACAATATATCCTCGTCACTGGCAATATAACAAAATACAGTTAAAAATTATAATGCATCTAATTTTACAGACTCCAAAATTCGAGGGAGCAAACTTTCCTGACAGATCTCTGAAAAGAGTTGAAAGTTTTTGCAGAAATCCTACAGGGGATGTTGGAGGACCATGGTGTTATGTTGAACAGGACAATTTTGAATATGTTCAGAAAGAATACTGCGATATTCCATTTTGTGATGATAGAGGTTCTTTCGACTTAAACTTACTTCTAATAACTTACTTTTTTAAAATTATAAATTTGTTTTATAATTTTATCTTATGATTTTGTTTTACAATTTTATTTCACGATTCTATTTTACAATTTTTTTTTACAATTTTATTTTACGATTATATTTTACAATTTTATTTTACAATTTTATTCTACAATTTTATTTTACAATTTTATTTTACAATTTTATTCTACAATTATATTTTACAATTTTATTTTACAATTTTATTTTACAATTTTATTCTACAATTATATTTTACAATTTTATTCTGCAATTATATTTTACAATTTTATGTTTATTAAATTTATTTTCAATAGTCCTAAAAATTAATTATATCAGAACTGTTCTTTAAGTTCCTTAAATAATTTCTTAAACATTTATCCAGTTTTATTTACCAAAAATTCTACTTTATACAAATTTCTTTTTCGTAGATTGTGTAGTACTGACCAAAAATGTGTCTCACTATGGTGTACTAACAAAACTAAATGCACCAAGTGGCAATGCAACGTTTTGGTTTAAATTATGGAACCCTGATGACGAAAAAAGGGTACATTTATTATTATCGTCATATTTCAATTAAGTACACATTAAATTATTGCATAAAAATTTCATATAAGTCATTTTTAATTAATTAATTATATTAATAATAGTCGTTTTTAATTAATTAATTAATTATGTTAATATAAGACGTTTTTAATTAATTAAATTAATATAAGTCATTTATAATTAATTTAATTCATTCATTCATTCATTCATTTTTCTTCGTGAAGGACAAATGTATTTAAAATTAGAAATATGATAATAATTTGACCAGATTCAAAAATTTGTAACAAAATTTTTTAGTTGAGAAATTACTTGTCACTAAAAGAATTTTACTATTGTTACATTTTTTTCGACGGAGATAGTAAAATTCTCTTTTTCTTACTGAAATACTTTATATTTATTCTTTCATAACTTCTTAATAGAAATTAATAATATTTATAGGGAGAAGCTAGAGTTCTGTTGAGTCTTCTTCCAGTTCCAGCTTCTGCTGAAATAATAGCTGAAGATTGGACTGCAGGTGTAGAATTACTGTTTGCAAATTCTGGCAGTCGCCAAACATTTCCAAAGTATGAAGTTAGTAACTAATATATTTGTTTAGTTAGTAATAATTTATAATTAGTAAATTTAGTAGTAATAATAATTTAGTTGGTAATAATATATTTTAATACTTTCAGCTATAAATAATAAACCTCGATACTATTTGGTTAAAATAATTATTGAATAGTATAATCCATACTAGAATTGTTAAACTATTAAAATTATTAATTATTGTGAACTATATTGAATCATTATGAACCATGGTAAATTATCATAAACTGTATTGAATTATTATAAACCATATTAAAGTTTGATAAATTATATTGAATTATTTTATGAACCATATGAAATCATTATAAGTCATACTAATTTATTATAAATTACATTAACTCATTATGAAATGATATTAGATTATTATAAACTATATTAAATCGTTTTGGACTATATAAAATTATTATAAAAAAATATTAAATAATTAGAAGCAATATTAAATTATTATAAATCATATTAAATCATTATAAATAATACTAAATTACATAAACCATAATTATTACAAACGATTTAGATTATTATGAAATAAAAGTGTTAATAGCAATAACAAACACTGAAATCATGCAGTAGAAAATTTTTAAATATACTTCCACATATTTCAACCCTCCCCCCATCCTATAATTCCCAAAACAATATTTTTGTATATACTCCCCTTTATAATAACTCATTATTTCACTTACAAAATTATTAATCATGAATAAATTATTAAAATGAGAATTATGGTGAAGTGATTATCGATTATGGAAAATCATAATCGATGATTATCGAAAATTATGGTGTATGATAGGATGAAGAAGGTTTCGAGAATACTCCTGAAATCTTACTCGGAACAAAATGGACGGGGATATGGATAACATGGGGCGGTGGTTTCATATCCGCAGGAGTCGAAGGATCAATGAAACCGATACTCATGCAAGAATACAAAAAGAAACGCGGTATTACGAGTTTATACCCAGAAACGTTTCTTTATTATGGTTTGAGAGGTACAAACATTTTATGGAGCCCTCCATTTTGTCAATCGTGTGAGTTTTTTAGATTTTTTATTCTGTAGTTGTTACAACAGATACAATTTTAACTTTTACTGTGATTTTGTAATTTTATTCAATTAAATAGTATGTTGTTTATGATGATTTACCTAATTTTTAGATTGCGAAGTTTATACAACGTTTGGAATTGATTTTTCGAAGGTTTGGGCCATGCAGAAGCATAATGACACCGAAGACATTCGTTTTTTTGTCAGAGCGAGTCAAAATATTCACATACGACTGTACGAAACACCTGCACTCGAGTATCCTTCTATAACGGTAATAGTTTTTATGTTAAAAAGTTTGAGTTACAAACAAATGAAATAACGATAAAAAAATTTTATTTAATTGTTTTCCTAATAACAAAATTTCTTATTTTTACTTATTTATTTGCATTATAATAAATAATAAATGATATTTCATTTCTTACATATCACATAATATCATAGTAACACATAACAATAGAAATTACTTTGTAGAGATCTTTCTGATTTACCACAATTTGGTTCCTAAATATAAAATGCTGTGTGCACCATATAATTTTAAAAAACTGTAACTTACAATATTAACTTATGACAGTTTACAATGTTATGTTTCATATAAAAAGTAGTAGTTTATCGTGAGGTAATTAATTTAGGAAGTTATAAGTATTTGAAGAGTGTTATCCTCAAACATCTCTTATTAAATTCAAATTTCGCGCGCAAACTGGGGAAAGTACTGCTAGCGCCATCTTGCAACCATGTTGACAGAATTGGAGTAGGTGGCGCCATCTCTCCGGCGAACAGGGTGAACTACACACATTTGAAACAGTAGTTTAATTAGTTCTCACCTTCTACCGCTAGATGGCGGCACATAAGAAACCCTTATGGTAATTAAGATTAGCCTACGAATGGTTATAAATTGATAGTAGTTTGGTAAAGTCAAAATAATTCGAAATTAATTGGTCTTGCACTCCGATGTAATTCGATTCATATTATAGTCAATTAAGCTAGTAAAATCTACTATATTGATTGAATTTATTTGAAAATGATGCACGTGGCGCCATCTAGCGGCAGTGTGTGGGAACTAATAAAACTACAGTTTCAAAACCGTGTAGTTCACCCTGTTCGCCGGAGAGATGGCGCCACTTGTTCCATTTTCGTAAAAATTCAATTAATATTGTTTTTATTGATTAATATGCTATATATTTGTTACATACCTATTAATATTGATTTTGTGGTGTTTGCAATATATTCTATGGGTGCAAAGATGCTGATTATTTGCTCAAGACAATTCGCACACTATACTGTATCTCGTCGGTGATGTAGGGAATGACATAAAAATGGCAACAAATTTTCATTCGAGTCGCCAAAAACCATTCTCACAGATATCTTCTTTTACAAAAAAGAGCTAATTTGCAAAATTTGGTCGATATCGGAGCATGACGGTTTCCCGAAGTTTCGCCAAAAGTTTAGTTCCATTAGTTCCTACCTTCTGCCGCTAGATGGCTAAGCTTTTTAACGTCCACAAAATGCAATTTTCAAAATTTTCGTTTTTAACGCTCTTAGCGAATTATTTTGGAATTATTTCTGTTCTACTACGATCTCAGAACATTATATTCGTCTCAGAGAATTGTAAAAATGAGTAATTTTAAAGAAAAACGCAATTTTCTGCTCAAGTAGTGTCACTCTTCACCGCTAGATGGCGATGGTAGTAGAATTTTTGAAAGCTGCGCGCGGGAAAATATGAATTTGCAAAACGTGCAAGAATAGAGTTTCTAAAATTCTCTAAAGATCATTAAATGAAATACTTCTAATTTAATTACTCTTTTACTGTAAATGAATTACTATGTTTTCAGTTCTTTTTTGCAATTTTAAATCACTAATTATGAAGGTATTATAATATAATTATAATTATACATCTATAATTGTGTTTCTATGGAAATACTAGTAAAAGGAGATTAAGATAAATACAGGGAGATTAGGTGATTGTTAATGTTTTGTAGGTTATTATAGGAAAAGATGTCACGACTCTCACATATCAAGAAAGCGAGGAATCTGCAAAACATTATTTGAAAGAAATTGCAACTAGGGGGTTACTAGATTTCTGGTCCTGGAGGGAATTTGCTATCAGGTCTAATTTAAATTAAGGATTTTTAATTTTAATTATTAATCAAGTTTTTGAACTTTTCAATTTTAATTTTCATGAAAAATATTATTACAAATTATTACAACTAAATAATTGGTTGTAATATTATTACAATTAAATTAAGTGTGGTATTATTACATTACAGTATTTTTGGCGGACATTTTCGTTTGTTCTCTCAAAAAACCAGAGGTGCAATCGAAATTTTATACATGAATGAGAACTTTTTCGCTACCTTGAGGTGGTTTAGTATTGGAAGCGAAAAGACCATAGCACAGTGGACGCTATTTTGTCCTCCAGAAGGTATTTTTTTATACTTCAATTTTTTATAGACTTTTCATATTTTAGATTTTTTTATACTACAGTAAAAAAATTATAATATTTGAAATTTTTATTTATTTATTTATGCTAATTCTATGTACGAATATTTATTTATACTATAATACTACATTCGAATATTTATTATTATAATAAATTATATATAATAAATTATAATAATGTATTAAATTTTTAGTTTACTTATAATTTTAATAATAATAATATTTAATTTTATAATAAAGTAAAATGCAAAATTAAAACTTCTATATAAAATAATTATTATCCTATAATTCAAATAAGTAAATGAATTATGTAACATACTTTTATTTGATATTAACAGAAGCAGATGCAGTGGAAGATCCTTGGCCACCAAATTGCCTTTCTGATTTCAGGGATTTCGAGTACAAAGGTTCACAATGGACCACCATCAATGAAATTCCCTGTATTCCATGGATTTCAAGACAAGTATTAAATTAAATTAAGTAATAAAAAAAAAAGTAACCTGTAAATTTAAGATGGAAGTTATTCAACAATTTAGATGTTGAAATAATAATACAAGTATCAAAAATGGAAATTTTCAGTAGGAACAAAAACGATGTTCATTTTCTTCATTTTTGTACTTTTTATTATCTAAATATCTATCACTTGGTTTATTATGAAACATTCACAATTTTTACAGATTTGAAGAAAAAATAAAGTTAACGAAAAATAATAAAAATAAATAAATTTTCTATATTTAAAAGTTTCTTTATTTAAAAATTATTGAAATAGTTGAAAATTATTTAATAGAAAATAATAAAAATAAATAAATCTTCAATATAATATTCACCATTCTCAAGTTTCTTTATTTAAAAATTATTGACAACATAGAAGTCGACTAAACAATTTATCAAAAAATTGACTATTTTTACAAAAAGAAAAAATAAATTTTCAATATTTAATGTTCTTCATATGTTTCTTCGTTCGAGTATTAATAACAACAAATATTTTTGCAGAAGTTGATCGATCAACTTATCAAACTTTGATAAGCGGATATTAAATCCACTTTTATTTTCCGTTTTCTCTGTCATCAGAGGAAATTGAAAATTAAATTTACAGCTATGAAGGTTGTTCGCACTTTCATCGTTTTTCACCACAACAAAAGTGACATTTACGATTCTGACGCCATATTATGGCAGTCCTAATAGAGAGAATAAATTATTCTAGCACTTAGAACTTTTTTCCACGCGCTCTCCGTGGAAATTGCACGCATTTGCATTATAAATATGTTATTTTTGACACTAATGTTAAAATTTAAATTTAAATTAAAATTTATCGTTTTATTTCTTTGGTAATATTTTATAGTAATTTTCGTAGTATTTTTTGTGGTGTTTTGCACAGAATTTCTCATAGTATTTTTTATCAAATATTTCATAGTATTTTTAGTACTTTTTATAGTATTTTTATAGAATATTTCACAGTACCTTTTATAGTATTTTTTATAGTATTTTTCACACTATTTTTCATACCATATATATTTTTCAACCAGGTTCAAAGTGAAGATAAAGTCGATGAAAAATTTATAGACGGCTCCGTGTTAAAGGCACTAAATAAATGCAGAAATCCCACTCACGACCCTAATGGTCCTTATTGTTACGCATTTAAACCATGGGAAAGTGATCCAAGTTCGAAATATTATTGTACCATACAAACCTGCAGATCATCAGGTAAATGATTCTGAAAACAAACAACCACCTAATCGCATGAGATAAAAGTAAATACTTAATTACTATAAGAAAAAATTCATATTTCATTTCAACAGTAAAACGTCGTTTACGACGGTTAAGATCAAGTATATGTTACTACAGTTAACAGATAACTGGCAAATGAACCTCGGCCACTTTCATAATAAACGAATCACATAACTTATTAAACGGTCATTTGGTTCGGTAGTTTTAGTGCTAATTAACAGATTATTTGTTCTTATCATCTTTAGAATTACCAATTGAGTAACGTTGGTGTTTCCAGAGGCTTCAGTATTGCAAATTATTGATAGTGTTTCAAATATGCTGCACTTTCTATGTAATTAATAATAAATATCGCGACTTTTAGTTTCTTTTTTGATTTCTAGAATGTCGAATGGCTGGAACTGCAAATGATTATATAGGAACCTTGTCAAAAACACGTTCAGGACGAACGTGTGACTTTTGGCCAATAGAATCTGGTTTTCAATCTTTAACCAGTACAACCAGAGCAAATGTCGTGACGATTCCTCCATTACGACTACGTACGGGAAATCCAAATGTTTTCGTTTTTGGTTCACCAAAAAAATCCACGACACCAAAACCTAAAGCAGCTATGCCAGCTAGTGTCAGAAATGGTCGAAAAGGCTTTAATAACACTATGTACCCAGAAGGCAGTGCTAAGAATGCTAGTAATTATTGTAGAAATCCCTCGCGTAATATCGCCGGCACTTGGTGTTATACGACGGATCCTTTGGTACCCCGAGACCTTTGCAATGTTAGAGATTGTGAGAAACCAGGTAGATATTGCATTGAAATTTCGGAATATTGGAATATCTGGAAGTTGGAATTTAGGGAATTTGTAATTTGGGGAATTTGAAATCTGGGGAATTTGGAATTTGGGGAATTTGGAATCTGGGGAATTTGAAATTTGGGGAATTTGGAATCAGGGAAATTTGAAATCTGGGGAACTTGGAATCTGGGGAATTTAGAATTTGGGGAATTTGAAATATGGGGAATTTGAAGTCTGGGGAAATTGGAATCTGGGGAATTTGGAATCTGGGGAATTTGAAATTTGGGGAATTTGGAATCAGGGAAATTGGAAATCTGGGGAATTTGGAATTTGGGGAATTTGAAATATGGGGAATTTGAAATTTGGGGAAATTGGAATCTGAGGAATTTGAAATTTGGGGAAATTGGAATTTGGGGAATTTGGAATTTGGGGAATTTGGAATCTGGGGAATTTGGAATCTGGGGAATTTGAAGTCTGGGGAAATTGGAATCTGGGGAAATTGGAATTTGGGGAATTTGAAATTGGGGGAAATTGTAATTTGGGATATTTTAATTTTGCAATTTCTAAATTCCTAAATTCTGAAATTTTCAAACTTCACAACTCGCCTTTCCTAATTTCCAAATTCTGAAACCTTCAAATTCTAAAGTTGTAAATCTTCAAATCCCAAATTTCTAAATTTCCAAATTCTCAAACCCCCAAATTTCAACTGCGAAAAATTCCCAAACTATAAGTACAGAATAATCGATAGAGAATGTTTTATTGCAGAAGAGTTTACATTTCTGATGAGAGAGGATGGTACAGGCAGACGTTTATACGTTCTACCGGAATATCGTTCGGAAGGTTTACACTTTGCTTTAAAAGCTTGGGAACCAGATAATCCGGATTCTGTCAGCTTCGTCTTTACAGCCGACGATGGCTTCAAATCTCGTTACATCCTCAAAATAGGAACGGTGGATAATGAGAGAGTGCTTCTTTTTTATCAGTCTGAAACTGATCGTAAGTAAATCTCATATTTTGATCTTTTTTCATTACTGAATTACTTAAAACCTCAAAAGAATATATGCTCAACAACTTTTATTTAATACACTAATTTTTAACTAGTTAAAATAGTTTAATTTTGATACTAGTGAGACTAGTAATTTCAGTAAAATAAATTTTTATGTGCTAACTATTCTTTTGTATTTTAGACTATATAATTTTAGACTTAATAAATTTTAGAACTATACTTGAAATGTATAGGTATTACAGTAGTCAAAAAGAAAACATTACCGCATCTACTTTATATGGGAAAGTGGACCGGCTTTATATTGCGAATACCACGTGGCCGAATGTTGCTTTATTACGAGGATGATCCAACACCTATCTTTGAATGGACTCATCTCGATCCACCACATGCTTTTTTACCCATGTATTATTACTATGGCAGTGACATGGGAAAAGCCATTGGAATTGCTTTCGATCGTGATTCAAGTACAAATATTCGTTACATTTTAACATAATACATTTGACACTATTCCTTTTTAATAAACTCAAGAGGAAACTATTTTGTTCTCTTAAAAAATTCAAAACACAAACTATTTCTTTCTTAATAAATCCAATTATTAAAATCTAATAATTGAAGAGATTGAATTGAATATATTAATTATTAATTTATTTAATTATTTATATACATACAATTTTACTAATTATTTGTACTTTTACTAATCATTTATATATACATAACCTTACTAATTATTTACATACGTACAATTTTGTACGTAAACAGGTTGTCACATAGAAAATACAAAAACAGAACGATATACAAGAATTTTATCACTGTCAGCATGGATTCAAACAGAAGTAGTATATCCAAAAGAAGTGACATTTCATATTCGAGGAAAAGGGAAAATTTCTATACCTTTATATTTAATGCTTGCAATTCCAGGGTAGGTCTACAAATATTTTCATATAAAACGTTTAATTATTTATTCATTACATAAATCTATCATCTTTACATTTAATTTTGAACAATTTAAAATTTGTATTAAAGTTAAATTATTTCTCAAATAGATTTTATGTAATCACGTTGAACGAAGCAGAACGTCAAATTATTTTCTCAAAAAATACTTATCCTAATGTAGTGATTTTTCATAAGCAAATAACGCATGTGCCTTTATTTTCAACAAATTCGTGGACCAATATTACAATTAGGTAAAGTCTTTAAATAATATAACTATTTGTAATTTTATTGATTATTAAATTTTAACTATTTAACTATAACTAGTTTTAGCTACTTGCAACACTAGTGTGCAGTAGTTATGTCCATTTGACACATAATTGGTCCATTCATTTTGGCGCCACCTAGTGTGGATCTCGTGAGTCGTGTGCGATTGCGTTTTTCGTACGGTTTACAGAATGCGAGTGTTTTGGCGTGGATATTTTGGCGCGCAATAAGTAATATTTTTCTCGTAAATACAATGATATGCATGACTTTTAGTGCTACACGCACGACCCACTTAATTATTCTATAATAAAAATCAAAGAAAACTAACTTGATATTCAAGCGAATCGTGTTGATATTAATAAAACTAAGTAAATTTTAGTATACCAATATGGTTAGTTAAAAATGTAATACGCGTATAAAATAAATTAGGTAATAATGATTGAAAATTTACAGGTGGTCAGGAAGTAGTATGGAAATTTATTCAAACAAAACAAATGTGTTTCGTTATAGACACAATAGTCCTCTAGTGTTCTACTATTTTTCGATCGGTGCAAGTTCTGATAGTTGGGTCACGTGGTCTGTGAATTGTATGCCTACAGGTAAATTCGAAGAAAAAATTAATATTAAATATTCAAAGAAGAAAAAATATCGTATTATAAGAAATATTATTAGAAAATACCGTATTACAAGTAATATTACAAGAAAATATTGTATTACAAATAATATTACAAGAAAGTAACGTAGACAATATCTAGAGTAAGTAGTCTAGAAAAATTAGTACAATTTCATCGTTATTTATTGTCGAACGTAGTGAGGCTCCTGTTACGACTCGATCTGCATGTGTTCGTTTGTCTACACGCTACAGACTGCAATTTTGCGTCTTTTCCCTTGAAATTTTCAGGGTAGACTCGTGAGACATCCTAAATTTGCTGTATAGATTTTGGCGGCGATCGAACGACAGGAACCTGTTGACGTCAATCGTCGAACTAAAAACCGTGTTTCGGTATCGTTTTCGATAATTTTTCACACGTAGAATCGACTGGAGGCACGTTAAAAGCTCTGTAACTCATCGTCGACGATACTTGGTCGTCGTTGACGTCGGTCGTGGTGATATCAAGAATAATCGTGTTCGGTATCGTTTTCGATAGTTTCGGACACGTTTAATCGTTTGGAACGACTTTAAAATCTCTGCGTCTCATTCTTGTTCTACCTATATGTTAGGTACTCGCATCTGACACATTTGAATTCGAAGGCACTTGGTTTGTAAACGTATTAGTTGCATAATAGCGTTAATGTGCATAGACATAGATGGACCTCCAGTTGATGGTGGTTGGTCTGAATGGGGACCATGGGCATGCAGTGCTAGCTGCAATGGTGGTACAGGAATACGAAAACGGCAATGTGACTCTCCCAAACCGAATGTTAGAGGAGAACCTTGTGTAGGGCCTAGTAGCATGAGTGGGCGCTGCAATGAAATTCTTTGCGGCGATATAACAGAAGGTAAATAATACATTTGTGACTATTTTAGAAGACGAAATTTCATAAATATATCTTATCGGTTGACGGACGGGTTACATATAACATAGTAGTTTTTATAGTACATCAACGTGTACAAAATATATTTATAGTAGTATAATAGTACTTACTATAGTATAGTAATATTTACAGTAATATTAAATACAATTTATAGTAATATTTATAATACAAATATTAAATATTAATTTATAGTTCATCAATATTTTTGGAAGTATCTATAGTTCGCTTAAGGTTAAAATAAAGTTCAAAGATGGCGATTAAAAGATAGGATATTATTACTATAGAGATTGTTTTGATAAACAGATACGGTAAACTTGATTAACAGAAGAATTCGAAGCCAGCACACTGCTCTTACAGTAAAACAATACCAGGCTATTACGATCGAGTCTGATTCTGATATTATTAAACTAATTAGTGCGGAATCTCCACGGTCGGAATTACAGTGGTCCTTAAATGGCGTCTTCGTGCAAGATGAACCGGGCAGATTAGAATTGAAAGACTACAATGTTGGTATGTAATTACGTTTTATGATCGATAAGAATTGAATTATAAAGTGTTTTATATTACGGTTTACATGGTATTGAAATTAATAAAAACTATAAGATTAATATAGTTAGTGTAATTGTTAGAATAATTATCAGTGGTTGGTATAATTTAGAGATTTGGGAATTTAGAGATTCAAAGTACTTAGAAATTTAGAAATTTAGGAATGTACAAATCTAAGAATTTTGAAGTTTAAAATTCTGAAGACTTTTAAAAGTTGGATTTTTGGGAATTCAGAAATTTAGAAATTGGAAATTTGAGAATTTGAGAATTTGAAAATTTGGAATTAGGAATTTTGGGATTTTGGGATTCTGATAACATGATATCGCCAAAACTTGAAAAATTGAAGAATTGAAGAATTGAAGAATTGAAGAATTGAAGAATTGAAGAATTGAAGAATTGAAGAATTGAAGAATTGAAGAATTGAAGAATTGAAGAATTGAAGAATTGAAGAATTGAAAAATTGAAGAATTGAAGAATTGAAGAATTGAAGAATTGAAGAATTGAAGAATTGAAGAATTGAAGAATTGAAGATCGAAAAATTGAATAATTGAACAATGAATATTTGAAAACCTGAAAATTGGCAAAATTGCACACTTGCAAACTTGAAAACTTCCAATTTTCATAAACTTAAAACCTAACTAGTTTGAAAAATGTTTAAATCCACAAGTTTTAAATTGATATGCGAATTGTCTATATACAACTCTCCCCAACAATAAACTTGACCATCACTAATTCAATACACTAAAAATAAAGAAATCAAAGATATAATCCTACTAAATACTTATTAATTCATTATTCTATTTTTTTCAGAAATAATGATAGCTGCTTTAAATCATTCTGGCGTGTACGCAATGACTCTACGTCGAATCGATGGAACGTATTCAATCATCAAAGTGGTCAGTTTAGCAGTAATTCCATCGAAGGAAAGTATACAACGAAGAAGAGAAACGTTAAGTATGACGATGACATGTCACTGCACAATTTTGGGTCATGTTTACTCGGAGCTTCAAGTTTCTTGGCTGATAGAAAATGAAGTATGGAAAGATTACGGAATCACGCTTCCTATTGCTGCCGATATTGAACACATTGCTGCGGTTAATAAAACTCACGACGGGATGTGGCAATGTGTTGTTAAACAAAACGATTTAGGATTCGAATGGATAACGAATATGATTCTTGTTAAAGGTATTCAATTATTTGTAAATATATGTAATGATTTACTTACATAAATGTAGAAATTATTTATTTATTTGAACAAATTTATAAATCATTTATTTAAATAAATCTAGTCAAATTATTTGCAACATAACAAGTTACATTATTTTATACAAATTACATGAAATATAATATGTAATAAAAAAGCAATATACTAATGTACTAGAATTTTATACACAACAGATGCTTGAATCTATAATTTTTTTAGGACATGCTGTTTTTATTTATTTGAAAAAATAATCGTTTACATTTTCAAGTTTTAGGACCACCAAATTGGCGAACTCATTTGATGGAAGACCAAGCAACTCGACCCTTTTTTGGCTGGCTACCGAATGAAGAATACGTTAGCGTTTTAGCAGTTATCCTTTTTGTGATCCTAGTAGGAGGCGCATTGGCAGGATCTATTTTTTATATAAGGTTTAAATAGAAAACATTTTTTTACATGTTTAATACATTGCTTCTCATTTTCAGAATATGTATTTCATTTACATATTTGATACACTGCTTCTAATTTTAAGGACATTTATTTCATTTTTGTTACTTGTAATTTTATAACTAAAATATATTTATATGTAATAATTTATTTATTAATTTGTAATAAGTTTAATAATTTAATTGCTTATTAACTTAATAAGTAAATTAATGTTTTACATATTATAATTACATAATGAGTCAATTATTACATATTGATAGTTACATAAAATATAAACTATTATATATTGATAGTTATATGAAATATAAATGATTACATGCTGACAATCACAAATTAAATATTAATTATTATACATTAACTATGCAATTTAGTAGTACAATAAATATGAAATAAAAATATCCAATAAATTACTTAAATTTGTTAATAAAACTAAATACTTCATTTTTTCATTTTTCAGAGTTCGAGAAAGTGCTAAACAGCTTCTTGCTGTAAAAAAACAAGCTGCATCCACGAGTACTACACAATATGAACCATTAACAAGTGACACACAGTATGAACAAATTACTGATGAACCAGGTAAACTGTGATTTATTAACAAATATCTTCATAATCATGAAATACCTGTATGCATTATATTATGATATGTTATGATATATTACATATATCATTACATATATCATTAAACATATATTTATTAAGTATATTATGAAATATACACCTTATTTATAACATATATTATAAAATATATATTTTACAGATTACATACATTATGAAATATATATATATTTCATATGTTATATATGTCATTCGAATCAATATAACGAATCATCGTTATATATTATATATGTCATCGAATATATACTTGATGTATTACCACAAACCCTTCACAAATTTCTCTAAAAATTTGTGTCAGTGTATCGACTTGCGAGCGGTAGGTAACGAAAGTAGTCTAAAGCCCAAATTTCACCCGTCATTAACATCTCAAAGCGTCAAACGCGTCAAGGATGATCCGAAAGGCCCCCTGTCCGAGGCGATATCCAGCAACGTTCAAAAAAGCGAACGCGAAAATAATCGTGGCGGGAAAAACGCGCGCCCGTTGGCTGCTGATCGATTTCGTAACTTTATTCGTGGCCGTTCGAGCGTTCCGTCGTAACGAATGAATAAAAGGCGAGTCTTTCAGGTGACGGGTAGAAAGAGGAGAGCGAAAAGAAGTGGCGGCGAGCCCGCGGAGCAAAGTGGAAAACGAGCCGGTGAAGAAGAAGAAGAAGAGGAGGAAGGTAGAAGACAGATGTAAGAAGAGGATCCAGAGAGAGGAAGGCCCTACTCTCGGGCGAGGCTGCCTTGCAAGAATATCGTCGGTGCAGGCCTGAGGAAACGCGACGAAAGAAAGAAATAAGAGAGTCCCAGAAGGCTGTTAGGTGGAAGAAATGGCGAGGAGCAAGAGAGCGGCGGATAAAAGGATATACGGTAGGGCGTGGAAGATGGTAGGAGGACGAGGACAGGAGGATGAGGTGGACGAGGACGGAGTCGAGTTGCCGGGAAGCGGGAACGAGAAGGAAAGGGCACACAGGGAGCGACAGGTGCCCAATCGCCCACGTGGGTTCTCTCTTTACGGTGCTGCAGAGACGGTAGAAGGGTGAAGAAGACGACGATGATGACGACGAGGACGACCAGCCGGCTTCCTTGTACTGGTGAAGCAGCCGATACTCGTTCTATACACCAAGTGCACTCGCCACAGGATGAACATAGTGGGGCACTGAGATTCATTGGCGTATGCTGCTCACTTTTCCATTCATAACGCATATTGCCACTGTCCAGTGATATATTCCCGCTTTCGGGGCTTTGGAGGTCGCCTCTTGCTACAACCATTCACTTCTTCATTCGTAGTTTCTACTATTTCACCTGTAGACAGTGCTCGTTTGATATTTACTCGGTTTAGGGGCTTTGGAGGCTGCTTCTTCTAGCAACCATTCACTTTTTCATTCATAATTTTTACTATTCCACATGTAGACAGTGTTCGTTTGATATTTACTCGGTTTAGGGGCTTTGGAGGATGCTTCTTCTAGCAACCATTCACTTCTTCATTCGTAATTTTTACTATTCCACCTGTAGACAGTGCTCGTTTGATATTTACTCAGCTTAGGGGCTTTGGAGGCTGCTTCTTCCAGTAACCATTCATTTCTTCATTCGCAATTTTTACTGTTTTCCTTTATAGTCAGTGTTAGCTTGATAATTACCTATTTTAGGGACTTTGGAGGTTACCTGTTGCATCAACAACTTACTTTTTCGTTTATAGTGCGTATTTCCCTTTGAGTCAGTGCGCTCTTAATAATTACTCGGTTTGGAGGTTACATCAGACAGTTGTTACTTATTTTTCCCTTCATTCGATAATGTTACTGCATACAGTGCTTGACTGATAATTACCCGCGTCATTTTCGAAGATAGTTGTTTATAAGGAATACAAAACTTACAAATATGTAAATATGTCAACCACACCAAGCTTATGTTTCGAAGTGCGTCGTCAAATAGACTTAACAAGATAAAATACTAACTAAATTATAAATAATAATACATTGCAAGTAAGGAGATACATATACTCGAACAAGACTTTATAATACTTATTATTACAATCACATTATTAGCATTCACTTTATACATAAATTATTATATTTCTTCATTGAAATACTTAATAAAATATTCAGTTACAACTTCATAAGGGACATCATCTAAATCAGGGGGTTATGGTAAAGATCTGGAAAAAATTAGAGAGGTTCGCCTGAGTAGAGAACAAAAGTTTATAATCTCATTCTAGTATGGAACTGGAATAGTATATAGATTCATCCTAGTATGAAACTGGAATAGTATGTAAGTTCACCCTAGTGTGGAACTGGAATGTAGGTTCATCCTAGTATAGAACTGGAGTAGTACCCAAATTTACCCTAATATAGACCTAGAATACAGGTGCATCCTAGTATAGACCTAGAATAATATTCAAATTCTCCTTAACATGCAGCTAGAATTATAGGTTCACCCTAGTATAGCACTAGAATAGTATCTAAATTCACTCTACTGTAGACATGGAATAGAATAAGGGTTCACCCCACTATAGACCTAGTGTAGTATTCAAGCTCAGCCTAGTATAGAACTAAAATAGTATCTAAGATGACTTCATTATAGATTTAGAACAGTATCCAAATTCTTCTCAGTCTAGTTCTCAGTGGAACAGTACACAAGTTCACCCTAATATAGAACTAGAATAGTATCCTAGCTGACTTCATTATAAACTTAGAACAGTATCCAAATTCTCCTTAGTCTAGAACAAGAATACTATACAAGTTCACCTTAATATAGAGTTAGAATAAAATGTGGGTTCACTATAGACCTAGTATAATATTCAAGTTCACTCAAGTATGGAACTAGAATAGTATCCAAGCTTACTCCGCTATAGAGTTAGACCAGTACCCAAATTCTTCTTAGTCTGGAACTAGAATAGTATCCAAGCTCACTCCACTATAGAGTTAGACCAGTAACCAAATTCTTCTTAGTCTGGAACTAGAATAGTATCCAAACTCACTCCACTACAGACTTAGACCAGTACCCAAATTCTTCTTAGTCTAGAACTAAAATAGTATCCAAACTCACTCCACTATAGAGTTAGACCAGTACCCAAATTCTTCTTAGTCTGGAACTAGAATAGTATCCAAGCTCACTCCACTATACTTAGAACAGTATCCAAATTCTTCTTAGTCTAGAACTAAAATAGTATCCAAACTCACTCCACTATAGACTTACACCAGTACCCAAATTCTTCTTAGTCTACAACTAGAATGGTATCCAAGCTCAGTCTACTATGTACCTAGAATAGTATCCAAATTTTTGCCAGTATAAAACTAAAATAGTATCCAAATTCACCTTAATATAGACCTAGAACAGAACAGTTAACCGTATCTCTAATTCTTAATCATAGAATTAGAAATTCTTCGGTATAGATGTGTATGGCGAGCGGATGACTACGCCACTGAAAAAGTCTGCAGCGGGCCATGTACTGTGAGTGGGAAAAGAGGTAAAGAAGGGGAAGGGCTACCCATTCGGTAGCAAATGCTGGTAACCCGTCGCAAGGTCAAGATCAGTCGGTTAATCCTATCCAGTCAGCCGAGGCCTTTGCACCTTGGAGGACGAACGACCCTCACGGTCCGATCAGAAATTTGCTATCCTGCCATAATCTCTCGATTTGCTCCAATTTCCGAGATTTGCTTCACACACAGATCCCGTCCGTCTAGACCGGACGATCTCCAGTGAGCTACAGTGACTCTTATTTATTGCGTCAAAGAATCCGAGTGCGTTTTATGGACCTCGTGGTGTTTGACCGGTCAGCCGTCAGACTATTCGTTTGTTCTCTGATAGATCGGACGTTAGACCGTCACTGATGCTCTTGATCAGCGGGCGATAAAGGCCGAGGTCGATCCTGTCGTTGAGTGTCCCGATAAAAGTGTTTACAGTGGAGACAACGGTAGCTGTGACTTTTCCAAAGCATCCCTTCGCGGTGCCTCTGTTATGGAAACCTGCGTTCTGATACCCAAAGAATTTTCCTTGGCGCTCGCTAACGACCGATCCTCGTATAAGGGTCTATTCAAGAATGATTCAGGGAGCCTAGTCACCGATGTCAGGATATCCGTCTGGTCGAATGTGCTCATCCCTTCAGGAACGTTGATTTACCCCTTTCAGGGATCGATACGCTTCGACAAGATCGACCTTTACTCGCTTCTTGATGACAATGATGTAAGTAGGCTGTTTGGAATTTTGGGAGATTTAATGACGCTCGATTTTTGGATTGAGAAGTAAATGATTAAGGGATGAAATGTAAATTAGATGGGGGTAAGTTAAGTGAATAGGGGAATAAATGAGAGGAATTTAAAGATAAATAAGACTTGACGTAAATAAGTGAGGGATGAAATATTAACTAAATAAATAAGAAATGAACTTGAAGTAAATAAATAAAAGATAAAACGTGAGCTATATAAATAAATAAAGAAACGTAGAGTGAATAAATGTGGGATAAAGTATAAACAAGGGATGAAACGCAAATGAATGAGGAAACAAACTCAATATATAAACAGGAGATAAAATGTGAATAAATAAAGAATGGAAGGTAAACAAGACAAATAAATGCTAGAAAAAACATAAAGTAAATAAATAAAAAATGAAAGGTAAAATAAATAAATGAGGTTTGAAAGTAAATGAATAAATACAGTGTGAAACATAAAGTAAATAAGAGATGATACATAAACTAAATAAAATAAGGGATGAAAACTAGATTACATAAGAGTACAATTGTTCTTTGTCTAATGAAACGTTGATGTTGATTGTGATGAAAGTATTGTGTGTTTCTGAATAATTGTGAACTTATAGAATTCATTGTTACTGATTGCCAACTTACCAGACACAGTATCTTAATTTGTATAATTTATATAAGTTATGACATTATAATTTAATGTCATAAATTTGTTAAACTTGTTAACCCTTCTGTACTGTTCAAAGAAAGAAGCAACCCAAATATTAAGTTTGTGAACCATACTTTTATTTGTTATATTTTGAGTATTTTTGACACTTAATGAACATGTTTATTAACGTTAGATATACATAGTCATTTTTGAAACTCTAATTTTTGTTTCATTTTTTAAAATTCATAAAAATTAAGCTGCATTGTGTAACACATAAAATGTACAACTTGAATGAAAGTTATATTTTGTAAGAAAAATAGTAAAAATTATGATAGAAGTCTCTGTTAAAATGATAACGTTTGCTGAAGTTTAATAATAGCTCAACACTCAATACATTCTTAAAAAATAATCAATATTTTTTGAACAGTATACAAGAGTTAATATAAGAAATATTTCTGTGATAAATTTAGTGTTAATCAACGTTTCAATTTCTTTTAATTGGAATGTTTGATAGAGATTTATATCAATATGTTTGATATTAATCAATTAATATTTTCATGTTAATTAGTATAATTAATATTTTAATTCAATTTCGTATAATATGCATTTGTAAGCTTGAAATAGCAGGAATATTGTTAAGTATTTAAATAATTATTTTGAATAGTTAATAACATTGTTAAATTTAGAATAAAAAAATTGTTAAAAATAAAATTGTAACCGTATTTTGTTTAATTTTGTAAAGCGGAGTGCGATGATAAATGTTAGCCGTAAACACTTTTTTCATTTTGAAATATTAATGTCAAGAACATAGAGTATAAATAAAGTAAAATTACTGATTCATTTTAAATATATTTTATAAAATTAAGTAATTATAAACGAATCTTTTTTTATACTATTTCTAAAGAATATATATGTAATTATTTAAGATACTGACAGTACCTTTTATTGTACTGAAATATAATAATATTTATGTAATAGGAAAATATTTCATATTTAAATTAATAACAAATTAGAAGAGTAAGAAAATGAAGGATAGAAAATAAATTAAAATATTTAATTATTGTATAACATTATACCATATTATACAATATATTATAGAATTAATATTATAAGTAATTAAATATTGTAATATAGTACAAATAATAAATATATTATTTAATATATAATATAATAGTTAATATATACAATAATAAATATTGTAAATAACAATATTAACATGAAAAATGCAATATAATATTCATTCTTATATTTATTCACGTTTTAATATATTGCGCATACATTATCTTTCTAATAAGAAAAATGGCTGTGCCCGTTAATGAATAAGAAAATAAATTAATATATTACTCGTTTCGCATTTAAATAAAGTAATTATCAAATCAAACTCCATATTAATACTTTATCGATACAGTATATATTTGTACAAGTACATATAATATATACAAGTTAATTTTTATAAATAAAATTATCGTAAAAAAAATTTATTTAAAAGATTTGAAGTCGAACGATAATTTAGTTCTGAAAGAAATCTCATAGATTTTCTTATATTTGATTTGTTCCAGATTAGACGTGAATATGGCTGCTACGATGAAGTTTTCTTTTCAAATTACAACTTCAATAAGCGTCAGTGTAACTGGATAAGATTCCTTCGCATAGTTCAATCTTATGACGAGCAAGTAAATTTAGTTGGCACTAAAGTGAAAGGTAAGCTGTGTACAAGCATTAACACATTAACTATCATATACCGAATGCAGGGTTATTTTGACCTAACATCTATTCCATATTCACGTACATATTGTACATATTTACGTACTATATTCTCCTTAGTATTTATAGATATATGTATATTTTGTTTACATTCGATCGATGTAAAAATAGATGTGATTTTTGTTATTTGAAAGATGTACATTGTTTTTGTCATTTCACATATGTTATTTTGTTATTTTCATTTACGTTTTACTGGTTCATAATTTAGATATTTTATTATCTTAACAATTTTATCATTTGAGTTTTCTAATATTTTTGGCAATTTTCGTTTGCTACTTATTTTACAATTTTTAAATATTGTCAAAAAATAGACCCTAAATTCCCCTATCAATAACACTCCAACAATGCATAAATATTTCAAAAATAATTCACAGCAAATCTTTTAGGGTTAGGTTGCTCTCCCTTATTAAAGACATAACTAATTTATAAAAAAAACTAGGAAATTATATTTCAATTAAATATAAATGAATTGTTTTTTATCTTTATGTTATTTAGGAGATCCAATATTTGAAGTAATAAAAGATGTTCAACCCGATACGGAATTAGTAGCTTGGTTTCTTCCTACGGCAGAACAAGATTTTGTTCTTATACCACACGACATGTGTTCGAGGTCGGCTTTGTACAGATGTACTATTGATTCCATTTTAGATGGTAAGTTATTAATAATTTTCAATAAATTCTATTACCAGCTGATGATTATAAATTACAATTTCATTCATAAAATTTGCAATTCCTAACATAATTACAACGTTAGATAAAATATTATATTGTCAAATAAATTCATAACCTTTATCCTTCTTAATTAAAGTTTGATAAAAAATCGATCAAAATTCCACTGGAATTAATACTCTTTGCCATATGAGTTTCAAACAAATTTTTATTTACAAAATGAATAATTCTCATTCTAATTAGTATAATTGCAATATTAAATAAAATAAAATATGTAGTCAAATAAATTCATAACCTTTATTCTTCTTAATTAAAGTTTGACAAAAAATCAATCAAAATGGATTCCACGTGAATCAATATTCTCTTTGTCATGTTAATTTCAATCGAACTGCAATTTCATTTATAAAATTCATAACTCTCATTTCAATTAACATAAATGCAATGTTAAGTAAAATAAAATATATCATGAAATAAATTCTTAATTAAAACTTGATAATCGACAAAAACTCCACTCGGACATGCCTTTTCACATAGTTAAAAAATATTGCAACAGTCACAAAAACACTTCTTTCAAATTATGATATTAAACCAAAAAATAAGCGTTAACTTTCAAAAAGTTAAATAAATAATTTTAAGCTATTAAATTTTAATCTACCTACTTAGGGTAGCAACCTTTTCGAATAAAGTAGCATCGCAAGATTCCAATAATTGTACACCCCAGGTTTTATAGCAGCGCAACAGAATACAGAGAGCAAATCGGTTTTTCTGTTCGAAACACAGCGGCCATGCTCAAAATAAGCGATCGAAATCTTCGGCCGGGTGCAATCGCGTTAATCGGCGCAATCGCGGGCCAATCGTAAAAGAAAGAAGAAAGTTGGCTAACAAATCTGAAATGCAAATATGCGTCGGTATTTTTGTCGGCTGGATCACAAGGTGCTCGTTCGTTCGCTCATGATTCAAATGCGTAGACCCCCGCGCTTACCAACGGATAAAGGACAGTACAATGCCAGCGAACCTTCAATTCCGAACAGAAGGGCTCGCCGACCGAAGAGGCGAACCTCGAGGATCATAGGGGGTGAAGGGGGGATGCTCACGGTAGAAACCGGGGGTATTTGTTAGGTTTGGCCTCCGAAGAAATCGAGAAAATGTATAATCTTGCGTGAAATGCTGAGCGTATCTTAATACTTTATTTATTTATAAGTGGTGGTGTAGATAAATTTTCAGGCGGTATTTAAAATATCGAAATTATGAAAATTCCGAATTACACGAATTGCAAATTTTACGAGGTCCAAATTCCAATTTCTCCAAATTCCAGAAATTTCAAATTCCCTAAATTCCAAATTCTCCTAATTCTAAATTCCTGAGATTCCAAATTCCCTAGATTCCAAATTCCCCAAATTCCGAATTCCCCAAATTCCGAATACCCCAGATTCCAAATTCCCCAGATTCCAAACTCCCTAGATTCCAAACTCCTCAGATTTCAAATTCCCTAGATTCAAAAATTCCCCGGATTCCAGTTTCCCCAAATTCCAAATTCCCTAGATTCCAAATTCCCCATGTTAAAAATCCCCTAGGTTCAAAAATTCCCCAGATTCCAGTTTCCCCAAATTTCAAATTCCCTAGATTCCAGTTTCCCCTAATTCAAAATTCCCTAGATTTCAAATTCCCTAGATTCCACATTTCCCTGATTCCACATTTCCCTGATTCCACATTTCCCTGATTCCAAATTCCCCAAATTCCATATTCCCCAAATTCTAATTTCCCAATTTCCAAATTCCCTAAATTCCTAATTTCCGATGTTCCAAATTCCCCAAATTCCAACTTCCAGATATTCCAATATTGCAAAATTTCAATGCAATATCTACCTGGTTTCTCACAATCTCTAACATTGCAAAGATCTCGAGATACCAAAGGATCCGTCGTATAACACCAAGTGCCGGCGATATTACGCGAAGGATTTCTACAATAATTACTAGCATTCTTAGCACCGCCTTCTGGGTACATAGTGTTATTAAAGCCTTTTCGACCATTTCTGACACTAGCTGGCATAGCTGCTTTAGGTTTTGGTGTCGTGGATTTTTTTGGTGAACCAAAAACGAAAACATTTGGATTTCCCGTACGTAGTCGTAATGGAAGAATCGTCACGACATTTGCTCTGGTTGTACTGGTTAAAGATTGAAAACCAGATTCTATTGGCCAAAAGTCACACGTTCGTCCTGAACGTGTTTTTGACAAGGTTCCTATATAATCATTTGCAATTCCGGCCATTCGACATTCTAGAAATAGAAAAAGAAACTAAAATTCGCGATATTTATTATTAATTACATTGAAAGAGCAGCATATTTGAAACACTATCAATAATTTGCAATAATGAAGACTCTGTAAACACTAACGTTACTCAATTCGTAATTTTGAAGATGATAAAAACAAATAATTAGAACTAAAACTAACGAATCAAATGAACTCCTAAAGTTCAAAAATTCTTAAATTCCAATATCACAACATCCTAACACTCTGGTGTCACAAGTTCTCCAAATCCTAATATTCTAAAGCCCTAAAATACCAAATTTTCATCGTCCTACAGTTCCAAACTCTTGAAGTCCCAATATCCCAATATCTCAAATTCCCAAACTTTTGAAATTAGTAAAGTTAATACCTAACTATTAAAATTTTGTTCAAAGAATCTCCACTAGACTTGTCCATGGCGTTACTATCCCATCATTCTTCGTCAGCCATTTCGCACTCGTATTACGAGATGGACGAATACGAATCAACATCCGAGGAATCCTCGTCATCAACATTATCCTTGACGAGCGATCATTTGGATTGCAGCATCCTGACGACGATTAAAAGAGGAGAGAGGGTTCTGTTACCCTGTGAAGTCTGCGGGAAATCCTTCGATCGACCGTCGCTTTTAAAGCGCCACATGAGAACGCACACAGGTACGTGTATAAATATCTGCATACATGTGAAATTATAACGAATAGATTGCGGATATGCAAATGAACCTTTTAGATGTAAAACTGATCAGCTTTATAAAATAAAAGGAAAAAGAAATTTATGATGTTATAAACGGCGTATATAAATATATATATTTTTTTTTTCTACTACGATGGCGGAGTATTCGCTGATTCGTTTTGCGTTATTAAACTTATTAAACTTAATTCTATTTACGATTGCTTGTTTTTTAAGTTTCTTACTTTATTTAGTCAAAAATTAATCGCTTTTCTGGCTTTTTGAGTCAAGAATTACTTTTTTGGTTTGTTGAGTCAAAAATTATTTGCCTTTTTTGGTTTCTTGAGTAAAAAATTATTTGTCTTTTGTTGATTTCTTGAAAGATTATTTTTAATTTAGAATTTTTAATGTTTACTTTTTTTGTTGGGCTGCAGAAAATGTTTTTTAAGTGTGGGTCATTATTGAGAGTTAAAATTTAGTGATTAATAAAAAATATAATTGATCAGTTTAATTTCTAAAAGATTAAAATTTGGGTAAGTATTTATATATTAGAATAAAAAGAAAGCGAAAATATTATATATGCATTTCTTGTATTTGATTTTAATACTTTATTGCATAATTTTTTCTATTTTGCAACAAATATTATAAATTTTATATTATATACACATTTTTTAACACTTAAAAATCAAGACAATTAAAATTGACAGTAAAATAACTTTTTATTTAGAAATTCATTTGAGAATAGTTCAGAAATTTATAACAAAATAAAATTGTATTTTTCATAAAAAATTATTAAATTAATTATTTTATTAAAAATAATTAAATTGTATTGAAAAATTAAAGTAAAGTACAATATTATCCATACAGTATTAATGTAAGAACCGTAAATTAATTTTATCAAACGTTTTATTTGAAATAATTTAATTCGCCGTCCTTCATTCATATTTGGCGCGCAAAATTCATTCATACATTAAACATTCATTCACGTGTTCAGTGCTTATCGCCACACTTTCACACCCAACACTTTTACTCAACTGTTTGCTGAAAGGAAAAAAAGCGAGAGAAGAGAAAGTAGTGAACATAAGACAACGAGAAAAAGAATGGGAAGCGAAAATAATTACAATCAAACTTCTCCGGGAAATGTTTCAGAACTATAATTATAAAATTATTTAATAAAACCTGATATTACCGTCAATAATTTACAAAAAAAATTTATGTACACAGTACATAGTTATAAATAAACTTTAATTTTCTTATATTGATGAATTTTATTGAGATTCAATATTTATTAGAAATTATATTAGCTGGTTTTGTTTTCTTCTCTTATATATATATATAATTTTTAATTGATACACAAATGGATAATATGGATACATTGGTATTTTATTGATATTTTATATATTGAA
Source organism: Megachile lagopoda (assembly GCA_036983795.1). Taxonomy (NCBI): domain Eukaryota; kingdom Metazoa; phylum Arthropoda; class Insecta; order Hymenoptera; family Megachilidae; genus Megachile; species Megachile lagopoda. The sequence continues at coordinate 2,525,276 of CM072798.1, read as the reverse complement.
CTTTTTATTGATATTCATTATTATTTGTACGCAGAAATTTTTATTTTTATAACCTAACCTAACCATGAATGTCGTGAAATATACAATATCAAAATAATTAAAAAGAATTTATAAAAATTAGATATAGATCTTTACTGTCTGGTTATCCCAAACTTGTTAACCTAACCTAACTATTTAAATAAATAAGAGGGTATTTCCATGTTTCGAATAAAAGTATTTGTTAATAAAATTATAAAATTAACGTGTGTTTTGAAATGGAAATGGCCTCTGATGGTATAGAAATAAGCACGACAGTTGAACTTTTCACGCAACCTCAATAATTGTCGTAATAATTTAGTTTTGCTATTCAATTGAAGGAGAGAAACCGCATGTTTGTATGGTGTGCAACAAGGGCTTCTCAACATCCAGCTCCTTGAATACGCACAAGAGAATCCACAGCGGTGAAAAACCCCATCAATGCCTTGTTTGCGGTAAGAAGTTTACGGCCTCCTCCAATCTCTATTATCATCGGATGACTCACATAAAGGTAAGTTACAGACGGGTTGCTTTTAACCGAAACATCGATATTACAATCACCTATTGTTACAAGTATTTTATTCGTTATAAGATGATAATTGGATACGTAGCGGAACATTGTGGGAATCACAATTTTAATACGTAATTTAATGTTTATTTAAGTGTTTGATAATTCATAATTTTATTGCATAATCGTGTGGTTTTATCAAGTTTTTATTAGCATGATTTTATGTGTTTGTAATTTTATAATTTTATGACTATAATGTTATGAATTTGATTTTACTAGTTCATGACTTTGTAATTTTATGGTTTTGTAAGTTTGCACATTTATAATTTTATAAATTTATAAGTTTGCAATTTTACAAGTTTACAGTTTTACAAATTTACAGTCACAGATTTTACAGTCTTACAATTTTATTAATCTTTTCATAATTTATCAACATTATAATTCTACAATTATATACCTATATAATTGTACAATTTTATAGTTGTAAAATTCTATAATCATATAATTATATAGTTTTATAATTTTACAGTTTTGCAATTCTATAATTATATCATTATAATCGTATAGTTATAATCTTCTCACAATTATAATCTTATCATTTTACATTCTTAAAGTTACACAACTTGAAAATCTTACAGTCTTACAATTTAGCAATTAATATAATTTTATAATCTTACAATTTTGCATTTTTGCAGTTATACAACTTTACAATTTACAATTTTACAATTAATACAATTGTATGACTTTACTATTTACAGTTTTACAATTATACAATCTTACAACTTCCCCTTCCCATTTTAATACTATATAAATAAGTAATTATAATTGTTCATTTTTCTGACAACAAACAAGATTTGTCCATGTAACCATAACTTCCAATCTACTCCATTTGCTTGCTAAAGAAACAAAAAAAATATTTTTTTCATTCACGTGCAAGTTGTCCAAGGTCTTTCAAGGTTTCAAAGATTTTTAAAACTCGTTAAGACCAATCAAGTCTTTCCAAGGCTTTCAAGATTCGTAACAAGATATTCACAGAATTGTCTAAAAAATTACTGGCAAACGTAGTGGCCATCAATTAGGTTAACCGCCCTTGTGTAAAACGACGAATTTTCGTAAAATTATGAAACGAAATTAGAATGAGTGAAAAACGATATGAAACAAAACAGTAAAGTGAAGAACATCTATCACAGTCTAAAACTAATTAAAAAAAATCAAATATATCTTCAGGATGTCATCGCGTTCCCAATTAACCTAAAAAAAAACAGATTTCGATAAAAATTCTATATAAACTGAACTTAACAGTAAAAAAACGCTTCATGTAAGTGTATGATAAAAATGATATTTCACGTAAGATGACTATAGAACAGTAACCGTAAAAAATCGTGTAAATAAGTTTTAGAACGCAACAAAATATTTCTAAACCGTATCCTCGAAGAAATTGGAAGAATCGCCGCTGTCAGGAGCAAGAATCGCATAGAATTTGATTTGATTTTATTCTCAGTTATCTGGCAGGAGTTAAAGCCGGTGGTGATCGGAAAACGTAAGGAAACCGGTACACTCGGCGTAATACGAGGCGCGAGTTGGTAAAAGAGCAGTCGAAGTTTTTCTTTATCAGAGCGGAAACCCCCTATGAGTTTCTCTAATCCACCCGAAGTAATGATATCTCGGGAGCCATATAGGTTGCTCTGCCATCAGCTACTGTAATTGGTCCATTACTCGCTACTGCTTGGAATGCAATCCAATTAGGGAGACGGAGAATATAACCGGAGGCAGTCTCCTCATGGTTCTCTTTCGATCTTACGTGAACATCGCTTTCCGCCTTTATCTCGTCCACCTTTACCTGCATACTATCCGCCCTGCCATCTTCTTTCATTCCTACTGACTTCCATTCGCGTTCTCTTCCTTTCTCTTTCCTTACTTCCTTCAAACCGACAACCCTGCTACCATTTCATCGTGTTTTCGCGAACACTCTTCCCTCTGCTCTTGATCGATTCGATGATCGAACCGGGAATAATAAACCGTGGCCGATAGAACAACATTCAGCGTGCTGTTTTATCCTTTCAAAATGCCACCCCCTCAGCGCTGAAAAAATATTAATCTATGTATTTTGATCGTCTGTGCACTTGCTTCAAGTCTCTTACGAGATCTTTACGAGAAGAAAATGAAAGAAAATACTTTTCGTTCGTACCGTATTGAAATTGTCATATTTCTTTAAGTAGCGGTTATTTTATACTTATCGATGTGTTAGAAAATTGATGTAAATCAAGTTTTATCTTGTTTGAGTCTCAAATATTGCGAAAGTTCAAGTATTTGTGGAAAAAAGGTAAAAAAATTGTTTTCTTCAATGAAAAATGAATTCGTACTGCGCATGCGCTGTACGTAACGTGCGCATGCGCGCTGCGTATCTCCATTCAAGAGGACATTCTTTTTTATCTTTCTTCAATAAATACTTCTGTATGAACGATTGTAGTTAGTTATCTTTGAAAAATTAACGTTATTTTCTTTAGAAAATTTGTCGCTATCAAAAAGATATAAGAAATTAACGTGTTAGTGTCATTTTACTTCAAACAATTTACTCGAGAAAATCTTTATATAAGAAGCTTATACAATTAAAAAACTTTTAATCTGAAAAAAATTTAGAAATATAATATTTAAATTATAAAAATCTTAGCTTGAATAACATTTAAATGTATGTATCGAAAATAAAACGAAATTAAACGTACAAAAAATATATAAAACTAGGAACCTTAAATGTTTATAAAAATATATCTCGCACATATGGGGATAAGTCTTCCATTTTATTCTTTCAAATTTAACATTCTTAAATGTAATTTATACATCAACGAGCAACATTTATTTTCAATAAATTTTTCTTACGATGATTGTTGCTCTTATATCATTATTTACTATTAGATCAATATAATACTCTATAAAGATTTTACATTTGTTTTATTTATATTGAAGAAGTAAAAATAAATTTAGAATTTTATTCTTATTTTGTACTATAGAAGAAATCTCTTTTTTTTTTCAATTATATTAATATATTTGTTCATTTCTCTTCAAAATATTCGTCAACGACCCAAAGTATAGTTTACAATATCCAAGAATACATATTACCTTTCATCTAACTAAGATTAAACTTATAATTTAACGGATCAATATTCTACATTAATAAATATTATACTAACAATAAACAGTTACAATACACTGAACGGACAAAAAAGTTTAACAAATAAATGTACGCGACGCGTAAAATATACGAACGGATTAATAATGTAACACTTACGATAAAGAAAGCAATTAATTTATAGTACGCTTTTAAAGCTACATTATTCGAGTAGTGGTGCGTTTGTAAGATTGCATTAGTTTTCAAAATAGTAATTTTCTTCAACTCGTTCATAGAATGATCTGATTAAAATCCCTACTGAAAGACATGAATTAATTCTTGAAGTTTCCATTGAAAGACATTTTTTATGTTCTTTTCTTCTTTTTTTTTTCTTTTCTTTTTCAGGAAAAGCCACACAAGTGTTCACAATGCTCCAAGTCGTTCCCCACGCCCGGAGATCTTAAAAGTCATATGTATGTGCATAATGGACTATGGCCATTTAGGTGCCATATTTGTAGCCGCGGTTTCAGTAAACCTACCAATCTCAAGAACCACATGCTACTGCATCTTGGCAGATGTTCCAATAAGAAAATCGTCAAATCTATGTCCGACTACTGACCGAATCGATCGTTTTTCCAAAAGAAAAAAATAAACAATGAAATCTATCGACAAAACTATTTTAGTTTCCCTTGCGCGGTGAAAACTAAAATTATTCTCCTAGATGTGTCTCACTGTTTGAAGGAAGTCGTACACAAAGTTCGCACGTAGCATGATTCACAGTTACATTTGAATATTAATATTATACAACCTTGTGATTACTTTGTTTTAATCGGTTTTCACATTCAGATAACATAATGTACATTATTATTATTATTATTATTAATATTATTATTATTATTATATTTCGAGACTTATTGCCGCAAATGTATTCTATATTTTATTTAGTTCAATTAATGAGATGTAAGTGTTAGAAAATTTCTTTATTGTTCCTCGAGTTTGGTTAATACTGTTTACAATGTTATTACGTTAATCGTTATGAGGAACGTATGCGTTAGAATGGTTAGAGTAAACGGTTGTGAGAGAAATTACATGGGTTTCCAATGAAACGAATGTTTCTTATGACACAAGAGATTGAAGAAAAGAAGTATTGAGAAATAAGCCTAGACGCGACAGATCTATGTTGTCCGCACACGCGTTCAACTAACTACAGGAATTTCAACGAAAGAAGAAATAAGTTACCCTTGCATCGAGTACTCACGAGTTCATGAATTTTTCATCGTACGACTCGATGAAGAGATATAATTACCTTTTATTTTACCTCGTTCCGGTAATGTTTGTTTCCCAATCACGACAAGTCACGCATATACTTCTTCAATAAAGTCATTTGATGTTTAAAATGGTTTTTATTCTTACGAACCTGGATGTAAAAGAAAACCAATACCTAAATGAATAAAAGCTGTTAGATGATATATTATTGCTACTGTTATTATTATATTGATATTTCTTTGCAACTTCAACTGAATTTCATATTCTCTTCATTTACCTTCCCAGTACACCTTTGTGTATCATATTGTAAAATTTCACTGCTGTTATTATTAAATCATCAAAATATATCAACTCACGTAAAATATGTTAAAATAACAATGTAATGTAACATAATGTTACATAATTGTTGTCATAAATAAAATGCAACTATTAACATCAATAAAATATTATAAAATAATTGTGTCTATTTAAATACACATGATATAATAATTTTGTATAATAATATTAAAATCCTTTGCTTTTATTCATTTGGATTTGATTTCTAATTTAAAATATAACAAACGTAATTTCAACTATTCTACCCATTCCTTACAATATCAATTTAATATATAAAATAACGCGAAAATATCTTTCTCCTAAAGGTACTAATAAACGGAACACAATTTGGAGATATTTAGATGTAATTTTTGTGTATGGAATTCCTTCACAAACGTTGGATTGTTTTTGGAATCACATTATTTACAACTAAAAACTAGATCCACCGCTGATAAGACCAGCTTTCGTATCTTTAGGTACTTGCTTTTGAAAACAGTCATCCAAAAATTGAGCCATTGATAGATAAAGGTGACCTTTTACCCCTGCCAATGTATGACTCACATCTGGATATACCTGATAGCACATCAAATATTATTATACTAAAAATTAGTATATAATCAATACTCTATCTTGATTCACAGTAGTTAGCAGCTGTACAGCTGATCTATTCTTGTCATCATTAATATTATTGTATCTAAAATATTAGTTACAAACAATACCTGTTGCCGGAAGAGAATTCCCTTCTTTGCTAGATGGCCAGCAAGTGCCATGGATTGTTGGAACTGAACATTATCATCCGCAGTACCGTGTACTAAATAAAACATCTTATTTCTTAAGTGTTCCACTTTATCATACACGTCCGACTCAGCATAACCTTTGTAATTTGACACAACGTTTGGTAATCCCATGTACCTTTCAGCATATGCTGAATCTGTATAATCGCAAAAGTAAAAAGTATATCAATCAACATAAATTGAACAGAAATACAAGAATCTAAAATGATATTAAGCTCTACTAACCATATAATTTCCATGATACAACTGGTGCTACACTTATACCACATTGAAAGACATCTTGCTCAGGATGCGCCAGCGCAAGAGCAGCTACAAAACCTCCGTAACTCCAACCCCAAATAGCAACACGTTGTTTATCCACAAAATGCAATGAATCCCGCAAATATCTACAAATTTTATCATTGAAGTTTTAGTAACATTCATGCCATCTATATGTCCATATATCTCACATTTATTGCTCTCACTTCATCATTTAGCAAAAGCAAGCAATTGAAGTTTAATTTGACTATAGATTGTAAATGATGCTATGCATTAAAAAGTATTGGTTGCATGCGTGAATATCTTTTATATCTACAATGAATAAACAACAATAATTTACTCTGTAACTTCAAGTTGGTCAGCAACTTCTACAGAACCAAGCCTGTAGTAGACTTCATGAAGAAACTTGTACCCTTGGCCCCCACTTCCTCTACCATCAATCTGCACAACAATCATATTTTTTCTACTAGCTAAATAGGTGTTCCAGTCAATTTTGAACATCTCTGTTACTAATTGGGAGCCTGGAGCACCATATCTACAAGAACATAAAATAAGAATATATAACCAAGGCAAAAAGTATTTGACTATTGTCTTGTAATATAATAATAAGTATAATTTAGTGGTTAAACACACTTACACTTGCACAATTAAAGGATATCGAGTGATTTCATCTTCTCTTAATCCAGGTGGTAAATATAATTTTACTTGTGCGTTGTATCCACCACTTATTTGAACAGGGAATGTTTTTACTTGGGGAAGAGCAAGCCTGGAAATTCGTTCCTACAACAAATTGTCAATTTTACTAATGATTAAATAAGTAAAACTGGTAAATTAACAGTTGGAAGCTGTTTTTTCAGAGAATATTATGAAACAAATAGAAAATGGCATATGGATAAAGAAGTATATGTTGTATGATATTATATAAGTTTCCAAAAAACAGCTACCTGAAAATATCCTTAACAAAATGAATTAAAAACGTACACGTAATAATGTATTATTCTGCAAAACATAAATTGGACGTGGCATTGGAAAGTCAGTTTTGTATAAAGAAACAGTTGGTATACTTGGTCCATAACATTCCAGGACAAAATAATCAGTACCAACTGGTGGAAAGATTGCATTGTGATACTGGCAAGGCAGATCAGTAAATTCTGAAAATAAAAACAGATATTCATTAGGGAAATGAAAGATTCTAATAAATGATATATGTATAAATTTAATTGTTAACTTCAAAAAAATGTAATAAACTTACTTGGTGGAACATGTACTTTCGATTTCTGTTTTTTTGTAACATTTTCTTTCGGCTGTCCTTGATCAGCATTTTGTGTATTTTCTGTTTGCGTCTCATAATGGTCATGTATATAACTATTTTCTGGCCAAGAACTATGATGACCCGATGAAAGTGTTCGATGTTGATTTTGATTTCTCTCAGTTGTTTCGGTACAAGTAATGCAAACAGCAGGATGTAAAGATGAACCCACATGTGGTAATAATGAACTCACATAATAAAGATGTCTTTGACCTGGCTTCATAGGTGGAATACCTATAAAGTATCTATGTAGAAGAACTACATTAGATTGAAGCAAAAATACTATAACATCTGTTATATATAATATATTAATTTATGTATGTTTTTATACAATCGAATTTTATAAAACAGTATATTTAAAAAAAAAATTAATATTTAGTGAAATATTGCTCACATAGTATTATTTGTTTGATCCCATGCCACTATCTTAGCGACCTCAAATTTTCCATGAGTAAGTGGAACAACCAATTTTCGAGCCACATTCACCCAAACAATGTGTTTATAATAACCAGCTGAACCATCCTTAACTGGACTTACTGCAATGTAACTGCTACCATTTGCTGAGAAAATTGGTGCTTCAGGAGGAGTATCTACCCAGCCACGATCTTCAGCTACTATTTTTTGAATTTCCTACATGAAATAATATTAAAAATTACTTTATGAGTAATCAGTTATTTTAAGAACTAAAGTCAAACTTAATGACTACACTGTACCTGACAATGCCACATTGCACTCTTACAAATGGTTACAACAGAAAGATTTTGTGCACGTGTTAACCATGTTATGCATACTTCTGTCAAAGATACCCAGGAAGCCGTTGTGAAATAATGTTCACTGTTAATGGACACAAACATTTACAAACATTATAATCAATACATTTGTATATGTAATAATTAAATATTAGAATATTTTAACTGAAACAGACTTACACAATATTTAATAGCAATTAAGTCTATAAGAATGCAACTTAATATATTACTGCTAGTAGCTTATTATATCTAGGCAAACTAGTGAGAATTAACTATTTATATAATAATGAAATGTATATGTATGATGCTTGACTTATTACTTTATTCAGTTTCTGATTTTAATGTTCTAACTTCCACGTTACTGTATTGACTGTAAAAAGGAAGCTATGTTATATGTTTAAGACTAATAAATAAAGCAGATGAAAAGGAAAGGTATTTCTATGGTGCATACTACTAAACAGTTTTATAATTGAAAAATGCTAAACTCAATTAAATAATCGTCTCTGTACTAAATATTGAAATAAAATATTGTCTACATATATCACATGTTCAGGATTAAAACGAGGTAATTTCTATGAGCAATTCAAATGTTTGCTTTAAATTACTAGTAATTGTATAAATTCAAAAGACATGCTTATAGATATTACATAAAAAGTACAAGAGATCTATATAAAACATTTATATTATATAAAAAAATGACTATATAAAAATACTTAATATATTCTTTTACTTTATTAAAAATGTCTATTCTTGAAATAATTGTTTTTAATGTTTGATAAATATCTACTGTTTAATTTTTAAAACCTAATATTTCTAATGTAATATGAAACAAAAATTACATTTATGTTAACGATACTACTATCTTATAGAAGTAAAAATTTTACATATTTTTTTATGTATAAACTGCTAAACTTGAATCATTGTTAAAATATTAAAAATATATTCAAAAAACTACCTCATTTTAAGCCAGAAAAACTACGCCTCATGTATATCTTTAAAATATCTTGCCAAAAAAATTCGCTTCCTTTTTTGAGGTACCTTCAGAGTGTCACCATATAAACATCTAAACGTTTCTTGTAAAAAACGACAAAGTGCAATCGCTATTCAATACATTTTCAATTTTGTTCATTTTTTTTTTTTAATAAGACGAATAAATACACCTAATGAGGAAAAAGTAATGAGAGAAACTTTGTTCAAGCACACCATACTCCAAACTTTATAAATAAACTTACACATGCTCGATGATAGGTGGTGGTTTCACTACCTTCGTATGTATATTCTTTGGATCTGCCAAGTCTGCTACATACAGTCGCACCACAGGATTCGGTGTGCCTGGCTGTTAAGACAAAATTAATATTTTGTTATAGAAATTACTTCTGACTAATAGTTTTGAATACATCAAGATTACGTGAAAAATATTAAGTTTCTACAATTTGAAACAAGAAAATGAGTAGTAGAAAAAAACAAAATTACTTTAGGATAACGCAGAGATCGTATATCAGGATAAAGAGCTTTGTTCCCTTCACCAAACCAAGATATATGCATTTCTTCAACTAGCGAATCATTAAAAGAGGCATATAACATCATGTGACCATCTGGTGACATCCAAATTGCTTCAGCACAATGCAGAATCTCCTCTATCAAATATAAAATAAATATATATTAATTGCATCTGATGCAATAATCATGAAATCATGTAATATACTACAGAATTTATAATAAGTTACCTTCGTAAAGCCAATCTGGTAATCCATTTGATAATATACCAGGAACTGCTGTATTAGTAACTCTATATCCTGTGTTACTTGTGGGACCTGGTATATAATAAATGTCATAATCTTGAACCATAACTAGCCCATGACCACGTGGAGTCCATTTTGCTAACAGAAGATAAGGATGTACTTCTTTCTCGGGATGTGGTGTTAATGGTATCGTTTCCCTGTAACAATAAAATAATAATGTATCACTCTTGGTATACATTATCAAAGTTTTTATAACTACACTGCAGCTTTAGAAATAGCTTTTCCATAAGTTATATACTAATGTATATGTATCTGCTACAAACACAACTAATTACTTATTTTTTCAGTGTTTTACCAGTCTTTAATCAGTTACTAACCATAAGAAATCAATTAATGGGCAATAACTGTAGTCTTTATACAATTACAAAATTTATAAAAAAAGTTTCATCTACTTGCAGTTAAATGTAATAGGAAAACTCGTGGAATAATTTGAAAGTACTTTACTTATAAATTACTTTTACTAACCGTGTATTTACATCATAAATTGTATATTGCGCTAAATACGAATATCGGAAGAGTTTCTTCACATTGTGCGCAAGAAGTAAGTATTTACGATCCGGTGACAACGAGAACTTGGCAGGATTCAATATCCTCTGTATACAAAATATCTATTAATGTTGTGTTTTACTAAAAGACCTAAATAGTATATGGATATTTGCTGCTAAATGTAAGTATTTGAATACGTTAAACTTTACATTATTAAAATGATAATAAAAGACAAAAACAAATAAAGCTTACAAAAGTTTCATTCGGCATTAGACTGCGACTAGTGATGTTCTTTTGAGAAATATGCAACAGTGAAATTCCACCCCACACATCTCTGTAGCAAATGTGCTGTCCGCTTACCCATGATCCATTAAAAAGGAGTGGTGTTAATTCTCCAGAAAGTACCTGAAAATTATTTATTATCATTATTGATTTATTTTTATAATTTATTTCCCATTAATGATGTGGATATATAATAGCATAACTGATATGTGTTTATATATTAAAATAGTATACAATGTACCTCAGAAAGTCGTAGTCTAGCACCTTGTACTCTAGGTCCCTCATCTGGTGGTGTTAATAAGGCAACTGATGTTACAATCAAAGCTAGGACCGCAACGATCACAAGTAGAGCTATCAAAATTCCACGCCAGTTCCGCTGATTTGGATTTGCTGACACTAGCTCCTATCACAAAGGTACTCACTAACGCCAATGTTCAGTAATTATGATACATACATATGAGGAGGTGAAAGTAATAATGGTGTAAGTCAAATTTTAAAGATTCTTAACTTGTATGTGTAGATACATGATTGTTTGTTAGAAGAAAAAGTAGTACAAATCATAGGTTTACTCTGACAAACAGTAAAATATATGAATGAAATAAATGTTCAATTAATTTAATAAAACCTTTCATCTCTCAGAATGAGAATTAAATAACCTACAGTACAATAAAGTGATTTTAATGTAATTAACAAAACAAAAATGTATGTACATACTTTAATGTATAATAATAAAAATCTTTTAATAGCTCCATATAATTGTTGATATGAAATAAAAGCAGAGAATAAATAATGAAAGAAGAAGCATGAAATAAAAACAGGAAGTAAATAATGAAGGAAGGAACTTCTTCATAGAACTTAAATCTGAGGTTCTTTGTTCTAGTTCTTAATGCTCAAACCTCAGCAACTACTGAGTGCTTGGAAAGCACTTAAATTCTAGTACAATTAAGGAAAAACGCCACAAGAAGCTCAACTTTAGCTAAGTTACTGATTCTAGAACAACATTGTACATCAAAACTTCATTATTTTTTCGTAAAAATTAATAATCTAAGAAGAATAATTTATTTTGAAGAATATAGATTTTGACTACATGTAAAATGATATTATTTCTGCAAAAACTCAATATTTCTTCATGTATTTTATTGAATTTAATGCTATTCAGGGCACCTCCTTATAAATAATTATAAATATAATTCTTCCTATAATTCTATTTTGATATGAAAATTATCCAAGGCCAAAGAACTTGAAGTTCTTAACCAGTTATTACTTATTTTTATTATTTCTTTCATCAAAACCAGTTTTGCTTCTTAGATGATACAGTTGCATTATAGCAAGAATATACTTATTTTCTTTAAATTAATCATTATGTTATTCAATACAAGAATTTTATTACTTAAAAAACCTATATAATTTATATAATATCAACCATTACTTATAACAGATGTATATCAAATTTTATGATAATAATCCAATGCTTAATTTTTATAATACATCTAATTTACCAATTAATTGATTAATGTGATTAATTTTAGATTAGTGGGTCAATGTTAGCTGCTTATATTTATGGATCTGTTAATTATTGATTTTATGTTATAACAATAACCGCTTCTAAAAATTTGAATTTTTAATATAACATTTATATATTAGTTATTCTTTTTATTCCATTTTGATACAGATATAGAAAAGTATGTAAAGATAATTGTAAATGCATAAATATTATAACTAATAGTAGACAATATTGCAATTTTATTTTTAAATAATAAGTAAACATGTTATTAACAATTTTCTTTATATTTTCTCGCTATGGTACTTTTTTTTAACATTAATTATTGTTCCTTTAATTTTTTAATAATTATATTTTCGAATTTCTTTTTTAACAATAACTAAATATAATAATTTACATCAACAGCGTTTCTATGAATGCAGATTCTAAAATGCGATCAAACTACAAAGAAAAACAAATGAAGTGAGTGCCAGCATAATAGCTTACGATGACAATCTGCGCGTGAACGTGCGGAAGAATATTAAAATCAAAGTCGGTGAGTCCATTTACATTATTACCTCTAAAACGCGTACAAAAGAATCTTTTCTGTCGCATTCATATTTTTATTGCTCTTATTTAATGTATTTTATGATATTGAAATATTTTATGAATCCTTAAATTATATTAAATACTTTAAATAAATAATGATAAACCTCTCGTTTAAATAATTAATTATATAAAAGTATATTATAGAATAAAATATTCTAACCTATAGAATATATTTTATATTGTTTAAACCCTCTATTTTTTTAGATTTTCTGTTAAGTACACTTTCTTCAATTTTTGTGCCGAACAAAATCAATAACGATGTTAAATTTATTACCAAATGCTATTTCTGTATTTATTAAATATTAAATTTAAATATAGTTAGTATTAAATATTTATTAATACATAAATATTGTTTGTTCTTTACATCTGTTTTTAAGTAAACATGTTTTATTCTACCCTTTTTAAGAAAATATAAAAACGAACGTTAGGAAGATTACTTAATTATATTATATTTATAATAAAATGTACAATATGAAATAAATACGAGCATATAAATGAGAAATGTAGAAATTTTTGTGTGTCAAATTATTAATATATATAATTACTGTAAATCTTTTAAAATATCAATTCTAATTTTGTTAAACAATTTACTATTAAAATATTAATTTTTTATGATAGATAAACAAGAGAATAAATATTATGTTTTGCAATTATCTATATTTTCATGACTGGAAAAACTGATCATTTTATCTGATTAATAAATTACTAATTAAAATGTTAATTTTTAAGTAGATAAATATTATATTTCTGTACAAAAAATTAAATGCAGACTAATTATCATTAATTTTTATTTTAAATTCTATTTAAACTTCCTGCTAAAAATAAAATTGAAATATATTATTACAATTTTTCTTTCGTTTTAACGAAATGAGTCATAAAATAATTACAGTCTACCCCTAGAATTAAATTTTATTCTTAAAATTCTTTTATCATTTCAAATTCCTATATCTACAAAGAACCTTTCACAAGCACATGTAATTAAAACTAGTTTCGCTTAAAAAAATTCCGATCAATAAATTCTTCTAAATCCCTAAATCAAATAACGATACTAAAAAACGTTTCCACCCGCAAAAAATCTGTCATCGATCCAAAAAACCGATAACAAAAAAGGGGAATCAAATTTCATGTGAATTTCCGAAAACTGTATCCCAAACTCATCAACCACAACGATCACCATTTCGGACATGCAGCAAATTCGTTGCATCCGAGTAGAAAAGTAAAGTAGAATACAAACGAATTACCTCGTCGTCGTAAATGTTATCGTGATCTGCCATCGGGGTAGGGGATCGATGTTCCGATGCTTCTGTTGAATTAAGAAAGCAAACAACAGAAGATCGTGCTAAAGTTTATCCCGTCGTTCGTCGCGAGCAAATCGTAGTCCTTTGTGCAGCGTGATAGATACATATGTACGCACTGACATAAAACACCACCGTAGGGGAAAAACGTCTTAGGGAGAGGAAGAATAGAGGGAAAAAGAAGTCTCGCGGTAACGATCGGGCCCGATTTCGAAGACTTCCACCTTGCACCGTGAAAATTTTCGGTACTGGTATAGAGATTGTCCCCGATGATGCTGGAAGAACGAGGCCTGCGCTCTACTGATGCTGCGCGCTTCTGTCCTTTCATTTTTTACGTCTCAATAGCACACCGGATGCACCGGGTCATCTTGACCCGGCCGTAGGATTAAAGTCGCATTTTGCTGGTGCAAAAATTATAATTGTTCGGTTATTATTCGGGTATATGGCACGTCTCATCGATTTCGATTCACTGATATACAGGGTGGCTTTGCAGACGTAGGCGATTATCGGTCGAGGTTTTATAGGGATTTAATTGACTCGTTAATTAACGATGTGGAATAAAATTGGGGTAGAAGAAAATTGTTTGAGGTCAGCGGAGAAATTTGTAGAGCAATACGTGTTTTTAGTAATCGGTTCGAGTAATTTGTAAACGGTTTAAAATATTTTTTAATTAGTTTTAATTTTTAGTCGCGGGTACGTGTATTTATTCCGGCAATGTGTTACATTCAGTGATATGTCGAAGTTTGTTGGACTTTGAGATTTTTGAACTTTGGAATATTTAGAATTTTGGAATTTTGGCGGTTTTGAGATTTGGGAATTTGAAGGTTTGAGAGTTTGGACATTTGGGACTTTGGTAGTTTATAGTTTTGGAATTTTTGTATTTTGGGGTATCAGAATTTTGGAATATTAGTATTTGGAAATGTTGGAACTTTGGAATGTTGGATTTTTGGGATTTTTTAATTCTGGGGTATTGAAATTTAGGTGTATTGGAATTCTGGGATATTTAAATTCTGGAGTATTGGAATTCCGTTATATTGGTATTCTGGGATATTGAAATTATGGGGTATTGTAATTCTAGGTTATTGGAATTCTGGGGTATTGGAATTCAGGAGTATTGGAATTCTGAGGTATTAGAATTTTGGGGTATTGGAATTCAGGAGTATTGGTATTCTGAGATATTGAAGTTATGGGATATTGGAATTTTGGGGTATAGTAATTCAGGAGTATTGGAATTCTGATGTATTAGAATTTTAGGGTATTGGAATTCTGGGATA
Organism: Megachile lagopoda; assembly: GCA_036983795.1. NCBI lineage: Eukaryota > Metazoa > Arthropoda > Insecta > Hymenoptera > Megachilidae > Megachile > Megachile lagopoda. Next base: position 2,509,728 of record CM072798.1, on the reverse strand, counting down.
TTAGAATTTTCAGGTATTGGAATTCAGGAGTATTGGAACGCTGTGGTATTAGAATTTTGGGGTATTGGAATTCAGGAGTATTGGAATGCTGGTGTATTAGAGTTTTGAGGTATTGGTATTCTGGGGTATTGGAATTCAGGAGTATTAGAATTCTGGGGTATTGGAATTCAGGAATATTGGAATTCTGAAATATTTTAATTCTAGAATACTGAAATTCTGGTATATTGGAATTTTGGGATTATGGAATTTTAGGGTATTGGAATTCTGGGATATTAGAATTTTGAAGTATTGGAATTCTGGAATATTGGAATGCTGGTGTATTAGAATTTTGAGGTATTGGTATTCTGGGGTATTGGAATTCAGGAGTATTAGAATTCTGGGGTATTGGAATTCAGGAATATTGGAATTTTGTGATTATGGAATTTTAGAATATTGGAATTCTGGGATATTAGAATTTTGAAGTATTGGAATTCTGGAGTATTGGAATGCTGGTGTATTAGAATTTTGAGGTATTGGTATTCTGAGGTATTGGAATTCAGGAATATTAGAATTCTGGTGTACTGGAATTCAGGAATATTGGAATTCTGAAATATTTTAATTCTAGAATACTGAAATTCTGGTATATTGGAATTTTGGGATTATGGAATTTTAGGGTATTGGAATTCTGGGATATTAGAATTTTGAAGTATTGGAATTCTGGAGTATTGGAATTCTGGGATATTGTAATTTTGTAATACTTGAATTTTGGAAGTTTGTAATTTTGGAAATTTGTAATTTTACAATTTTGAAATTTTTGATTTTTTCAACCTTTGACTCTTGAAATTTTAAAATCTTAGAACTTTGAATTTTTATAATGTCAAACCTTTGAAATTGAATAGATTTTCGGAATTTAAGGATATTAGATTTTTAGAATTTTACAATTTTGCAATTTCAGAATTTTTGAGTATTATAACTTTAAGAAAAGAATAACCTTGTTCGTTCCGACGTATAAAAGTTTGAAAGACTCCGTCATAGAGTACATGAAAGGAGAAAAGGAGAAAATGAAATGAATGGGTCAGACGTCTTCCTCTACTTATTTCACCCTGTCTATCATCACTGTTCCGAGTTTATCTCGATTCAAACAGAATCAGGGCATTTGGTGGTCAACTTTAACAATTTCAACTTCAATATCATAATATTTGAAATTTAATAATCATTCATATACAATAATCATATTTTCTTCATTTTTACATTTTCTATAAAAGTAATTCAACTAATTTTTCTGTTGATAATAAAAACATTAAAGAATTTAATTATTAATACACTTATAAATTGCAGGATTTTATTTTTAAAAGTTTATTAATAAATTTATTTCCATTTATATTTTCATTATGAAATACAAAATTATATTTAATTTATATTTCATAAAATTAAATTTTCATGAATTTCTAAAAGTCGTTTAAAAATTAATAAAAATTATTTATTCATATCCTGAAATATTTAATATTTTATCAAATGTTAATAAAAATCTTGAAACTTGATTTTAATAAAAAATAATGGAACTCTTCTCTTTGTGTATTAAAATAAAAAAATAATTGTGAACGTTTATTTATACTTTTTACTATTTATTTCGATTTGCTTTCATTAACAATTTTTTTTTGTTTCAAATAAGAACGATATTTCACAATTTGTTAATAAAACCTGACAAGTGAATATGTTCTATTAATTAATTCATTACTTCACGAGTTTATCGATTATAGAATGGAATATTTCACTTTTAATTAAATTAGTATTTCAAATCAATTTTCAAAGACTAACATTTCCTACAAACGAAATGCAAATGAATAAACGTTGAAATAACACTTTCAATTTTCGTTTCGTTCTTTATACACACGGGATGTTTTTTGAGGCTGTTCTAAAATTCAATCGCGACTGAATGTGTTAAACATCATCTGTCTCGACGCCTTTAAAAATGGATTGATAGACATTCGTCAACACGTTTACGATTTTGCATGCTATTAATAAACTCTAGACAATTTTAAGGGTTTTAACATTAGTTTTTATTTTAGTAATAATAAATTACTTATACGACAAATATGAATATATAATTTGTTTAAATTTATGTGCATTAAAATAAATATCAATATTTTGTTAAAATCAAAGCTTAAAGTTAAAAACTAAAAATTTAAAATTGAAATAAAAATTGTTTGTAGAAAAAATTAAAACTCAATCAATTTTAATATACAATTTAAATAAAATTATATATTTATACTTGTATCAATCATTTATTATCATTGTTTTGTATCAAAATTAATTAAGATTAAAACTAAAATCTTTAAATTAAAACCCTTAAAATTTAAGATTAAAATTTTTCAATAAATATTTTTAAAAAATTAAAACTTATTTTAATATATTTCAATTTGAACAAAATTATACATTCATATTTGTTGTATCAATTATTTATTATTTTCTTTTAAATCAGAACTACTTACAATTAAAATTATTTGTATAATGCATTATAATAAATTCTACATAATATAATAAATTACATATAGAATTCTCTTAGGTAAATAAAATATCAGTTTGTAGTTAGTTTTTACAAATATTAACAAATATTGTAATAAAACGTCACTAATTTAGGAAATTTACATTTAGAAATTAGAAAACTTCAAATTTGAAATGGAAAACGTTTTTGACGGGTTTTGATTATTGACAATTAACGAAATTCCATTTATATGGCCCTTTTCAAAACTTCTACCGTTCAGGGCCATATATCAAAACTCCACTGTATTACTTCGAAATTTATATATAATTTTCTATTTTCTGCTTTCTATTTATAATTTTCTACGTTCTGACCAAATTTTTTAATGTAAAATAATTTATAATTTGCATCTGCACATTATATGTAAATATTTATTATTCTTCTGAAAGAATACTAATTTTCAAAAGTGCAGTGAAAAGATGTTGCAGTTATAAGATATTAAATAGTATTATGTTACAAAGAGAATAGTATAAATTTGAATACAAAAATTTTAAAGTTATTAATTAAATCAAGAGTGCAAGCAATAATAATAATTTTTTATGATATTAATAATTATCGATTACTTAATATTAGGTAAAATTCAATTTTCTTATAATATTAATTAGACCACTCAATTAACTAGATTTTAATACAAGTTCGATAATAAATTATATTAATTAATTAAAATGATCATCTATTTCATTGTGATCAAATTTTATATAAATATTCTGAAGAATTTTTTAACTCAATTTTCTCGAAATTTTATTCGAAATTATTACTTCTTTTTTTATACAAAATTATAGAGATTTTGTTGCTGTTATTTATTGTGGGACACCCTATATATGTAAGTATAATTGCAGGTTGCAAAGCTTTTATATGCGACCCAGTATATCTATGAATGTAGATCAATATCTACTGCGTTTGCGTGTAACTTACGTCGAACGGTATGAAAAACCGCGTATTATATAAAATTGTATGTGTACTTATTGTCAATATTATCGATTAAAATACATATCGATTATGATCTTATTATTAGCGAAAGCACGAACTTTCAAATTCCAAAATTTCACAATCCTAACTCAAAACGTTTAAACTCCATTTCTCAAATTTTCAGATTACCAAATTCCAAAAATTCCAAATTCCAAATTCCAAATTCCAAATTCCAAAAATTCCAAATTCCAAAAATTCCAAATTCCAAATTCCAAATTCCAAAAATTCCAAATTCCAAATTCCAAATTCCAAAAATTCCAAATTCCAAAAATTCCAAAAATTCCAAATTCCAAAAATTTCAAATTCCAAATTCCAAAAATTCCAAATTCCAAAAATTCCAAATTCCAAATTCCAAAAATTCCAAATTCCAAAAATTCCAAATTCCAAAAATTCCAAATTCCAAAAATTCCAAATTCCAAAAATTTTAAATTCCCCAAACCCCAAATTCCAAAAATTCCCCAAACCTCAAATTCCCCAAACCCCAAATTCCAAAAATTCCCCAAACCCCAAATTCCAAAAATTCCCCAAACCTCAAATTCCCCATACTCTAAAATCCCGAAGCGCCAAATTTCCCAAGCTACTGATTCCCCAAACCGTAAATTCCCAAAACTACAAATTCCTAAAACTGTAAATGTCCTGAATTTCAAATTCCCAACTTTGTGTGTAAATTAAAAAATTTGCCGTGAAATAAACCAACGAGCGAAGACAAAACGAAGATGCAATTTGAAATATTGCGCTATTCCGTCATATTAAAAATTAGTTGCACTAATGCACGCAGGCAGCGCAAGTTACAGTCATCGTTGCGACATCTATCTTCATATAGTTTGTGGAAATTTGTTTCCTTACCAGGAATGTGGTGAATGTCAACACGTTACAGTGATTTGTGAAATAAATTTATTACATTGTAAAATTGTTACAATATTTTAAATAAGTGATAATTGGAAAGTGAAGTTTCATATAATTAAATATGAACGAAAATTTGTTGAAAGAAATACAATATCTGACACGTAAGTTTATGTTTCGTTAATTACTCTGTTGGTCGTGAATAATGAACAAAGACAGAATTTGCACGTTAAAAATATTGTAAAAAAAAGTTACATCTAGATCTAGAAAACAAATATGTGCGATAACTTTAAAAGCTATTATTCGTTTACCTGTTATAAGATTGTAAACATTGAACCAATTATTAATAGAAATAGAAAGTGATATATTACCTACTATTCTAATAAAATTCATATTAAAACCGATTTAGTATATGAATGCTAAAAACTAATGGGTTTAGTATAATATTTTCGTACATTAATCTAATAAATTAATAACTTCTTTAATGTAGGTTAAATTTTGTTCTGTTCTAGGTTTAATAGAAAATCATAAAAAAAAATCATTGGATACATTATGTTGTGTGGAAAAAAATATTACAAATCAAAATTTAAATTTAGCACAGACAGAAAAATGTGCAAGTATACTTTATAAATCTCAATTGTCCAAAATTTCTAATAGCATTTCAGGCAACGAATTGACTAGTACCAATGTATACATTAATCCAAACTTTAAACCTCAAAATTCTGCTATACACATTAATCCAAAACTCCGTATGAAATCTTTGGTCCATATTAATCCGAAAATGATGAATAATGTCATAAATTCTAATGAAAATGTACAATGTAATTCGGTAAACAAAGCAACAAATGTTAAACAAAGTCCTGTGCAAAATTCTATAAAGAAATCGGTACATGTTAATCCAAAATTAATGAAAAAACTATCTTCCTCTATGCAACCGAAACCAGAGGAGCATAAGGAAATAGTAATACAAAATATTACACATCCAGTGTGTTCAAGATTAAAATTTGTTAAAAGTACAAATTCTCCAAAGGTTATTCAAAGTCAAAAGAAAGTTAGCAATAATAACATTTTAATTTTATCGCGTAGAAAACTTATACGCGTGAAACGAGGATCAAGAAAATCAATAAGTACTTCTCAAATAGAACTTTGTAAAATTAAGAAGTCTTCAACTTCGTTAGTAAAAACTGTAAAACCAATATCTCAAAAAGTCGTAAGAACAAAATTATCAAATGCTTCGCAGCAGTTGATTAATAGAAATCTTACTCTTATAAAATCATCAATGGTGAAACCTAAAATAAACAAGTACAGAATTGATAGAACCATACCAAAAGCAAACAACAAAGAACATATAGGCATTAATAGAAAAAAGGCTGTGTATGTATCTAAAAATAGTAGATATACTTTGGTAATCGTAGTTGTATTAAATAATTACAGTTGATGACTTAATACATATTTACATTTATTTTACACACGTTTTAGGAATAATAAAATGCAATTAGTAACAATTGGAGGAATTGTTTATAAATCTTCTAAAAATCAGTTAGTACGTAACAGTTATGGAGTAAAAAGTAAGTTATATTTTTAACAATTTTTATAGATTATAATTAAAATTATAAAAGTATCTGATACAAGACTTTATCCTTCATATACTTTCAATTTAGAAAAACGGACATTAAATTTAAAAGCTGATAAATTTGTTATTACTACTAATGGAAAAAAATTACGTAGAATAAAATCTGCAAAAGAAATGTCAGAAAATCCTAATATGAAAGCATTTTATACAAATAAATTTAAATTGTCATCTAACATATCAAAAACAAATTATAAAACCAATATAAGGTATGTAATTGATATGATTACCTTCCTCTTTCTTGTGGTTCTATAATATTCATACTGATAATTACTTTTTTTACTAACAGCAATAAAGTCAAACAAAAAAGTATACAGATATTACGCAATAAAATGCAAAAAAATAATCAACCATGTTTGATATTTCAAAGATTTGGATACTGTTCGAATCATACAAAGGGAACTTGCATAAAACGCCATGATAAAAAACAAATTTCCCTCTGTAAAAAGTGAAGTTGATTTTTCTATAGTTTCATTTCACTTTATGTATAAACATTTTGTATTTGACAATAACAATTTTTCCTAGGTTCCTTCAAGGAAATTGTTTACTTGACAAGTGTCCATTATCTCATGATGTGGGTCCTGAAAAAATGCCAACTTGTAAATACTTTTTAGAAGGTTGCTGTACACGCGACGCTTGTCCTTACCGCCATGTCAAAGTTTCGTCCAATACTCCAATTTGTATTGAATTTTTACAAGGATACTGTGCCAAAGGTAGTAATGTAAGTACAATATTTTCTATACTTATGTAAACGTAAAGTTTTAAACAATTGTTGCATTTATAGGTATATATTATTTTTATATACCTCGCTATACGATAATTTTAGTTATAAAATATTAAGACTGTCATCGTATATCTTTTATTGTGTATTAATAATGCATAAAAGACAATATTTCAAAACACCTGGAGATTTCTTCTTTTACAGTGTAAACAACGGCATGAAAATTTGTGTCCCGAATTTGTGAAAACCAACAAGTGCAGCAAAGGTAAGCATTGTCCTTATCCACATAAATCACAATCATTTTCTAATACACAAAATCATTTGAAAAGAAAGTATGACATATGTAGTAATCAAGTAGTTCCTCCTGCTACAAAGGATACTTCCTCCTCTAATAATGAAAACAGAGTTAGATATTATGAACAAGCAGATACTTTAAACAAATCTCTCGATAAGAAAAGAGAAAGTATTATGAAAAAAATAAAACTTATGAAAAGAGTAGAATCTATAGCTTGTTCTGATATATCAAGTGAAACATCTAATAATAACACAGATGTAGAAATAAGTGAAAATAATACTGAATTAGAAGTAGTTTCTAATTCAACAGTATTGAAACGACCTCCTATTGGTTTTTTGCCTGCTTATATACCTATCAATTGATGTAGATACTACATCTGTAAAATTCTAGATTTTTTATAGTTGTCTGTACATTTGTGTATATCTATTTTGACTAATATATCATGTTCTTGTCATTTGATAAAACAACTTATGTTTTGATTAGTAACAAATTTATATTTATAGTTATTAAAACATTAGATTTCTATTCTATTATGTTCAAATATACACAAAAAAAAAATCAAGAATTATATTTTGTAACATATATACACTCATGTAAATGAAGAATGTATATTTAACAAAATGAAAGTATTTTATGTACATATAAATGTTATAATTATTTTATATACCTTTGTCTCGTTTCTCCTCTTTTCCCTGAAATATAATCTTACTAAAACAAAATTTATGTACGTGAAAAAGCGAAAATTGTAATAAATAATTAACAAAGTATTTATATGTGTTATCAGAAAATGATACAAATTTCATATATTTTTTTGACTTGTTCGCGTGTACACTTACAATATTTACAATATAGTGTATATAAATGTATAATACATTTTTCTGTAAGAGTACAAAGTTGATAAATTCGAACATGGTCATATGAAATAATTTATACAAAAATTTTAGACATAAATAGCTACTTCAATATTGTATTATAATACCTATACATTTTTACACAATAAGGAAGCAACAAATGTTCAGTAAGTTTATTTCAACTGTATATAAGGATCCAGTTAGTAGGATGATTATATGCTAATAATATTGGACTATGTAATAATAATGAAATCGTGTCTTCATTAACAGCATTTGATATAATAAACCACTGGTCAAGCCAGTTTCTCATACTTTCTATTGACATATTTGCAGGACTTACACCCCTAAACGAAAGTGCCTAAAACATTTATAATTAAAAAATATATAGTAATTACAATATAATATGGGTTTATGTACATAATTTAAAAATATATTCATTTAGAAACTCATGCACACCCAGCGTATTTCGTCGTTTGGCATTTTTATACTTCCACCTTGTTTTTGTATAGCTTGATCCATTCGTTTTATTAGCATACCTCTTTCTATCAATTTTTGTTTTTTAAAAAGTGTCCAAGAAGATATATCATGAATACCGAGCAATTCTTTCTAAAAATATAATCCATAAGTTTAATATTATTATTTTTAATAAATTATAAATTGTCTTCCTTTCAAAACTAATGAGTATGAGCAAAAAATTTTAAGATTATTGAATAAAATACAATTAATTGTAATTACAATAAATTCAACATACTATATGCTTTCTTTTAAGGCTGTTTAATGAATAGGGATAACCAGCAAATAATTCAGAGCAAGCAATAATATTTTCCACATGAGGATGTGTGCCACTACCAAGGCATGCAATAATATCGTTCCATTTTATTTTCAATGTTTGATTTGTAATACTATGAAGTTCTGCTTGCATACATCTAAGTAATGGTCTGTTATGTCTTAATCGCCTCTTATGGTCCAATAGCATAAAATCAAGTCTTTGTTGTAATGTCCAATAATGGTAAGTTAGAAGACGTTTTGGAAAGTAATATGCCATAGGAAAAATGATATAATTTGTGAAAGGAACAGCTGATATTAATAAAACAGGACATAGTTTTATCAAATCCTTGGGCACTGTATATGTCAATCGTAATTGTTGAATGGTTAAATTATCAGTATCAGAAGAAGCCAGTTTTTTCGCTATTATCATATATTCTTTTACATCTTTAAATAATTCTTTAGTTCCAATACTAAATATACGATATACGTGCATTGTTCGTGGGAATTTTTTTGCCAATACTTGTTCATAATTTTTAATATAATTTATGTATCTATCAAACCAATACTTCTTGATGTTAGATACTTTACTTTTCTCAATTTTCTTACTTTTTTTCCCCCATGATATTTGATTTTGTATATTAGTGTGTATAAAAGATAAAGCTGTTTTATTTTGGAAAATATGTTGTTGACGTATTAATTTATGGATCATTATGATTTTGTTTATACTATATCATTTCAAACGTGTTTATATTATGTAGTATTTTTCAAGTTTAAATTAACAATATGATATTACTGTAAAAGAAAGAGAACAGTCTAAGAAGATTAACTGGAATATTATTCGTTTTTTTATATTATTTGTTTAATTTTATTATGGTGTAGTTTATTTATTAATGAATTCTGAATATAAAAATATTAATAAGATATTTAAATCGTGAGGTAATTTTTATTTTTCAGATAGCTTTTAGTACGGTAAGTTACAGATGCTGCACACTCGCAATTACATATAAAATCTTATTTGCGTTCAATATATAACTACTTCTTCGAATTTAACTTATTACTTATAGTAGATGTTACGAATTTATTATAAAAGTAAAATAGACATGAAACCCTAAACATAGGACACAAAAATTACTCATAATAGAGTTATAAGGTTATAGCCAGTTCTGGAAGAATTCTTCCGCGCATCTAAGCTGGATTCAGAAGGTTCTTTAGTACCAACAGTAGAAGTATAACAATTTCTTAGAGATTTTTTTTTGTCAATTTCCTAGAAAACACTACGTATTTCTCCACAAGCATGAAGATGGCGTTCGAATCTCCTCGGGACTAAATTTGTAACAAAACTCGCCTTTAGAGTAAGTATACGTATTACGAGTAACGCTTTGCGCGCCCTTCCAAAACGGGGATTTCCTTTCATAACAAAAATACTAATTTTTAAAACGTAAACATATATATTTGTTTAAATGAAAACTGTAATATACATTACTTTTGTATCTGTATTTTTATTGCCATTTTGTATAAAGAAACGATAATACTAATTCAAAACATTTGATTTGTATTTAGCGCCATGCGATTTGAATTTGGCGCCATGCATTTGAACCTTTTTTCACATCCAAGTTTGTTTGAAAAAAATATTCAAAACCTTACTGAAGAATTTATTTTATTTATAGATACACTTCTGAAATCACAAAAATCTAAAAAGAATTCTGCATGTTCATATGATCCATTGTTAACAAAGTCTCCAAAAAGTTAGAAATAATTTCAAATACTACTTTCAGACAGTGAAAGTCTACTAACGGATAGTGAGGCACTTGAAAAGAACCTTACAAGAAATGGTCTGAAAACTAATGGTACGCTGTATAAACATGTTTTATAAATTAATAGATTCACAGCTTTTGCGCATAAGGAGTAAAAATATATATTTTTTGTGATTTACTTCACAAAAAACGTATATGGTTCACAAGTAGCTGCGAATTTTTTACTTTTTGCATTGATTTAAAAGTATATATGTGTGGAGTTGGATTTTCTTTTCTCTTATTTCATGCACAGTATAATATATATACATAGTAAATATGTAACAAATAATGTTACATAACAGAATGTCTAAACAGATTTATTTTTTAATAAATTGACAAATTATAAATGTCATGGTAATATATCACCATTGCTAAAAACAGAAAGACTAACAATTTTTTTATAATATATACAATTGATTATTAATGAAATTCAAATTTCCTGTTATTTAATAAAATTGAAGGCACATGTAGAAATATTTTACAGGAATGTAATACAAATTATGTAAATGTATATGGAAAACTTTTGGTTTCTACTATGTAGAATATCGTTAATTAGTTATACAATACATTGTTACAACCAATAGAAATTAATTGTTATTATACAATGTTTATCTATATACATATGTAGAAATACATAAAAGTATTTCATTATACTATCAGTAATTACATATACTGAAAATTAAAATTGAAAGAAACACATGAAAAATTGGCTTACCATAGCATAAAAATTGTTTAGTTTTAGGATGTAAAATATTTTTAAAACAGACTGTATGTATATGTATAGTGTGTATTTGATATAAAAATATTTAAAAAGATTATTAGTTTTTACACGTATTTAATAAGTTAAACTTTAAAAATATTGAGAATGGCACATATTTAGTAAATTAATTAATAGTTTTAACACAAGTTACTGATATCAGCCTTTGAATCTGGACTCAATGAGCTCCAGTAAGTATTAATACACTTCTGTAATTTTAATTTAGTTTCTATTTTACTATTTACGTTACACACTTTATCGATTTCGTAATGTTCTGCTACTAATTTGTCTATCCACTCATCCAGATTAGAGTTAACGTTGTTTTCATCACCAGCGGTATAAACAGTTCGTTCATAAAAATTTATGGAGCTTAATAAATGTGACCACTTTTTGTTCATTTCTTCAGTAACATGGTAACTATTTCCAGATGCATCATTCACTTCTTTGGATTTTTCTGTGTTGATCTTTCTATTTTTCCAGTATCCCAAAGGAGTTACCAAAAACTTCATTTTCGCTATTAATAAAGAATCAGCGACTAGGAGCAGATGCCACGTACCCACAACTAGATGTTCGTTCAATTGTGGTTTAACATATCCTGACTGAAAACGAGCAATATATTAATCGCTTAAAGAATGTTACAAATAAATTAAGTAATTGAACAAAAATTATATAATTACCAAAGTTGTTTCTTCGAGTTGTATATAATTAACATCTGCTAACCGACCATATGGATCCACCCAAAGTATCGATAAATTTTGTGGTGTATTAATTCCAGTATCGAATTCGTACCATAAACCTGGATTTGAGTATGGTCCTATGCTTCCCATTAAATTTCTGAATGTCTTTTCTTTTTGATCATAATCCGTATTAACGGATAAACTTTGTATTTTTCCCAGCCACTCTCGACTAGTAGAAAAGTTGCGTCTTAAATAGACCAAAGATTCTATTTGTTCCACATATTTTTCATGAATTGTCGTTTCTGCAAGAATCAATATTCCGACGAACTGATTGTGACTGAAATAGGCAGTAGTTTCCAAAAGGCGAACATTGTTATAATCTATATTTAGCTTACGAAAAACTAATCTTGCTAAAGAATTCGAAATAGTTAATTGCGCATCGTCACTCAAAGGACTCAAGTCTGCTGTATGATATAGATTTTGCCAGTACGCATCGTAACCTTTTGCAATAATGGTTTTGTTTATTCTTTCAGGGTACAACCATTCTTCTACTCTGTCTATGATTCTTTGATCAATAACAGATTCAAATTTTCGGGCAAAAAACAAGTTACGATCTATTGTATTTCGGATTCTGCTAAAATCCTCAAGTTTAAAATCATTTGGACTGCAACCGCACCAATCAACTACTGCTTTATACTGGCATTTACATCCTAATTTCCTTTTCCAGTTAGTAACGTGTAAATTGTTATCAATGTATGTATTACAAAATCTCGAGTTACGTAAAACTGTATGGAAAAAAGACTCGGCAGGTAGTAAAGTATATTTAAATACTTTTAGTAGATCAGTCACTAATGGATCAGGATTTGGATTAGCAACGTATTCTACAAATTCTCTGCTTAAAGCTACCCAGTCGCTACCACCGTCTATCTGAATACCTATAAAACAATTATTTATAATAAACTGAATAAAACAAGAGAAAGACAAAGGTAGAAAGGGAAATTTACCATCTGGTAACTTACGATCACCTATTCTCCACATACGAGTTTCACATTCTACAAAAGTCTTATCTAAACCTTGTTTCGTGATAAACCTCTGAACTTCTCTTCCATGAGATTTTACAAAATTCATACCTCTATTTAAACTAAGAAATTGCGTTAATTGTGCATTATTTTTTATAGGAAAATCAGATTCCGATAAGTTAACGAGGAAATCCCAGTGTTGATTATGCGCAAGCATTTGCTGTGCTGATTTCAGAAGAGTTGTCAACAGACTTGCACCTCCCCAAATACTTGCATGACGTAAATTTTCTCCCCTCGCCACTTTAATATTATTCGTTTTGCAGGATTTCTCTATCTCTAACATTTCCCGATAAAGATAATCTTGTCGCTAAAAGTGCAAAACACGTTAATTACAATAAATCATTTATTTGGAAGTATTAAAAATTTGTTTAATTACCGCGTCGACATGAATGTAAAATAAATGTGAAGGATGATACAAAACAGTAATAAGTCGTTTCACTTGTCGACTAGCTCTGCCGTTCACTGTTAATAAGTAAGCAATTCGTGCAGGTTTTTCATTTTCACTATCTGTACTTGCATTTCGAGCTATTTGAGCTTTGAATCCTATGAAAGATATAAATACTTCATAAACAGAGGTTACTATTATATGAATAAAAGTTTTACATGCATAATTATATTAATTAGTTAATTTTCTTACTCTGAATTCCAGTCGAAAACACATTAATAGTCAAATATCCACCACAGGAATATTTAGGATTACCAGAGCATTTCATATTGCAACTAGAATCTGGTAATCGTTTTAGCTGTGATGGTTTTTCCATTCCACAAAAACATTCAACTCTGAAATTAAATACTTGAATATCTGAGGATAATGTACTTTTACATATTTGTTACTAGTACCATATATGTATTGGATGTAATTTTTTATGAAAGCAAAAGTTCAAAGTAAGCTCCTGGTATAGAACTATCAGAATTATTGTGTCTCATGTCTAAATCAATTCAATTTAAAAAAATGGATGTATTGTATCTATATACTTACGAATATTCTGTACCAGCATATAAATATCCTGATTGAAGACACAAAAAAGCACAGCGCTCTGGAGAATTGTTCCCTTTAAAAATATGATAATAACCAGAAAGTACTCTTAATGTTTTATCATCTCTAAAACATCCTAAACTGACTGGTTTATTTATAAATCCTGGAGAATGAGAGCACAGAGACTGTATTCTTTCTGGGTATAGTAATCCCTGTTGATTAAGGCACGTCACATTGACAATGCGTTGTTTGCATGTTTGACTTTGTGCACGTGTTACAGCGCTCACTGCTTCTCTGCCAGTAAATTCACAAGGTGGCGTAAAGTTTAATGATTTATAATCTAGTTTAATTCTAGAAGTGCGGTTTATCTGAGACTGTGATACTTTATTCGAATTAGGATGTTTATCTGGTGGAAGTTTCACTTGACGTAAACCTTTTGGTAAACCTTCATCTTCTTCGAACTGAGGTAAATCCTACAAAAAAATATAATTTATGTTATGACATAGTATCAAAAATAGTTTAACATTAACATTATTATTAATAAATTTACTTCTCCTGAAGATAGTTGGCTAGATTTCCGATTTCGAATTTCCAAACCGAAAAATGTATGAGCCAAATAAATTTGTACACACAGTACAGTAATACCAAATACAAAAAGTATTCGATATTTTCGTAAACAACTAGAAGATCGGGTTATTGAATGGTTCTTTGTTATAGCCATTTTTGTTATTCAACTTAAATTAATCATATCCTCCGAATTTGATTAATTTTGTAATTGTCATTGGTTAAATTAAAGCATAATCTTTTGTAAGATATAAGGAACATGTTGCACTTATGTATTTATATTCGATATTAAATATGTACTTGTATTCACTGTATTACATTACTTTATATATTATATACTTATATATTTACGTATAAATGTACATAAATAGTTCAGGTAGTAATAAATTACTGAAGGACAATAACAATGTGTAAAATGTAGGTTCGGTAAAATATTTTGGTGTAAATGTTTATTTAAATAGTTACTCGCATTTATCTTGCCTTTAGTTGAATGAGGAAATACAGGTTTAAAAGTTTACAAAAAGAAATTATGCGAGAGGACATTATTTCAATTGATATTATTTATTGCTACAAATTAACAAACATATATACATAAAAATCTATGTTGTGTCATAATGATAACTTGCCGCAATAATGTTATGGCAAATTCACATGATAGATTGTAGTGCACAGGGAACCAACCTTATGAATTTATATTTAATAAAATATGGGATTACCCAAAAGCAATCAGTTATTTTATGCTAATTATTATCACCATTACAATTTTAGGTAGTAAAAACGCCATGGAAAATAAAATAAAACAATAAAAAATTCAAATTTAGGCAAGGCTGCCATTTTTCCCAGGAAAACCAGATTTGTATTTTACTGTGCGTTCAGAATAACATAGATTTGTAATTTACACCCTATATATTTTCACAATTCAATACAGAGTATCTGTACACTAATCGCATCAAAGCGCAAAATTTTGATAACCTCAATCTTTGGATTATAATTCAAGTCAAACTGTAAAAAGATACTTTTAAAAATTAAAAAATGGATAAATATTTAAAACTCATAAACGCAGGTACTTCATATTCCAAACATATGAACCGTTTAAGTAATCGAATATTCGGCGAAGTAACAAGACCAACCCGAAGCAAATCTATGAAAGTTGTTAAGTTATTCAGTGAAAACCCGGTGAATAAACGACCAGAAATTATTGGCTGGTATCCACGTCATACTCAAACATCTGTATTAATGAAGCGTCTCAGAGAGTATGGTTTGTTTAGAGATGAACATCAGGATTTCAAAGAAGAATATGAACGTTTGAAAGAGCTTCGTGGTAAAACGAAGTGGGTGGCACCACATCTTAGAAATAAACAGAAATAAGTTCTCATTTTTTAAATGAAATGCATGAAATTGTCAATTCTGTATATAATGTATATCATATTATACATACATACTATTAAATAAAACATATTACATGTAAATAATAATGTAAAGACATAAAAATATAAAGGAAAGAAAGTATAAACTCCTTGAATGTGTAACAGTAATCCTCGAATGAGAAGTAGTTATTTCTTCAAAGTAAAGTGGTAATAAATATTCAAAATGAGTTGATTCTAATTGATCATTATTACGTTGTGTTATAACTTTATCAAGTTTTTTACTCTTACATAATCTTGATTTATTTGAGAGACTTAATTGTCCTTTGTTTAAATTTGTTACAATCTGATTATTGCTAGAATCTTTAGTTTTGCCAATTTCTTTGTAGTTATTAGTATTAATTGCTTTATCCACAGTATGTGTATGTGATAAATTATTAGGACGAAAAGAAGTTGCATTTGTATATTTAAACTTGTGAGAAACAGGAATGTATAATCTATTCCAAATATAGGATAGATTTTTATGTTCCATAGATGTTGTATATTGGGATATTGTTGTATCAGATACAGTTTGTGTTTCTATTTTGGCATTCGTTGACCAGTAATTTATTTGTGAATTTACTTGTAAAAAATTTGTGTTATTCCATAAATTATCTACACTTGTATTTTCTTTAAATTTGCAGTGGTTTTCATTTGATCTATGATTGTCTTTCCAGTTTTCTATTTCTTTATCATTGAAGATTAACTCCTTTATCCATGTCCTAAAATATTAGTAAGTTAATAATTATAATCATTTACTACAAGACTAGATAGAATTTAATATATAATGTTACTATAAACTTTATTTCTAAACATATACCTAAATGTATCAAGATTAAGATATGTTGGAAGATCTCCACATTCTAAAGAAAATTTTGTCCAGGATGCAATTCCAAGTAAAGCTGTTTCACGATGTTGATTTTCACATACAACTGGTGACCCAGGATTTCCAGCACATGCTTTTATTTCGTCTTTAAATTCCACCATTGCACAAAATACATTTGTATAATTTGCGCTTGTTTTTATCATATATGTGCATAATTTCCAGGAATTAAGAATTACTTCACTATACTGGATAGGTTTAGCCAAAACTTTGGAAAATGGTGAAACATAGCTTTGCCATCCAAATATTAAACATGGTGCATAATTGGCATCATATTTGACAGGTATATTTGGTAATATTATTTTACTATTACACATGTCAAATGATTTATTAAGTTTCATAAGGGCTATATTATAATCTCGATCGGGAAGAACAGAATAGGGTTCATAGTGAGGATGTATGTACGTAGCTTTTACAGATACTGTTTGTTTAGTATCAGTTCCATTGAGCCCAGTCGCAAATAAAACAATGGACTATATTAATAAAAATTAAAAGTATAATCTTCAATACTTTTTTTTAATATCAAGAATAGAAAATGACATACGTTTCTCTTGTCTTGTACACATTGTGCTGCAGTTAAAACCCAGTCTGATGATATAAGAACTCCACCACATGGTGCTACTGTTTGAAATTGTATTAACCAGGGAAACTGACCATCTTGAGCTCTTTCACCTCTAAGCAGTACACTCTTAGATTGTTCCAAATTTATTAATAATAAAAATAACAAAATATTTATTCCCATATTTGTTGTGATTAAAATGCAAAATATCATTTTATGCTCTCATGTGACTACCTTCAAGTTAGTAAAATTGCAACTGCATGCTAATAGAAATCGTTGTTACTAAACATAAAATTGTTTATTAAAAAATGACTAAAAATACAATATTAATTATGGCAAAAGTTTGGCAAAATTTGTATTTACAGAGTAGATACAAATATTAAATAAATGTATAAAAAGATGTATGTTTATCTAATGAAGAGTATGAAGTTATTTTGTTCATCATTTTGTAAGTAGACTTAATAATGCCTTTATGACTTTCATTGCTTATCTCTGAACATCAGTTAATAGTTTATAATTCTTCTTTATCATATTTCTTTTTATTTTCAGTTTCTGTATCTTTCTCTTTCTTTTTCTTCTTTTTCTTTTCCTTTACCTCGCTGCTAACTTCACCTTTTTCTTTAAGACAAGAATCATCATCCCCTTTTAATGCTCTGTCTGAACACAAATACCTAATAAAATAGAAATTATTTAATATTGTTGGATTGTATTCAACTAATGATAATTTATGTATAATTTGAAATCAATACCTAGTTAAAGGAATGTTTCTTT
Source organism: Megachile lagopoda (assembly GCA_036983795.1). Classification (NCBI taxonomy): domain Eukaryota; kingdom Metazoa; phylum Arthropoda; class Insecta; order Hymenoptera; family Megachilidae; genus Megachile; species Megachile lagopoda. The sequence goes on along the minus strand of CM072798.1, from coordinate 2,491,668 downwards.
GATAATTAAAATACCATTCTTCAATATCAGACTCATAATTTTCAAGTAAATCTTCGCACTGTGATTTTAAAGTTGTTATTTCTACAGATGGTTTATCCCACAATTCATATGGAATTCCCAACTCAACTTTAACACCTCTATCCCTGTATACATACAGAATTAAGCAAACTTTAGATATTGAATTTGATTCAAATACATACTGAACTTGATGCCATTATTAATCATTATGAATTAATATTTATCGTATAGAACTATTATCTTACACAAGTCCATGAAGAGTTTTAAAAGTTTGACTCATTCCTTTGGAAAATCTGGTACTGTCTGAACGCTCTTTGTGAATATTATATTCCAGTACACGTTCACAAAGATCTTCCATACTTTCTATTAGACGTAGTTCCCTGAAAATGATAGTTATAAACTTTATAAAAAGTATTATACCCTATAAATGTACAATACAAGGAAGAGTCCAAATATATGTGAAATTTACGATTTTGTATATTCTTTCTTTTTCTTGGGCGCAACATCGTCGACCGAATAACCAATTTCGAGCTTATCACGTGTTTTACCCGTTTCATCTAATCTTGCCTCTAATTCTGTGGCAACGACCTTACAAACTGAAAAATAATGTATTATGTATAATATATATTTGTAACAAGTTACATCTTTATATTGTATATATGATATATATACAAATACCTTCACACTTGTTGGCATATTTTACACCTTGCTCCTCTTCAGGACCACCAATTACAAAATATGAAAACAGTAATTGCGTTAAAATAATTTGCAGTAAAACGTACATTGTTCAATCACAAAGTTATAATTGTTAAAGGAACTGTTGAGTTACGGAACGGTTATGAACATTTATGTTAGCTTGCATCTGATCACAGCTGAATTTTCTATGTTAATATTATTGCAAACGTGTCAAAACTGCGCGCTTATAATATAGATAAAGGCACTTATATTAAAAAACACTTTATACATATTTATTTATACTCATGTTCAATATCAGAAGTAACACAGTTTGAAGAATGATATATAATAAACATGATAAACACAAATCATCAAAAGATTAACTGTTCGATTTATTCATTTTCCTGTATTGTTTAATATAGAAAATGCATTTATATCAATTTTATTTAATAGCATATGAATAAATGGTTTCTATTTATTTGGTGGCTATATTTTATTCGTTAATATGAAGCGGTATGTTCAAAAACAGCCAATGAGAATAGACCACATAAAAAATGTTTATTTCAGTAACATTAGATAATCAATGAACAGTTTGCATATGACAAATTAATATTTTTATTCTTCTACTTTAATCTTATAGCATTTACCGAGATTTTGGAAAATTTGCAACATCTTAACATGATTTTAAACGGGATATCTATTTAAATATTTTTTTTCTTTATTTTGAGTAAACAAGGAGGATATATTAACTGAGAATTTGTATGACACTTATGTTTAAATTTCGGTTTTTCTTCTTTTCTTTTTTTTAGTTTAAATATTAATTAGTAAAAGGTGGACTACATCAATGGATTCTTTTTGTTCTATTTTAACATTATATTTTTGCTCATTAACATTTGGACAGATCTTTAATATATACAAAAGCAGATACCCATTTACAAAGAAAGTTTATAAAACCTAGCAAACAAAGCATATAATGAATGTACAATCACGTACTTATTGTTTCTGATTATAATAGTTGTGTAAGTAAATATGTCTCTTACCTGAGACAGTATTTATGGGGTTCTGTTTTAATAATAAACAAAAAAGAAAATAAAACTGTATAATGTTACTTACATAGTGATCATATTTTCTATCTTACTCTTTTTCATTCTTTCCCTCTCTTTTTCTGTTTTAAAACTGAAAAGAGTATTGTATAAACTGTTTTGTACTACATTCTCATCATTTGTTCAAAAGATGTTAAATCCAGTTTCCTGTATTCTTTTTAATGGTACACAAAGTAATTTGTACAATAATATTACAAACTAGTTTTTAAAGGATCATTAAGAATGTAAGACAGTATTACTTAAACCGTTAGAAAGTTATAAAAAGATTATTAAATTATGTATGAATTTTATTATTATTATAATCTGTTATAAAAATGGTTTGTAACATTTTATACAAATTACTTTGTGTAAATTTCAACTATAGTAATGTTTTTATTTTTAAAACAATGGTCTCATTATAAAATAAAGGAAATAAGAAATGCTAAAAATCTAATTACCTTCTAATTTAATTGAAGATAAATAAAAAAAACTAACTATAAAACTGTTTTACTCACAGAGTAAGAATTAGTTGATACTAAGCTTAAAAAGTTCAAAATTTTACAAAAATATGAGACTCAACAATTTGATACCGTAAAAGTTCTCGAAAATGACGGTTCAATATTTTAAAAATAAATTTCCAAATAATTAAAACATACTATTGAAGACTGCGATATGAAAAAAATTTGGATGCAACAGAAATTATGGTAAAAAAGTTAGTTGTTTTATTATGCAGAATAGAATGTAATCTTCTAGTAGAAATAGGAAAGATCATTTGCACAAAAATAAAAGAAAAACTAAAATAACGACAGTAACTTTTTATAACGCACTTTTATTTATGTTTGTACTTATTTACAAATAAGTATAAGTAGCAAATAACATAATTTTCAGATTTTTCACATATAGCATTCTATTCTGCATGACACCTCCGTTTTGATTGTCTGCTCCAATAATAGGACTCATAAACAGACAAACAATTGAAAATTCCTGATATATTTTTCAATATAATAAAATTCTTCTGTATATAATAAAATTATTTTAACATATTCAAAATACTTATTTCTCAAAATCAATTTTTTTTTTAATTAAATAATAAAAATGATAAATTAACGTAAAAGAAAATGCAGCTAAAAATAGTTTTAGCTCTTAAAAAATGCTTGTTATACAGTTCTAAAAGAAATGCGATTAAAAAATCAAACAGCTACCATTGTGCAGAATTTCGAATTTTTGAAAACAGTAACATTTTCTGTCGAAACTACGTTGTTCAACTGCTTGAAAATTGAATCTGATATTGAACACTTATTTGAACTTCGTTTAGTGATTACAATAATTTGTACCATTTTAATTCGCTAATTAGATTACCTGAACTCAACAGAATTACTTCACTTATGCTATATTGATGTTACAAATTTACTGTATTTATGAAGAAATAGAAATTCTTTTACGATTTACTTCTAATTAAAACTGGTTGTTCCATTGAAGAAGGTCATGGTACAATGTTGAGAATTTGTAGTTTCTAATAATGATATTTCGTAACAAGTTATTTAGAGACAGTTACATCATATCGTTCAGTATAATCTTATACTAGTCATGTGTTTTGTTTTCTTTTTTTTTTTCAACAATCTCATAGATGTAACACAACTAGTGACTCGTAAACTTTCAATTTTGTAATCAATCGACGAAAATTTTTACAGTTTCTTTTATAATTTTCTATTCAAATAATTATAAAATAATATTCGTTATTATTAGTAAAATATTGCTCACACTCAGCCGAATCTGCTGACTCTTACTAGATTATTATCACAAACGTTACATTATGAAATTGTTGGATAATGATCCCTATCACCATTTTGTACATATAAGACTACTCTTTTGTTACTTCGAACGAAACGCAAAATTTATCAAGTTTTGTTCATTATAATGGTACAGAAGAATGAAGAGAACCTAACTTTAGAAACTACAACATTCAGTACTTAATGAAACCATATCTATAACTTACGTGTATTTCATACATTGTCTTAAAACAGAAGTGTGCTTAGAGCCAGAAACATTTGTTTCATTTATTTAGATATACATAACTTTTGGTTTCAGTTCAGTCTTGTTGATAAAAATACGTTGTAGAAAGCATACTATCGAGACAGAAACATTTCATTTGATTAAATCTTTATTTTTGTTTCTTTGTATCAGTTGGTGCACAAGCGGCCCTTCATAACGAAGTTCTGATGTTAATGTGGGCTTTAAAAATTCGTTTTTCTGAATTATTAAAAAAATGGAAACAGCGGGTGTTCCGTCGAAATAAGTATCGTGTTCGAAAATATGTTCAAAAAAGATTTTGCCTTTCCATTATTTGTGTCTTAAACGTTCACCACCTGTACAGCTATACTATAAAAAAAAATTACAATATAACACTTAAGTCTAAAACGACTGGAATCAAATATTTTTTAATGCATGAAAGAATGTGTAAATAACGTAGAAAGGAATATCTTACAAAAGCTTACTTAAAAAATTCATAAAGTGGCAGTATGAGCATAGACGAAGAGTAATTTTTCTTACGCAAAGAAAATATACATTTATATTCAGTATAATATGAACCTAAATAAAATGACTAAAGTTTAAAATGAATGATAAGTTAATGAAAGCGAACGAAAAAATGGATAACAATTTGCGACGAAAATGATTTTATCTGTAGAAAGGCAAAGTCTTGTAAACGCACATGTTACTTATATAATGCTCATCGATCGGCGGTAGCGTTTTCTAGTATTAGTTATAACAACAGGAACCGATACAGGAGCGGGAGGAGTCACAGGTGTAACTGGAGTTACCGGCGTGAGAGGAGTTAAAGGAGTTTCAGCCATTTGGGCTGAAGAGGGGGGCCTGAGCTACCAAATGTAGTTTTCGGTTTGTGGGGTTCGCATTACTCCCACACCTCCACCGAGCCTCCTATAATTCATACAACCACATAATTTCCACTGATTTTGTTCCGAATCATATACTTCAATTGTTTTCAAGTAGGCAGTTCCATCAAATCCACCCACAGCATATAGCAAACCATTCACTACCGCTAATCCCACCTGTAATACAAGGACACCATTTCTTTTAATAGTGAACAAAAGAACTAACGTGAAATTATCTACAATACTCTATCTTTATAAGCATTTATAAAAGTAAGATAACTTACTCCGCTTCTTCTTGATGTCATAGCTACTATTGGGCTCCAAGAGTTTGTATGAGGATTATACCGTTCTGCACTGGAGAGTTCCATGCAATCATCTCTTCCTCCAACGGCGTAAATTAGATTATTAAATACAGCACAGCCTAGATGCTTACGTCTAGTAGACATAGGGGATACTTGAGACCATTTGTTTTGTCTTGGATCATATCTTTCTACTGTGTTTAAGGGTGACTGCCCATCAGACCCGCCGATGGCATATAAATAACCGCCTAACACAGCAACAGCCACTCCAAGTCTTCTAGTAGTCATAGGCGATACTTTGGACCATTTATTCTCCTTCGGATCATACCTGGACAGATGAAATAGTTCATATCATTTGTCACGTAGAATCCATAAAAATAATGACTATCATATAATAAAACACACGTTTCAAAGAGCAATACATGCTCCCTTCTTTTTCAGTAGTAATTACTAGAAATGATTTGACCTAATAATAAACGTGATCCTAGTGTCTTTTAAACCATATAAAAATGTGGTTATTAGACTGCATATTTTAAATCTTTTGTAACACAATACAGTATAAATAAATCATTTGTAGTCTAATGTTTATATACAGAAACTAATCTATTTGAAAACGCATTCATTTTAATAGAAGTGTCGTTTTGTTTCATGTGCAAATTTTCTATTATATTTTAGTAACAGATAATTAAAACATAGCATATTTTTTATTTAAACACATGTTAAAGAGTTTATTTTGTGTTTGCATTATATCAATATGAGATTATCTGAAAAGTTCGTAGTGTTTCTTGAAATGAAATTCAATGTAAAATATAGGTGTCATTTTATTCTATTCTTATTTCTTGTTAGTCAATGAATGTTACAGTGATCGGAAAAAATGAAACTTTGGCAAGGTCAGAATATAAGGGGTGTATTACAGCATCCCTATTTCACTCACATAACATTTGTTGAGTGATTATTGTTGCATGTAGTCTATCACTATCATGTTGAGATAGTATTGGTCACTTTTCTTCGTTAGCAACATTCATCTTCAACAGTTGAAGGCTTTCATCTTTGACAAAAAAATTTCCTTCTTTAAATCTAACATAATAATTTCTCAATGTTAATTTTACTATGCAAGCACATTTCTTGTTGCATCAGTAGTAGGACTCCTTTTCAAACTTGTACCATATATCATGTTATGAGTATTCTATAAAATTATTCAAAACTAATGTTTTCAACAAAAATTGCTATCACATTCAATGCCAGTATAAAACAATAAGAATAGCAATAAAATCAAACTTAAATAAAACATTACAAAAACACTATGAACTTTTGGGACAATATAATACTAATGTTTTAGTTCATCTGTTAATATTAGATCAAACAGTTGAATAGATTAGTCTACGATAAGGGCCAAAGATTTTAGCGATTCAAGGCTATTAAAATATTTACTGCATTAATTTTTAAGATGGTAAAATGTAGGAAACGAGTTTAATAGAAAAGAAGGTTAAATGTGAAAATTAATATTAGAAAACAATCTTGCATCCATAACATGCACATACTGGAAATCAAAACACAATGGTAAAAAGAACTTGAAAAGTAAAAACCTTCGGCCCTTGCTACAACGTAAAAGAATCGAAATAAAAACAAAATATTTTACCTTTCAACGTGGTTCAAACATTGGACGCCATCCTGACCACCTACCGCATAAAGGAAACCGTCCAACACCGCAACACCTACACTAGTTCTACATGATGTAGTAGGTGCAACGTCACAGGACCATTGATTCGTTTGTGGGTCGTATCGTTCGATGCTATTTAAATAACTCTGTCCATCGTGACCCCCTACCGCGTACAACAGGTCATTCAATACAGCTACTCCAACGCCGCATCTTCGTTTACTCATCGGTGCAACCATTTTCCAATCCGCGGTGTTGGGATCGAATCTTTCTACACTAGCAATTGCATCACCGGAACACCATCCACCGACGGCAAACAAAACTTCACCACGTCTAGTTGGTTTTCTAGGTCGTGTTCTAGGTCCCTGCATTAGCGGTCTTTCTTGCGGAAGTAGCAAGTAATTCTTTGCTTCATCCACCAAGTCTCTGCACGCATCGTCGGATCGAACCAAAAGATCAGAGCCTACAGTTCCAACTAAAAATTTCGGACTAAGAAGGGGTAATCGTACATGCTGAAGAACTTGCGCCAAATGTTGCCTTCTCTCGGTGACGTTGTACTTAACCCAATTCATAACAGCGCTGAATACCTGTTCTTCCGTTCGTACGTTTAATTCATCCGAAGAAATAATATCTACTAATTGGCCGACAGGTAGTAACAGAAATTCTTCGCTTTCCATTACCTGCACAACATCAAACGTAACATAAACGAAACCGTTCAAAGGAACGAATCATACGTAGAGACGTGGAGAACATACTTCCTGAAAATTATGTTGCGTGAACTTGTCCGCGATTCGCAACAGTTCACGACAAGAATGAGTATCCGCAAACGCTCGTATTCCTAGGCAATTAGAAGGATCTAACTGGCGTTTGAGAAACTCGCAACAGATATCTTGAATCTCTGCTAGCTGGAGAAGGCACGCTGCTGGAAGGAGAGTTTGAACGTTCGCTTCCTCGACGATGATGTGAGAAGTATAACAGAAGTCTATCAGTAGCTCCATCGCCATTTCGTCTATATCACGAATTGTAACTTCAGTTTGTCGAGATTCCGCCAGCTCCCCAGTAAACATTGCTCTGCACAGGCAAAGAATAATTATAGTCTATTCATGTGGTTTATTTTGTTTATGCGTTTTGCTGTAATATCGTACCTGAAGTACGGACTGCACGCGGATAGAATAACGCGGTGTGCAAATATTTTTCTGGAACCAACGTTGAGGACGACATCGCAAAGTTCTCGATGACGACGAAGAACATTGAGTTCGGTGAGCGTAGCACGAGGATGTTTTTCGGATGTGTGACTGAGGCGGGCTGGGGAAGGCGCGCGTTCCACGACCATCTCACCCATCCTCTGCGAGGATGGGGCGCCCGCGGCCGCTCTCCCCGAGGCGCCCCTAGACCCCCCTAGCTGGAGGCGCAGCGGGGGTGACGCCCAACCCCACACCGAGTCTATCTGCAACACCATTCACCAACCACCACGGCTCTTGAACGTGCCTGTACCAGGCCCCCTGATCTTCTCAAATCCCTGCAATTAAAACAACTCATTTAAACATTTTTACTACATTTATAATCTAAAGATTCTTCTATGCAACAAGGAAGGTTGCTGAAAATATTCTTACAAAATAACCCACTTGCAACGGTACTCTCACGCACAGACTCAAATCATAGACAATAAAAGATCATAATGATTGTTTTCATAATACAAGAAAATACGACAAAATATTGCATGAATATATTTATATATATGAGACAATAATTATAAATGAATTAACTAATAACTGTTTTTAATCTTTTGTGTGCATTTTCTGTTATACATTTACTGGTCTCTGATAACATTTGTATGTCTTTGATATATTAGTCTATCAATTGCACAGCTTCGGTGCAGATTCAGTTAGTACAGCTTGAATATATCAATATGTCATCAAATGTGAGCCAGGATATAAAGCGGTAAGCATATTAGGAATACCAAAATGTCTAACTAGTAGAAGGTGAAGGAATATGCAAATCGTAGTGATAAGGAACAGGATAATAAGTAATTATAGGAAGAATAAAAGAAATTTATAAATTATAGAGCTAAAATAGAGAACATTAGAACATTTGGTAATGAAGAGTAGCAAAGTGGACAAAATAACAGAAAATATAAAAGAATTGATAGACGAGTCGAAGGAAAATAGGTTGTATGTAGGAAATACATAAAACGAGACAAACAAATGTGAAACTGTAATAGATAAGAATGGAAGATATAATGTCTAATGTATACATTAACTGTGTATTTGTACATGTATTTTTATATAATATTTTCTTCTTTAAGGCTATTTCGAACAGAAGCTCTGTATAAATATTATATGCGACTTTTTCAGCTTCTGTTGTACATTCCCCAATATAAGACAAAATTTGGTTGCCACTTGCTTCATAACAGGACAGTACTACGTATAGCATTGATTATATAAAAAAATTACTTCCAAACATGTCTGATTACGCAAATGAAACCATGTATAAATCAAGTTCACGTACATTACTACTTAATTACAAACAATGAATCGATTATTCGTGCAAAAAGGATTAGTCCTAAAACTTTATAGATGTGCATACTGTTACCATGAAGATAACTATCTTTGCATTAATCAATTTATATATATTCCATAAACTTTCATAACTGTTGGAAAACGCCATGTACAATGATTTGTATTTTTTATAGGCACTGCTAAAATTTCAATATAAAATGAGAAATATTAACACAAAATTAATGTACAGATTTAATATGAATACATAAACGACGCTTCTTGTTAATTTTAATTTTACAACCACCATAAAATACAAATCAAAACAGAAAAATTGTTGTGTGTGTATAGTGCAGATGATCCCCAATATTAGTACAGTGTTTTGAAACAGGAAAATCGGATAAATAAAAAAAATGGAAATGATTACAAACGTAATACTGCATGTTGGACGAGTGACATGGATTTAAAGACAGATTCATATTTACGTTGGTTGTGTAAAAGTGTTTTTAAGAAATTCGTTGAGTCATAGGCGTGAGAAAGTGATAGTACAAACATCATTGACACTCACTGTATGATGGATACGGGGATTTATGACGTACGATTCACAAATCCGATTGAATTTCTGCACAGTTTGGGTAGTTTCCCGGCTAACGAACGATAAATAAATATATCCGATCAGCCTTTCAGCTTCGTTCGTTCGCGATATGGTTAAAACGATAGCATGCTGTCGAATGTTAGGCAACGATACTGTTTGAAAAATCGAAACCAAACTGAAAATTCGATGCACCAATCTTTCCGCGGAGGATATCACGAGGGCACTTTCATTTTGAGGTCTTTTACTGTGATGCACACAATGCACCAAATATCAATTCGCTACTTTCTGAACCAAATCCCCAGGGCTACGCTCGCGTTGTGCCAATTGTGTCAATCTACCTTTGCTTTCCGTTCACAACTAACAGATGGAGACACCACATTCTTGGAATTGTCAGAATCGTTGCAACTGCAATTACGCTTTCCCTTTTCATCCACAGATGGCGAATTAATGACTGATTTCGTTTGTTCAAATTTTAAAAGTGAGTATTGAAAGAAAAATTCCGTTTCGAGTTATCAAAACATCAAATTAGAGTGAAGTTCAATACTTTTTTGTATAATTTCTGATTTCTAATATAGATTTGTAGGACTTTCTATTTTAAAATAAAATATTTTGTGATACGATTCTGTTTACGTTAAATGTACGTTGCCAAATAGCTGTTTTCTTTTTATTATAAATTTAGAAAAAATAAGTAATAAGTTTATAAGTTCTGTATCTTTTATAAATTTTCTATAAGTTAAGAAGAATCGAAATGTTGAATATTCTTTGAAGTATATGCAAATCTCCAAATCCAAAAATTTTCAGATTTTTAATTTTCAATTAATAAAAAGATCATAACAAATTAATTTGTTGTTATGAAGGTCACTAGTTATATAAAAATAAGTAGTTTTTAATCCATAAATCCGTGTTTTTGATTGGTTGCCACCATATTGATCTAAACCAGAAGAAAAACAAATATCTAATAATAAATCACTTACCTTAAACGGATTTGAATTTTAGCGCCACTTGAAGTCTCATCCGGTTTGGATTAGAATGGCGGAATATTTTCCTATCACCCCTGTATTTAATCAGTAGTGAAGTTTGACAATAAGTGCTATTCCGTAATTTTTTTTGGAAAACGAACACTATATTATGATTTAAAACGGAAAAAACTAAACAGTTCAATAAAAGTGGATTTGTTTGAACCGATCGTACAATTAAAAGCAAATCTGGTTTTCGGGATTTGACAATTTGGAGATAGATTAAAATTGGGTAATCTACGGATATAGGAATGGAAGTAAATCTCCAATATCCTAAAATTACAAATCCCCTAATTTTCAAATTCTAATTTCTCAAATTTACAAATTTACGAATGTATTTCTAAATTTTCCAAATTCCTACAAATTCTCTACATTTGCAAATTTTCCAACTCTTAAAACTTTCAAAATTCCAAATGTTCACATTCCCACCTCTAAACTAAAAATTCTCCAAATGTCCAATATCCCTAACTGTCAAAATTTCCAAATTTCCTGTCTCCTACGAGATTGGCACCCAACTGTAAACGTCGAACACCAAAGCGCGCATTTAACCTAAAAAAAAGACATCCAAACGTAGAAACAGAGCGAGCAAGTTTCCGTTTACGTATCGTTATCGTTATTCATTAATATAATCGCTTGATCATAATATCTTTCGGTCGAATCGTGAAAGCTGGTCGTTTTATGGTTATTTGTTGCATCAAGCCGTCGGCTCGCGCGACGATCGATGCGCTTCAAAGCGAAAGCGGAAAGAATGTCGCGTGTCTGGACACGTACGTACACACATGCTTACATGTATACATATGTACTTACGTGTGCATGCATGTGTATTCCGCTTCCGCGAACATAGCCTCTCATTTTCTTCCGCGAAATTATTCAATCATCACGCGACAAGCGGCTCGAGCCGTTGCGCTGTGCATCACCTTATTAAGATTACAACAGGTTGGTCGGTTGTAGCCGTGGTCAAATCTAGGTCACCCGTAATAAGACGTAACCGATTTTTATTGGCACCTGCCACCCGAACTCACGATGATCCGTTTAATCGTTTTATCGCATCGGGCTGCTGGTATTTCTGCAGCTTGCACGGGAATTGCCGTTCACGGAAGTTCGCGCCATTTTATTGCACTCTCGTGCGTTCTCGTTTCACGGAAGTGCTTGATCACCGCGTGTGATGAAACTTTGCTTACCTACTTCAATTTTTAATTTTCCTTTGTAGTGCTTGTTTAACCGCGTCCAAGGTGTTATGACTTCGATTAAACGAAACCTGTTGTAGATCATGTTTTACCTATGGTGCATTTTGATACGTTCGATCGTATCACGTTGATTAATGAAACAGATTGTAGATCAAGTTTCATCTATGGTGAATTTTATATATTAAATCGTATCACGTTATACGTTTAATTTGATCATTAGTTTATTCTTATCATAATAATTTATTCGATAATTATGGTAAGATAACGGTGGATGTATAATGATCCTCGAGAGAGTGAGAAGATCTTCCGTCGTGCGGTCTAAACCGGATGTCTTCTGGTAGCGGTAAAATTCAAATCTGTTTAAAGTAATTATCGGTATGTACTGTGATCGTTCAAGAACGTTTCTTAGGTTTTCAAATTTTTATAGAAAGATTTATTCATATGTAAAGATTTTTGTGTAAGACTATTTTTGAATGTTGATTCTGATTTTTAAGTAAATCAGTTTTCAAGTGCAATGTTGAATATTTACAAAAAAATTATTAACTAGAAGTATACTTATTCTGATATTCTCTTTATTGATCACCATTATTGTTATTGTATAAATAAAAATTGATGGTTTCTCGTTATTTTACAATTGTATGCTTCTTGTTAATGTGAACAGATTATCATATAAGTTCAAACTTTTTTTGGGGAAAATGATGACTTTAGTAATATATGAGTATTTAGTAATTTCTTTTATTGAAATATACAATTATGTCTGTTAATGCTTTAATAAAAGAACTTTTGATATGGTAGAGTGTTACAGTTACAAAGAAAACTAATTACACAAAAATTATTTTAAAAAATGAAGATAGTTAAAACAATTTTTTAGAAGTAAATATTATCTAAAGTTAAAGCTTCAAAATATTTTAAGATTGTATTTTAGCTATTAAAGTGCTTGAAATTATTACTTTTTGTACTTTGTACACTTTAAATACATACATCTTCTCATATATACAGGTTGATTCAATAAAACATACTTTATTATCACATAAGTGAATAAATATAATGAACATAGGTTAAACTAATATTATATAGGTTATGGTAAAACTGCACATGTTTAAAATGACTATTATTACACCAAAGTTAATATTTTTATTATTATTTTTATATTTTACTAATGTTTAAAACGTGTGTACATTTTATTGGTACATCCTGTATGTGTGGGTTATAAATGAACAAATATAAACTATATCTTTTGTTTTTAACCTGTAAGTTATATGTAATTACGCAAGACAGTAGTTTCGTGTTAGATGTCGCGCATAATATACATTTGTACTACTGCGAATTCATAGCTCTACTACAGTGAACGTTTTTACAATCTTCTGAATTTTCTGATGTTAATATACAAATTTTCGTTTCAACCATTTTTTTGCGGTTCAATTTTACTGCTTTTAATATATTTTGCTTGGATCTTTGGCAGTTCAAATACAACTTTCATGCATAAATATAATTTTAAATGTTTTTCAAAATGCACCAAAATTTATGTAAGGTTCAATGTGGTGATTTTTCTTTTAAATCGTTTATTTTAATATTGCCCCTGAAATAATTTATTTAAAACATTAATAATTATTATTTTTCACAAAAACGGTACTGTTATAAACGATTACTATAATATCTTGAGAATCTATTTTGATAATATACTTATATTTTTAATACTTACAATAATTTAATATAATACATTAATCAGTTTATTATTTCCTTACAATTATAAACTGAACATACTAATAATTATTAACAATGCTTCTTTCTAACATCAAAATGTTTATCTTTTTACAAAAGATAAAAAGGCTGAAAAATATAAACGACTTTTACATACAGATTAATATTTCAACTTTCCAGCATCCTCAATTTTAAAAATTTCGTTTAAACAACTTTTCAATTCACACGAAGGTTGTTTTCATATACAATCATAATGGTTCAGATGATTTAAAGTTTCTTCCATTATCACGAAAACCGTTCGTGGAGAAATTTTGGAAAGCGTATCGTTTTGTTGCACGTAGCAGGCGTTACTTTTGATTCGTGTAATTTTAAGGTAACATATCAAACTTCTGTCATAAATTCAAACTGCTTCTTCCTCGGGCCTTGTACAATATGTCATTTTGACTTACGTAAGTACAATATATCACAACAATTATAGAGTAACGTAACAAATATTGTGTCTTAATCTTGCATTTTGATTTATAACCACAAATATACACCTTCGAAGCAACAATGGATGTCAGCACAAAGATATAACCCTAATTACGTGACGTCATCGCATATAAAAGTATAGTTGTTACCACTTTGATCAATATAACTCATAAATATTTATACATACGTACATCCTCTCATAAAGTACAATAAAACAATTGTTCTCACAGTTGGATTTATCGAAGGCCCGACAATTCTTATACTAATCAAATGCGTCAAAATCTTTTCATATAATTTATTTACTTCCAATTAGTATTTAAAGAATATTGTATACTTTTTTATTTCAACTACACTTGATCGCTAAATCCTAGGACACTACACATTATTGTCACGATTTACATCGAATTGCATGAGAACTACATAGAAAAGTATTCTAGTAATCTTCGTGTAATTAGACCGGATGGTAAAGTTTGTTCGGTAAACGTGATCGTAGACTCGAGCGCCATCTTCCGTAACGGAAGAAAATAAACTAAACTAGATCGTCTTCGATTTAGGCAAACGCGGTTTATCGTGGCTTCTCAGTTTTGCATTGGTGACTCGGGCCGGTTTTTGCACGAGTACGATCTTTATCGAGGCTGTTCGACTGAGTCGTCAGTGTAATTTTAAATTCGCGATGCGTCGAAGCGTCATTAAAGTGGTTTAAGAGGTATCGGGCCGATGTAACCGTGCGGTTTTTTGACTTAAACACGCTGCCTCGAGGCGCGTTTAACTCCGATTTCAGAAACTCGAACCGATTGCAGCTTTTCGGAACCCGACCCGAAATAATGTCTCTCTCTTTTCCGCTTCCCGTGGAAATTTACATGGATTTTAATGTCGTTACGTTAACAAATTATCGCGCATGTAATTAACTCGTTATTTTCGGCCAAAATTTATGACACTCTTCGCGTTTGGTTAGCCAGTTTATTACGATAGAACGAGGAGTTAAATAGCTTTTAACGAAAGAAATATGGAAAATATTTTATAGATTTAATCTGCTCTTTATTTAGCACGCTCAGACAATAATAATAAATAAATGGCGGTAAGTGTCTTAATAAATATAATTTATCGCTACCTTGTGAATATAAATATATTGGTTAGATAAAAATTTATATAACATTTTTTATATATTGTTTTACATATTTTCTAAAATAAATTTTGCTGTATATTTTTACTGTTACGTTGGAATAAATTAATGCATAAAAAGGTATGATAAGAAATGTTAATATTATAGGTTATGTCTAAAGAAATCGATTGATTACGTAATCATTTATTTTTATTACATAAATATTTATGTATCGACGCAACAATTCTCCATTGTATAAATATTCATCTGTCTACAAAATAATTTATCTTCAACAAAATATCTTTTGCTCCATATTTCATATTCTAAAAATAGAAACCTATTAATAGTTTATCATTAATGTAAAACTTAAAATGCACGTTTGTAATTAATATTAAAAAATGACTTATACAATTCCTGACATATTCGGAACAAAATATTACACGTATCAATCAATCTACATGTTTACACAGATCTCATTGAGAGATTAATTACAAAGCGAATGTGACGGTCGATTGAAATAAAGAAATTGTAAGAAAAGAAATCGAATATAAGTGGATCGATATATTTTTTTGTTCTCTTCGTGCACGAGAAAGTCGCGTTGAATTATTATCGAAGCACAAACGTTTCTTTGTTCATGTTTCACCGTTCGAGAAGAATGTACTTCGTACCTGTAAGCACAACGTCCCGTTGCTATGATTAAGAAGCTGTGATCTGATCGAAGATTTTTATCGACTTATGTACACCCGGCTCGAAGCTATACGGTCGTAAAATGATTCACCTTTAATGCATCGGTACATTTTCGAAAGAAAGTAACTACATATCTGAAAATGCATTGATCGGTAACTGCGAAATTACATGGCAAAATTTCGCAGTATATTTAATCGGAAAATCTTTTCATTATGATCGGACGGACGAGAAATTTCATTTTTTTTACAGAAATTTCGAGATTCAAGAGATAGCGAAGAATACGAGTTGGATGGGTAGCTGTTATGAGAGGTGGAGGTTAAGTTTTGGTATTATGGATAGAAATTTGGAAAGACAATTTGAGAATTTAAAAATTTCAGAATTTGAAAATGCAAGGAGATAATTTAGGAATTTTTAAATTTCAGAATTTAGAGATTTGGGAATTTGCAAATTTTTGAGATGAGACAATTAGAGAATTTTGAAGTTTAAGAATTTAAAAATGTACAAATTTACTATACTATAATGCATAATATACTATACAATATACTATATACTATATTGCATAATATACGGTATACTACATTGCAATTTTATAATTTTATTAATAGCATTTTCTCAAAATTCTGATGTATTTATTTTTTTCACAGAAGAACAGTATATTAAAAATAGCAAAAAGATAACCTAAAAATGTTTGGTAATTTTGGTCAAAATGTAATAAATTTTATTAACAGTATCTTATCAATATTCTGACATATTTATATTTTTCGCAGGTGAACATCATACTAAAGATGTCAAGAAGATAACCTCAAAATGTTTGGCAACCACTGCTTTTGACCATTGCCATATAAACTTACCTGTTAATCGAAACGAGTCGAATTAGCAATTCAAAAACTGAGAACGAGATATGTTTATATAATTTCTCCATTTTCGTTATCCCCCGTGCCACTTTTCTTAAAAACGATACGATCACCAGAAGGAAAGTGGGCATTACATTATCAAAATTTCCCAGTTAATTCGGTTAAAGCAGCTTGTATCGCGCGAATGATATTTCCGACAAATAATCCTCGATCGAAGTGTTTCAACGATCCCGCATAAATACGTTTCTCGTCCGTACATATACGTCTTCACCTGTTCGTCGTTATTTACGCGCCACGGTGAGAAAGAGCGCGAAATTCGAGGAGGAAACGGGACTGAAAGAAGCGAAGGAGAAAGAACGACGGAGAATGCGTTGTAAGAGGAAGACTCGTTTCCCGCGTGACATTTATTTTTATGCCCTCTCATTTGCGCCCGCTTATGGTCGAGCACGTGCTACCCGGATCGATTGAACGGGCCCCGTGCCGCCTCCATAATCCATAACAAACGTTCTGCCATGCTAAGAAATCGTTTTATGCTACTCCTTTCTAACCTAACTATCTTCTCGAACACAGTGGCCACGGACAAAGATCTCACTTGCGATTGGTCGCAATTTTAGGTCTTGCGAGTTTGGGACTTTGAGGTTATGGGATTTTGGGACTTATGGACTTTGACGATTTTGGAATTTTGAAAATTTGAAACAGGCGAGTGTTGAAATTTTTGAACATTTGTAGTTTGGGACTTCGAAATTTTAGGACTTTGGGAATTTGGGACTGTTAGAATTTTAAAATGTGAGAATTTAAGAATTTTGAAATTTGGGAATTTGAGAAGTAGAGAACCAGAGAACTTGAGAACTTGAAAATTACTAAATTTGCAAATTTGAGAATTCCCCAAATCTTCAAATGACCAAATCCTCAGTTTTCCAAATTTCTATTTCCAAACCCTAAATTTCCAACTGCTCAAATTAAAATATTTCAAAGTACCATATTCTCAAGTCCCAAAATTTCCGAACGCAAGCAACTAACCTCCAAACCGCACGAACACTTCACAGCACGGTTACTTATTCAATAATATCAAACGTTATCAAGTAGCAATGAAAAATCGTTTCTACAATGATTATTTATCTCAGGTTTACATTACGTTTTCAGCACGGCGCGTGATTATCCTGGTCTCCTGCGCCACAAATCTTACTCAAACTTCTCATGAATTATCTCTTACGATTTAAATCATTCACGCTGTCTGTCCGATACTCGGAGCCATGTGCGGCGATGTGACACAAGTTCAATACCAATGCATCAGCGTGAATGTGCCTTTAACTGGGCCAAGTATATGATAATAAATAATTCGCGCGTCTTACTCGAGCCGGTTTTTAACGCATCCTTTTATAACACACGCACATACTGGGTGTCCTGAAAGTTAATCACGCGTGCAATTATTTCCATACGACCACCGTTATTCGAATTAAATAACGAAGTTTTCGGATAACGGGACAGTGTTCACCTTTCTCGCGATTATTATTTTATACCGCGCTGCTGGCCAAAGTTACAACTTCGTATCGTTTGATTCCGATGAGGACGGTCGCAAAATGGCGGTAAGTTGAATGGGTTCGTAGACAAATTTTGTATTTTTCGTTTGTTTTTGATTTGTATGGTTTACTCGATTTCATTTTTTACGGTTTGTAGAATAATGGATATTAAGAAGGTATTAATGAAAGTGTACATTTTGGTAATTTCAATGGATAGGATTTTTATATTTTTTTTTGTAGAACTTTTGTAAATGGTGTTATTGGAGAGAAATGTTGGGGGAAATGTTCGAATATTAACATTTCCAAATTTTTACATTGCTAAATGTGTAGATTCCCAAATTTCTAGGAATTCAAATATTTGATCACTAAATTACTATATTTCCAAATTTTCAAATTTCCAAATTACTAAATTACCAAATTTTCAAATTACTAAATTACCAAATTTGCAAATTGCCAAACTACCAATTTTGGAAATTGCTAAATTGCCAAATGACCAAACTTCCAAATTACTAAATTACCAAGTTTGCAAATTGCTAAATTACCAAATTTCCAAATTCCCAAATTACATAATTTTCAAAATTTTCAAAATTTCGAAACTTTAATATTCTCAGTTTTTCAGTTTTTTAAGTATATTAAATTTCCCAAATATTGATCCGTAAATCTCTAGATTCAAAAATCCCTAGACCTCCAAACTTCTATTTTTCGAAATCCCCAGATTTTCACAACACTAGAACTGACAATTACAAGATTTCCATGTTCTCAAAATTCAAAGATTCTGAAATTCCTAGATTCCCAAATTCATATGTCCCTAGATTCCAAAATTCTCAAATGCCCGGAACATTAAATCACTAGACCATAATTTTGCATAATAACTAAACTTTTATTATTTATATTTTGCATCATAACCTAACTTTTATTATCTATATTTTGTATAATAACCTAACTTCTCTTATCTGTATTTTGTATAATAACCTAACTTTTATTATCTATATTTTGTCATACAAACCTAAATTTTATTATCTGTCTTTTGTACAATAACCTAAGTTTTATTATCTGTATTTTGTATAATATAGTAATTTTATTACCTGTATTTTGTATAATAACCCAAGTTTTACATTTGCTCCTGTATCTAGCATATCATGATATATCGCGCCATCTGCTACGTAAGACTAAGTTAGGCCATTTGTCACTCTCGACAAAACTCTCGGATTTCGATAGCGATAGCGTTGCTTAAATTATGCTTATTGCCTAATAATCAGGAACGAATACGAATTCTTTGATAGCGGCTGTACATGACCGTTTAATTCAATTATGTAACTAAATTTTCAAGGTGCGTTTCATACATTTGAATACAGATGTTTCTCCGCATCTGACTCTTTTATCTCGTGGCTTGGATGTTTTAGCGCCGATGGGTCACTTTAGGTTGGGTGGTTTAGTATGGAACAACTTACGATAAGAATCTGTTGGAGCATTTACTGCTTGTACGATCTCGTTGGAAATGAAGAAAAAGAACAGTTCAATGTAGAAAACTGGCGAGTAATGATTCGATATTTTGTTATGTGGTTTGTATGGTGGGTAATGGAGGACACGTGTGGTATGCATAGGTGTAAAATTCTGTAAACTCAAAATTTCAAATTGTGACATTTTTTAATTTCCACATTCTCAAATTTCTAAATTCACAAGTTCCAAATTAAAAATTCATAATTTTCCAAATGTCCAATAAGTTCTTAAATTTTCGAATTTCTAAATTCTGAATTCTAAAATCTCCAAATCCCGAAATTCCCTAATTCCAAAATTCCCAAATCCCAAAATCTCCTAACCCAAAAATCCCCAAATCAAAAAATCCCCAGATCCAAAAATCCCCAGCGCAGAAAAACCCCAGATCCAAAAATGCCCAAATCCAAAATTCCCCAAATCCTCAAATTAAAAAATCCCCAGATCTAAAAATCCCCAAATCCAAAAATCCCCAGATCCAAAAATGCCCAAATCCAAAAATCCCCAAATCCAAAAATCTCCAGATCCCAAAACCCTCTTAATCCCCAAATCTCCAAATCCTCAAAATCCCAAATCTCCAAAACCGCAGATTCTCAAATTCCAAAATCCCCAAATTTTCAAATCTACAAATTTTTAATATTCCAAAGATCCGAGTTCACACAAGCGATCCTGGTAACGTTCCCCTACACCGCCATCTTCCGTACCAAGTTTCATACTGCTCGCCAATAAACATCAAAATACTCGTAAATACTTCAACGGAAAATATCGAAGGGTTCCACAGTTTACTACGAACGCGTGCTCATCGCGTTACATTTCGCACAGATGAAATTTATGAACGCAATGAAAGACGCGTGCACGAAACGCAGAGTTATAAAGAAACATGCAATGCTCGTTTCCAGGTTAAGAAACGCGTTATTAATTACACCCGCGAAATGTCTGTGTTTAAATGCGAACAGGACCAAGCACGCATGCAACAGGTACAAAATGGTTGGCCGAGGCTACTTTACGGCACACGTAAATTCGGCTTGTCGTCCCGTTAGTTGAACAACTGCTACAGTTAAATATTACTGACAATTACTGGCGCCGGCTTATAGTTCGCGCTCATAAATTTTCGCGAAAATCAATTAACATCTCGCGAGGGATATTTGCTAAAACGCGTTCATTTTTAATCCCAGCGTCAGGCAATTGGAACGTGTTACATGTCGAATTTGTGTAAGTGAGATAGTAAAAGATCGTAAAAGTAAGATTTGTCATTTTTGAATTTGAAACATTTGTCAATATTCTCAACAACAAAGTATGTCACTATAAAAAGAACATGATCATAAAATTTAGTTGTAAAATATAATATAATGTAGCACACATGAGCAATAAACATATGGTAAAGAAATATGAAAGTTCAAAATATGTGATTGATGAGATATAATTTATTTGTGTGCAGGCGGAACACTTTTTCCGTTAAAATTCGCCGGTGTGGGAGCACAAAACGGAAAAGTATACACGAAAGGAGAAGATCGGTACAGGTGGCAATGGAAAATGGTCAGCTGCGCGTTCCAAGACATCGAGAACTGCCTTGTACAAGTATAAATCGGTCGTAGAAACAGTTGCGAAGAAATAACCCGCATATCCTCGTGTTCTTTTGCAATCCCGGTTTGAATCGAGTCGTTAACTTTAACCACGATTTCTAAATACATACACTAACACCTGATTATCTCTGATGTTTAACGGCTCATGACGTTTTTACTTCTTAAGAATGCACCTGGACACGTGTCACGTTATTTGATCACGGTTAAACTGTGATTAACACAACTTTTTGTATATTAGAAATATCCAATTTCTCACATTTATAAGTTCAATTTAATAACTTCCTGAATTTTTTAAATTGTTACATTTTCAACTTCGTCTTTTGATTTTTTATATTTCCAAATTTAAAGTTCTTTGTTGTATAACTTTTTAAATATTCTGAATTATTTATTTAATCAAAATGAGGGTTTCATTGTTACTCGTTCGATTCTACAACCTAACCTAAAAATGTAACCTAACAAATAACATCAACTTTTATTGTTTAAGTAAGGATAAATTGTCACTGTTTTGTATTTAATTAAAATTGTAGCTCAGTCAATGATATATTTAATTTTATATTATATTTTTACTGATACCTGTTCAATTATTATAAATTTATAATATTCAGATTAGAATTAGTTTACATTAGAGTTAAATTATTAAGAAAATTATTTAATCAGTCAGACTTCTATAGATACTCGTCCCATATAAATTACCTAACCTTAAAGCGTAACCTAATCAATATCAACTCGAATTGCATTATAAATTTGCTGTATAAAACAGTATTTTTCAAGAATTCACATATTACATATTTACACTATATGCACTAGGAAATGTAAACTTAATTTTATACTGTCCTATTGTATCACTTTATTAATTACTTCTAATAATACACACGTAAACACAATAATAGTTGAACACTATACAGTGCCACATGACAGATTTAACTATAACCTTAAATGTTATAAATTTTGGCGCGCAATTCAAACAACGACTATCATTCGTTAATCCATAAACTAGTATTCCTCGTGTTATTTATGTTTTCGCGTTGATTTTATGTTTAAATATTATAACAGAATTTTTGAATCGACTTTTAAACGTTTGTTATAAATCTTGAGCTGAGAATGGTTGAGAATACGTAAACGTTGCGACATAAATCGTCTGTTTTCTTTGGCCGGTCACATTCGCGTTGTTAAATGTCGTTTCGCGGGATGGAACACGCGCCGTAACGAGTATCGTCGATCGATTCGATTAAAAGTCACGTGGACACGATGCAAGCAGCTCGGTAATGCGCATTTAATGACAAATGCGAAGGGGGAACAACGTCCCTGGGGAAAATTTTTGCTTTGACGATGCCGGAGCGTCGCTTGTCCCTCGATATCCGTGTAAATCCATTTCGGGATCATCACGCGACGTTGGCGTTAAAATTGAACAGAGTCGATTTCTTTCGCCGTTCGCATGAATTTTATTCCTCACGTTTTTTCCTTACTTTTCCTTTTATTACCTTGTAGATTATTTTTATCGTGGAACTTTTTCGAGTCTTCGTGTGTGGTCTGTCTTTATAATTTCCACGATTGAACCTCTTGTTAGTAGATTTAGGTTGTTGTGTGTTATAACCTAACCTAATATTTATCAAAACTCTGTTATTTTGAAGTGAAAGGTCTATTTGTAAAAGTGTTGCAAAATATTAAAATTCAAGTTAACAAAAATGAATCATGTAAACTTAATTGTTGCCTTTTGGATTTGTTCTAAGTTCAAAATTTATTATCTCTCCAATTGTTCAGAATTTACAATTTAATAATGTTAAAGAATTAAACAAATTTTAATAACATAACTGGCAGTACTTGAATAGTATATTAAGAAGATTTTAAGAATTTAAATAATGCAGTAAAAGAATTTTGTGAATTACAATAATGCATTAAAAGAATTTAAAAAATTAAAATAACGTATCAAAAGGGTTTAATAACACATTTATCTAGATTCTACATACATAGCTGGTATAGTATAGTTGTTAGTCATGTTGTTGGGATATTGGCACGAGCCGTGTGCCTCCACCTGCACAACATATGGCAATGGGGCTTCTACGTGCAGAATGATGATCCACGTCGATGATGCCTATATCGTGGAATGCCAGTTGGATTGAACTGCCGGTTAATTTGTTGTTCATCCCCGCGACTGTTTTTCGAGGGTCGAAAACCGAGCTCTATTTCCGTTACTTGACCCTTCCCAAGGGGGTCACGCATCGTTGATTTCATCTTTTATCTTTCTCCCTTCATTTTCTTGTTTTATATCTTTCGTACCTTCCATATCTTCCTCTTTTGTTTATTTTCTAATTAATTTTCTATCACACACTCCTATCTTTCTTACTTTGTATTTATCTTTTTAATTTCTCCCTTATTTTTTATCTACTTAATTTCTTTCTTCTTTTTTATTTGTTTTATTGTTTAGTACGAATATTATACTTAGGTTTAGTTTCCCGTTCAATAGGTTAACTGGTTTAGTTAATTATAGGTTAGGTACGTTTCCTAGTTAGTTTCTTCAAAAATTCCTAATTTCCAAATTTCTAAATTCTACATACTCAACATTTAAAAATTTTTAAAAGCCCATATTTCTGAACTGCCCAAATGTCCTAACCTAATCGCTCCCATATTCCCATAGAAGAAATAACTTATATACAAGTACAAAGAGTTAACCCCTATACTCATTGAGCAACAGCTGTGTATCTCGCTAACTATCGGACTACACATTTCGTCAAATAATCGCTCGTCAAAGTTTGACCATCGCAGAAATGATCCCGTTTTTGTCTCACCGGATAAACGGTCGGCAAAAGAAGAGGCAATGAAACATCGCAGCCGGTTTCCTCGCACGACATAGCACGCGTTCCACGGTTTCTCGCGAAAAAGGAAGAGAATTCTGGAGCTCGGAGCCTTCGGATTTCATGACACCAGGCCAGAAGACAGAGAAAGTCTTACTCCCCGACGTCGATGGTGAGAACGTGGTGACAAATTAAAATGGGCGAGAGAGGCAGGTGGTGCTATCTCGGTGCTTCGTTTAAAGTTATGTATGCCGGGGCCAGTTTTCGGTGGTTCGGATCGCAAGAAGAGATATCGCAATTCGTACCTGCGCAAAACACATCTCTTGAAACGCTTCACCTTTTATTAATGAATGCTACCGGCACAATAATGTTACTCGTCTTTCGTCAACCAGCTTCTCACATTTCTGTTCCTCCTACGTTGACAGATACTCGTTTCAAATACGTATGATTCTCCAGCAGTGACAGATTGTGCCCGCCATATTGATCTCGATCGGAAGAGACGACTCGATTAGATGTGATCTCAAGTGGCGGGAAAATTCAAATCTATACAACGAGGAATTTTCACTCATCACTTATTAATTTAAATATTATTACATATTCACTTTGAAAAAATTTAATTTTATATAATGCTATTGTATCACGGTATTAACTAAAGTTTGATATAATACACAAGTAGACAAAGTAATATTTTACTACACAGAGCCACACGTGGCAGTTTTAAATATAACCTTAAATGTTATAAATTTTGGCGCGTAATTTAAACTGTATGATATCTTTTCATAATGACTATCATTTGTTGAGTCATAAAATGGTATTCTTCATCTTATTTATGCTTTCATTGTGCATTCACAGAATTAAAAAGTCCAAGTACCGGCTTGGGAATACCACAAGTAGCAACGATCACGTACAAATTTATGTCTCAATGGTGGGCGGTTCGCGAGACTTCCGAACCGCTATGTGGAACATGAATCTTCTTTTATTTCGTGGGGATCCAATTAATACGCCACATGACGTTTCCGACGAGCGGAAATCGGTGAAGGGACTGTCGGGTGGAGAAACGGGAGGGCACACTGCCAGACGTCCGACTCCTGGAGGGGTCCTAAGTTAATTGTTAATCTGTAATTCAGTCTGATCGTTCGGCCACGCTACCGTGGAAACGTCAGTTGGCTCTTGCGATTTTTCGAATCCGTAAAAGCTTTCCAATCTGCTCCTTTTTCCCTGCATTAAGATTATTTTATCAATAATATATTGCTGGCTCAAAAATTTTAACATACTTTGATGATTTTTAGAAGAACAATATCGTAATTGCAAAATTATAAATTTTAAGTAAAATGAGTCACTGATCTTAGATATATTTGATTTATGCAATATACAGGGTGTCTCATAATAAGTGTTCGATGTAACTACTGAACGGTAGGTGATAGAACAATTTAAGGAAATTTTTTTATTATTACTTTTTGTATAAAATATTGTAAATATAAATCTTTTCGAGGTTATGTTTAAATTTCATATAATCCTGCGAAGAATTTTGCATTAGTTAAGAGATATAAACGAAGTACATCTTTAATGTTACTTTAAAGTTATACTGTTAAAATATAAATTATTATACTGTACATTAATGCATAATTAAATATAACCAATGTAATGATTGAAACAATCTTTACATGACGTAGCAATGTGCAAAAGAAGATATATTTTATACCTTGACTAGTAGAACTTATAAAAATTAATTGAACATTTTTAAAAATATATTTTACAAATTACTCATTTAAATTTAAAAATTTTCCCGCGCTTTTATGGTACTCAAAGTAATATCTCAAAAATTAAATGTACTATAACTGTTTAGAAATAAAATACATTTGTATAATTTAAAAGAAAAATTCGTCAATTTTATTGCTATAAATATTCGATATGTTCATTTTTTATAAAATTACATAACCTAAGCGGAAGAAACACTAATAAACAGATTAAAGAAATTGCTAGAATTTCCTTCCATAATCATCATGTTAAAAAATAGACTTGAGTAACATAAATTAATTAAATATAAATAAAAATTTTAAATGAAACTTTGTCATAATGTAACGTTAGTTCTTAATAAAGGTTAAGAACCTTCATAGGTCGTGATAGTATGGTATCGACGTTCTATCCCCAAAATCGAATTAATTGCAAACTTAATTGCAAGGTTTACGGAAAGTGAGCAGATACGATCGAGGTGTAACGTGTTTTTTCATTCCTTAAAGGAACAAAGACTTTTGCTAATTTCTCGCTAACAATCTGTCTGCGGGCGCGTGCCATGTGGCAAACACAATTTCACACTTCGATCAGACACGCCCGATTTTCCGAGATCCTAATTGGATGAAACTACAAAGACGAACCTCTTGAACGTTGTCCGATCGTTTAACGACTGTGTATATAACAGCGAAATTCTAACTTGTGAAAAAAAGACACCTTCTGGTGTTCGCAAAAGCTTGAAAATTAAAAGAAGAAACATGGCGCATATACCACTTGCAACTTTTATAGTCCCTACAATATAATATGTACACACATATTATAACTGTATAGTTATCTTATTATCGCCTCTTTTGTTATTAAGAAAATTTTAAACTGAACTTATGCTTAGGTTCTGTTAGGATCAATAATGGTATAAGAAGAAATATATAAATATGGATTTTTAAAGGTTAGAAAAATTTATAGTCTAAAATTATTGTGATATTAAATTGTAATTTTATAAATACCTTGTTTGTATTTAAAATGTGATGTATGTCTTAACAGAGTGTTCACTTTCATTTTCTATAAAATATTGAAATGTTAAATATTAATTTCTTTTACAGGATATTTTAATGTGTTGATTAAAAAATATTATTTAACATTAAAGGTTATATCAGCGAGTCAATTAAGAATTGACTTTAAGGGCCTCACGCGGCGAAACCGAGAAGTTGCGGACGATTTTGTGCATAATTATCCATATGAAGTTGCTTCGTTTTACCCATCAAATAACACAAATATTTGCCATCGGAATACACCTAAACGCACGATGAATTATAATCAAGGTAAGTAACCCGTGAGTATCTGCTTCCTCAAAAGTTCCCATGCAATAACCCACAGCAAATACAGAGCTGCAATATAAAACGTTCAGAGATCCCGTGACAGAATATATGGGGTTAGATATATGGTTTTAGAACCAATATACGGGGCAGATGCTCCGTCATCAGTGATTGCATTTTACACGCGTTTCTCTGCGGTTTTCACTTCCCTCTTTTATGATGTATTCTAATAACGCTCATTTTATTGTACTGGTACTCAACAATTTTTATAATTTTGGTTAGAAACTCAAATTTCTTGATTCTCAATTTTTGTTAAAAAAGTTTTGTCATTTGATAATTCTGACAGAACCTAACTTTTAATTGTAACCTTTGACCATGTATAATTTCACTCTTAACTGTAACATAATTTAGTTATTAACTGTGATTTTGGTTGTAGCACATGATTAACCATTAACTATACGTGATTTAATTCTTAAACTGTAACATGATTTAACTCTTAACTATACGTGATTTAATCTTTAATTATAACATATAGTTTAATCCTTAACTACACGAGATTTAACCTCGAACTGTAACTTGTGTTTTAACCATTAACTATGCGAGTTTAACCTCTAACTGCAACATGTGATTTAACCATTAACTATAACATACGAAGAATGTTGACTACATTGATTTTTAACGTGCAAGTGGCATATATATTCGTTAAAGTGGTTTACAATAAAAAATAATAAATTAACGAAAATTTAATTGAAATTGTTATGTTTTTGTGGTAAACATTTTTGCATGAATACTTTGACGAATTTTCAAATCCATTTATCTCGAAAACCAAGCTTTATATGAACAATTTTTATTGTACATTTTTTTCTTATTTTTTCATGTAGAATCAACTCTTTCAGGTTTAGCTATTGTCATTATTCATTACTTTAAACATATTGTTATTCATGTGTTCTTATCGTCAACTAAATTTATTATAATGTTAATAAAAGTGACTGATAAACTTGAGTGGTATTAATAACCAGAATTATTTATTTAATAACGTTCATCAATAATTAAATTAGTGAAAAAGTGCTCTGTGTGAACAAATTTTATCTTTAAAAATACCATGTATGTTTGTGAACCCTATATTTCTTAAGACTACCAGTGTATAACACACACTTAAGACAAAATTAAAAATATAGTAAACAAATAAATAACTAAACGACAAAACATAAATTAAAGTATACATTAATACTTTATAAAAATCAACACAGATTTAAAGAACCTCAACAAATTTTCTAATTAAAAATAAGAAACGATTATTTGAACCGTGTTAAACCCTCGCGCTATATTGCCGCTATTGTTCTCGATAACGAATCCACCGTATTACGTAAAAATCGTATCGGAGATGGCTTGTGAGAAGGATCGAGGGTCGATCAACGTCCTCGCGATAGTTGGTGTGTTATACAAGCAGTGTTTCGTTCCACGCGACAGACGGAGGAGCATCGGACCCTCGCAACTGTCCCCCGAGGCTAGCACGCGTCGCCACGTGGCCAGCTAACGAAAAAATAAAACAGGAACAAGAAAGGTAAAAGCCATCGACGAGGAGCAAACTTATTTCTCCGTGGCGGCCTCGTTTCATGACCACCGCTCTCCTCGCAACAGTTTGATTTCCGATCGACTGTCCTCTTTTATCCGGATTACAACCCTCGCCTCGTTGTGAATAAACCTTTCTATAAATTGCCAATCGTAGAGCTTTAGTTCTAATCAAAGTGCGTAGGTACTTGTAACTCGAGACTTGCGAGATTGAAAGAACATTTTTGATCATTTATGTACCACGTTGATAATATTCTTAATCCTCAAATCAGAAAGTCCTCAAGTACTTAGACCTTAAATTTCTAAATGCCTAAATACTTAGTCCCAGATCCATAAATTCCTATGTTCTCAAAGTTCTAGATTATTAATTTACTAATAATTTATTAATAATAATTTATAATAATAATTTATCAATAATTTGGAAAATTATTTCCAGTTTTTAAATATTAAATTTTGCAAATTTAAGATTAAATAAATATTAAAATTGTAAATTCCTAAATTTCTCCACCTCCAGATCACTGGATCCCAAAATTTTCAGGTTTCCAATTTTTTTAACACTAAATTACTATAATTACACATTTATAAATTTGCAAAATTTTTAAACTTCAAAATCTTTTATTTCACAAATTTGAAAATGGACAAATTCTTAGTCTTGTAAATATTTCAATTACCAAATTTTTCCATCGTCAAATTCCTAGATGCAAAATCCCTAGGACGTTAAATCTCTAGCTTTCTAAATTTCTACATTTTCATATCACCAGATTTACAAATTACAGTGTCCCCATATGCTTGTGTCCCTAAATCCTAGGTTACTGAAATTCCTAAACCTATAAATCCCTAGATTACTAAATTCGTATGACCTCAAATTTCTAGATCTCTTAATCTCTAGATTTTCATATCTGTAAATCCCCAGATCATAAAATTCCCAAACCCCTAGATTTTCAGAATCCTATATCCTCAAATTCCAAGATCGTTAAATCCCTAGATTTCCATCTCTGTAAATTAAAAAATCCCTAGATTTCCATCTCTGTAAATTAAAAAATCCCTAGATTTTCATATCCTTATGTTTCCACATTTCTAGATCGTCAAATCCCTAGATTCTCATATCCGTAAATTCCCAGATCCTAAAATTCCCAAATCCCTATATTTCCAAATATCTACGTTGTCAAATTTCCAGACTATCAAATCTTTAGATATCCCTAGATCTCTAAATCGCGAATTCCCTAAATCCCTAGATCTCCATCTATAACCCCAAAATCCTATGTGTCCAAAAATCTTGATCTCCAAATATTCTGATTCTCGAAAGTCCCTAGAAATCAGTGAATAGAAACGACAATCTCCTTTTATCGCCGAATTCATCGTAGGCAAGGCAGATTTGCCATTGACTGTACACGGCACACGGCACACGGCTTACGGAAATCATGATGAAACGGTGTGATTGAGAAAACCGGTAGAACATTACGTATGCGAGGTATGCCTGCATCGGAACGGCTGTAGGTACCGATGCAATAGAGAGAGAGCATATGGTGTCCCCATGAACGTGTACCGTGTACCGTCTACGGTGCAACAGATGGTGCGGGAGCCGCATGGCTCGTGCTCTACTCCACCTTCTTCTTCGTCTTCCGACCTTCTTCATCGCGTACAACAGTTACGTCTTTCTCCGTTAACCACTCTCCTCTTCGTTGCTCTTTTCTTCAATCCTTTCGTCTCTTTCGCGGGCGATAGGTCGTAAAATATGTCGGAGGTGGTCATTTTTATTAACAGGCCACTCCATAAATTCTGAACAAAGATCGTTTTATTATTTCGCGGAGTCGGGAGGTTTATTGTAACGTTACGAGATGAAAACGGGAGCTGTCGAATCACTGGTAAAATGTACCGCGTTATGCGATGTACGGTCACGCGTTATATCGCCGTCAGTTAAATTACTAGATCTTATCTCGCTATGTGTTATACGTACATTCTGCACATGGCGTATACATAGAGTATAAGTTATACTCAAACACGTTGTACGACCACGTGTTATATGACCACGCGTTATATCGCCGTGAGTTAAGGAACTAAACATTATATCGCTGTGTGTTGTATATACGTTCATTAATATACGACGAGTATACATTGAGTGGTGGTTGTGTTCGCATCTCTTGTATGACCACGCGTTATATCGCCGTAAGTTAAATTACCAGACATTAGATAGCTATGTGTTGTATACATATATATTTTAAACAACGAATATACATAGAATATAAGTTGCAAACGAATACATTACAACTACGTGTTCTATAGCCATTCATTGTATTACCTCGCATTATATCGCCGTGAGTTACATTTCTAGATATTGGATTGCTATATCTTGTATTTATATGTGGCATACAACGAGTATAAATAGAATACAGGATACATTCTTAGTTATTATATGACCACACGTTATATCGCCGTAAGTTAAATTACCAGACATTAGATCTTTATGTGTTGTATAAACATACATTTTATACAACGAATATACATAGAATATAAGTTGCAAACGAATACGATGTACAACTACGTGTTCTATAGCCACTCGTATCGCCTCGTCTTATATTGCCGTGAGTTCAATTTCTAGACATTAAGTCGCTGTATGTTGTATATGCATGTCTTACATATAACAACTATATAGAGAATATAGGTTGCAATTGAACGAATTATATGACCACGCGTTATATCGCCGTAATTTAAATTATTAATCGTTAGATTGCTATATCTTGCATGTACATATGTATGTTGCATACGAGTATACAGAGAATATAAGTTGTAACTGAACGCGTTATATAGCCACGCGTTATATTGCCGCAAATAAAATTATTAATCGTTAAACTGTTATACCTTGTACATGTATGTGTTGCATACAAGTATACGTAAAATATAGGTTGTAGTCAAACATATTACATGGCCACGCGTTATATTGCCGCATAGTTGCACACTTACTATTTCTTCATACACTTAATATATCACCATTCTTTTTTTCTTTTAATAAGAACAACTTCTGTACAACAATATTTCAATTTACGTAAGAAATATTTGTACATTAAAAACACTAATTACAAAATTATTTATATAATGAGAAATGTTAGTGTGTTAATTTAATTTTTACCTTCATACCGCTGATAGTTTGTGTCAAGAAGCTACCACGTAATCAAGCTATAGAAATCAGTTTCATTTTGCCTCATATCATATGCAGACATATATCAAACGAAAACGAGGAAAAAGTAACGCAAGACGTGTAAACCGGAAGTTGAATTCGGTAGATTATCGGCGCCATCTTACGCGCCATCGGACACTGAATATTCATAAACGTTTCGCGGTGTTCGAGGTATCGTAAAAAATACGGGCCGACAACGATCTATTTAGTTATACGTAAGTACATGCGTTTTGCAGGTGTATCGTCGATTGTCCACCATTTCCTTTTTATTTTCTTCCGTCTTTCTTTTAACGACGAGCCGATGGACCGTGTGAACCAATCAACAGAAACTATTTGTTATTTCTACCCGCATATCAAAAACAACTGGTCTATCGTGGGAAACTTGCTGCACGATACTTCGGTTTTATAGCCGTTTTTATTAAATAGCCACAATTTTTTAAGTTACATATTTATGTTTCTTCCAAATTTTTTTTTTTTATTTGGCAAACTCTGATGACAAGTTTTATTTTTTTCTAGTATATTTCTATTTTGCTGTATTTTTTTCTGCATTTCTATTTTTCTATATTTTTATTTTTTTGTTTTTCTATTTTTCAGTGTTTTCATTTTTCTATTATATATTTTTATTTTTTTCCATTTTACTTTTTGTACATTTCTATTTTTTTATATTTCTATACTTCTATTTCTACTTTTAATTTATTTTCAAATCTGTAGTTTAGATATGTTCAGAGTAATCAATTTTACAATTCACAAAAAATTGGAACATTAGAAATTTGAAAATTTAAAGATTTGTCCTTGAAATTTTATGAATTGCAGAATTTAAAAATTTGCAAAATTTGTGGATTAACAATTTAATCTCCAAAATTTGAGCTGAACATATTTTGATACAAATTTTTAAAAACGACAAAAAAGAAAAATTAAAACAATCGTACCACAGTTTCAAACACAAGATAAATAACAATCCCAGACGCCATTTTGTCATAACACACCTTAACGTCCGTTGAACAAAATGGCCGACAGAGCGGAAGACACGTGCTCGAAACAGCTCGCACAAATACCGAAAAAGAATAAAAGAAAGCATTAGACTGAACAAAACACACGTGCGTTTTATACCAACGATTAAATCGAAAGTACGTTAAGTTCTTCCCGCATATTTCGCCGCGACAAGTGCCATTTACCAGAATTTCTTCCCCTAAGACATTGTCTAAGGTGTTCCTCCAGTTTCTTCTTCAGGGGATGACTTTTCTCACGCACGTGCGACCCTAATTCTTTTCTTTTTTATACACCTGCGTTCTTCCGTTGATAACAGACTTATGTCTTGTCGTCAATTTCCGGTTTCAGGGGTGATCGGTTTAAAAATGTGACAGGACGATCTTTGAATTTTTATTGTAACTAAATGTTTTCTAATTTTAATATACATATGTATGTACATGTTGGAAGGGTGCATTTGGGGAATATTGTTTCTGTTGATTTCAGAAATTTTTTAATTATTTGTTTAATCTTATAATGTTATAATAAATTATTATATTAATTTTTATTTAAATATGTGATATTTTTAAGAAGCTTCATATAGCATGATGTAAATATTATTATATTTAACATGTATTTGTTTAATGTTGAAATTAACGTTGAATTATTTGTTTAATGTTGAAATTATAATAGTTTAATTTTTATTTAAATGTGACATTTTTGAGAAGCTTCATGTTGTATAAGATGATATAAATATATTTAATATTGTTACTGGAAATTTATATCAGAACAGTGTTAACCCTGAAAATTGAGATAGTCAAGAATACTTTCTGAAATATTTTGAAAATTGAAATATTGAAAAAGTTTAAGTATAATTGAGTTAAATTAATTTACCTCATTTACCTTGTTACAAAATTTATATACAATATAAATTGTTCAATTATTTGGAGAGATGTTGTCCGTAGTGGTGATCAGTTTTTGCTAATACCATAGAGATCAACGTACGTCGGGACTACTGCGTAAGCGCAGACCGCGAGCTTCGCACCGCGGCCGCTAGGTGGCCAGTCGCGAATTGCTATTCTCGCAATTATAATGGCCTCCCGCGAATATTAATATACGACCGCGAGCCGGAGACGACGGGCATGATTCCGCTTGGCGTATATGGTTGTAACGTATAACGTGGAAAGCGGAGACATGCTTCTGTTTTTGATGTTAGGGAATACGGTGCTGATTTCATACCTGCGGCCCTAAGTCCTGTTTTCAAAAGCCCTAGTGATATTCCACGGATGATATGTTTCTTGCAACTGTTTGTGGATATCACTACGATATTATTGCGCCCTGTTTAATCCACCATGGTGGTATTGCGAAGGAAGCTTCCATAGGAGTACCCCCCGAAATGCCCCAGACTTCGCGGAGTACCTTAAACCCCCTGACTGCCCTAAACTTCTGAGTGTGCCCTAAACTCATGAATGTCCCAAACCCTTGACTGCCCCCCACACTCTTGATTGCCCCGAACCCCTGACTGTCCCACACTCTTTATTGACCCAGACCCCTGATTGCCCCAAAACTCCACCGATATGCCCCTGACTGCCCTAAATTCCCAAGAGTGCCCCAAACCCTTACTGCCCCCCACACTCTTTATAGACTCAGACGCCTGATTGCCCCAAACTCCACCAATATGCCCCTGATTGCCCCAAACTCCATTGATATGCCCCTGATTGCCCCAAACTCCACCAATATGCCCCTGATTGCCCCAAACTCCACCAATATGCCCCTGATTGCCCCAAACTCCACCAATATGCCTCTGATTGCCCCAGACCCCGATTGTCCCATACCTTTCATTGCCCCAAACCCCTGATTACCTCACAACCCAGGCTGCCCCACGACCATGCTTGTTCTGGACCCACCTGAGTACCCCAGACCCATGATTGCTCCACACTTCAGGCTGCTCCAGACTCTTGACTGCCCACACCGCCAATTGCCCCTGACACAGCGGACTGCCCCAATAATGTAAAGTCCAAAATTTGTCATATAACAAAATTACTATAATAAACTAATTGATGTACGAGTTATACAACACTGCAAATATATTATGTATGTATAAATATATTCTGACTATAACAAAATAAATATATAATATATGTTCTTGCAAAAATATTAAAGTAATATAACATATTACAAAAATTTTAAATAATGTAATAAATTTTTGACCAACATATTATATATATGAAATATTAAAAATG